>JASVER010000002.1:13944283-13994869 GCA_030449065.1 Oceanodroma leucorhoa | reverse complement strand
TCCAGATCATTGACAAAGATGTTAAACAAGACCAGTCCAAAAACTGAGCCCTGGGGAACACCGCTCGTGACCGGCCGCCAACTGGATTTGACTCCATTCACCACAACTCTCTGGGCTCGACCGTCCTCAGTTTTTTACCCAGCGAAGAGTACACCCGTCCAGGCCATGAGCCGCCAACGTCTCTAGGAGGATGCTGTGGGAGACAGTGTCAAAGGCCTTACTAAAGTCCAGGTAGACCACATCCACAGACTTGCGCTCATCCACTAGRYGGGTCATCCAGTCGTAGAAGRAGATCAGGTTGGTCAAGCAGGACCTGCCTTTCATGAACCCGTGCTGGCTGAGTCYGATCCTCCAGTTCTCCYGCACCTGCCTTATGAGCGYCCTCAAGATGAACCGCTCCAAAATCTTCCCCGGCACCGAGGTCAGGCTGACAGGCCTGTAGTTCCCCGGATCCTCCTTCCRGCCYTTCTTGTAGATGGGCRTCAYATTGGCAAGCCTCCAGTCGTCCAGGACCTCCCCTGTTGACCAGGACCGCTGATAAATGATGGAGAGTGGCTTGGCAAGCTCCTCCATCAGCTCCCCCAGTACTCTCGGGTGGATTCCATCTGGCCCCATAGACCTGTGAGTGTCCAGGTGGTGTAGCAGGTCGTTACCACTTCCTCTTGGATTATGGGGGGTGTRTTCTGCTCTCCSTCCCTGTCTTCCAGCTCAGGGGCCTGAATACCCTGAGCATAACCTGTCTGACTATTAAAGACTGAGGCAAAGAAGGCATTAAGTACCTCAGCCTTTTCCTCATCCTTGGTGGCAATGTTCTCCCCCGCATCCAATAGGGGATGGAGATTCTCCTTGGCCCTCTTTTTGTCATTAATATATTWGTAAAAMCATTTTTTTGTTGTCCCTGACGACAGTGGCCAGATTGAGTTCTAGCTGGGCTCTTGCCTTTCTAATTTCCTCTCTGCACGACCTAAYAAGATCCCCGTACTCTTCCTGAGTTGCCTGTCCCTTCTTCCAACARTGGTAGACTCTSCTTTAYTCCCTGAGTCCCAGCAAAAGCTCCTTGTTCAGCCAGGCCRGTCGTCTTCCTCGCCAGCTCCTCTTACGGCACATGGGGACAGCCTGCTCCTGCGCCTTTAAGARTTCCTCCYYGAAGAASGTCCAGMCTTCCTGGACCCCTTCACCCTTCAGGACCACCTCCCAAGGGACTCTCTCAACCAGCATCCTGAACAGGCCAGAGTCTGCCCTCCGGAAATCCATGGTAGTCRTTTTGCTGACCCCCCTCCATACTTCACCAAGAATCGAGAATTCTATCATTTCATGGTCCCTAAGCTCAGGATGGCCTCCAACCACCACATCTCCCACCAGTCCTTCTCTGTTGGTAAACAGCAGGTCGAGCGAGGCACCTCCCCTGCTAGGCTCACTTACCAGCTGCATCAGGAAGTTACCTTCCAYGCACTCCAGGAACCTCCGAGAGTGTTTTCTCTCTGCTGTGTTGTGTTGTATTTCCAGCAGACGTTGGGTTAGTTGAAGTCCCCCACGAGGACAAGGGCTAGCGATYATGAGACTTCTGCCAGCCGCTTGTAGAATGCTTCGTCTGCCTCTTCATCCTGGCTGGGTGGTCTATAACAGACTCCCAGCAGGATATCTGCCTCGCCGGCCTTCCCCCTCATCCTTACCCATAAGCACTCGACCTGATCATCACAGTCGACGACCTCTGTACAATCGAAACACTCCCTAACATACAGAGCCACCCCACTGCCTCTCCTTCCTCACCTATCCCTTCTGAAGAGCCTATAGCCATCCATCGCAGCACTCCAGTCATGAGAGTCATCCCACCACGRTTCTGTGATGGCGACTAAGTCATAGCTATCCTGCTGCACAATGGCTTCCAGCTCCTCCTGTTTGCTGCCCATGCTGCRTGCATTGGTGTAGATGCACCTGAGCTGGCTATCGATCTCACCTCTGACATCGGCATGGCACCCCTAGGCTCATCTCTAGTGCATTATCTTTTTCACTAAATGGAACACAATTAAATAGATTTGAATACTTGTTTAAGACATAGTTTTATATATATCTTACATATATCATATTTCATCCCTGTATGATATCTGAGGTGTTAAATCCTGAAAAAGGGCATAAAACTGAAACACTGAAAGATTGGGAACTCCAGCAGTGCTACTGAGAGTAGTTACTGCATAATAATTTGCAAATGAGATATTTCAGCTAGCATCACTATGTTTCTTTTTACTGKAAGTTTAGCATGATTTATATCAAATGGTAATTGCATGTGTATCATTATAATTCCACTACAGAGCTTACACGGTACCATTGCAATTTCAGTATACAAAAAGAGCCAGTAAAATTCATTAACACTATATTTACAGTGAATAAATTATTACTGCTCAATGTTTCCAGTTATTTAATACTCCTTATTAATATATGTATTTCTTTTCTTTTTTATTTATTACCGTGATAATAGCTTTTTCCTACTACAGCGAAAAATAGTATGCATTAATTCTTCTAAAGAGAAGATACTGTTTTTATGGAATACTACTATGATTTACTTTCCCTGAGTAAAAATGTAGGCTTCCGTCCACCCGCAAGATCCCTTCGTTCTTCAGCTGAAGAATGCTGATGCATTTATAATCCTTAATTGCAGTGTTATGATAGGTAAATCCATGGATCATAGCCACAGATAAGAAAATCTGTTTCTCCTGGTAAGACAGCTTGATCTGGCCACTTAATATAATGGAGTTTTGAATCCCTGGAGTAGGAAAATTCTGGTGGTGCTACTAACAAAAAGTAAAAGTTATCAATTTGTTTAAACAACTCACTTGAATCAGCTAATGCTACTCCAAGGAGAAGGCAAGCCAAGGAATGCCATATTTGCCCTTGATGCTACAAACACTTTTGTAATCTATGTTCTTTGGCCAGACAAAATATTGTCATGGAAATTAGGAAGAAGAGGATTATATTCAAAGAACAGTTATTCAGCATCTGTTTTAGTTGCCTAAAATTAGGCTGAAGCCAAGGAACATAAATTGTAGATTTGTACTGCTGTCCATATTCTATCAATGATGAATTCACTTCCTGTGTTGTAGAAGGAAACAAGATCATCACTTCAACTTGTCCACATGTGTTGTTTGAACATTTGAATTTTTTCAACATTAAGTGACTGATCACCCTTGGTGATTAACAAGTGAGCAGCTCCAAAGCTTGCTGTCCAAATCTAGCATATATGTATATTTTGTGGGGGGTTTTGTTCAAGTTTTGAATACTACTACTCTTCCTAGTTTTGTTGTCACAAGGGATATTTAAATCTTTCTGCTCCCAAGAGTTTGTCTTCAAAGTATTTTTCGTATATTGAAGCAGGAAGGGTAAGAACTCTCATGGCAGAACATCCTTTTAGACTACCTTCCATATRCACACAAAAGATCCCATCAGGTCTACTATTAATCTGCTTATCCAAAATGAGTAAAATTTCTTGAACTATCTTCCTAATGTTATGCATAATAAGTATTGCTACAGCATGTGTTGAATGCTTGAGGAAATAAATAATTTATTTGAACATCATCTATGTACTTAAAAGTAGTTCCAATAATCTCCTTAGTCAAATGTTTGTCAAAAGTAGGAAATTGTTCCATTTTACAAGATTCATGGAAATTTTAACTATAAAAGCCCTTCTGTCTGTCTACTGTAAYAAATCATTATTCCTGCATTTAAAACAATCTTTAAGTACTGAGTAGTCTTTGGAAACAAAGAGGTTCTAATAATTTTAGTGACAATTACATAAAAATGAATTTGCAGAAGAATATTTTTAAGTGTTCCTTTTAAGTCTGAATAACCTTACCTTAAGAAGATGTTCAGCTCAAAAATACATGGGTTATACTGTCACTGTCTGTAGTATGCAATAAACAAAAGATAGCTTTAAAATAGGGCTATTTTCTTCCACTGGTACATTGATATTCAGTATACATTGAAACATATCTTAATTAGCTTTTTTACATCTTTGCAGTTCTCACACCTCAAGACTTGTGGTTTATGACTAATATTTCCTTAGTTGCTACCATCAAGGKTTTTTTTTCCTACCATAGGAGATTATTCTTAAACATCAGTTTCTTTATGAGGAATTTTTTTTGGGTTGTTTCCCCTGCCTTCCCCAAAATGTCAGGTTTTGCAAGCGAATGAACTTCTGAGTTTTGACTTTTGTGCAGAATGCCAAATCTTCAGTGTCCCTTGAATGTAATTACTGGATGGGTTGGTAGCATAAGATAATACTCCCCTTTTACTAACATGAATTGTAGACGGTAAGAAAATTCCTCCTCAGAGAATTTCTTTCAAAATTACTTTCAGTTCATTCATTATACAGGATCTTTCTTTAGGAGATGTGTATGACAGCTTATCCAAAAAATCTCCCAATTCCTTCTTATTTCATTTCAATAGTAATAGATTCAGAAAGGGGCAATAATTATTTCATCTGACTCTGATTAGATTTCAAATCTTAATTATAACCTATGGTACACGTCACAAGGCATATGTATACTGCTATTTTGAAAACCCATTACCAATCCATTTTTTCCGATTTACCGATATAATAGTTACAGTGACCACCTTTCTGAATTTTTCAGTTATAATTTATCCGATGTTTATAATGTGAAGCATGCATGCCATCTGGATGTTTTCATGTCATCCTTGAAGCTGAATCAATGTCATTTGCTTAGAACAGTTGCCTCAGCATACTGACAATACTTCACAGATCACTTGAAATGTGAATGGTAAAAGTGTAGGAAATGACAGCTTTGCATCATGTTGCTCAGCTGCTCTAGACTTTCAAGCACATCCTGACTGATTTGTTGTTCAGATTTTTTTTTTTTTTWAAGTAGAAATAAAGTGTTTTCTGAATTTAATGGGAATATTTGTTTCACAAGTACTGTTTGGAAAGAAAAGAGAAATAATTTCAGATGCTCTTACAGTTTGGGGGTGGGGGGGGCTAGGCAAAACTCCTGATGATTGCCATGAAAGTTTGCCCAAGTGAGAACTTCTGAATTTAACTTTAATAATTTACTTGCTTCCCCATTACAGTTCTTTGCAAAATGACTTAAATGCTGAGCATAACATGTAAAAATATATATTAGAAATTAATAGCTGCCACTTGTCAAAATATCTTTAGCAGTACTCACAGACACTGAAAACATAAATAGTGATATGCAAAATCGATTCTGTGATGAATATTTACATATGTGTGATGAGTTAATGTTTTAAAATGTAGAARAGAAAGAGAAGAAATAATTTGCATCTTTTTCTCTCCTATTGGATTCTTAGGTTGAATCCACAAATCAGCGCAGCATTCAAGAACTCAAGGTGTTTTACTAGACCCACCACTTAATAGGAAGTGCAATACTTTTTAAAAATAATCATTTAATCTCACTTCTAACTAATAGGCCAATAAGCTAATCAGCTGGTCTGTATCTGTGAATGTCATATTATTGGTTTGCCTTTGTGAAGAGTAGAGGGTATTTGAAAAATTAATCACCTGGAGTACTGTATTTGTCCGTTAGTAACAGTATCACATTTTGATGAGGTCACAGACTTTTTGTACTAACTGAAATTGCTGATAAGTGACGCCATTCAAAGGAGATAATTCTTGAGTTTCATTTAGGGAAGTGGCACTCAACCTTTAACAGATGAAGAGCATGGGGCTGCTTAGGCAGGTTTGTGGATTCTTTCACACTTTTAAGTTCCTATACCCAATCTATATATATACCAAYGTATATATATACCAATCTACATACATACCAATCTAAAGGGCTTTAAACTAGGTACTAAGGGGGGAGGCGATAGAGCCACGCTTGATTGATAGAGATGAGCCTAGGGGTGGCGTGCCAATCTCGGGGRTGAGATCGATAGCCAGCTCAAGTGCGTCTACACCAATGCACGCAGCATGGGCAGCAAACAGGAGGAGCTGGAAGCCATTGTGCAGCAGGATAGCTATGACTTGGTCGTCATCACAGAACCGTGGTGGGATGACTCTCATGACTGGAGTGCTGCGATGGATGGCTACAAGCTCTTCAGAAGGGGTAAGTGAGGAAGGAGAGGCAGTGGGGTGAYTCTGTATGTTAGGGAGTGTTTCGATTGCACGGAGCTCAACGTTTGTGATGATCRGGTCGAGTGMTTATGGGTAAGGATGAGGGGGAAGGCCGGYGAGGCAGATATCCTGCTGGGAGTCTGTTATAGACCACCCAACCAGGATGAAGAGGCGGATGAAGCATTCTACAAGCGGCTGGCAGAAGTCTCATGATCGCTAGCCCTTGTCCTCGTGGGGGACTTCAACTAACCCAACGTCTGCTGGAAATACAACACAACACAGCAGAGAGAAAACACTCTCGGAGGTTCCTGGAGTGCGTGGAAGGTAACTTCCTGATGCAGCTGGTAAGTGAGCCTAGCAGGGGAGGTGCCTCGCTTGACCTACTGTTTACCAACAGAGAAGGACTGGTGGGAGATGTGGTGGTTGGAGGCCATCCTGAGCTTAGGGACCATGAAATGATAGAATTCTCGATTCTTGGTGAAGTATGGAGGGGGGTCAGCAAAAYGACTACCATGGATTTCCGGAGGGCAGACTCTGGCCTGTTCAGGATGCTGGTTGAGAGAGTCCCTTGGGAGGTGGTCCTGAAGGGTGAAGGGGTCCAGGAAGKCTGGACSTTCTTCRRGGAGGAAYTCTTAAAGGCGCAGGAGCAGGCTGTCCCCATGTGCCGTAAGAGGAGCTGGCGAGGAAGACGACYGGCCTGGCTGAACAAGGAGCTTTTGCTGGGACTCAGGGARTAAAGSAGAGTCTACCATTGTTGGAAGAAGGGACAGGCAACTCAGGAAGAGTACGGGGATCTTATTAGGTCGTGCAGAGAGGAAATTAGAAAGGCAAGAGCCCAGCTAGAACTCAATCTGGCCACTGTCGTCAGGGACAACAAAAGATGTTTTTACAAATATATTAACGACAATGTCTTCTTTGCCTCAGTCTTTAATAGTCAGACYGGTTATCCTCTGGGTATTCAGGCCCCTGAGYTGGAAGACAGGGATGGGGAGCAGAATAAACCCCCCATAATCCAAGAGGAAGAGGTTAACGACCTGCTACACCAGCTGGACATAYAYAAGTCTATGGGGCCAGATGGGATCCACCCGAAAGTACTGGGGGAGCYGRTGGAGGAGCTTGCCAAGCCRCTCTCCATCATTTATCAGCGGTCCTGGTCAACAGGGGAGGTCCTGGACGACTGGAGGCTTKCCAATATGACGCCCATCTAMAAGAAGGGCCGGAAGGAGGATCCGGGGAACTACAGGCCTGTCAGCCTGACCTCGGTGCCGGGGAAGATTTTGGAGCGGTTCATCTTGAGGGCGCTCACAAGGCAGGTATGGGACAACTGGGGGATCGGACTCAGCCAGCACGGATTCATGAAAGGCAGGTCCTGCTTGACCAACCTGATCTCCTTCTACGACCAGGTGACCCATCTAGTGGATGAGGGGAAGGCTGTGGATGTGGTCTACCTGGACTTCAGTAAAGCCTTTGACACTGTCTCCCACAGCATCCTCCTAGAGGAGCTGGCGGCTCATGGCTTGGACGGGTGTACTCTTCGCTGGGTAAAAAACTGTCTGGACGGTCGAGCCCAGAAAGTTGTGGTGAATGGAGTCAAACCCGCTTCGCAGCCACTCACAAGYGGTGTTCCCCAGGGCTCTGTTTTGGGGCCGGTCTTGTTTAACATCTTTATCAATGATCTGGACGAGGGAATCGAGTGCACCCTCATTAAGTTTGCAGATGACACCAAGCTGGGCGGGAGTGTTGATCTGCCTGAGGGTAGGAAGGCTCTGCAAAGGGATCTGGACAGGCTGGATGAAGCCAATTGTATGAGGTTCAACAAGACCAAGTGCCGGTCCTGCACTTGGGTCACAACAACCCCAGGCAATGTTACAGGCTTGGGGAAGAGTGGCTGGAAAGCTACCCAGAGGAAAAGGACCTAGGGGTGCTGGTTGACAGCCGGCTGAACATGAGCCAGCAGTGTGCCCAGGTGGCCAAGAAGGCCAACGGCATCCTGGCCTGTATCAGGAATAGTGTGGCCAGCAGGAGTAGGGAGGTGATCGTGCCCCTGTACTCGGCACTGGGGAGGCTGCACTTCGAATACTGCATTCAGTTTTGGGCCCCTCACTACAAGAAGGACACTGAGGTGCTGGAGCATGTCCAGAGAAGGGCGACGAGGCTGGTGAAGGGTCTGGAGCACAAGTCTTATGAGGAGCGGCTGAGGGAGTTGGGGTTGTTTAGCCTGGAGGAGAAGAGGCTGAGGGGAGACCTTATCACTCTCTACAACTACTTGAAAGCAGGCTGTAGAGAGGCGGGTGTTGGTCTCTTCTCCCAAGTAACAAGCGAAAGGACGAGAGGAAATGGCCTCAAGTTGTGCCAGGGGAGGTTTAGACTGGATTTTAGGAAAAAATTCTTCACCGAAAGGGTAGTCAAGCCTTGGAACAGGCTGCYCAGGGAAATGGTGGAGTCACCAACACTGGAGACATTCAAAAAACGTGTGGATGTGGTACTTCAGGACATGGTTTAGTGGGCATGGGTGCTGGGTTGACAGTTGGACTMGATGATCTTAAAGGTCTTTTCCAACCTTAATGATTCTATGATACTATRATTCTATTCCTTTGTGCTTTTCTCTCCTTTCCACCTATTAATTCATAATATTTTTCTCAGCAAATATCACTCTTTCAGATGTTTAACACCAGAGACACTGCACTTACTGCAAGGGATTTTTCCAGAGATCTTATATGCCACTAGCAGAGCTGTATTGATCCATGTCTTCGTTTCACTTTCCCTTTTTTTTTTTCCATTTTGACAATTATCCAGCCCCTAAAACGCTGTTATAAACATGAAACTTCCCTGAATGAAGTTACCGTGAGTCCATTAAACAGCTACCTATTGGARAGGCCACACCTGAAGTACCGTGTCCAGGTCTGGGATCCTCAGTACCAGAGAGACATGGACATACGGAAAGAGTCCAACGAAGGGCCACAAAGATGATGAAGGAAMTGGAGCATCTCTCCTGTGAAGAAAGTCTGAGGGAGCTGAGATTTTTCAGCCTAGAGAAGAGAAGGCTCGGGGGATCTCATCAACGTATATAAATACATGAAAGGAGGGTACAAAGAAGATCACAGAATCATAGAATGGGTTGGGTTGGAAGGGACCTTTAAAGGTCATCTAGTTCAAACCCCCTGCCATGGGCAGGGACATCTTCAATTAGATCAGGTTGCTCAGAGGCCCATCCAACATGACCTTGAATGTTTCCAGGGATGGAGTATCTACCACCTCTCTGGGCAACCTGTGCCAGTGTTTCACCACTCTCATCGTAAGAAATTTCTTCCTTATATCTAGACTGAAGCTACCCTCTTTTAGTTTAAAACCATTACCCCTTGTTCTGTCGCAACAGGGCCTGCTAAAAAGTTTGTCCCCATCTTTCTTATAAGCCCCCTTTAAGGACTGAAAGGCCACAATAAGGTCTCCCTGAAGCCTTCTCTTCTCCAGGCTGAACAACCCCAACTCTCTCAGCCTTTCTTCATAGGAGAGGTGTTCCATCTCCCTGAGCATTCTTGTGGCCTTCCTGTGGAYCCGCTCTAACTGGTCCATGTCTTTCTTGTGCTGAGGACCCCAGAGGACCCCCAGGACGCAGTACTCCAGGTGGGRTCTCACTAGGGCAGAATAGAGGGGCAGAATTACCTCCCTCAACCTGCTGGTCACGCTTCTTTTGATGCAGCCCAGGATACGGTTGGCCTTCTGGACTKTGAGCGCACATTGCCAGGTCATGTCCAGCTTTGTCCATCATGTCCACCAGTACCCCCAAGTCCTTCTCGTCAGGGCTGCTCTCAATCCCTTCATCCCCCCAGCCTGTACTGATACCAGGGGTTGCCCTGACCCAGGTGCAGGACCCTGCACTTGGCCTTGTTGAACCTCATGGGGTTCACATGGGCCCACGTCTTGAGCTTGTCCAGGTGCCTCTGAATGGCATCCCATCCCTCAGGCATGTGAACCACACCACTCGGCTTGGTGTTCTCTGCAAACTTGCTGAGGATGCACTCGATCCCACTATGTCATTGATGAAGATATTAAACAGTACCGGTCCCAAAGATGGAGCCAGTCTCTTTTCAGTGGTGCCCAGTGACAGGACYAGAGGGAATGGGAACAAACTAAACCACAGGAGGTTCCCTTTGAACATCAGGAAACACTTTKTCACAGTGAGGGTGACTGAGCACTGATACAGGTTGCCCAGACAGGTGCGGAATCTCCCTCCTTGGAGATATCCAAAAGCCATATAGACATGGTCCTGGGCAACTGGCTTGGGTGCCCTGCTTGGGTGGTTGGACCAGATGACCTCCAGAGGTCCCTTCCAGCCTCAAYTGTTTTGTGATTGTGTGATTCTGTGATTCACGGTAATCCACTCTTCCCTCTCAAATGCTGTTAATTTTATTYGTTCGTGTATATATTCCTACTAGCCTCTGGTCCTTTCTCAAACTCTTCAGTTCATTTTCAGACCTAGCAGAAATTCACTCTTCAAACATAATTACTATATGTCACAACTATAGGTGTCCTCAAATCTTCAGAGCACAAGTTTTGTCTTTAGGTGATGCCCAGCTCTGATTCAATCTGTTTTGAGGGTCGTACTGCTTCTGCACTTCTTCCATTCCCTGTCTTTTTAACAGGGAAAAGGAGTGGTATTATATTACATCTGAACTGGTTCTTGRATTCTCCTAAAAGAAAGTTTTCTTTAGGCAGCATCCCCAAGCAGACCTCATGAACACCTGCACAACAACGGAATATGTTAGGTTAAAAGACTTCTCAACAGAAGTCAAGATCCTGCTGGGCAGGCAAGCCTATTCTCTAAGTGCAAGTTTGCACACAGAAACAATTATATAGGATGAACTGTATTTGATATAATGGTCTAGAGAGGTGTTTTTGTGTGACAGCTGGATCACAAAACTTCACATAGGAAGGCTGACCAAGGAGAATAGTTTAAATAAGGTCTTGTTATATCTATTCTCTTACCAAATTGCTTCCATTCCTTTCCACAAGTCATCAGGTACTCAGGAGAATCCTACAGAAACTGACATGTGACTGTCTCAAGTTCCCTCCAAGGCAAGCATTTAAACACACTCTGTTCAAAAAAGTTTCTAACAAGTCCTCTGCACAGTTACAATAGTTGCTAAAGCTGGCATAGAGAAATAACTTTGYCTCCATACTGCATCTGCCTTTATTTTCATTTCCTGTTACACAACAGGAGTGAGCAGGACGTCAAGAAGGCGGCAGATGCAGCCAGAACTCTAGCTATTAGGAGCCCACTCTGTCTTGAAATTGTAAGGTAATGTAATTGCAATGTACTGTCAGAGCTATTCCCAGCCCTGTTTTTAAGTGTGAATGTAGGAGGGAACAGATGTCAAACGTGTTAAGGTTTCTACCTCACTATTGACAGTTATATTCTGTCTATCTAAAGAGAGTGTACATAAACAGTATTCACACACACACACACACACACACAGAGTATTATATAAATATACTAGATATTTTCACCTATTATATACACCTGAGCTAAAACCTACAAGCTAAGGCTTGTAGGCTTTGTTTAAGATTAAAATAGGTTTAAATGGTGTGCAAGTTAAAAGGGGAAGGTCCCTGTATCTCTAACATTTTGGGATCCAGTGAGAGCTACTCTAATCTTACCTTTATTACTTCATTAATTGTTTGAAGAGTTTAMAACAATGGCATATTCTGCTCCCCTATCTGTTTTATTATCAAAAGAGTAACTAAAGTTTTTTGAGACACCAAAGAAACCAGTCAACTGTTTACAAGTTTCATCACTTGATAGAGAGTGCAAAAATTTGAAAACAATTATTTTAATTTCCTTGTGAATCACAGCCAAGCAAATTTCTTGGTTCTTGATCTCCTCTGGGGCCCTTCTGGTGATGCTCAGACCTCAAGTATTATTATTTCTTTCTCTCTATTTTTATGTAGTTCAAAGTGCCTGGAATAGCGTGTAGTGGTGTAACAGCTCAGCAGAATGATTCTTAGAGGACAAAACTGAGTATCTACATTGTATGACCTGAGACATAGCATAAGAGCATGTGGGAATGTTTGAGGGTGCAAAACCTGCCAGAAGAGTCGTAGAGGAAACTAAACTTGGTGTAATCGTATTAATAACCACCCTTTTGGTGCAGCCCTTGAACCAAACTATTCTTGTAACCATATTAAAATAAACTTGGACTTTCAAAAAGGTGCTTAGAAAAGTCTCAAACAGAGGCAGAGAGTGAGAAAAGAAACRTTACAGATGATTAAGGGTCTAGCATTTAAGCTTTCTCTGACTYTCTAAAAGATAGTAGTGTAAATATGACACAAAAGCTTTTCTTTATAATGTTTTTTAAAATTTTTAAGATAAAGATAAGATTAATAAGATTTTTTCCGCTTTGAAACTGAAATATTATTCCAAACAGAAGTAACCACAGATGGTGGATTCATTTACTTTTACTTTAATTYTTCTACTTTCTGAAAATACAGCAGYGACACATATGTGTTTCCTTTATAACCAGTGGAAAGGAAAACTCCTGTCACTTAACTTCGCGAGTAATCTTAGAAACCTCTCAGTGGAAAAACATATCTTTTTCTACTGAGTAAAAATTAAGCATGGACTTCTGCATTCCTTCTAAAACCCAAAGCAAGTTGTAAACAATCTCATTCTTACAGGGTAGTATGACTGTCCAAGAATGTAGAATAACTTAGTGCCTTTGCAGTAATAAAGGCATACCTACCTGACCTCCCATTAGGTGCTCTATGTAGGCAGGTGTCAGCCATAACAGCCACGTCCTTTATTTAAAGCTGTTACTAACATGGCATGTATTAATTGATGCCAAATGAATTAAGGAAATTATAATAATAGCACAGAACAGAAGTTTCTGGCTGCCAATGCACTTGTAGCTAATATTCTCCTAATAAAATTATTAAATTCAAAGAAAATGATGCATATTCTTTCCAAAATACCATGCTATTCATTTGATATTACAAGCTTCATCAAAAACAAATCTTGATTATAAAGCTTAATTAAACTCTCACTAGATACACGGAGAGGCTATCTTTGACTTCAAAACTACACGATATATCATAACAATTGCTTATACTGCTGTCTAGCGTACTAGAAACATCGTGTACACCAATTGCCATATCTTGCATGGCTTTAGCATTTGAATGTCTGAATATGGTATTTTTAAATGTTATATTTTGAAAATAAAAAAAATTGTAACAATTTTGTGATCGAATTACTGCAAAATACAGTTATTTTACCTTTTAAAAATATTTATTAGAATATCTGGGCTTCCTTATATAATTTTTTTTAGGGTTTTAAGGTGTATGAATAGAAGGGAAAACAAGTTTGATAAGACAGAACCCAGTATTTGTCACAATTAAACACCTTATTGGAGTTCAAGCCTACCCTCATTTTCAGAGGTAACATTCCCACATAATTGTATTTTACGCACTCTTTTATAGATAAATGCACAGAAGAGAGGAGTATTTAAAAAATAAGCAGATGCCAATCTCTCAGTGACATTAAGAGAGAGTAGATTAAATAGTTTTAACTTAAAAAATCTGGTTCTTAGTTCTGTACATTCAGGTTGCCTTTTTACAAGCATTTGTTAAAAGGTATGGGCCTAAGCTTTTTTAGACTAATTGATGTCAGAAATTTCAACTTATGATGATTTTAAGTTAAAAAAMCGTATAACTGGCAAACTGGTTAACTTACTGTTAAGACATTAATAAATCTCTGTTGAATATCATCAGCATATAGACAGTGTTTACAMTGAGTAGTGCAGATGCAAAGTGGAGCTATGCCAGAGTAGGCCTGTTAAGATGTTGGCTCATGATGCCATTTGTACTTCTGTGGCTCTCCTGTTTGAAAAGAGTATGATGGGCCTTCACTGCTTTTTTAGTCACTGAGCTATGGTGTGTCAAACAATTTTGAGACACTTCTGTTTCAAGACATAGCACCACSTTAAACTGACATTACTGAAGGCTTAGCTGTTATGAAAGTGAAATTGTAAATTGTGGCTATTCGAGCTGTTGTTTCCTACCYCGCATGGATTTCAATAAAATGTAGTGCATGGTCTTAACCACTCTACAACCCTGAGGAATCAGTGACATTTGTACAGGCATGGGAGTCATGGAGAGAGACTAAAAATACCATCCAATAGCAAAGRTGAGTTTGACTGAACTTAGTAAATTAAATATTATAACTTTTGTTAAGTTCAGTAGGTGAAGGAAAGAAAGAACAATAATATTTTTATTTAATTTTACCTACCCTGTCCCTTGCACTGAGTAATGTAATTGAATTAATCTTTCTTAAAGGAAGCCTGATGATAGGAGGTTATATCCTTTTTAGGAAACATGAATCTCTTCCAAACTTTAGATATTTGCTCTTCCTTAGCATCATTCTCTTTCCTTGTTTGTTTGTTTGCTTGCACTGCTCAGAACATCAGTTCATTTAAAATCCATTTTTTTCTTATAACTTTGCTAAATTTTCATATGGCTGGATATTTTGTGGATCTGGATTGTGTCGTAACAAATAGACAAAAACACCATGAAAGAAGCATTTTAAACACAATTGTAAATTCATACATAGCTGTGTTAAAATGCCTTTTTTTTTTTTTTTTTTTTGGCAACTTCTGAAGATCAAAGAGGTCCAAAAGATGTGATGTTTTTCTAGTCTCCACTTTTTCACAGTTGAATATTTGGGATTCATTAATCAACAGCAGGTTCTTCTTTCCTGTTTCTTTTAATTCGTGACATTATAAYCCAGTATCATTGCTCTTTTTATGCTGGATAAATTACTAAATATATATAAATTATTAAATTACATTTTCAATAAACTAAATCATATCACAATATTATATTTATAATCATGAAATTATGTTTACAAACTCACTAWTTCACTRAATTATAATTAAAGTATATACCAAAATGAATATCCATAGCCTGATTCATACTAGATAATATTATTCCGCAATTTGCATTAATATTYTCTTATTCTCTTTCTTTTAATCTTTTCTTTTAGCAATTGCTTKAGGCAGAAGCTTTATATTGTTGATTTTAGATTGTGTAACAAGTTACAATATTTAACAATGTAAGTCCTATAATATACCTACTGATTTGTTCCCTATGCTACAATCTGTTCTGCTCTTTCTTGGGCTCCAGTCTTAGTGCTAGTTCTTGCACTACTGTCTATAGGAATCGTGATGATATAACATTTATTTAGGATTTTTTTATAGACTGATCCCATTGGAATTCTATAGAAAATAGAATATAAAATTCTCTGGTAAGGTCTGGTTAGGCAGCTGCTGATAGCACAGCTGCAACATAGACAAAAGATTGAGAAAAAACTGTGCAAAGCCAACTTGGAAACTAAGTCTTCATGCAGACTAATTTCTGTAAAAATCCTCTGAGATTTGCACAATAGAAGAAGAGGGCCTCTGAGCTCTTCCTTGAGGACAGCCCAAAAGCCTGGCTAATTAGGGATTTGTAAAGAGATCTTATGTGGAAATTTTCTTTCCTCAAACCACTATTACAGCATTCTTCAATGAGAAGGAGAGGTATAAGATATAGATCAATGAGCAATGTCTTGCGATCTGGTAGATACTCTCACTACTCAATGCTGCAAATCTAATTTTGCATGACTAATTCCACCAAAACTGTAAAATGGGTTCATGGCGACAAAACCATGTTCATGCACTCTCAGTAGCTGGTACAACAAAACAGAACAGCAATTTGTTTGGAGACATATATTTCATTYTCTGTTTCATTACTAAAACAACGTTGTTTATACTTCAACTAACAAGTCAAGGAAAAGGCATCTCTGATGTGAGTAGGGAGTGGGAGGACAGCTGACACTCCCTTACTTCATATCACTTCACCTGTCAGGCTGTCTCCCCCTTTCTGTGAAAACTTTGAAATAGCAGCAGGCCAACAATCCAGGATTTTTTTTTACTAGGGAGAGGAATTTCTTCTCCATTTCTTTCTTGTTCCTGACTTTCAGACACATGAAGTTCTTACAGGAACTGTGTTTCATTTGCCTTACAACAGGCATCTGCGCTTGAGGGATAGTCCTTCCTGTCCAGAAAGGCAATGGACTCCTACAAATCAGGTCTCATATGTGCATGTTCCATGTAGTTGTCTCAGATACCCTAGAGTCTTTCAAATATTTAAGTAATTGAACTGCACTCATAAAATGAAAGCATGAGTTAGCAAAGAGCATGAGTAGCATCAGCGCTGCAGCAGGAAAGCTGGATGTGAGGGCTACGGTGCAGGCTAAAATTTTTCTTCTTCCTTCTCCCCTTCTCCCCCATCAATCTCACACATAGTTCTTCATTCTAGAATTTCTAAATATACACRATGTTAATAACAGTTATTTAATTTTAATGCTAAACATATCAAAATACTACAAAATACTACTAAAACAGTAAGCTTAAAGATGTGGGTATGTCTTGGTTTCCCAGATGGCATTGAAATATGGACTCTTTTCTAAAATCTGAGAGGAAGTAAAAGGTAGACACAGGTGACTATGAAGCAATCAGTGTTTGGCATGTGCTAATTCTGAAAAGAGAGCATAAAGAGCTCAGATTAGGCACTAGGCCAAAATGTAGGATGTAATTAAAAAATAGAGAAATTAGCTCGCATCCTATCTGGCATGTGAAAGTGTCTGATAGGCTCCATTAAAACAAAAGGATTTGTGAGAATACTTATTTATAATTACACTAAGATTTTATTTTCTTTCAGAGGAGGCCTATTATGTTGCCTAAAGACAGCTGAAGGGTTTTATATTTATTACATGTGACCATATAAAATAAAATACGTCCAGCAAGAAGAATTACCATCAGAACTGGTGAAATTGTGCATTTACAAAATAAATGAATTAATTCTAACCACGTTTGCAACATTTTTGTTTCACTTGGTTTGAATATTCCAGCAAAGGAACTTCACTAGCAATACAGACCACAAAAATGGACTGTAAATGTTGATCTTGGGTAAATAAAGACTGATTGGAAGAGTTTGTAGAACTGCATACAAACCCAGTAAATAGGATTTTTAGACCACAATTCAGCTGTTGCTGATTGGTTAGCTGAGTTAGGAAATCAAGGAACATGGGCTGCGCTACTCAGTTTATGCAACGTGTTGCAAATTTTAATTATCCTCAATGAATTGTTCAGGAGTAATTTCAGGCTATTCTGTGAATTAGATCTGTTTCCTCAGGTTAAATGTCTGCATGTTAACTTTTTTAACTTTTGTGAAAGGCTTGATTAACAAAGTATTAGGAATTATTCTCCCAGTTCAGATTTCTGTGTCCTTTGGTRTACCTTTTCTAGGTTATATAACTGTTGCATGTTAACTCTGACTTGAATTCTTTACATGATATAAAGCTCATTGAAAAATAAGGGGAAATATGGGTGGTCAAGCAGTGCCAAATCTAGGAGGTGCTATAGTCTTTTACTGCATCATTTCATTGATTTATTTCAATAGAACCTATAAATACTGTGGGTTTCTTAAACTGGGAAAAAAGAGGGGGGAAAAAAATCACAAGTTCCTGTCATAAATAATAATTTATTTTATCCTACATCTTGACAATTTCACTACAGAATGGACTAGCCAAGAACACAAATGGAGAAAGTAATAGCAGCCTCTTTCCCAGGACCTTTCAATGGAAATCCAAAGTCTTTACATGTTTTTGATCCCAAAGACTTTACAAGGCTCTTCACTGCAGAAGGGTAGGTTTTTCTAAGTAAAATTGCACACTGGAGTTTTTCTGAGAAAAAAATCATCCTGCTACTTTCTTTGGGCTGGTGTCATTTAATTCACATAACTCTCAGCGTCTCTACACAAATAAAGAATTAGATTTTATAACTTATTTTWTACTGCTGTATTGTGTAGCAGTAAAAAGGTACTGATTCTGCAAATTCATATAACATAAAACAGCTCACATCTTCACACTGAAGAGTCCCACATGTCAATAAAATTAATGCGAATCATGCAAACCCCTAAACACATGAGTATTTTATGCATTTGAATGGCTTCCAGGTATTAAATGTATAATTTAAAACCTTTGCTATTTGAGTGAGTTACAGTGTAGAAAATGAATGTCCATATTAAGAAAAGCTCCTTATATTGTATTCATCACTTTTTCCAATTTGGATCTTAGTCATGATCAACAAATTAATGGTATAGTTGTCATATTGACTTATTTTTCAAATATTATTTCTAAAGAAGATAATCAAGAAGAAAAAGGATACAATCATGTATAACCTTGATCTTACGTGCTTTACATTTTAACTATTGAAATTAAAGATAAATTGTTTAAAGGTACTGTATGCATCATTTTAGTCTTACCATTCAGAAAAAAACAAATGCAGAGAAATTAGACAATACTGTGAAGTCCCTGAGCTAAATTCAAGGAAAATTAAATTTCTTCAGACAACACAGCCGGAAATCAGAATCAYGAGCTAATATATTCCTTGACAATATTAAATCTATAAAGAATGTAATAGACATTACTGTATATATGAAAAGTATAGTGAGTATAGAGTTTAGATATTTTAAAACACAGTTGATTCAGTGGCTTAAAAACAGTCTCATATCTRTGAGATTTCAATCTACAAGAAGCACTGGTGATGCTGGACCAAAGTTTTAGAACACTATCACTATGAAAGAAGGAAGCATGGTTGCCAAATAACACCAAGCATATTTACTGGATCAGTTAGCACTGATTTTCCCTGATATAAATAACCACCTAAAGTACAGAACCATAAAGAAATCTCCCAATTATTCTTAAACTAATYTAGAAAAATATAATCATTTTTCTATTATATTTTTCTTCAGACTCAACCTACATTTAATTCATAATCAAAACTTCTGTTTACCAAGCAGCCACTATTCACRTTGTAGAATCAGAAAAAATGTATATTTCCACTAGAGTGCTTTATATACAAACTGAACAATGTTAGYAGAATTTTGTCTAGTCTGTACTGATTTATTTTTTACATGGGTATACCTRTTTATTCAAATTGGTTTTCATAGTAGGATAAAAAAGGTTCTTTGAACATTTAGGTTAAAATCAGAACTAGCTAACATTTTGCCTTAGCCCTGCAAAAGGCACAGCACAGAGTTCTGGTCACTGCATAAAATGTTCTTTATGTAGTTTTCCTGTGACTTAAATGAAAGACGCAAACAATGCGTGCAGAGACAAGAATCTGAGACTCTCTTGTCCCAATATATCACTAAACTAAAGTCAGACAAATCTGACTTTTTTTTTTTAATTATTTTTTTCTCAGCTAAACCATTTCCTAGCTAAACAGTTGTTCAGTTTGACGGCTGGGGATAGGAAATCATTCCTTCCTGGTTTCAGCYTTTATCAGCCGTATCTCTTGCAATGGCACTATCCTCAATGTACCAGGCAGCAGTCTCAGGCAATGAAAAGCTTCAGATGCAGGTCCTGAAACGAGTACTCTAGCTAGTTGGTAATAATACAGAAGGATATGATGATGACGGCCAGTGTTTGCCATGGCAACAATGAGGGGCTGTCATCTTACTTAGCAAAGATTATTTTTTTCTRTGATCCTAAAATTTCTTGAATCTACAATTAATCAAGAATCTTGACCCTTGACTGATCTACGTAGCTTAATTAGAATTCTAAAATATTTCCATTTCTATCTCAGGGATTTCATTTTCCTTATTCTCAGGAATTATCTCTTTTTACAAGAGTGATCTTTTTAATAGTCTTCTCATATGCACTGTTCTTAATTTTTAATAGTTATTCTTCAAAATAAGGTTATAAGAAAACATGTTATCTTTGGCACTACACAAATTTATTGATGTATTCTTTTTTATTACAAAATACTATCATGAAAATTATTTTTATTCATGGAGATGTTTAGTTTTGGTGCATAATTGCTGTATCAACTTTGTTGTATTTTTTTTTTCCAAAACCCATCTGGGTTTCACTTATGCTACATGATATATTTTTCCCATCCATAGTCATTATTATTATTATTATTTAAAACACATTACATCCTCAATTACTTTATTCTCCACGTCAAAGACATCCAATGGTGAAGGAATTTTGTTCACACTATACACTTCAGTCTCTGTCCCTCCTGTTAAATACCAAAAAAAAATAGTCTATGTTATGTTGTTAATGTAGCTGMAAAATCAGTGTGTCAGAATTTTTCATCTCACAATGTCTGAAGAAAGAATGAATATCACTGGACTACTGTCGCTTCTACCCTTCCAGTTCTCTCCCCATCCCACTGTGGGGCAGTGAGAGAGAAGCCTTAGCTGTCTATTGGAGTTAACCCACAACACCCTTYCAATGCCTAAGATCTTTTGGCAACTGTCTCTAGGGGTTTTCTTCTGTCTATAAAGGTTTGGCCTCAGATAATTCACATACTTTTAGTGGAATAACTGTATGGTTGAGCTAATTTGTTTGGATGACCTACTGGATGATGGACATCATAGCAATTTCTGTTCAAAATACTTCTGCTAGTATCGCTTACACCAATTCTCTGATTGAAATTATACATGAATACAAATGAGAGTAAATATTGCTACAATACTTTCCACATAGATATGCCTTTTAAGAGTGTCAGGTTTTTGTTTGGTTTTTATTTAAACAGTCCTTCGAAAGTGGAAAAGCTTYGGTATTGGTACTAGCATGAGTTCCATTCAGTAGATGTTAAAAGTGCTAAATTTTTTGTAGGAGGTTCCTTAGTAAGACTACTTAAGAATAATAAAACCACTACCTCCACGACAAATGTTTAGGAAAGTAGATCAGAATGAYGTTATTTTTTCAGAATTTCAAATTTCAGAATTCAATGAAAGGACAGCCCAGATACTTCATGGTGTTCCTGCAATAAACAAATCATGCAATATCATGTCAAGATAAGACACACCAATGCAAATAATATTGGCAAACCATACACAAGACCTTCTATATATTTGTTAAAATAAATCTGAGGACATACTTTAAATACAGGTCCAAACACTGATAAATAGAGTAGGTATTTTACCTTCCTACCCAACACACATTCAAAGCAATAGAGCMAAGTGAAGTACTACTAAAGCTGAAGAAGGGAGTAAAAACTGTTCTGTGTTTGACTTTAGTTATTTAATTATTTATAAAATAGTTTCTACTAATTTCTCTTATGTTATTTTATACAAGTTGCTAAYGATTCTGGTAGTTTATATTGTCTTAGTCTGAATAGGTTATTCAATGTACTGGTTCATTTTACAAACTGTAATCCCTGAAAGAATGGGATTCCATTCATTAAGGCCGAAATCATGTTTTTCGCTCACAAATCAAACTAATTTTGTAAGTCAGTAAGCCAAAAGACATAATCTTAAGAAGCTATTTTAGAAAGGTTTTGTATTAGGTTGAAAGTTGTTCTTTTTCAAATAATAGTCACTTGGAAATACAGACTTGTGTAGAAATAGGGACATAGAGGTTTTATGTTTTTTTTTTTTCTTCTTTTGAAGACATAACTTCTGTCTCAAAATAAAAAGACATYATCAAATCAGATAGATATTTTTTACAAAAGAATAAATAAATAAAGTAGTTCAACAAATATTAGAACCATAAATATCAGAGATTTCCTTAAGTTTTTCATGTTCACAAACAAAGGAGAATATTTATTTATACTGTTACGACAGATAAAAAGGTTTTACATTTTAAACAAATGACATCACATTGAACTTCATTGTAAATATTACATAGAACAAGAAGAAATAGCACATGCAAATTTTTCTCCCTTTTTGGGAATTCACTGAAGAACAGAGAATCTGGAATAACTTTATATCATCCTTCAACTGTATTTTATAAGGAGTGAAAGTATATGGCTAACGCATGACGAACTAAAGCTATTGCCAATAAAAAGATAAAAAGACTGAGGAAGAGGGGTAAATACCAGTGCTACAATATGGAGAATCCAAAGAATGCGAAAGTGTTATGAAGCAGCAGTGTTGTCAATCACAATCCTGACAATCTTCAGAAAAAAATAAGAAAATGAGGAATTTATTCTTTGGATAAGAATTATCTCACTAAAATTTAGGTGTCTTCAGTGTGTATGTAGGCTTTGTGATATGATCCACCTCTGTTCCCTTTGCAGTTAATAGAAAGAGGAATGKTTTCTCTCTATGGGGAAACAGGGTGTGATCACCTTATCTGATATATTTTAGGATGAGATGAACTACATTTAAGAACTGTCTGTTCTTCTCTATCAACATCTGTAAGTGAAYTCACACACCTAGCTCAGCTGGGAAGTTTGGAGAATTATTGCAGGAACTTCATGAGACAGTAAAGGCAATTTCCCATTGCCTAAACAACCCCTAAAATAAAGGACATTTTTGTCAAAGTGCAGAAAGRGGACTGCTAGAAATAAAAGCCTATTTCATTAAATTTTATTAGACTTCTTGCACAGGTATTTCCAGAGCAGGCAGAACTGTGTCTTGCAGAAGTGGTGCGTTACAGGCTGAAAAATATATAATAGCCCCTTTGCATTTCATACATAGCTTTTCTTACATATTGTATTGGGTTTTTGTGGCAAGGTTTTGGTAGCTGGGCAGCTGCAGGGGTGGCTTCTGTGAGAAGATGCCAGAAGTTTCCCCCATGTCCCATAGAGCCAGTGCCAGCCAGCTCCAAGATGGACCTGCTGCTGGCCAAGGCTGAGCCAATTAGAGACAGTGGTAGTACCTCTGTGATAACGTATTTCAGAAAGGGTGAAAATGCTATGCAGSAGCTGTGAGAGAGGAGTGAGAAAATGGGAGAGAAACAACTCTGCAGACACCAAGGTCAGYGAAGAAGGAGGGGGAGAAGGTACTTCAGGCACCAGAGCAGTGATTCCCCTGCAGCCTGTGGAGAAGACCATGGTGACACAGATATGCATGCTTTAGCCATATTTAAACGTATTTAAGAAGRGGAAAAAAMCTGCTGTGTAACAGCAACTGGGAGAGAGGAGTGAGAAGATGTGRGAGAAACAACTCTGCAGACACCAAGGTCAGTGAAGAAGGAGRAGGAGGAGGTGCTTTAGGTGCTGGAGCAGAGATTCCCCTGCAGCCCGTGCAGAAGACCATGGTGAGGCAGGCTGTCCCCCTGCAGCCCATGGAGGTTAACAGTGGAGCAGGTATCCACCTGCAGCCCATGGAATACCCCGTGCCAGAGCACGTGGATGTGCTCAAAGGCGGCTGTAAYGCYGTGGAGAGCCTGCGCTGGAGCACGCTCTTTGCAGGACCTGTGGGCCCATGGAGAGAGGAGCCTACACTGGAGCAGGTTTGCTGGCAGGACTTGTGACCCTGTGGGGGACCCACGCTGGAGCAGTCTGTGAAGAACTGCAGCTCGTGGGAAGGACTCATGTTGAAGTTCATGGAATACTGTCTCCCATGGGTGGGACCCTAGACTGGAGCAGCAGAAGAGACTGAGGATGAAGGAGAGGCAGAGACAACGTGTGACGAATTGACTGCAATCCCCATTCCCCGTCCCCCTGTGCCGCTGGAGGGGAGGAGATAGGGAATTCGGGAGTGAGGTTGAGCCCAGGAATAAGGGAGGAGTCGGAGGAAGGTGTTTTAAGATCTGGTTTTATTTCTTATTACCCTACTCTGATTTTATTGGTAATAAATTAAATTCATTTCCCTGAGTGGAGTCTGTTTTGCCCGTGAGGGTAATTGGTGAGTGGTCCTCATCTCGACCCACGAGCCTTTTGTTGTATTTTCTCTCCCCCTGTCTAGTTGAGGAGGGGGAGTGATGGAGCTGCTTGGTGGGCACCTGGCATCCAGACAAGGTCAACCCACCACATSTATATACAATACTCAATCACTCAAAACTAGTACAAGCTGATTTTCAAAGGAATCCAAAAGGCATTTCTTATCAATGACTCCAGGCTAATTGAAAGTCAAGTTAAGTCAACAGAAATTCCTTCATAGGTATAAATAAACTTTCAGTTACTCCCTTGATGATTGTGTCAAGAGCAGCATTTACAAAAAGGCTGATAAGACCTGGTGTTTAGAAGCTGGCCCTGCTTTGAGTGGGGATTCAGAAGAGATGACCTCCAAGCGTCCCTTGTGACTTAACCTACTTTATGAGCTTATGATTCTGTGATTTGAACAACATCAGTAACTCAACCAAGCCTTTCCAAATGCCATGTGAAAACTAAAACTGGAACCAGAAAAAATAATCCCTAATAAAATATTTCTTAAGAGAAAAGAACTTTGATAAAAAGAAAGTTAACCTCTTAAATCAGCATAAATTTCACAATGGAAAAAATCCTATTTATTGATTTTAGTGTTTAGTCACACCACAACAGGTGACCTGAAAATTAGATGGATAGGTGGATAAGTAAATGTCCTTATATACATTTTTCAAGATCGTAATATGGTCCCATAGCAAAATAACAAATAAGCTTATAAAAATTTATAAACAGCGTTTTAAATTAAAGAGTAAATTGTAGTCCTTGTATTCTTACAAACGAGAAGGTGTAAATCAGTCTTAATATTTATCTTCAGAAAGAGAAAGGGGTATAAAAGTGGCCTTGTGACTGGTTAAGAGAAAGATACAAAATAACACACAATATTTCATGCAGCCCTGAAAAGACAAGACTTTGTCAATACATAAAGACACTGAAACAATAGGTGAGTATAAATGGTTTCAATTTTATATTCTTTTTTCTCTCTCAAAATTATTTAAATAGCATTGGATGGAACATCCTACTACTGAAGGAAAAAAAGGAAGACAAARTATATGTATATTAACCACTTGAAGTGGAGATGATCAAGCATTGTACCCTTAAAAGCAAATTATAATCTTCTGTTTGGCTGTTTGCCAGAGTTCTCAGTTTTTACTTGATTCAACTTTATAAAAAAATTATAGATACATACTATAGACACACCTATGCTGCTCAGAGAGGTTGTGGAATGTCCATCCTTGGAGATATTCAAAAGCAGTCTGGATATGGTCCTGGGCTGCGTGCTGTAGCTGGCCCTGCTTGAGCAGAGGAGGTGGATAAGATGACCTCCAGAGCTTCCTTCCAACCTCAGCCATGCTGTGATTCTGTGATATATTGGTGGTCATATGTGTGTGGGTTTATATAGATATTAATATATCCATACATATTTATTAATCTGTTTAGGGAACCATTGGTAAAACATAGTGTATCAATTACTGGAAGTCACCAAGACAACATCTTCCAGTTTCCAAAGGAATATATTGCGATAACAATAAAACTTTCTGAGTATATGTTTTGATGTATATTTYCTAATTTCAGTCCTTGTTGATTATGTTTCTCTGAACATATTTATTATGCTGCGCTTGGGTAAACTGTATGCAGATTTTGGTGACAACTCTTTATGACTCCCTGCTCTCAGAAGAGGATAATTGTAAAACTCTGTTTTACAACTAATTTTGAACAGTGTAGCTGATTTTTATTCTTTCCCTGACATTTAATTTTCTTAAGAGAGTTTAAGACATGAGCATCCAGTCTGCTTCCCCACTATTTGTTCTATGGAACTGTGAGTTAAGAAGCTAACAAYTGTCACACAGTAACAATACAGAAGAATCCACCTAGTTTAGCTTCATGTCCTTGACAGTAGTTATGATCAGCTATTTTACAAAAATAGTGCAAGAAGTATTAAGCTTTGCTGTTAAAAAATTGATGTATTGTACTGGGTATGGCTGGGATGGAGTTAATTTTCTTCATAGCAGCCCGCATGGTGCTATTTTAGATTAGTGATCAAAACAGTGTTGATAACACACCTATGTTTTAGCTATTGTTGAACAGTGCCTGCACAGMATCAAGGACTTCTCTGTTTCTCACTCTCCCCTGCCCCCACAGGGAGTTGGCTAGTTGGTACAGGACACAGCCGGGACAGCTGAACCAAATCGACTAAAGGGGTGTTCAATATCATATAACATGATGCTTAGCAATAAAAGAGGGGAAGGAGGAAAGTTCTGGAGCAGGTGTAGATTTTCTAACGAAGGCATTGCTTGGACACTGGCTGGGCATCAGTCTGCTAGTGGCAAGTGGTGAGTGATTGCCTCAGCATCACTTGTTTTGCTTTGGTTTATTTCTTTTCACTTATTAAAGTTTATTTTGACCCTTGAGTTTTTCTTGCTTTTGTCATTCCAACTCTCTCCTCCATCCCATTGATCATCTCGGTTCCAAAACTCTTGGTTATTTTAACAGTTCAACTCTAAATTTTAGCATTATCCATATAACATTTAACTCTCAAGTCTTGATAAACATACTGCTCAAGGGCTACCAAGTTATAATAAGTTCCCTGTACTAATCAGGCATTATTAAAATGTGTTTCCATCATCAACTTTTCTGCTTTTCAGCGTAATTGAGTGACAGTTTATTATTGTGCTAGAAAACAGGGTACAAGGATGGRTTTCACAAAGCAACAACAATAACATTTCAAGATATATATTTTTCCTAAGCATTTCACCTTTTATTCCATAAACAGTGGAATACATTATCTAAACAATGACAAATATCTGCTCTTTCATATCTTCCTTAGAASCCTAGTCTTTTGACAACTTGCAAGTCCTGAGATGATGAAAGGTGACTTCATTTGAGTACCTTTCTACCCAAAATGGGCATGTCAAATTTCATGAGATAAAGAGCTCCCAGTTGTTTAGAAAGCGAATGCCTCAAGGCTGCTTAGAAACCTGTGGCAACATGATGGCAATACGATAATAATATGTTATTTGGCATAAAGATTTTCTGGGGCTCCACAAGGTAGAGTAACGAACAAATCTGTCRACATGGCTTTTCTCTCCTTTCAAGAATGGGAAGAAAATAGACTTACTAAAATATCTTTTGAAATAAAATATCAAATTTCTTTTTTGAGTCTTTCTTTGGCTACTGATTTTCACATCCTTTTTCAACAGTGTTTTTTGAATATTTCTTTAAACATCATGCAGGTCATCTCACCAGTTTATACATATATTACAATGCTTAGAGTGATTTGATAATGGTGAATGATTAAAGTACTGTGATTTGGATCTGGCTTTGAAAAAGAAGGGAGAGGAAAAGCCACAGTAAAAGCATAAAAAGCAACCAAACAAAAAAACTTGCTATGTAAAACTAACAAGTAATGGCAACACAGAGGGAAAGTAGTTTTCACTGAGTGGCATCCTGATACGCAGTTTAATATAACAAGGCAGCACTACTCAGAATATAGCAACATATTCAAATCCAAGAGATCGTCTTCCTGAGGAAATCCTGTGCATGATAAGCATCATTCATACAAATACTTCTGTATCTGTGATACTGATATCACAGATACATCTAAAATCACTGGCCTGTGGCATCTGCTTATTACTTTAGAAGAAAAAGAAACTTGAAAAAATGTTTTTTTAAAAACATCAAAAGTACTGAGAAGATGTATTTACAGGTCTTTTCCTTTTACTTAAATACAGCCCCTTAGTTTTTTTCTGGAAATTAGTACAGAAATTGGGGAGATTTTAAAGATAAAATCAGTGTATTCAGAGAAACTGGACATCTAGAAAGTCTCCCACTGAGCAGCAGTCAGTTACTGTGCTACACAGAGAAGAGCAGCTTGACAGCCTGATACACCCAGCCCTGACTGCAGAGGGATTTTCTCTATAACTCCTCAGGGGTCTTCTACATTTCTATGCTACATGGTCAGCCTCAAGAAGGTAATAAAGTTAGAAGCAATAAGGAACACACAAGTAAGGTGGATCAGGGTTAGAAATAGCAAAGCAAAGTCATGATTCTTAAAATGTCATCCCACTCTTTCCTCCCCTCCTTCTTCTTAACAGTGATTCCTTGTATGAACTGGCAAACACTTTCAGTTATTTCCAAGTACTACAAACTAAAAAAAAAAGAAAAGAGAGTTGGGCCAAGGTTCCTTGGCTAAGCTTGTAAGCCTCCTCTGCATTGACACCTAAAATTTTCCTACATAAAATGGTAGCCTGAAAACTACCAGATTTACTCATATGAGGGRAAAAAAAAAGGAAAACAAAAAAAACCCCTTAGTTAAAAGAGAATTTTGAAACTGCTTTAGATGTAAAATACAGATCATAAAAACTATTCTGATTTTAATTCTTGACTGGTGTCTCTGGCTTCATTGTAGGTTTTTCTTCTGTCCTTTCATATTTGACATATTCTTTAAGATGACATTCTGGGATATAATTCAAAAAATGCTAGCATTTACTACATACAGCTTTATATTATTCTAATGTATACTGTGCACTTCTCAGAAGAAATAAGAAATTATGGTTTCTGTTCCCAATTGTTTTTCATCTCCTTGTTACAATTATGGAAACTTTTYAAGGAGACAATGAAAGAAGGGGATTGGAAAAAGAATTCAGAAAATGTGGCATAACACAAGCATTTTAGCTCAGGTTATTGCTGTATTTCTGAGAAATGCAGTTGCAGAGGAATTCCGCACATGAAAATGAAATCTTTATACTGCATTACACCACAATATGTTTGTATATTCAATATGAACAAAAAAATGAGGAACATTCAGAGTGTCTGCAGAAGTGGAGTTGTAGACAGCATCCTTACTGAAGTAAAAAGAGGAGGATATGACTATACTTCTGACTGTAGCAAAATTGGGAGGATACAATCCCATCACTTCTATTTAGTTTAAATATTGCTGCTGTTTCTTTTTCATAAATACTACAAACCCAATTTCATATGTCCCAAAGAAACTAAAAAACAGAATTTACTGCTTTCTGTTCATTCTGAAAGCTTAAAAAAAACCCAAACAAACAAAAAAAAACAACAACAAAAAAACCAACCCCTGAAGATAATAAGCATTTTATTTCAAAACTTGATATAATTTCCTAACTTCAGAAAAAAAAAATGCAGTATGTCATTGGAATGCAAAAAAATAAAAGAGTAACAAAAACATAGAAATGGAAATTACAGRCATAGGGCACTGAGACTTTTTTTTCTGATAAAGCTTCAGAAATCCCAGTACTAGCGAACAGACTCTGGTTGCCACAGAAGTTGTCAGTATTCTGGAAAAACTGCAGCTGTACTTTGAGTCCCACAGACAGCTAACTTCTGACAGCTGTGAATGGTTCTTTGTAAATGTAGACTTCTCTCTTTGACTCAAAGCTGAGCTTCTGGAAAAGCTCCARAACAGCCACTCTTGTGTGGCTGAAAAATGCTTTAAATGCATGCTAGGAGATGGCATGACAGACTAGGCATATCTAAACGTGCATAAAATCTGCCGATGCTCTATCTTTCTTTCCCCATATAGGAATTGCAAGTTGTCTGTTTTGCAATTCCTGTATACATAAAACTGAGGAACGTCAGTAGCTAAAAGGAGTACCATAGAAATGCAGGGTCAAAACCACATTGCAACAGAGAGCTACTGAGTTAATGTAAATGGCAACTTAGGTTCCAAGTACTCAAACACCCTCTCAGAAAAATAACCTCAAAATGTTTAAAGATGTTAGAAACAAAAATTACTTTTTTAACAGCATGATCAACTCAGCTGAAATAGAATTTGTTTCAACTGTATCTTTTCAATCATTATTTACTCAATCTCAATTAAAATTGGTGAGATTTYAACCGTTTTCTTGGTAAGGAATATATTTAAAAAACTGTCCTTTATCCTGAATTTTCCTTTTTTAACCCCACAATCTTTCAGCGTAGGAAGCCTATTGATAATATGCTCTGATTTATTTTTCCCTATCTTGGGAATGACACACTTACAGCATTCTTAGCAATTACTATGATGCTGCCACTTCAGACATCATTTAGGCAATCCGCACAGACAGATTCTCAAAGGTATTTAGACACTGAACTTCCACTGATTTCAAACGTATTTTCAAAAAGCCGTTAGACACATAACTGTGGTCCTCAGTGGTCCTTAGCTCCTTTTCAAATGCCTCCATCTTATCTAGATTCATTGTCACAAAATGGCATGTGATATTTCACCTGCAGTTACTACAGATATATTAAATTCTTTATTGTATGTAACTTAGAGAATTATCAAAATACCCAAACTCACTAAGCATGCACCCCTGTGTGACGCATGTGTGAAAATCTCATCTAAAAAGGCAGATTCTGCTTTYCTGTTATGGCATCAAATTAGTAGTAGAGAGTGTAGAAAAATTACACCTATATTCACATACGGTGCACGTAGGCAAAGAGCAAATGCAGCCACTGTGTCTTGGGGAACTGTTTGATCATTTTTCCTCTGTAGTTGTGTGGTATCTTAAAGAAGGTAGATGAGTGAGGAATGATGCATTACTACTGGGTAGCAAGGCACACTCCAAAAAGAAGATAGAGTTATACTTGTAGATATAATGTAGGAGAGTTATACATAGGACATATATATTTATATGCTCTCCTATACGTACACGCAGACACACACACGCATATATATGCATACAGGAGGGTTACACCTCTAGGACCTTCATAGGCACTCTGCCATCTGCAGAGCCACTCCTCTTCATGTTTCTTGAACTGATGCTGCAAGCGTTTTTCTCCTTTATCATGCAGCAATGTCAGTTTTCAGTGGAGAAAAACCTTATTCAGGGATGAGGCTGACTTTAAAAATCTTTGGGAGAAACAGGTTCGATACTGCCTTTGAAATATGATGTGACCATAGGCTACATGAAACAAAGGCAAGTGTACGTATTTGCYCTTGTATTGTTACTTTCTCATATCTGCAATATAGAAAATACTGAAAGAGAATAGGAGGGTATACCCTAGAAAAAAAATGCATTTAAGAATTAAAATTGTCCTCCTTTAGCACAATTAATTAAGAAAAGACTCTCAGTATTTTTCAGCATATAGTAGGTATTCCAGAATGTATTCAGAAATTTTCAGTACGTATTAACTAGCTGATTTCAAATAACTAAATTATCCTCATCACAAAGTTAATTCACAGAGGAGTAGCAAATTCCATGCTGTGAAACTGAATTCTAAAGTCTTATTCAATTAAAAGTTTTGGCAATTATACTCTGGCGCATTTACATATCCTGGCATTTTAATGGAGAGCATCTTGAAAAACAAGTGATCAGCTGGAAACATATAATGCCACACAGTAGACTTCATCCAGATCTCGAAGTTCATCTAACATTAATCCTTAGAGTCTTTGGAATTGGTTTCTATTTACATGAGAATATTCAAGAGTCTGGTAATTATGATCGTTTATTCTCCACTGAAAAAGTAAGATAGGCATGTGGGGTGGAAGGAAAGAAAATAATATCTGCTCATTCTATTCTGATAGAACTGAAGAGGATTTTTCCCTTGATTGCAAAGTTATCTTTTCCAGATCTTTGTAAACTCTGTGCTGTTTACAAATATATTTTTAAACTTGAAAATGTAACTGCAAGCATTGACCTTCAGTTATTGAGTCATTTCACATCTTTGGTGAAAAAAGTCATCAAAGGAAACTAAAACTTTTTAAAACAGTGTTGTCAGTGTGTGGAGGATCTAGCCAACATTGATAACCACTATGCTACACATTGCAGCTTCATACAGCTCTTTTTATATTGGTTAATTTAAATCACTGAAAAAGTAACCTGCTCTTGTTCGTTTAGAGTTTGAAAAGGTCATGCTGAACTCCTATATGAACAGATTGAATACTACAAACAATAGTGACTAAAAAGGCATTCCTGGAGTGGAATGCCAGGCTAAGGCTGCTCAGATAATTTGCAAGATTATTAACTGACTACTATAAATGCAAAAAGGATGYGTAAACAAGCCAAATGAAACAGAGTGAAAATATTAAAAGTTTAGATCCATAAATGGCTTCATAAAAGCCTAGCCTGCTACGCTCAGAGCTTCCTCTGACTGGGAAGAAGTGATTTTGAAACCTGTCAATTTGAAGAGGCTGTTAAACTCATGTTATCAAGTTCCTCGGTCAAAATTTCTTATCACTGAACTTCTGTATGAAAGGAGTAGCATCACCACATTTTACAATAAAATAGCATGTTGTGAGGAATATAGTCTTCCTGGAATGTTCCTTGAATGACATATTTGGGACAGCTGAGCCAAACAGTCTGTTTTTAATGATCTGTAAAMCCAATAATTTGGTATCAAATTACACTGGTGTTCAGAGACACAGAGCTGGAAAGAAAAAAAAAATAAATGAAAAAAACCCAAGATATTAACTTAAGCATAGAAAATATATTTTCTATAATAAAATAAATATAGGATTTGTGGCAGACTCAAGTCATAGTAGATGTTTTATAAAGAAAACAGAACAATGCCACAATCAACAGACTAGCAACAACAGAATAACAAGAAGAAACAAAGTAAAATCCCTGTTAGCAGTTTTCAGAATATTGTAAGGTATCAAAAAAAGCCCCAGAATTCTCCAGGCAAAGCTCCTTGATATTAGCTTGTAGCATTTAGACTGAAAATGCTGTGGGCTGGTACTAAAGCCAGTGCCTTCATATGGCAGTTGTTTTTCACTGTTTTTCAAAAAATAGTTTTATATCTGATAAAAATGTAGAGCCAACCTAACATTAAGTATTTCCAACGTCCTCAGTATCAGTATAAGTGTCATTATCTGGTTAAGTTGTTGATGGTTGAGGTCAGGACAAGGTAGCTGTGATGAGTCATAATGTTAAGGCTGGAGAGAGGAGATATTCCTCTCTCTGAATTGGTATAAGCATTATAACGGCTATTGCTTTCTTGTTGGCTTATATATGTTGAAGGATATGACAAGGAAAGACCTCTTACAAGACATTTCTGTAGTAGATATTAGGATGTAGATGATACATGCAAGTATGGCATGTCACTCACGCTAAAGAGCTTTGTTAAGTAACTGACAAGAGATGGCTTCTGATTATCCATGCTCCAAAACCAAATGAACTTCAGAAAAGAGAGTAGGTCAGAAAACAGAGCTGGAAAAAACTCATCAGAGCAATGAAGAGATTTGAAGTCATGAGTTGCTTTTAAAACCTACAACATCTCAGCAACCAACTGTGAATTTCTCATGTGCACTGTTTTTCTTCTGGGAGATGTGAAGGGGGCAAATTAACTCTTGAACAGGCTTGTACTGAATTATAACACTTCATGGAACATTTTGATACAGGTTAATAATAAAAATTTGTTAGCAGTCTGACTCAGTCAAACATAATTTTTGTCTACCTCGGAATCTTTTGTCCCTCAGATTTGTTAATTCGTGTGTTTTATGATTAAAGACACAGACACAACCTCAAACTYAGATTTCTCATTACTAACTGTCGTGGTTTAACCCCAGCCGGCAACCAAACACCACACAGCCGCTCGCTCACTCTCCCCTGGGTGGGACGGGGGAGAGAATCGGAAGGGTAAAAGTGAGAAAACGCGTGGGTTGAGATAAAGACAGTTTAATAGGGAAAGCAAAAGCAACGCACACAAGCAAAGAAAAACAAGGAATTCCTTCACTACTTCCCATGGGCAGGCAGGTGTTGAGCCATCTCCAGGAAAGCAGGGCTCCATCACGCGTAACGGTTACTTGGGAAGACAAGCGCCATCACCCCGAACGTCCCCCACTTCCTTCTTCTTCCCCCAGCCTTATATGCTGAGCATGACATCATATGGTATGGAATACCCCATTGGCCAGCTGGCCTAGCTGTCCCGGCTATGCTCCCTCCCAGCTTCTTGTGCACCTCACAGAGCATGTGAGCTGAAAAGTCCTTGGGACGTAGACTACCTAGCAACAACTAAAAACATTAGTGTGTTATCAACATTCTTCTTATACTAAATCCAAAACATAGCACTATACCAACTACTAGAAAGAAAATTAATTCCACCCCAGCCAAAACCAGGACACTAACCTTTAAAGAACATAAAATAATCGTGTAGATCTTTCATATAAGCTGCTTCTCTTAATTTCCAAAACCGAGATTAGCACCATGGATGCTTACTCATTTTTAGTGAGTTCTGGCATAGCCAAAAATAGATTCTTGAACTTGAGTTTCTCCCATCTAACTTTCAGCACTTAAATGAGCCTTTAAATTATCTTAGATCCCTACTTTCCCTGAGGGACAAAGGGACATAGTCAACTGAAAGAAATAGCTATCTTGAGAGGGTGATTCAGTTCTTAAGGAGGCTTTTTAACACCTGTTTATCATTAAGTACAGAGTGAGCCTAGAGCAAATAAGCCTCCATTAAAACAGGCTCCAGTCTGTATTTGCTGTGCTTGAATTTTTCCAGTAAGAACAGCTACTCTCCCACAGGAGCCATTTCCTGCCTCTTCAGGGTTAGGTGTCAAAGAAGGGCTCTTCTGAGCAGAACTGTTTTGAATTATATTCCGATTTACCTGAAGTCCATCTCAGCCCCCTTTTASTGTGCAAGTCCCTGAACTTATCCACAGGCTTAACTCAAGATATTATTTAATGTATTTTTTAGTTTATTGAATTTTTAACTTTGTTATCTGTTGTTATCAACAAACTTTTTCTGAAACTTATGTAAAAAAAAGGAGTAAACAACGATAATAATAAACACCATGTGATGCATTTTCTCAGATGCTAATTTATCTAATGTACTGTCACGAATGAGTGGTTTAGAGACCGCTSAAAGAATCACTGTTGAAGGCATTAGCAGAAAGTGTTTTTAATAGAAATTTAGGAAAGCACAACTTAACAGATTTTGATGGGGAGGTTCACTTGATCACTTACTACATGGATGAAGCATRCAAAGGAAAAGAGCATGGAAAGCTGAAAAGTCCTTGACTAGTGTAAACACTACYTAGCAACAACTAAAACATCAGTGTGTTATCAACATTCTTCTCATACTAAATCCAMAACACAGCACTATACCAGCTACTAGCAAGAAAATTAACTCTATCCCAGCTGAAACCATGGTATTGTGTTAGAATTGAGTTGAARTGATTTATACAGAGGCCGAGGACAAAAAGGTTAAGGGAGACCCTCCTGTGGAGTCACAAGGTTCACAGAAGACCCGGCTGGATCCAATCTTAGTCTCAGAATTGGACAACGGTTTTTGTCTAATACCAAAAGAGTAAGGAGACCCTCCTGTTGAGTCATAGTGTTCAGAGTAGACCCSTCTGGATCTATCTGGTTCATCTTAAGGGCGCTYACAAAGCAGGCGCAGGACAACCAGGGGATCGTGCCCAGCCAGCACGGCTTCATGAAAGGCAGGTCCTGCTTGACCAACCTGATCTCCTTCTATGACCAGGTGACCCGCATAGTGGATGAGGGGAAGGCTGTGSTGTGGTCTACCTGGACTTTAATAAGGCCTTTGACACTGTSTCCCACAGCATTCTCCTAGAGAAGTTGGCGGGTCATGGCTTAGACGGGTGCATTCTTCACTGGGTAAAAAACTGTTTGGACGGCCGAGCCCAGAGAGTTGTGGTGAATGGAGTTAAATCCAGTTGGTGGCTGGTCACAAGCRGTGTTCCCCAGGGCTCAGTTTTGGGGAGAGTCTTGTTTAATATCTTTATCAATGATCTGGACGAGGGAGTTGAGTGCTCCCTCAGTAAGTTTGCATTGTAAGTCAAGCATTGGAACAGGCTGCCCAGGGAAGTGGTAGAGTCACCATCACTGGAGGCGTTCAAAAAACTTTTATATGTGGCGCTTCGGGACATGGTTTAGTGGGCATGGTGGTGTTGGGTTGACGGTTGGACTTGATGATCTTAGAGGTCTTTTCCAACCTTAATGATTCTATGATTCTATGATTCTACCCCTAGTCCCAGACTTGGTCAACAATATATGTCTAAGGGTTTATATGTGTTTAGCAGTAGTCTAAGGTTCATTTCTGATTTTAAGATAGATCATAAGAATTATGCAGACTATATTTGCTAGCGGGTATTTCCATCAATTCACACACACACACACACAGATACAAAGATAGATAAATATACAAAGATGTACCTGTTAAAAATCCCCCTCAAGTTCAGTGAAATGCTCATGTCAAATGTCTTGGCATTTCTCAACAGGTGAAGGGTTGAGCCTCAAGGAATGTTGCAGCCCARGTCCCATGCCTGTTGGCGACAGTCCTCAGAATATTGCAAACTCGAGAGTTTGCAGACTCTGAGGAGCGTTCCACTCAGAAGAAGATGCTAGGCACAGCATGCTGCGGTCCAGGAGAGCTCAAAGGGTCTCACTTGGGACTGGAGTTTATAGGGTCACAAGGTGATTGACTTTAGTCATCCGTCAAAACTCTCAAGGTTTCAGTAACAATGGTATCGTTCCACCTGAGATAACAACTCAGATAAGGGTATCRAGGGATGACAATTATCCCCGYTCTTGTCCCCCACTTAGGCCAGGCAGTGGAAGTTTCTGGTATGATCAGTACATTCCCCAACCTCAGTTACGCAAGAGTTCCTGATACAGTAAAGGGACGCTTCACCACCTGACTCATTACACCAAGGCCAAGGTTTAACGGGAGTTTCTGAGATTGTGGAGCRGCCCAGGAGCAGGGGGGAATGCACCACCACATGTACATGTCAGATGTCTAAGCAAACACTCTTTAAAGCTTTGTCAGTCTGTAAATTAACAGCTTTAATTAACAGTTTCCTTCATGAAAATTATTGAAAGGTTTTCATCCGTAGTGTAAGAGTATTCAAGGCAATAACTAACTTTTACAGGTGTGCAATTGATGAAGCAAAACTGTATGGCATCTCCAGAGCTACTTCTTATGAGTATATTTCAGGCATGCAAATCTTATTCCTACTTGCAAAAAAAAAAAAGAAAATTATATAATAAATAATGATAAAATAATTTGAAAAACAAAGAAGATTTTACTCATCTTGGAACAGTTTAAAAGTTCTGTATTACTAGTTTGACTGTCCACTGACATCACATTCTGCAAGGCAGAACTCAGAAAGGGGAACAGACTTGTGAGTAAGGAACCTACAGGTAGTTGAGGTTTAAATCTTAACCTGCACATATGTGAGGCATATTATCATGGACAGGATTTGGGAAATGGGRTGAATGTCATCTATTACAACTACTTTGAAAGAGTAAAAATATGAACTTTCGATGGAGAAGTACCAAAAAGAAAAGTGAAGTCTCTCTGCTCACAGGTTTTGTTACTGGGGCTTCCATTTTTCTGGACTAATAGTATCAGTGGAGTGAAATGTTACCCATAATGTCAGAATTTGGTGCAGAATGAAACAAGATTTATATAAGTTAGGAAACTCTGCAATAAAACACAAAGATAATTTGATTAGAAAAAGAAAATAAAAAGAAATTGTAGTAATATGGTTATGCCTCAAAATRTGAAAGTATTAATAAAATTTTAAAAATCATAATGGCAGTTTAATAAAGATTAGAAAAAGAAACCAAAACCCAATGGAGGCACATCAAAATAGTAAACATAGAGAGTATTAGTAAACATAAGAGAGTATTAGTTTACTGTTCAACAACTACATGATAATGCAGCATGAATCCATGATACGAAGTTTTTTTCACAAGATGAAAATATTTATTACTTCTTAGTCTACATAAGTAATAGATATGGTACTTAAAAATACACTCTTTATTTGAAAGAGTATGCTGTAAGCAGCAGCATACGATGAATAAGTAGGGATTAATACTTGTCTTATCTACAAGGGTCAGAAAGTTCTTCACAATAGTACTAGATTCTTCCAGCTAAGAATTTGGAGTGAAGACACATATGGGACACACAAGTCAATTAAATCAGTTTTTGTCAAAAGCAGAAATAGAAAATAAACCATGTATGTTTTATAGTAGCATTTTGGGTGTTAGTGTAGMAAATTGAATTATGTGGTAGTCAGCAATCATTACTGATAAATCACATGGCAGTCACTGTTCTGGATATCCAGCCAAATCTGCAAATTTCATTGGTGGGAATGATGACAGTATTTTTATGGGTTTTCTTATACTTTCCCTTTAGCATAACAAAGACACTTATTCCATTTTATCTTGGATGTGAAGGTTAACCATTGAGCTCTATTAACTGTATGCAAACAAAAATTGCAGGTTTAAAATATTCTTAAGAACAATGGAATATGCATTGAAAGAAAATAAAATATGAATTAACAGAAAACTCTTTTCGTTAAACATAATTTGTTGACTAAAGAGTAGTTGCTATGATAAGAGAACATAAGCACAAAGCAAGGAAATTGATTTATTATTATGGCATCCACATGACATTTTAATCCACGTATAACAGCAAAAAAGGAAACAAACAAAAATACCCACTTCTGGCTACACAGGTTTGCTATCACATCATTAATGCTAACAGCAGTATTCCACAATCCATGTTAATCCACATCAGTTTAACCAAATAACAAATGAAAAACAAGTATTATTATAGATATAACTAAATAAAATAAACTTAGTCATACAGAAATTTTCATATGCACTTGCTAGCGACCATATGAACTATTTTTTGAAAGAGAACTTAATATGTTTCCTGTAATACTAAGTTTTTAAAAGTACTTTTGCTAATGCAAGTCTGAATTTTGGTACAATATCTGCCTCGTGATTAGTAGCACTATATTTCCCAAAAAGTCCCACCCAGGTCAATAAGACTACAGATGACATAAAGTATAAATATATGTTAATCTCTTTACAGTTATATTTAGGTATCTCTGGTTTTAATACATTGACTGACCATTCATCAAGTATGTATTAAGCCCGCTTGATTTTAGGTATCAGCTCAGGCACTTAACTAAGTGCATTATGTCCCCACAATGCTGGGTAAAAAACTGGCTGGACGGCCAAGCCCAGAGAGTTGTGGTGAATGCAGTTCAATCCAGTTGGCAGCCGGTCACAAGCGGTGTTCCCCAGGGCTCWGTTTTGGGGCCAGTCTTGTTTAATATCTTTATCAATGATCAGGACAAGGGGATGGACTGCACCCTCAGTAAGTTTGCAGATGACACCAAGCTGGGCGGGAGTGTTGATCTGCCTGAGGGTAGGAAGGCTCTGCAGAGGGATCTGGAGAGGCTGGATCGATGGGACAAGGCCAATTGCATGAGGTTCAACAAGACCAAGTGCCGGGTCCTGCACTTGGGTCACAACAACCCCAGGCAACACTACAGGCTTGGGGAAGAGTGGCTGGAAAGCTGCCCGGAGGAAAAGGACCTGGGGGTGCTGGTTGACGGCCGGCTGAACATGAGCCGGCAGTGTGCCCAGGTGGCCAAGAAGGCCAACGGCATCATGGCCTGTGTCAGGAATAGTGTGGCCAGCAGGCAGAGGGAGGTGATCGTGCCCCTGTACTCGGCACTGGTGAGGCTGCACCTCGAACACTGTGTTCAGTTTTGGGCCCCTCACTACAAAAGGACATTGAGGTGCTGGAGCATGTCCAGAAAGGGCAATGAAGCTGGTGAAGGGTCTGGAGCACAGGTCTTATGAGGAGCGGATGAGGGAGTTGGGGTTGTTTAGTCTGGGGAAAAGGAGGCTGAGGGGAGACCTTTTCGCTTTCTACAACTACCTGAAAGGAGGTTGTAGCGAGGTGGGTGTTGGTCTCTTCTCCCAWGTAACTAGCGATAGGACGAGAGTAAATGGCCTCAAGTTGCGCCAGAGGAAGTTTAGATTGGMYATTAGGAAAAATTTTTTCACYGAAAGGGTAGTCAGGCATTGGAACAGGCTGCCCAGGGAAGTGGTGGAGTCACCACCCCTRGAGGTATTTAAAAGACTTGTAGATGTGGTGCTTCAGGACATGGTTTACTGGGCATGGTGGTGTTGGGTCGACGGTTGGACTTGATGATCTTAGAGGTCCTTTCCAACCTTAATGATTCTATGATTCTATGATTCTAATGAGTAGAAAGGGACTTGTATCTAAATCAGACTTCAGGTCACATAAGTAGAATCATCCTTTGGAGGTGCCCATCTCACATCATTGTCAATAGGACAGTATTTAAGATTAATTGGTCCTGGTTTAGACACCATGCATAGTTGCCTAGTAAGACTATCTCAAAACATGGTACCTGTCTGCCTTTTAAAAGTATGTTTTATTTTAAAAGCTATGTAAAATATTTCTTGCCTTTCCTGCAATAGTTGGAAAATTTTTCAAGTAGAAGGCATTAATTTCATTTAGCACTGCATAGGTGCATTTCAGAAGTAGGTAATGCTTTGTAAAGGAAGACAGCTTCCTAACAAAGCTTAAATCTTGCAAAATCTACATAGGTTTCAAAATGCTAAAGTTTATCTTASGCAAGACAGAGTTCATGATTTAGGTACTGATACTGTTATATTTTAAACTTCTCTGTTGCCATCCATTTCAGCAATACATTTGCATTAAAAAATGGATTGAAGCAAGACATAAAAGGATATTAAACATTTCCAACATTTTAACATATTAAGAGTTAGATTCATTTTCCGGATGAGATATTGGAGAGGGAGTTCTGAGAAATGAATTGAATTCATTCAATAAAGTATTCCATATTCCATATGCAACATTTCACATAACTGGTCTCATTTTGCTTCAGTTCCTGAAATGAAGACTGAGGATAATATTTCCTTTCACCTCTCCTTCATCTGCTTTTTCTACTTTCAAATTTCCAGGTAGCCAAGCACAGTTAAGTAACTTCCAGTTACCACTGGATTTCAAGAGGACTGACACTGTCACTCCAACTGATTTTTCTCTAAGTCATAGGTTGTAATATGGCAATATGTATTGATACTATCTGATTAGATATCTCTAATGGAGAATCCAGATGCCATTTGCAACTGCTAGGTATCACCATAGTAGCAATAAACACAGCAAAATCCCATGTGGCTTTCTACTTAAGCTTTGTAGGATGTTCATGTTCCATGGGGACATGTATTGAAATCTAGAGCTGAAACTACATTAAATCATAAATTTGATACCACTTCTGTGCATAAACAAACAGCTCATCAGTATTTTTTTCCTCTGAAGACTGTAACTCTATATTTCTCTTTAACAGAGGGTGTGAAAGGGTGCTTGGTGTATTATAACTAGTGATAGAATAAGACTTAAACAATGTTTGCAGGGCATTTTGATATTCTTAACTAAGGTGTATCATATAGTTATTATGTCTGGTTTTTTTCTTTTTATTCAATGTATTGTATTTTTAGTGTCTTGCGAGATAYCTGTATACTTTATACAGGCAATATATGCAATATAGAAGCTTTTTTACATATATCACTACCATTTTTTCACTTAAACTACTAACTTCACTGGTAAACTAATAAAACACTGGTATTATTCACTTACTGTACTGATAATAAAACACAAGCAATCCTTACTTGTGTTTTCCACTGGTCTATAATAAAGGTTAAAATCCCTTGCTCACAAATCATGTTCCATTTCTTCATTTTGAATGGTAAAGCACAAGTCCTCCTCCTTCCATTGCCTATTGTATAGAAATTTTAAACTGCTTATCAGTTACAGCAATTAATAAGTTTACAGAGTAAAGAAAGAAAAGGCCAGTCCTTACATACYACTTTTTATGCATTACCGTAAAAAYTGTAATCAATGAAGATGCTCAAGCTAGCCTGATCCCAGCCTGTGGTTCAAAGAATATGGGACTACACCACAATATCTTTAAAGGCGGATATTCAGTTTTGTAAGAAATTTGTCACATAGCTTTCTTGATCTGCCAACACTCAGTCCTGTCAACTAACTAGATATATTTAAATTTAATTTAATTTAAAATAGACAAGTGAAAATCCAAACCCAATAGCAGATTATCATATCTGTCTTGATACAAGTTGCTTTCACTTTGACTTTCAGCCAGTTTACTTCCAAAGAAGAACCAGTAACATGAAGTAGACAAGGCTGACTAAGAATAACARTCTATTGTTCATGAATGTATTCATCAATTCATGAGTTTTCACTGCAGTGGACTTGTAACTTTCTCACCTTTGGGTTAAAAGATTGTGGACTCAAATTTTAAATCAAAACCATGACTCTCTTAAAACCAGTAGGCATTCCAACAAAATTATGTTGTTTGTAAATACCTTTAAAATAAAACCTATGTGTGATACAAATGCCCAGCAGTAAAACGTTTAACAACAGCRCTGACATCTCCAAAAGAGAATTATTGTTCTCTACAAGTTCAAAACAAGTAAACCTAGAATTACAGTTTCAGGATTACTGACTGCAGGTTAAGAAAAGCAGCTTTCCTGTAATCATGTTTTGAATAGTATTGAGAAAGATGAAAACTTGTTTGTTTGTTTCTTTKTTCTTTAAGTAAATGTCTGTATTTTGAAAAAGAGAAGGCACTGCTCAAGAACTCCTGGTTTCYGGACAATATCACTATAATCCAGCTCTCAGTGTTGTACATGCTGCCTTTTGATGTTACAGGAAATAATTATTTAATCCTCTGAGGTGTCTCTTCAATTATCTTGCTTATTATAACTGAAAGAATATATCTTCACACCTCTTTGCATTTTTCCTTTTATTTAGATTGTTGTTGTTGTTGTTGTTGTTGTTGTTGTTGTTGTTGTTATTATTATTATTATTATTTAAAAAGCTTTCATGTCATAATGGCTGCTGACTTTGATTAAACAACTGGCCCACTAGAAGAATGTTTGCATAACATTTAATAACAACTTGATTATGAAAAGAATTATGGTATAAACTAAATTATTTTATATTGATAGTGATCTATTTAGACATTAATTGTAAGTGTTAGATGACTGTACAATCCATCAAAGGCCTTTAATTCTTGAAACATCCTATTTATCAGGATGTTCTAGAGAAGCTAATCATAATACATGCTTCTTCATCACTCTTAGACATATATAATTGATTAAGAGTTCACTATCTGAAAATCCATTTTTATACCAAACTGTATGAATAATTTAAAACTTATAATAAATTTACCAAATAGAAAACTTAAACTGACATGTTTTTAGAAGCTTTTTCCCATTATATATATATAACTATGTAATATCAAAAAGACCACTTGAAGACCTTATTAATATGCAGTTTTTTAAAAAGTTTGTTTTGAAATCTAACTGCACAATCATGAATCTATTAATATGTCCTCTTTAGTATTGTGCAAGATAGTTGTCAAACAGAACTCTAAACATTACGAAGTTTACTATCATGTTTTCTACTCCTCCCGCTCAATTTCTCTTCTTCTCCTTCAGTTAATGTTTTCATTAAGCATTTTTCTGCACACAGGTGCACATAGGGACACCTAGTGGCAGCAGCTGATGAAAACTCCCCAGWCAGAAGACCTGGAGGAGTCACCAGTGGTATGAAATCCAGATCACGCTGCATAGCTAGAACATGCGACTTCCGTTCATTGTAAGGCTTCTGTGCTTTTACTGGAGTGAGTCCACTTACTTAAAAAACAAAACAAAACAAAGCAAAACGYTCCTCACTTCCTTTTAATGCAACATAACATAGTTATAGTGCCTATTAGGCAGAATGGTTAAATAATAGATTTAATTTTAACTATCACTATGTAAATAAAGCTTCATATTTATCTTAAATAAAGACCAAACTGTCTCCTTAAGAATCAACCTATTCTATGTTATTAGGTGAATGCATGTTTACAAATATGTGACAATAAAATATATTATGTCTATATTTTGTAAATATATATTTAAACATATGATGTAGAAATCCATAAGACTGGATTTGKTTTTTAAAAATCAAATTGAGGAYTTAGTTTATTTATTTATTTATTTTTATAAATTACTGTGTGTGCAGATGGGTTGTCTTAAACAACAYTTCCAAACAAGTAAAACAACTGATTATTCTCAGGCAAAATTGTTCAAAGGATAAAACAGAAAACTAAGCACCGGTATCCACTTATAGTCACACAGGGCTAAGTTTACAAAAATATATATATGCTCCTATCTACCATTTACAGTGTCTAGATCCAGTATTCAGAAACCACTGAGACTGCCAAAGTTCTTGCTGGGTACCTTCATATGCCTCAAGGATCTACGTTCCTTGCTGTATATTTTATTGCCAATAACATTTAACTAGACAACATTTTTTTCATAATGAATCACATTAGTGCTGTTACTACTGAGTCACTTGGAARTCTAATTTATACACAATCACTGATTTTCAATTTCTGACTTCCCCTGCTTGTTTTGCTTGTGAGGAACAGTTCAACAGAAATTCCCATGGGATGCTTAACTCCCCCAAAGTGAACAGGAACAAGCTAGGTCAGTCTCTATGTTTGAGGGATAGTGTACTTACCATATTCAAATTTCTATTAACTAATCTGGAGTAAAAATTTTAACCCAGCTCCTTCTATTGAATGTTTTAATCATTAAGACAGAAAACACTTGGTAATTCTCTGAGTTTCTCCTGTTAAATCTTTTTTACTTACTGTAAGAAAAATAAAGCAAAAATAAAAGAAGATAGATTTGTAATAGATTTGTACCTTAGGGTTACCCCTGTGTGTAAGAATATGAATAAACCTCTTTATAATTCGTATCCTACAATTTCCACCAGAAAAACTAAGATTCTACCCCAGAGGAAGTGTTCAGATCCACATGAAATCAGAATCCTTTTATTTCAGTTATTATGGATAGATTTAGATACCTAATATTAGACTTATTTGATGTAATATAATTTTAATTATTTGATAATCCTAAGTATAGCAAGGAGATAAGASAGATGAAAAGTCAGATCTAATGTATAATGACAAAACAGTTTAGGAAATTTTAGAAATTTTTTTTCCTTTATGTGACTTAATCCATGCCATGTCCTATTGAAAATGCTGAAAGTTTAGCTAGTATTTTYGGGAGAACGAAACTGAGTTGAATATGATTTTCAAAAGAAGTAATAATAGGAAGTGTAGGAACATAGAGCTGGAAGGCACTATCTRAATTTCTACATCCTCACAGTTGTGGGTTACCACGTACTAGATATGTAGTAAAAAAAAAAMCAAACAACAGTCTAGAGAATTTTTACTCTAGATGGTACTACCCACTTTCCAATACTGACTCAAAACCTTTAATTTTGCAGTAAAGACGAAAAGCCTAATGTTCCTTGGGGAGAAAGAAAAAAAGGGGGAAGAAGGGGAACAAGGCCACCGCCAATGGCCTACTGAGGCCCCTGCAATAGGAGGAAATATGTTAGAAATTGTTTGCAGAATGTTCTAGGAATTAAAATGTCCCATTTTACAAAGCAGAACAAAARAAAGAAATTAACAGAACTCAGATTCTAAATTATACATTAAGGAGAGAAAACATTCTTCCTGACCTGAGAGCCTGCAGTAAGCCCTGAGGCAGAGAACAGATACAGTATARATGTAGAACAACCATATTCCATCATCTTCAAAAAGCCCTTTCCTTCTCAACTTGGCACAAATGTCACTTTCCTAACAGGAACTGTCCCATTCAATTACACAATATTTTCTGTAAGCTTTTCAAGTTCTATCTTAAAACAACTTTGGTTTATTGGCCCTGATTACCTATTTGGAAGACCTTTCCGACATCTCACTTCTAAGATGGTCAGTAAATTTCTTCACATTTCTAGGCTATGTTAAAATATAATCAATACATAACTATTTGATGGCATGCCAACATCACTCTTTAGTTCAAACACTTTCTGACTTTTTTAGTATTTAACTAAAAATGCTTTTGTAAGGAATCACATGCCCTTTTAATATCTATTTGGCTATGTATGCCTTTTTTTTWAAAAAAAATCTCTCTTCTGTAGACACATTTTCCATGACCTAATTACCCTAGTTTCTTTCTGATCTTTAAATTTCATTTTAAGATCTTCTTTGAATGTATGACTAGAACCATGCATAATGCAACAGGAACTCATGAAAAAGCACATCCTTTACAATACTATTAACACCTTCCCACCTATTAGGACAATCCTGCCTAATACATCATAGAATCATATTTCTCTTTTCCCTTTATATCAGTACTTCTTTTATAATGGCAACATATAGTCACTTTCTGATTGACCACTATCTTCAGATTTTTAGAATTTTGTATAAAATTGGATCTTCCCAGTTTATAGCAAAAGTTTGCATTCATGACTTTGTAGATTGCATTATTCAATTTCACACCATTCTTAYCAGTCCAGGCCAAAAGAAAATAATATAAGGATGATGCACATGAACTAAATTTGTAAGTATTGATGTGTTAAAATATTGACAGTGACATTAAGTTTGTAAATCTTTATATAGTATATATATATATTTACATATATATGTATCTCAACACAAACACAGACACATATATAGAGAGATATATGTATGTATATATGCACATGTATATATACATATATGTGTGTACATACAAGTYGTTTTGTCTGATTATCTGGTTCTCAGCAAGACCTTTAGTTTTGTATGGTCTAAAAACTCTGTCCAGACCCACTTACCTCATACCCTGAAATCGATGCTAAGTGTATTACAAAGGATTGGGCTCAAAACTGGTCACCAAGAAACTCCACTGATGACTTCCATCCATTCAGATAACTTCCCTCTCAACATTACATACCCTTCTCTAAGCTTCTTGGAAATTTTGGACTTGCTTACTTCTGAACTTGCATTTCATGTGTTGATCCTTTCAGCACTCTAGGACAGAAATTTTCTGGACCAAATGCTTGTGCCACACAGTACCAGATACACTGATGATGTGATTTCTCTTGCCCTAATCCTTCTTTCATTATATATCAAAATTTACATATATAGTCTTATCAGAAACAGAAGCAACTTTTCTCATAACTATTTAGTCTAGGCCTACTTTATTCTTAATGTCCACCCCATCCTTTAACATCCATCCCACTTATTAAGGTCTTATTTTACTTACGTGGCTTAAGAAGTTTTTACTATGCTTCAGTTTTCTGTGCAAGTTTTGGTTTAAAAAGGTTTCTGAGCATTCTCAGTTTGGTTTTATACCTTCTAATTATTGATGCAGACTTCTCCTTGCTAATCAAGATCTCTTTTCCATTCTTTATAGGTTTTGTGCTTACCCTTAATAACTTGCTGAAGTTTTTTACCTTCTGGGAATTTTTTTTCATCCCTGTTGTTTGGGGTTTTTTTTTTTTGTTTCTCCCCCTCTCCCCCACTGTAAACATTCAATAGTGTTTGCATTTTTTTACATAAAGTAATATCGTGCCTTGACTGAATTCTAATTGTGGTACTCTTCACTCAAGACTCTCTCACTAAACTTCTTTGTTTCTCAGTTTGCCTTTCTGAAACACTGGACCGCAGTTACAGATCCTCCACATTTTTCTGTCTTGCAACTTCACATGAAGTGAAAAAGCTCAAAACCACCAGATTTAAGATTATTTTCTACCATCAGTTTTTCCTGCAGATCCTATCATTCACCAAAATTAAGCCTAAGTTATCCTTGCCTGTTGCTTGCTTAGTGTCTGTTCCATAGAAGAAGCTATCCTCTATCATGTTCAAATTCATATCATCCTCAACATGATTGGTTGAATTTTTTTCTGATATTTGCCCGTGAGAAATCACACAAATTTGTATAATCACACAATATTAATTTTTACTATTTTTCCTGTATTTGTAGGCATTATTATCCAGATCAAATCTAGCAGATTCATAATAGATTGCATCCCCATGAAGCTTTTTTCCTTCCTTTTTCTCAATAATTTTCATTCAAGCAGACACTATCTCATCTTCACCCTCAAATTTAACTTCTTTATTGCACTATTGCTTAGCAGTCTTTACTTCTTAACAGTTTTTAATGCATTAACATGAAATTATTTTACCACCTTTATTGTCTTTCCTAAACAGTGTGTATCCTTCAGTTCCAATATATTTCACTTACRACTTTGGTGCCTCCATGTTTCTGTTTTCCCATAATATCTGTTTCCACACACTATAACAACTGTTCCTGCTACTCTTATTGATTGAAACACTATAGAAAGAGGGTAGACCTGTGCAGTTACAAGTTGTTGTAGATGTAATCCATGTATTCATCATACCCTTTTGTTTATCTATCTTTTCTGTTGTTCCATCCTCATTCACATYCCTCTATTTGTATTGCATATGAGGATTATACGAGTTATTTCCAACTTTCCTCCTGAGTTTTTCAATTTAAAGGTTTTTAGGATCTCCTGGTTTAACRAAAGGCAGATGAAAGATAAATTAGCAAAAGGCAACACTAGTAATAACGACCTCTTCATTTCTCATAAATTTAGCAGCATTTATTGTTTGATGCTCATGTGCTCAGGTTTATAATGACAGTTCTAGTTCAAATATTCAGATATAACTTTCCACTGTAAGGAATATTTTCAGACTATGTAGATCCCATTCAAATGGAGTCTAATTCCGTACTGATTTCAGTAAGGAATACAGAGCTGTGCCCTCTCATGCTAGTCATGCATATTGAAATAAATATTCTGCAAAACGCTACAGAACTTTAAGGTATTTTGCTAAAAATATAATGTTAATCGTAATAAGAATGAATGGAACAGCAGCATGATAGTTCTACACTAATAACTATTTAAACCTTGTGTGTGCTACTAAAATAATCTCACAGTCTAACAACTTGGAAGTAAGATTTTATTAAATGATATTTTCTATTCATTATACTTTTAACATCTTAYTAGCACAGGACCAGAATAATTAAACTAAAACATATGTACAATAACGACTTTTACATACTAGTTTTTAACACGATTTCAGGTTTATGAAATGTCAACTTTTCCAAAATGGTTTTGTTGAGAGTTAAGCTCAGCCTAGCTGCGAAGGTTATTTAAAGTATCTTTCTCTCTTATGAATAAAAAAGTATTTATGTGTGTCTAATTTTGTGTGTCAGAGAGAAAAATAGCATAGAAACACAGACAGATGTTATAAATATGACAGGCCTTAAAAATGCAAGCATATATGCATAAAACCCCATGTATTCAAAACACAGAATTATTAATTCGAAACAAAAATGTTTTTCAAAAATAGTGAGGTCATAAGAAACTCCTGTAAAACATCCCTATTTACTATCTGTGAATTCTTTTTATTCCAYTATCATCATATATTTCATGTGGAATATTAGAAAAGTTTTAAAGAGAGTGTGTGGGGAAAAAAAAAGTGCCAAGTGTGGTTTGGTATTYTTTTCCGACTAAAAGTAGTATCTTGGAACTCAACCTAAAGCCATTCAAAACCTTCCACTGAATCAATTGGGTTTGCATCAAAGCAGGAATGTCAGATTCTTTAATAATAGAAGTAGTTTGTCCCACTGAGAAGCTTTCCAAAAGCTTCTACAAGGTCAGGAATATTACCTGGTTTATATAAGAAAGTTGTCTTCCATCCAAACACCAGATCTTGCRTATTTCAGGCCTAGGGAAAGAGGATTTGAGTCATACTCCTTTTACATTTGCAAAGAGAAGAATACACCTTTTGGGGAAGGCTGAGCATTAAGAAAAAGGTGGTTCTTTACCATCATCCCTGGGTTTAGCATGTTGGGATGTTAAGATRTGAGTTGGCAGAGGTCTGCTGAAGATACATATGTGATGAGTTCACATATCATATACAGAGTATTCTTCCCTCCTCAGTGTTTAGACTTGCTCAAGAAAACCCATGAAAGCACAACTATGTCTAGCATTACATTTGAGTTAAAGCTGGATTCCAACCTCTGTGCTGTGCACATGGGATGTACTTTATGCGTTCCTCTATGCATAACACCTATTCGATCTACATACTAAAATGTGCACAGCACATAACAGTAATGAATACACAAATGCAAACATGTGTACATCTTTGCATCTATGCAGTTAAATTACCTTTTTTTTTTTTTTTTGAAGATCGGCCAAATACGTAATTTCRCGGAAAATAAAAACCTAAAGCTAAACGTAAAAAACACCACCACTGCCACACAGCCGGCTTTGCTGGAAAAAACCCTCCGAGTTCCGTGTGCGAACGGAATAACGGCGGTTCTCCCAACCGGCAGCAAARGGAAGGCAGTCAGCGCGGCACCGCCTGCTTCCTCTCTCCCCGCGCCGGCCACCGACGCCCCCCGGTAGCCCGGTCCCCCCGCCGCGCCCGCCCGCCCGGCCCATCAGCCGCCCTGCACTGCCACCTGGCGGCGGCGGGAGGCGCCGCACCCCACCGCACCCCACCGCGCCGCGCCGTGGTGGCAGCGCGCGGCCAGGCTGCCGCGGGGAGCGGGCCGGGCGGGGGTGGGGGGCGTCCGCAGAGTCGCTTAGTTGCTGCTGCTGCATCCCGAGCCCCCCGCCCCGAGTCCCTCCGCGCCCCGTGGCTGGGGTGGGTAGAGGGGAAAACGTGAAATGAACGGCCCCGACACACGCCCCGCGTCTCCGGTTTCGGGGGATGCGTGTAGCGAAACCCGCCGTTTCCTTCCACTGCGACCACCCAATTCCCCACGCTCTCCGCGGATGCTCCGCTCCGCGCCGCCCGGCCACAGCCAGCAGGCGCCGCCGGGAGAGGACGGGGACAGCTGCGCTGCCGCCCCGCTGCCGACCACGGGCCGCCGGGCCCCGGGACTACGGCCCGAGGGTGTCGGGGACGAGCGGGGGCGGTGTCCGTGGCGGCGGCGGAGCGCGGGGAAAGTTGGCCCGTGCGGGGGAAAGTGTGAGTGCAGCCCCGCGGTGCGTGGGGCGGGGGGTGGCGGGGGCGTAACGGCATGTGTGGCTGCGCGGTGTGTGACCGTGCGTGCGGGGCGCCCGGCGCCGAGCGGGGCCGGCTGCCCGCCGCGCCGTCAG
>JASVER010000002.1:13881915-13943533 GCA_030449065.1 Oceanodroma leucorhoa | reverse complement strand
CATTTCTCCCAACTCTGGGTGCTGCTCGGTCGGGTGGCCGCGTCCGGCTGGGGCTGCTTGCTTGCTGCTGCTGTCGGCGGTACTGAAAGCTGCTGCGAKCCGGATATGCAGTGCGGTAATCTAAGGGTTGAACTCTTCGGGGAAAAAAAMCACACACACAAGAAAAATCCCGATGCAACCCCTTTCCTCTTCTCCCCACCCCCCAACCCCCCACCCCCCCTGGTATGAACCTCTGTAGGGAGCTGGCGAACAGCAGCACGCAGTCATCACAGAGGGGCTTCCAGGGCAGGATTGCAACCTTGCATATAGCCAGCTACAACTTTATTTTCTTTACCTCCCATCCCCCTACCCCCCTTTTTTTTTCAGGGAAAGGGAGAAAGGAGGAGGGAGGGAATATTGTATTTGCCTCCTTTACTAACCATAATTGAATTAAAGTTGTAAAATGCTTGGGAGTTTAACACTGACCAGGCAGGTTTTCAATGGCTTTTTTTTTTTTTTTTTTCCTCCGAAGAACTGTCGGTTAATGGATGAATGGATCTGATCGAGCTGAGAAAGAATATGCTAGATACATGCCTTTGAGTAAGATTTCTGCTGCCTTTTGCAGCCTTTTGCTTTGAGTAATTCCAATCCAGTTGACGTCTGGTCAGAATTAGAGAGAGATTCACCGAGACTTCTGATTTCTTGCTGCATGACTGCCTTTGCTGCAAGTGCTAGATTTGCAGCCTTGAACCTGATGCCACAAGAGATGTCTTGCAGTACTGAGACTTCCCGTTTTTTAGGATGCGTTTCTCCAAAACAGAATTGTGGCATGAGGATTGGAGCTCTGAGGTGGACGATAGAAGATGCAAGCCTGCTCCAAGATCCCAACATTTAAGCCTGGATGATTTATTAGTCTTYCCCTACCGACACACACAATGCATTTATTTTCTCTATTCATACTGCTTTTAGACTAGTAGAAGTAGAAGAAAGCCACAAGGAGTCTGAAAGACTGCAAGAAGAAATGGAAATGGGATTTGTTTCCAGATAGGTGAAATTCGGGTATTAAATTACTGATGTAGGTCAATGGCAGGGTTTCCCTTCCACCCCCCTTGGCTTTTAATCAGCCTGGGTGTCTTCTCCCCTAAAGGATGAAGARTACTGACAGCCATCGCTGCTTCTAATCAGTAACTCTGATGCTTGGAGTGTTGGCAATGAGATATTTCTATGAGACCTATTTAGATCTCTCCACTTCTACCAGGCTAGTTTTGCAGAACGTTGGGAATAAGCGGTATGTCAGATATGGCTGAGACTCCGAAGATGATCCACATGTTTTACATTTTTCACAGATTTTGGGTGAGTGGTTAAAACATTTCCTTTAAGTGTGTGTGCATTTGAGTAAGAACAGGAAGATCTCTGCTTGATAGTCAGCTCTGTTACATTGTATATAACTCATGGAGGGGGGGGTGTGTGTGTCATAAAATCAATTAAAATTATTTACTTGTGTAAAAGATACAAAATTTCTCTCACTGAAGAGAGCTGTTAAGTGCACTGAAGTAGGAGGTTAATGTATTTACTCTCATTACTGAAGAATTCCACCACAAAAGTCATCTAGTGGGTGCGCGTGTGTGTGTGTGTGTGCATGTCTGTGTGGGTGGGTGTGTGCTTTTAAAATGTATAGATAGAAAAAAAACCCATAAAACATTTTTAAGAAATGGGTGATGTGGAGAATGTGTCAGTATTCTCTCTGTTGCATTAAGCTGCCGTTTTCAGCACTGAGCATTTTTCTTTGGATTCCTACCATGGCATTTCCACCACCGGTTAAAAATCAAGGTAGAAGGAGGGGAAGACCTTGGTGCGCTGTTCACTGGGGAGGTTCTGAAGGGAAGGGGGAGCTGGGTAATAGAGGAGGTGGGAAACCTCGTAAAATGGTGCTTCTTTTCTCTTAAATTAGAACCATGAAACTGAACTGACAGCCATTTTATGTATATTTATGGGGCTGGTCGTGAAAAAGAAATCCAAGGAAGCATTGAAATGCACCCCACAGGAACTRAACCAGAACAATTCCTACTGTGACCTCACCTTTTTAAACACCACGGGCATTTGACTCACTAGGAGTTGCCCATCAACCTTGTAATCAATGCATGTCATCCAGTTTTCGAAAGTGTGGGAATTAGAAGTGACAGGAGATTTTTTGTTTGTTTGTTTGATTAACAATCCATTCTCTACCCCACTGAAGATACATATAAACTTTGTGTCCATTTTAAATTTTATGGGGCTATGGTATTATGCTGCTYTCTTTTTTTCTCCTTACCTTTACAGGAAATAAAATGTACGCTTGCTACACTACAGTAACTTTGGAACAGGACCTCAACAAAAAAATGCATATCTGGATGCTGCAGACGATTGCATTTGCTCTAACATCGCTAGTCCTTTCGTGGGCAGAAAGCATCGAGTATTATGGGGAAATCTGTGATAATGCATGTCCTTGTGAGGAGAAGGACAGCATCTTAACTGTGAGCTGTGAAAACAGAGGGATCATCAGCCTTTTTGAGATCAGTCCACCAAGGTTCCCTGTCTACCACCTTTTGTTATCTGGGAACCTTTTGAACAGGCTGTACCCAAACCAGTTTGTCAATTACACGGGAGCTTCCATTTTGCATCTGGGGAGCAATGATATACAAGACATCGAAACAGGGGCCTTCCATGGTCTGAGAGGTTTAAGGAGGCTGCACCTGAACAATAACAAGCTGGAACTTTTACGAGATGACACTTTCCTTGGGCTAGAGAGTTTGGAATACCTACAGGTCGATTATAATTATATTAGCGTCATTGAACCCAATGCCTTCAGCAAACTGCATTTGCTGCAGGTGCTGATTCTCAATGATAACCTCCTCTCCAGTTTGCCCAACAACCTTTTCCGTTTTGTGCCCTTAACTCACCTGGACCTGAGGGGTAACCGGCTGAAGCTGTTGCCCTACGTGGGCCTTTTGCAGCACATGGATAAAGTGGTGGAGCTGCAACTGGAGGAAAACCCCTGGAATTGCTCCTGTGAGTTGATTGCTCTAAAGGATTGGCTGGACAGTATCTCCTACTCCGCTCTGGTGGGAGATGTGGTTTGTGAGACCCCTTTCCGCTTACATGGTCGAGACTTGGACGAAGTGTCCAAGCAGGAGCTTTGCCCCAGGAGGCTCATCTCGGATTATGAAATGAGACCACAGACACCATTGAGCACCACAGGGTATTTCCACACTACCCCGGCTTCGGTCAAYTCCGTGGCCACTTCTTCTTCAGCTGTTTACAAATCCCCCTTGAAGCCCCCTAAAGGGACCCGCCAACCCAACAAGACGAGGGTGCGCCCCACCTCCCGCCTGCCCTCAAAAGACCTGGGATACAGCAACTACGGCCCCAGCATTGCCTACCAGACCAAATCCCCGGTGCCTTTGGAGTGCCCCACTGCCTGCACTTGCAACTTGCAGATTTCTGACCTGGGCCTCAATGTCAATTGTCAGGAGAGGAAGATTGAGAGCATTTCTGAACTGCAGCCCAAACCCTATAATCCTAAAAAGATGTATCTAACGGAAAACTACATTGCTCTGGTGCGCAGGGCAGATTTTGTGGATGCTACTGGGCTGGATTTGCTGCACCTGGGCAATAATCGGATCTCAGTCATTCAGGACCGGGCTTTTGGGGATTTAAGTAATTTGCGAAGGCTGTACCTGAATGGGAACCGGATCGAGCGGCTGAGCCCAGAGCTGTTCCATGGGCTGCAAAGCCTGCAGTACCTCTTCCTGCAGTACAACGTCATCAGGGAGATAGAGGCAGGCACCTTTGAACCTGTCCCCAACCTTCAGCTCTTGTTTTTGAACAACAATCTGCTGAGATCTTTGCCRGGGAACATTTTTTCTGGTCTGTCTCTCTACAGGCTGAGCCTGCGGAGCAACCACTTCTCCTACCTGCCAGTGAGCGGGGTGCTGGACCAGCTGAAATCCCTGCTGCAGATCGACCTGCACGAGAACCCCTGGGACTGCACCTGCGACGTGGTGGGCATGAAGCTGTGGCTGGAGCAGCTCAACACCGGTGTCCTGGTGGACCAGGTTATCTGCGAGTCCCCGAAGAAGTTTGCCCAGAGCGACATGCGGGCAGTCCGGGCGGAGCTGCTGTGCCCCGACTACTCGGACATCGTCGTCTCCACGCCCACGCCGTCCCCGGGCCAGCTGCCGGCCAGGACCACCCCCTCCTCCTCCACCGTGCGCCTCAACGGCACGGCGGCGGCGGGCGGCTCTGCGCCCGGGGGCGGCGCCGGCGGCGGCAGATCCTCGGTGCCGCTCTCCGTGCTGATCCTCAGCCTGCTGCTGGTCTTCATCATGTCCGTCTTCGTGGCGGCGGGGCTCTTCGTCCTGGTGATGAAGCGGCGCAAGAAGGGCCAGGGCGACCACGCCAGCGCCAACAACTCCGACGTCAGCTCCTTCAACATGCAATACAGCGTCTACAGCGGCGGCCACCACCACCACCACCACCCCCACCTCCAGCAGCACCCGCCCCCCCGCGGCGGCGGCGGGGGGGGCGGCGGCGGGGGGGGCGCGGCGCTGCCCAAAGTGAAGACCCCCGCCGGCCACGTCTACGAGTACATCCCGCACCCCCTGGGCCACATGTGCAAAAACCCCATCTACCGCTCCCGGGAGGGCAACGCGGGCGAGGATTACAAAGACCTCCACGAGCTCAAGGTCACCTACGGCAGCCACCCCCTGCAACCCGGGGGGGACACGCCGCCGCCCCCGCCGCCGCCGCCGGCGCCCGGMGGGGAGGATGCGCCCCTGCGCAGCCCCGCGTACAGCGTGAGCACCATCGAGCCGCGGGAGGAGCTGCTCTCACCGGTGCAAGACGCCGACCGCTTTTACAGGGGCATTTTGGAGCCCGACAAACACTCCTCCTCCTCCACGCTGGGCACACCCGGCTCCACCCTCCCTGACTACCCCAAGCTCCCCGCCGCCTACACCTACTCCCCCAACTATGACCTTAGGCGTGCCCACCAGTACTTGCACCCGGGGCCGGGGGACGGCAGGCTCCGGGAAACGGTGCTCTACAGCCCCCCGAGTACTGTCTATGTAGAGCCCAACAGGAACGAGTACCTGGAGCTAAAAGCAAAACTAAACGCAGAGCCGGACTACCTCGAAGTGCTGGAAAAACAGACCACATTCAGCCAGTTCTGAGAAACAGCCCCCCCGCCCCCCCGCCAAACACAGCAGCTCCTTCTCTAGAGTATTTGTATTTAACAACCACATGCAAAACAAGGAAACGTAAATGCTGACCTCCCCCCCACCTCGCCCCCCTTCTTCTTCTCCCCCTTAATTCATTTTATTGTAGGGTGAAGTGCCTTGGCACAGGATTTTTCAGCTTCGGGGAATGATTCTGAACGGGTGTGCTGTCTATTTTATTTCCTTTTCAGTTGTTTTTTTTTGTTTGTTTGTTTGTTTTTTTTTGTTCTTTTTTTTCTTCTACTGTGTTTGGAAGTAGGAAACCACCTCTTGTGTAAATTGGGCACAACACTGGCATTGTGCATGTGTCCATGTGTGCTTGGGGAAGGTGGCAGGAGAGTCTTGCCAGGTCATATTCAGGTTACAAGTACAAAAGTCATGGTCACTTTTTTTTTCTTTTTTTTTGTACAGACATTGTTTAATTTTGTTGTCTTTCTGGTTGAAGAGTACAGCGCACATTTCCCCCTTTTAGCCATGGGTGAGTCTAAATGGCTTTTATGGAGAGATTAGCACACCCCGACTTTAATACAAGGTTTCCTTTTTTTAAGGATGTGTTTGTATGCTTTCTGGACTTTTGAATTAAAAAATATATTATGATCTTTAAAAGGATCACTGTAGATGTGGACAAATCATTAAAGAGTGCAGAGATATATGATCCATAACTGGTTAGTGAAAATAACTTATTGATGAAATATAAAAAAATATTTTATTGTAGCACCTATTTTTATATACACATTAGCATTTCTCTTTCCTTCACTATTTTAGGGCCTAATCCTGCAAATTCTTACTCACTTGAGTATTTCTACTTGCGAAAGAAGTCCCAGCTTAGGCCTTCATCCTGCAGGCACTTAAGCACATGAATAACTTTTTACCAATGTGTGTAGTCCCGTAGACTCACTCATTGAGCAAAGTTAGTCAAATGCCGAAAACATTAGGATAGAGGATGCAGAACTATTCCTACAAGTAAAATTACTGGGATGTTTAAGTGTTTTTTCTTTTTTCAGGATGGGGTCCAAAGTCTGTGGATTGCTTTAAAGTGTTGCACTACATTGAAAGCTTTTTTCCCAAAGCTGATGTAGTATCAGGACGACCTTTTAAATCATTACAGATAATACCAATTATGACCAAATCTTAACAGACAATCTAAGACATATAATCTGATCACAATAGAAAAAAATCATGTTTCTCTATTTAAAAATGTACCCTTTAGCAACCTCCTGCTCAGGCATCTGGTTGGGCGAACTAGTGAGGGACATGTAGAAGGCATTCATTTTAGCAGGAAAAAGAAGTGTTTAATTTTTTGTCAGTTTTCTTTTTTTTCTTTTCTTTTTTATTAGTTAACCAAAATATAATGATTTTACAACTATTGTAACCAGTTTCTGATTGTTTAGTAAAGTACAATTGCACTTGTACAGATCCACATGTTTACTGGCATCCTGAAAGACCAAATGATGGACTGTACACATCTATATACAATGTCTTTACCCCTTTGGGCAGCAGGCAATGGCAAGGATATTCATAAACACAGCATCACTGTAAGATGGGACAACTGATGTCTCATATGTATCCCAGCACATGTGATTTTTTAATAGTTTCTGAATAAACACTTGATAAATATTTCAAATGTACGAACATGAAGTAATGAGTATCTGAAGTTTAAAATTTCTTGCCAAAATCACCTGTTTGTATGTTGGATTCTCTTTACTAGCAATCATGGCTCATCAGAAAGATCTAACATTTTTAGGCAAAACATAATGTGTTCTCTATTTTCAAAACATGACATACAGTAATTACCAGCGTATATAACATGGGTCAGAGTGTGACACACGGATACGTGTTTCACCAATATATTGAATAGGATAGTTTTATATTTCCATTTTGTTTCCGTGCGGAAGTGTTCTTTACTATATGGAACAGGGTAAGTGATATTTCACATGCGGTTTTGTCTTTCTTCATTAGGTTATCATGTTTGGTATTGCTTGCAGAATTGTTCACTAGTACATCTTCTATTGCAAAAGGGCTCTGTTCTGTTCTGCTTTTCCTATCCATGTACAATCTGTCACTTTCCACAAAAACAAAGCTATATAACTGGTCTACTGGAATTCAAGATAAATGGTTTTTTGGCATGTGTTCTTCCCTCTGTTCCACCCACACCGAGCAAAAGCAAAAGCAAAAAAAAAGCATGACTGCATTTAGCTTGGACAGTTTAGTAAGTGGAGTGTTATTTCAGTTTGAAATGCAGATATGAGGAGTGTTCTTTTGTCACAAGAGACACAACACGTGGCTATTCTGTGCACTGCTCTTGGTCTCCTGCAGACTTCCCATTGACACTGGTGAGAGATTTGAGTATTGCTGCCTGCGGTGCAGTTTTGGAGCCCCAGTTTTGAATAACCTCATTTATAACTATTGCTGATACCAGTGGCCTCGTTCTCCTTCCATTTAAACTCAGTAGAGGCACACTATTGTTAAATGGGTATAAGTAAGAAAATTTTCAGCCTCACTGGCTTCGTCATTCACTAAGAGAAAGGCTAACTCAGTAAAGATTGAATGAGAAGGTCCTGCAAACAGTATGCGTCCGTTCATATCTATATATTTTTTTTCTCTGATTCTGAACTCATAAACAGGAGTTTGCATAGGTTTCAATACAAATGTAGGATTAGGTCCTTAATGAGAAAGGTACATTTTACATGGCATTCTGCCACAAAGAGGCAGCATCCACAAATGAGTAAATTGAACAGGAATTGCTTGGATTTGTAAGAAATAGCTGATAGAAATGCCTTGGCAGTCTGTTTATGCTTACATTCTGATGCTGCTATTTCTGAGGCCAGTAGTACTGCTGCTTCCTTGTTTTCTACACGCACTTAACTGGTAATGAAGAATTTTTCTAAGGGTCTACACTAAAATCAGAACAATTAATTTAAATTTCTTCAGCTTCTCATCTTCAATAGAAAAAATATATTATCAGTTCAATTAGTGGAGAAAAAAATGGCATCAATTACCTTAAGAATGTGCATTCTTGAAGATAAATCCTTAAAAAAGGATACAGAGTGCAAAATAATATTCTTTAGTCCATAATTATCCTGAAACACACCTGAAAGGGCTATTTATGAATGAGGACTTTAATGGAAGTAGGATTTCCCACTCAGTGGCTACAATGATATGTCATCTGTAGAAAATTATAGTAAGAAAAAGTAGATGGGAATATGACTTGACAAAGGGAGATGTGCTTCTGATTTAAAATCAGGATGATTTGTTTAAAGAAAAAATGTTTGTATAAGAATATGACCTTTGTTTCGTTGGCAAGATCAGTGAAGCCACCTGCGTGATGATCTGCTGAGTTAGTGCTGACCAAAGGGGTAAAAGTGTAAGAAGAAAAAAAAAAATCCCTATTCTGAGAATTCTGAATATTATTTTAGCTGGTTTTAGGTTGGTTATCAGACTAGTTTAGGTTGGTTATTCGAGTGATTTTTTTCCCCTGTTTGTTTTTGTTTTGGGTTTTTTGTTTGGTTTTTTTTTTTTTTTTGTCTTTTGACCAGTAATATTGAGCTTACTGAATCACTCATATGACCTCACATTTTATAAGTGCATGAAATTTTGTGATAAAAGAGGAAAAAAAGTGGAAGAGAATCCTAATTTCTCAATGTAATACTAGAATCAAAACATGTATTGTGATAATATAGAACATTAATTCTTATGAAGTAAAAGTAATATCCTTTGTACTTTCTTTTGTTTTTTCATATTGTCCCAATTTAATGTCCTAAATACTAATGGTGAGTTTAGGGGTGTGATACCATTTTTCTCTCTCTCTCCTTTTTCTTTGTTCATTCTTCTTGCCTTTCCGTGCCTTTCCTTTCCTTGCCTTGCCTCGCCTCCCCTCCGCTCCCCTCCGCTCCCCTCCCCTCCCCTCCCTTCCCCTCCTTTCTCCTCCCCTTCTCTTCTCTCCTCACCTTTTCTATATTACATACTTTACTCCCATCTTTGATAAAAGGAGCTGAATTTCAACTGGTTAATCCTAGAAGATATACCCCATAATTTCTAGACATTCTTACACACTACTTCAAACACTAGATGCTATGTCAGTCACATCATCAATTAAAAGTCTGACATAAATGTAGCTTCCCCTTTTATACTTCTAGGGCCCAAATTCTCACACTTGTTTTTTAGATTTACCTGCCATTATTTTAATGGTCACTTAAGGTTGTAAAAACATGTTCAGTTGATTCCGTATACTGCAGTATTTAATTTCTGAATGTTTTCCTGTGCTTTCCTTTTTTACAAAGCATATAGCTAATTCTTACAAGTATTCCTTTTAGGAAAACATATTAGATGTGGTGGTACCTTTTCTTATATCACATAATAATTTAATTCTTAAAGTGATATAACAAGATTAATGGTAAAATATCATAAAAAAATGAGCCCCTGACCCATGGAAAACACAATTTAGAAAATATATCTGAGAAGGCAGGAATAGCTAATCATGGTTGTTGGTAAAATATGAAGGCAACATCCTGGTTTTGTAGGTTGTTTAGATTTTTATTTAGCTGGAGCTAAAATGTCTGACCAGCGTGTTGTGTGTTTCTTACAGAAACTTAAGAATCTGCTTAATGCATATGGTTCCCTCTCAGGGGGCAGAGTCTATTAAGGCACTACATCCCGAAGGACAGGGTAAACAAGAGCTCTTTCATTTTTAGAGGGCAGGTTCTTTATATTGCTCAGTGTCTCTGGGGAGCCTGAATAGCCTTTCATGTAGTTGAAGACTAGCATACTGAAATGCAGTATCTCCAAACTAGCCTCAAGAGAAGGAGGCCAAAATCTTTGGTTATCTTATACAGAACAGAGAACGCTAATCTAGCTATTGGCATTAAACAAGAAAAATGTGGAAAGAAGAGAGAGTGAGTGGCAGACACAATTCCACAGCTGTCAACCTTCAAATGGTCTTCACATTTCTATTGATTATTTGATTGTAGGGAACTTGTACCTCCTTTCTGCAGCATCCATTTACTTTGGAAAATGTAGAACCTCAAGCTAAGGAGTGACAAGAGGATGGAGGAGTAGACGAGTGAGGCAGTCCTGTGAGAGGAGTGGGCAGGATAGCAGCACTCTGAACGGGGCACCTGTACTACTTGTTCATTTACATAATTTCCCAACTCTTCTAAGAAGCTTTGCAATGTGCTCTGATGAAATGAGAGCACATAGGTCTCCAGATCTCCTTGCAGTCCAGCAATACTGTCTTTAAGGATTTGTGTTCATCCATCTATGTATAAATACTATCTTAATATAAATACCACAAGTCTTTACAAATTATATTGCTTTTCTCTGTTCATTATTCAGCTACATTTCAGAGTACCTAGCACTATAATACTCCAGAAATACTAAGCACAGTTATGCTTTAGAATAATTGTTTATTCTTAAAACACTGAACAGAACAGAACAGAGTTAGGAAACACAAAGAGGCACATTTAAGTCCTAGGAACAAGAGGCATTTAGTTAATTGAATATACAAAGAAATAAAGTGTAATGAAGTTTGTAATTAAATGGTTATCAAATTAACTATTTAACTTACAGCTAATGGGCCACATTTTGCTTTTACTTGTCTAAGTACAAAACTGGATTCCATTGACTTAAGGAAGTTACAAAACATTTACCTTGCTCTTAGGAGTTTGGCTTTTTGTCATTGAAATAAGCCATTCTCTTAGCATTTTTGTTTTGTAAAGGGAAAAATTTGAATACAGTAATGATAAACATTTGTAGTTCTGCTACGTACCTCCAAAATGAATTACATCTATTTCCAATCTGCTGACAAATTAACTGGACATTAGTATAGTATAGCACTGTAAAATTTATCTCAGAACCATATTGTCCTGATTGTATGGGAAGTTCAGTTTACATCCACATATACAGATGTGGTTTTTGAGAATGATGGACCATATGAGCTGGCAATCTACCTTTATTTAATTCTGTGGGCTTGGTACTGAAAACTTGAATTAGGTGAAATAACTATTGATAAAAATTGTTCCCTTTGTGGTGTTTTTGCCATGGAAGATGCAACCACTTTTACTGCAATTTTGCAGCCCCGTATTTACAGTATTTTTAAATTTTGCAGAAAACTATAGACCATGTCAAACGTAAATTATTTTTTTTTTCTGTTTGGACACATGATTACTATTGTATATCATGACATGGTTCTGGGTGACCTTCCAAAGATATGTCTAGAGTGGGGTAAAGTAAAAATTTGAAATAATAATTGTCTAGTTCAATATTACATGTAATAAAACATTTTCTTCTCATGATTTTACCAACATATCTGATTTTGTGAAGATGATTATCAACACCTTCTGGTAATTTTGTACCAATACTGTGGCAAAAAGTTTATATTCCTATTTGGGAAAGGGACAAAGTGTGAGATTGCTGTTGTCAGAGACAGCATATCAACTTTATTCAAAAATACTTTTAAATAGAAGTACTGACTAAGTTAGATTCTTAAAATAAAACTTGAAAGATGGCAATGTAGTACATTTTTCTAATTTCTGAAAACAGAGTTTAATTACCGAGTAGATTATTATTTTATCCATCTGTATTTTTTTACCATCTGTATTTTAAGAAAGAAATATATATATATGTGTGTGTGTATAACTATATGGAAGTGTATGTATACATATATATAAAAATATGCATATATATGTATATATGTATGCATACACTTATATTTATCTATATTTCTTTAATTAACATTGTCTTTACTGTGATATAAGAATATTTCCATGTATGTTTTGAAATCTTTTAGGCCTGGAGCAAAAGTGCTTCATATAGCATATGACGTATATAAATGCTATATCCACAGAGTCACCAAAAAGTCACTCCAGTCCTACAGGACTTCAACTTGTCTAGTATAGTAATATAAATGTTGGTTTGGGGTTGCTAGGAACAAAAGTTCAGATCCAAATCCAGTTCAACTGGCTGAATATAGATTAAGAGGCATTAATATTGCTGCACTTTAAAACTCTACCTTTTATATTTGAAGTAGTATCACATAACAGGAGTGGCCTGAATTTAATCTCGCTGTACCTTCATTACAATAGCAATTAGTTTGTCCAGTCAAATGGATAAATAAACACATACCAAATGTATTTTTGAAAATGAAAGCAGTTCTTAAAAAGCTCTCACTATTGGATAACTGAATTTAGTTTTAAAATAATAAATTCATAACTGTATTTAATTATGCAGTAATTACTGCATGACAAAGATTTGCTCTCTTTTTAAATGCTGAACTTTGGTGAACTATTCAGTTTTTTAGTCACAACTATAATAAAGCTGGTAGTCCCAATGGCAGTTGCTTTCTGCTAAAATTAAAGCAGGGTTATTCACAGTATTGATTTTCTTCAGCTATGATACAGTTTTATCATTGTAAATTCTATTTTAAAATTTATAAAATTAAACATTTTAAATGCATTTTCAGGTTGGCAATTTATTAAGTTGAATCAAATATGTCACTACATTTATCTAAAATTTATTAGTCATCCAATTTTAAATAGTTTTCTCATAGTTTTTTTTAATTCATTCATAGAACTATTTATAAGTGATACAATGATGTGGTTACATGAGTTTATGTATGGTTACATACAATACTGCACATTCAGTCAGATTTTATTTGATAATTAATAGCAAACCCAAATGTATAGGTTACCGTATGTTTCACATTGAGCTCAAAATTCAAGAATATGTACATTTTTCTGTTTTCAAATTTATAAGAAATGCCTACATTCAGATCAAAGAACTTGAACCATATACTTTCAAAGAATTAATATTCTGCTGAATCATTTCTTCTCAAGTATAAATATCTTCCTTTGGTGATGATGAAAAGTGCATCAAAGGAAAAATTGGCTAATCAGTATGTTTGATGTTTTTGAAGTGAATGGAAATTCTCCCACTGATTTCATTTTTTGAAAGTATGGAATGCCTTTACAGTTTGTCTTATGTTTTTGTCTCTTCCTGTTAGAGACTGTTTATTAGCTTACCGTGCATAGGGAAAATACCTGCTGCAAAGTTGTTTCAAATCTTAATCGGTTATAACATCCCTGTCAGTTATAACTTTGGCTGTTTCTAAAGGCTGTTTTCTTCTTCGGTGATTAAATTATGCTTGGTCTTTTAAGAGTGGAAATTTTTAGTTCATTTCCATCCAAAGATACCATGCAATGTAGTCAATACTGGTTGTGGAAATGATTTAAAAATACTATATATTGATGGGTTCATAAAGTTTATAACATTGATGTTTAAAAACATTCTAACTCTCTTTAAAATGGAGTTAACAGTTATACGTTTTCTATTTTAATTTTCATTTTCCTTGTCTTATTCTTTTTTCCCCACACGTTACTGAATCAAACTACTTGCCTTTGTTTTTAARTCTGCTTTTTATTTTATTTTGAGTATGGAGCACAATTGTCTGCAGAGGGATCTAAGCTATTGTTCTTAAGTGTGTATATGTTCTGTTAAAGAAAAATATTATACTCTTTTAGATAGCTATTGATTTTCTAAGCAGAATCACATGGTCTACATTTCTCCCCTCCTTCTCTCTCTGTTCTTACACTGTGAGGCACTGAAGAGGCATGTGTTTGCTTTTGTAGCTCTGATAGCTGGAATAAGACCTTAAGCAAAATCCTCATCAATGTTAAAGGAAATTATGTTTTAGGTAGGTTTTTTTTTTTTTTTTTTTAATTCTATCTATAACATCATTAGTGTAAATCTGTAACATGAATACATAGATGCATAAACATATATTTATATGTATGTATGTCTGGGGCACCAGTCAGTGCAGAATGAAACTTTTTTTTTTTGTTGTGGTTGTAGTCATTTTTTTTTTTAATGCACCTTGTCTCAAAAAGAGGAACTGGCTTATAAGTAGGTAATGCTTATATACTGAAGCTTTTCAGCAGAATAATTTAAGTGGTAAAATGAACTCCTTATTGACAATTTCTGATCAGGTCTGAAATGTTTCTTTTTACCTTTTTGGCATGGCAGGTAATAGCTACCAACAAGTAAGTGCAAGTACCATAATATCATGTCGAACAGTATAATCTATTAAGTTTATTGTGCAATGTATTACTTAAAAAGTCTTAAATGGTAGAAGACTACTAATGCATATTGTACTAACTTGTACATCAACTCTTCCTTAACAATATTTTTTTTCCTAAAGAGTAAGAAGTTCCTACTATTTTGAGGAAAGTTGTTTCTATAAATATGAAAAATAGTTAAAATAATGATTCTAAATTCACCAATTTGTAGAAACATCATTGAATGTATTTATAATGGTTAATAATTTTTCATCCATACGTAATTTTATATACTGAATGTGTTCTATAATTTTCAGTATATTTTATATACTGAATGTTATCTGTAATTAAATATTTCTTAAGAATTCTCGGATTACTAAGAAGTTTTTGTTAGATTTGGTTAGGATCAGAGGTTTAATTATGGAGAAAAAAAGCATTCTCTCGTCATTTTGTCTTCATAATATTTATCTTAGGAACAATTGTCCAAATGAATTGGACTCATTGTAATACATGTTAAAACATGTATTAATTTTACCTCATTTGCTATTTGAATGTTTGAGAATTATTTACTGTTCTATGTAATAATCCATTAGTGGATTATTAATCAAAAATTCCCAACTTTGGCCTGATCAATACTATGTAATTTCAACTTACAGTTACATAGTGAAAATATTTTTCTTTTATGGTTGTCTTATACTTTGTTACCCTTGCTTCCTGTTCTGTGTGTAGATGTAAGGCCTTACAAATGATTGTTTAGTCATTAAAGCTCCATATTACTTCACAACCCTAATGGAAAGATAATTTAGTGCAGCAATGAAGACAAACGTAGATTTTTATTCTCGACTTCCACATGTGAATAAGCTGACTGATGTGAGCAGTCTCATCAGGTTCAGTCAGAATTTTTGTGTAATACACTTTCATGTTTGGAGAAAAAGAATTCAAATATATGTCTGACATATATAGGCTTAAGTCAATCCTTAGTCTGAGTTCTGTTTTGCTTGATGGAAAAGTAAGTGTTTCTGAACATATTAGGATAATGATTACTGTTACCAAAGTCTTTTCTTCCTCTAAAAAGGGAACTTTCTGTTTTTACTTATGTAGACAATCTGCGATTAGGTGTGTGTATTTTGATACACTCAGAAAGGCCTGAGGACCTTGAAATCTAATGCTAGTTCAATTTCTGAAATGCTTACTTTTTGTTTTCTGTATTTTGTTTTTAATTAAATGTTACTGGCTTGAAAAGATTACTCATAATAATGTTTAAGCCTAATAGCAGAGGGGGAGGGTTAATGAATATTTTTATTTATTCAGAGATTTGAACTGTAAAGCCATATATGGAAGATAAATAGTTATAGGTTCTGAATGTCTTCATTTTGTCTTGTCTTCTAAAAAAGTTAAGTTTTTTTTTTTTATTCTAACGGGAAATACAGGATTTGAATGGAATATAAAGATGTTAAGTAACTGTCATCCAAAGGCTTCAATAAGAATTGTTATTATTGTTTTTGTTGTTGTTACTGAACTCTGAAAAATCAGGTCATGTTTATTTTTGGGACTCACTGGTGTTTTAGGAGGTGAATGAACAATGACTAAGAGGCTTCCATCTCTCTGTGTTACAACTAGCTACATTGCCACAGTGGTGAAATAGGAGCCCTTTTTAGTGAATTTGTGTTTTGGGAATATGGTTAATTCATATTTATCTCTGCATTTTAAATACCTAAAAGATAAATGTTGTCAAAACTATTTCTTAGTACTGAGAAGAAAGTAGTTATTTTCAGGGCAGAGAATCTGAAAGCAAAGATTGTTGTTAGCAGAAGTGAAAATTATTTTATTTTCATTGTCCAAATGTAGAGATGCAAAAGTACAAAAAAAGAACATAGAGTCTTGAATACTTCGAATATTACAAAATCTTAAACTTGTAAGCATCCTTTTTAGGTATACACAACCTTTTAATCCTTGATATAAGTCTCATATATAAAGGAGGTTTTAGCTATAGTTAGGGCAGCACAGTCAGAAGAGAGGCAGGTATTTTGGTCTATCATATTTTATATAACCTTAGAAAAATTCTTTTGGTCGGCTTAGATTTTTTTTTTTCTTTCATTACACGGGAGTCAAAATTCTTCATGTCAAAGTTGGAAATTACGGTGTCACAAAATGTCTCAGTGTCTGGACAAATAATCATTCAGCAGCACCATTAAAATTGCTACAACAAACTGAAATTTGAAATTAAGATATGATGTTCTGTGACTATGGGAGATATTTGTGAGAGTGCTATGTTGACAACTAATTAATAATTATGGCTTGTATTCTTCTAACACCTTTCTTCCCAAAGGATCCTAAAGTGCCTTACAAAATTAGGGCCTGTTCCTGCCCTGATTGAAGTCAATGGGAACACTGCCAATGGGAACAGCACTGGGCACTTAAGAAGCTAATAAAAGCTGCATTCAGACATCACTTCTACCACTGAAATGTGTAACTGTTCAACTTACACAGCAATACTCCCCAGTGGTTTAAGACAGGAAGTGAATATTATCATATGCAGATTGCAAATTTTAAAAAGAAAATATAATTTTGAAGGGATACATGGTCCAAATATTAGTGTTAATATCCCAGCTTTTGGTTAAGATTTCTATTTGAGACTTCGTCCAAACACATTTTTGTATTTTTTTCAGAAGATTAGAACGTTAGTTCCAGTAGTTCTAATGGCTGATATCACTTGCATTATTCGTATGTTGTATACACATATTTTGGAGCTCAGATTTGCATTTTTTGTGCAATAGTATAAAACAATTTCAGAAAAATATAACATGGTAATACAAGAAATCTTCTATATTTATTGTACCTTTTTGCTGATTTTTTTTAATTGCTACCTGAGGAAAGCTTGGTATTACAATCAGTATTTGACATATATTTCCATACTCTTTCATTTTACATACTAAGCTGATTGCTGTGATATGTCAAGGACAGGATTTGATGTTTGTATACCTGAGATGCCAGTTGGAACCAAACCTTATGCTGTGTATTCTGATCTTTTTGTTTATTTTTAATATAGGGCCTTTCATATAAAATCTGTCAGCTACACAAACACTAAGCAGCACGCATTGATGAAAAAAAGTGGGAATTAATGCAGATATTTGTAATACTATGAAAGGCCTGAATTTTTTTTTTTTCACTCAACATTTTTTTTCTGAACCATTCATATTGGTGAATGATTAAATAATTAAATTATTTAACAGTTTTTAAATTATTAAAATTTAACAAATGGAAGAGGAAAACTCTCAAGACACCATAAAACGTTCCAGTACCATGGACTGTTTTGTTTGACTCTAGTTAGATGCTTTAAGATGCGACTGAAAGATAAGCAGCTCCAGGAGTAACTAACCATCAGAATAACTTATCTAATAGACTATCTATCAACTGAAGTCTTTGATTCAGATGATATATACATGCTGTATATTCAAAAAGAAGTTTGAGATTACAGGGCTAGATAAATCCAACACTAGTCTTACTGAATCCTTCTAGTCTTAGTGAATAAATATTTATTAAATCTTCTGGCAAAATCACAGGAGTTGCAGTTTTGCATTTTTGACAGGTCCAAGATGAAAATACTGTGTATAGTTCATTGAAATACTGTATCTACCTTAAAAAAAAAAAAAAAAAAAAAAAAAAAAAGATGTAATCCCAATTTTAAAGTATGGTCTCTTTTTCATGCTGTACCTGGATAAAATATTTAGAGTGTAATTGAATTTCCTTGGCCATCCCAGAACAGAAGGCTAAGAAGGTCGTTCATAAAAGGGGGTTTCAGAGAAATCATAGCATATTGTATGCATTAGTTATATAAATGTGGCTTTCAAGTAGTTTTGAATGTGTTAGAGGAAGGCACGCTGTTACAACTTAATTGAGAATTAATTCATTAAAAGTTAGAACTTAATTCAGTTAGAAGTTAAATGCCTTCCTCTACTAGAAACACAATATTTTACAGCCTTTTATAACAATAAGAACCTGGAAATATACAGATTACTAAATCTATACTGGATGAACAAATACCATGTTTTCTTACCTACATTTCTGGCTAGAAAACTCACATCATCCCCAATAAGAATTTGACAAAAGTAAGAATAATTTGACATAAGTAAAAATAATTTGACATAACCCTTCCAGAAAGCTACAGGCAGATATGGAAAAAAGCCATTGAAGTTAACACCCAATTCTTTTCATTTTCTTTCATATGTGTTTTCAATAAAAGTATTAAATTCTTAATACTTTTAATTGTCATTATTATGTCATAAACACATTTTATAGGTTATAGTTTAAAGAAAGACATATTAAGGTTGATATTGAACTGTCTCTTTTAGACACACACAAAAAGGCAAGAAAGAAGTAACTATGCATGTGCTGATGCCAGGACAAGAGGAATTTAGCACTTCAGTCAAAAATAGGGTTAGATTTTACCCTTAGGATAAGACTAGTGTGTGACCTCATGGTCACTTAACATGTTTCCTATTAGATCTTTGCTGAGGCCTGTTTTTGCAGTCCTTAATCAGGCAAAACACCCAAAGAAATCAGTGCACTTTTGCTTAGCAAAGAAGTTTTCAATCTCTTCTTTAGACTTCAAATTATTTGATTCATACACAATTATATAATAAATAAAGGGCTAAATGTCAGTTACTCAAAATAATTTAAGATGAAGTCTTATGCCTTTGAGGATCTGGGCCTAAATGACTAATGCAATACTAAGATATCCATCTTGTATTGGAAATAAATTAGCTATTGTCAAATTCTGCACTTTGCTAATTTCCATCTTGCTCAGCAAAGCATTGTAGGATCCGATCTTTAAAATCTTTTGTATTGTATTTCTTCACTAATAAATATTTTGTAAGACTTTACTGGGTACTACAATACTTTTTTCTTTTCATTAATTTCCATTAAACATGTTTTCATTGACATATCTGTAACCATTATAGGAAACATGAACTTTGTATTAGAAAGTGAGGTGAAAATAGCACTTTTTTTTTGGACATGCTCAATATAAAAAACCCCACACCTTTTTCCTGAGAAAGTATTATTTTTCAAATGTATTTTAGAATTTGTTAAATAAAAATATTCCTGACAAACAAAACATGACTTTGCCTAAAATAAAAACAAAACAAAACATTCAACTTATATAGTTTTATATTGAACTATAACCTTTGTCAAAAGTGAATATTGCTCGCTATTTGGACGTGTATCACCAATCTTGCCCTCCAAAAAAACCTGTCAGTAAACAAATGGTTGATCTAAATTGTTAGAAACAGTTGCATTCAGCTATCTTACAGAATGTATTGCTTTGTACTCTTAGGTTTAATTAATATACCACAGCAATTCAGAGTATAAAATACACATTTTCATACACAGTCATCTCGTAATTGCAAACTATAAAAATGGATTTTACCAATGCATTATGTTGTTTAGGTTTCAAAATACTTTAATTAATTAATAATTAAATAATTCTTTAAGATTTATTTTAATAGACCTTTAAAAAGCCATACTCAAAAAAACATGAGGTCAAGCAGTGTTATTTCACAAAAYGGTTTTAAATGTGTTATTGCCAAATAGAATGTATATTTAAAGTGCAGTACTATAGCAAAAATAACGCATTTAATAGCTAATATATTGCTGATATTTAGACTTGCATGCTCTGAACCATATGAGGAATTTTACTTTCAGAAATTTAATAATATCACCAAGAGTCACTTATGGGAGTAAAATTGTTCATATATCTAAGCATTTGCAGGACTGATTGTTTGATTTTTGATTGTTTGATCGATTGGAAAAAAATATACTGGGTATTCACTGGAGCTTTTGACCTCATAAAATTGGTTCATGTATTTTTGTCTGTCAGCTTCCTATAGCAATGAAAAAAACTCCTTCACTTTGTACTTTATCCTTCAATGAACAGTAAAGAAAGCAAATATCAAATAATATTAATACCTCAGAAGTGCAATGAGATACTTAACAGAATAATCCAAAGACTGTCTTTAGATTGATAATATTTATATTTGCAGTATTAAACATTAAGCATTAGACATTAGAAAACATCATGTATTATATACATAACTTTATAGATACATTTGCTATGTATACTTTTCATTTTCTTTTATACAGCATCATAGGTGTACATGATATCTATGTATGCTTATATATGTATATAAAAGTCTCATGTACTTTATTTAGAGCACATTAGACCTAAATTATGCAGCAAAGTGCCACCATAATGTATCTGACAATTTCACTGAATTCTGTTAAAATGTTAGTTTATTAAATGGTGTCAGATAATTTTGATTGTTACTGGTATATTTCTGGGGAAAAAAAAGCTGGGATATGTAATGAAGACTCTTTTCACTCTGTCAGAGAAGTACTGTCCCTGTGGTGCTTAGGCACTTCACAAGAGAAGAGTTTTTTGCAATATGATGCCTCCTGTGGTGCAGTGAGGCATGAAGCAATACGAGAGGTAGACGGGACTGAAGAATGTCATATGAGGGAACACTGCATCATAGGAAACATTCACAAGGGGAAGACAGCTGTTGTTATGAACTATTAAAGCCAGCAGCAGGGTGTTCTTTTCTTTCAAGGTTTTAGAAGCCCGAGATGGCATTTTCTTCTGTCTTCTTCCTTCTGCTGTCTGTCCTCCTCCTTCTCAAAGGAGGTCTGCGATGTCAGGTAGCTTTCATCATGGCATGCACTGAATCATGAGGGTTCTGCTTTTCATTGCCCTCTCTTTTGCCCTTCAGTTAAAAATTGTTGGGGACTGGGCCTCAAAGTGCCAAAGAACAACTCTCATGCTTAAAAAAACACTGCAGGCTGGACTAAAGAGAAATGACAAGCAGACAAGCTGAAAACCTACTGAAATGGCTGAAAATTGATATTGTTTGGAGGAAAATGCATTTATAATTGTATGCCTATGTCTATGGAAGTGACAGTAGAGATATCTGCAACTTAGTACAATTGTAAATTATATGATTATTAAGTTTAGACACAGTGGCCTCTGATTTTCAAAGATGGAGTAGGGGATGGGGATGACAAAGAGGAAAACTGAGGTAGTAATAACATTGACTATTCTTGTTAGACCAAATGTTAGTCCTTAGTTACATACACGTAACTCCCTTAACTTTAGTAGGCTTGTTTTGCTTAAATGAAACTATATGTGTAATTAGCTGGAGTATGCTTTAATTTCTGTATATATATATACATATACAAAAAATACATGTATAGATTTCCATGCTATGTTTTTTACAGGACTGTAACAAAATAGCAGCCTAAAATTTTCATGCTAAAAAAATTTGATAGCTGGGATGTCCAGGTGGTATAATCTACAAATGATTTGTATAATGATTTCCTGTAAATATTAGTATACAAATTGTGGCCTTGGTTTCTCTACATGTCTTATACTGATGAACTCAGTTGACATTTCTGTCTGGCAGTTACTCCTGATTTAGATCAGACTAAGTGAAAGGATGTGCAAAGCATGTGTCCAGAGTGCATTAGTCTGCTTTTTGAGGTGAAGCACTTCAGAATAACGAAGGATACCTTTAAATTAGATTCATATTCTAGATCTGGGAAATCTAATTTGGACTATGGTCACTTTTTTAGGTAACAACATGGTTCAAAAGCAACTGACACAAAGGTCATGTATAGCAGACGTAAAAATTCATAGCATAATGGAGTTCAGATTCTGATGGGCTCTTTTTCAGTGCAGCTACATATAATTGAGAATGACAAACAAAACCCAAAAAAACGAAACCGACAGCTGTATAATAATAATGCCATTGGGACTAATATTTTCTCATGGATTTACCTCATTGAAGCAGTTGTCAATATTTGAACACCAGAGATGCTTCTTCATCATTATGTTTTAATTTCTGCAAATTCTTTAGAAAACAATATCTGCATTAATCTAGACATCATGTAGAAGGAATACAAGTATTCCTAGTTGTATTCAAATTTTTCAAATACCGTTTCTATCCCAAATTTGAAGGTGCAGAGCTATATCATACTGAAAAATGAATGCTAAGGGTTTCTTGAGCTTTTCATTATATTAGGGTCAGGACTGTCTTTTATGAAGAGCACTTTTTTTTTTTTTTTAGTTAACATGCATTCTATTAAGATATGGTAATACTGAATGTCAAAATAATTCTGTGATTACCTGCATTTAAACACATAATATATGATCTCCAGCAAAGCAATATCCTGATAGTTGCTAATTAAAGATCTTTTATTCTCTAGAAAAATGCTCTGGATAACTGTTTCAATAGCTTTGTTCTCTTGCCATTATTACATAGTGTTTCTGTTGCTTTCACACATTTGTTGGTATCTGCTAAGCAGAACCAAATTTAGCCTGAAGCCTGGAGGAAAATAGAAGGAAAATATATTAGGTATACGGATGATAATTTGGAGGAAAAAAAAAAGTGTTGAAAATTTTATGCTCATACTTTTGGTTGCACAACCTATTTGCCAAATTTTGCATATACCCATTATGCACAAATGCAGATGTAAAAGTTTACATCAACAAACAAAAGTTGTATATGCAAAATTACATCCAGATTTTTGTATCCAGCTTTTAATATTACACATACAGCAGGTTATGTAGGAAAATTGACCCAACTAACAGGAAAAGTTCAGGGCACTTGGCAAATCTGGTGTTATAATTCTGATCATTATTAGAAAGTGTTAACAGTATGCTGAAAAATAATTCTCCACATATTTTCTGATATTAATAGAACATCAAGTTTTCACTGCATATTACATCTTGCTGTGACACTTTTGATAATTGTAAAGTTTTCCATCTGTAACAAGAATTGTATATGCATTACAAATTATTTCTAATTGTATCACCCCTCCAAACTTTTAATTATCACTAAATTGGAAATTTTATTTTTCAGTTATCATTTTATTTCTTTTATGAAACTGCTATTATTTATAGACTTTGCTACCTATTTCTAACAAAGAAAGTAATTTTCTTCTCAACTCTATACTTTACAGTTAATTGACATGATATCATATGTACTTGATGAACTTTCTATGTTAGTCAGGCGTGCTGCATTGCACGGAAGTATGAATGCTCTATTGTTTTGAATAGTGATTCTAAAAGTGTACCAGCAAAGATGTACTTTCTCTCTTAAATGTATACAGCAGTTTGCTTTTTGCCTAGCTGTCCTAAAACGTTCTTACTCACAGTCCCTTTACAAGTCAATCATTGCAAAATGAAAAGAAAATCTATTCTCATTAATATTATCAGATCTATGTTGAGTCAGGCTTTCCCAAACTGTTCAAAGTAGTGGTACTGTAGGCAATATATAGGCACAAATCACACTGGTCTGAAGCAAAAGTGGTGGGTGAATTCCTATTATATTCTAAAAGATTTATATTTATGTACTGTAAGCTGTATACATTTTTGTGATTACAAATTCTCATTTGTTATGATATTTCATCGTGAGAAGTGCAATTTATGTTTATATTAATTTCAGGGTAAATTCTTTGTTCTGATCAGTGTGAACTGATCAGAATCATAGATCCATTAGTTCAGTGCATAAGGTCATGTTAAGCAGAATAGACTGTGCTCAGTAGCTCCATTCTGCAAATAAAATTATTTTCTTAATGAAATCTGAATATTTAGCCTTAAAATAAAGGCATGAAGAGGTCTTAAATTTCTTTTAGGAGAAGAATGGTTAGGTTTCTTTTTTAATTGCTATTGCTTTTCTTCAAATCCCAGAACACCACATCGATGCTGTATATTAATAAAGACAGCATTCTTGGAGACTTTAGGAGTGCAACAACTTTTAATCACTCCAAGTAACATAAACAAAAACTTTAAGGTAGTTTTTATTCAGTAACAAAGCAGCTTCAGTCAATAAATAGGAGACACTTTTCCTTTTCAAATTATCATTTTTAAGCCAAGAATACACTTGTGGAAATCACAATCCATCTTTCACTTGGTGGTCAGTATGTTGGGGATTATTTTTGCTAAGACTCATGTATATTAAAATCTGGGGAACAGACTTATTCTTGTCTGTTCCGTACGTTAAAAGTGTTCTATTCTCCACAAAATAGTATCTCAGAGAATCATCAACACTGTGTATACACATTAAAATGTCTTTCCTGGTGTGTCAGATGTATTAAAGTTGTGAAGACTGGTGCTCCCTTGCATCTGTTGAAATAACTAGCTGTCAGTCACTATGGAGATTGGAGAAGAAAAAGACCCCTGGTGATATAACTCCTCCCATCTTTGTCTCACATATGCACACAAATGCACACACATGCGTATACCCATATTTACACAAACAAAAAATAAACAGTGTGCAATTTCTGCTATTTCATACAATCCAGTACTGTTGAAAAAAAAAAAAAAAACCAACAAAACCCCAAAAAAACACAAACCAACTTTTTTTTAATTATTTCTACAACTCTGGACACTGCCATATGGAAAGATTGCTAAAACTCTGAAATTATTAGGGGAAAAAACTTTCTGAATATATTTAACTGTATTGGAATTATATCTTTCAAGAATAGTGGCATATTTATGGATATCTCAAATATATGGAACTATTTTAAAACGTGTATAATGATCAGAAAAGTTTTAAATGAACTTTTGATTTTTCTTTTGATAATTCTGTTGATATACCCTTTATGCCAATGTGCTGCCGCAATGTCATCACCTGACAGGCATTTAAGCTCCCTTATCCAAAATGGTTTAAAATATTTATGGTCTTGCTTGAGACACTTCTGTGGTCAACAAGGGAACATAGTGAAACATTTTAACTTTAATATGGCATGACTATTTTGTAATAGGTTCTTAGATCAAATTTCAGAACGTTGACATTTAACATGTTCCTCTATGTAACCTGCTAAGCCATTTGCACTACTATTGATGGGTTTATCTAAAAAACCACCCCTTTAATCAGTGGCATCAATTTACTTTCCATAGCACTTAATTATCTAATGTTCAAAGCACACATAAATTGAATGATAATTTAAGAATTATATTACCCTAAAACTATTGATAAATTGAATAGCAAAAATGAGTGGCCGACCTGATAAACTTGATTTACAATAACAAAAAAGGTAAATATAGCAGATTCAGAGAAGTGGCAGTAGCGAGACGATACATCAGAAAGTTTTGAAAAGTTAAACTTATTATGGGAGTAGAAGAATCTCTTAAGTTACAATAACAATTTTTAGTAGAAAATTTTGTGATGAAAAGTGGAAACAGAACCTTATAATTAAGAAAAATATTCTGATTAAAAATATTCTGAAATACTAAAATAATCTGTAGTAGTAGATAGGGTTCATTTACACTAGTCTGTGTGTGGCACACTGAGTGGGACTTTCATCTAACAACTTGATGTGGATATGGCATATATTCTGGTCATTTTGCGCTTGACAGCAGACGTGTGATGATCAGAATCAAAGAAACTTCATTATTTTCTAAACAGAGTAGGTAATACTTTGGAAAGGTTATTCTAGAGAAAAAGTATGCAGAATTATCTTGCAGTGACTGGGAAAGATCAATTAAATTACAGTTTATTGACCTTTAATTCTTATGGTTTTATGATCAGTTCTTATATAATCCTTTTCAGCACAATGGAAACTTGCCTATTGAAAACTGTAGGGTTCAGCATTTAAGACTCAGTTGGATAATATGAATATAATATTTCCTGGTATTACAGCGTTACATTTTAGGTCCAATTCTGTTTCTTCCAGTTATCTCAGAATCCTCCCATCCATATAATTCTTACACATTATTTCCATCTGAAAATTAGTTAAAAGTTGGGTTTTTTCTACTTTTTTTTCCTTGGTTTTGTTTTTGGTTTTGTTTTGTTTTGTTTTGTTTTGTTTTTACATTTGCATTGCTCACACATAGTTTAGTCACACAGACTAAGCAACTTGCATAAATGTGTAATTTGTAAGGCTTGTTTCTTTGTATCTTCTGGAAGCTAGAATTCAGAAGCTAGAAAGTAGAGAGCTGCTGGATTCTGTAATTTTCCAGGGAATTTATCTCAACCTCTTAAAGAATGAATGCACAGCAAAGATCCACGGTGAATCAAGTAATGTTTACCTCAATAATGCATGAAAATTTTAAAATGCAGAATTATCTAACTAAAAGTGGAACCTGAATGCAATTTCTGTCAGGTTATCAGCAAGTATTAATATTTCACTGAAGTTTTTAGCCTTCTTTTTTCTTACAGGTGTGGTTACCAGCAAATAAGCCCTTTTATGCAAGAAATACTCATGTCAAAAAGAATCTTTTTCACTGAAAAGTATGGCTATTGGAAAAAGGGTCATTCTGAAAGTACAATTTTCAGGAAAAAGGCTTTCCCTCACAAGAAGTACAGAGACTAGAAAAGTGTATAAATATTCTTCCAATTTATTAAATATTTGAAGTTTCACTTATGTTAAATGCAGGTTGCTATCAAATGCCATCAGCTTCCATTATGACTTTGATGTCCTTCTTTGATAAAAGACTAGAAAACGCTTGACAGATCCTTCCCATGGAAATCAGAATCTAAAGCATTGTGAAGGATATCATCTCTGCACCTAAATATTATTTCCAAAGAAAAATAATTGAATACTTACCAAAAAAAAGAAAAATAAAAGTTTGTTAACATCAGATTTCAGTTGATCCTTCACAAAGTTTTAAACTTAGTCAAGGAGGAGAATGAGAAATTGTTTTTTTCCCTTCAATGGCTAACATCATGGCCGCGAACAAGAGGAATACATCCATAACTATCATGCTACTTCTATCATCTGGGGTGTGTGGGATACCAATCACCAGATACAGTAAGCTGCCATAGTAGCTGCCATAAGGCTGCTAAAGCAGAAAAACAGTTCTGAATGAATGAGATCTTTCTTTTCTGACACAACATATTTAGTTTTGTATGGAGCACTATCTTTTTTGTAAGAATAGGGATATGTTTTCAGAAGTGTTTAGTTTCTTTTTAAAATTACCTTTTTCCAAGTATTTAATGCATGACTTCATGTCATGACTTGATTCATCATTTATTGATAACTGTATATCAGGAATAGCTACTTTGAACTATTACGGTGGCACAAAGTCATGGTTCTCTAGGAGAGAAGAATTAGACTGTATCTCTTGGTTCATCATGCCATAGTGAAATCATGAACCAAACAGTAACTTCTATTATTAGAATAACTTCTATTATTCTAATAGATTTGTAATAGTTACTTCTAGTAACTTCTATTATTATAATAGTAACTTCTAAGCCCCATGTTTTTCACTTTCTTCCCTAAACTTCCTATTATTTTCTAATACAACTTAGTATTTCAAAAATCTCAAAAAAAACCCTTAATTCAGTTCACCTTTAAACATTTTCCTGATAAAATACCATAATGTCCCTACCCAGGAACAAGTACCTGTAATGGTGAGATATATCTCCAGAAAACTGCTGATTTACACTGAAATGATTTAAAAATAAATAGTTAATTTAGGTGTTCTCAATGGAAGGCTTGTGTTTTTAAGGACTTTTTTGCCCCAGATTCAGAAATAGCTCTAATGCCACATAACTGTTAATATAATCTATCATGTGATTTTCATTTTTTTCTTAATTTCCTAAGTTTCATTAAATGACAACTTAAATTTACAAAAAAAATTCCTGTTTCATGGAGTATTGTCATTGTTAGGTGTTACAAGCACACATTACAGATCTTGATGTTTAAAGTTATAATATGCTTAACTATTCTTCATTTCCTAACATCCAGATTGAGTTTACTCTCCCAAATCTTAAACCAACATACTGAGAAGCAGGCTTTATATTTTCCTTCTCCTGCTGTTTTTGTAAGTCTTTATGGTTTTTAAATTAACTTAACTTTGAAGGTCTTCAGTAATTACATATGTAAGTCAAATGCTATCCAGTTAGTATTGTAAATTAGTTGTTATTTTTATAAGTTTCTTTTTTATTTAAAAAAATTTTTTTWATTAAACCCAGATTTTCTGTATTAGATAGGGTTAATAACCTTCTTTTCATCATAAACTAGAGGTTAGATGCTTTAAACTACAAGAAATTTGAGTCTGTGATACAGAAAACTCAGAGACTGAAAAAAAAATGTGTTTTTCTCTTTTAGCTGCAATACATTTTGTCTTTACAAGTGGATTTTCCATAGCCTATATGTGGAAAAGTGAGTAACAATTGCAAACTCAAAATTGAACATACTTTTAAATCATATGTGTATTTACAAATATTTCATTCAGAAGTCTCCTATAGAATGAATATACCAGTAAAGTAAAAATAATAACATGCAAATATGTCCAGCGTATATATTTTAGTCAAGCAGGACAAAGTCAAAAGAAATACGAGTGAATAGGCTGTAGAAGATTTAATTTATAGCTCTAGAAGATAATATCCGACACATTTGGGAAGGCATTTAAATAATTCAATTGGGGAAAAAAAATTGTATCGTCCTTCTTTGGGGAAAAGTATAAAAGAGAGGCCTACATATGAAGAAATTGATTTAAGGATCCATTTCATCCTCTGCTTCTGGAAGAAAGGGTCCTGTGAGCATATCACCATATCTGGCAAATTGGATCCATAAGATATGATGTCTTGCATATTCATATGTAGAGTGGCAATGTGTTTCTGTATAGTTCAATCATACCTAGTAATAGATTATCCTTACATCATAAATTCAGAAACATGAGGAAAAGCATAGGAAATTCTTTCCTCACTATCTGCCAACTGATTATCAGCACAACAGAACTACATCATCATCTCACTTGCATCTCTAGGGATAGACCACAACACCATTGTGTCAGGAGCTGTATAAAGCAATTCCTGCCACAAATAGCTTGAAGGATAAATCAAGAGATGGAGGACAGGTAAGACAATAAAAAAAACTGAGATAAACAGTCATTTTTATTATACAATTTCTAAAATTTTTTATTTATATGGGGCTTTAACAGAGAACACAATATTAGCACTGCCAACAATCACAGGTTTCAGGACCTGAAACCTAAATGTAATTTAGGTAATGGTGTAATTCTAATACTAATCTATTGTCTGGACTTCTCTGTGGAAAACAAACAAACAAACAAACAAACCCCCTATATCCATTATTTACCTTTTTACACTGACAAATGAAAACACAAAGGGAAACAAAGTATAGCTTGAAGCCAACAATGAGAAAACTCAGTAATCTTTAGTTACTCAGATCCAAGCCTAATTTACACAGTTGTTCAATTTAAGGTCTTGTTTAAAGAATTAAGTAAGACTTTGGGACTATATGTAGAATTAATTTCCTCCAATGAAAAGAGGCCTTTGGGAAGTACTTCTTTCCCTAATCATTGCAGACTTGTTTGTTTCTGTAAGTTTTAAAAAAAGAAGATATTAGGGCACTGTTGGATATGTTGGAAAAGCTACCTGACATTTTATTTTGCCTGTATTTGTGTGATAAAAGCACATTAACCCTTTGGTTCACAGCCATAAATGGAAAAGTTTAGGAAAGAACAACAGTATATTTAGCACAAACAGTAAAATAAATAAATACAAAAATAGGTAAATAAATAAATGGATTATTCTCTTGTGAAAAAAAATCTTTCTGAGTCATCTTGGTAAATTTAGTCTCAGTGGTTTTATTTAATTCTGCTTTTTTTGTCAGGTTAACCCTTATCAATAGACCACCCTCCAAAGAAGATGCAGATATTTTCTCTGCAAATTTTAAGGCTCATAAAAGTTGTTAGTTACATAAATATGATTCCTGCAATTGGTGGAACCACATTAATGACCCTTATACATAGTTTTGTACTGGCTTTAATAGGTTAGTGTATAAACATAACAAACTGCAAGTTGATGTGGGATGAATATCCATTTGAAAGGTCTGGTAAAAAATTGTGCAGCTAGCCTGCACTGAGCTCCATGCTAAGCCAACAGGCAGAGGTATATCCAATTGGACTTAGAGTTGCAGAATTGACTATGTGCTAAATAAATCATTAATAAAAATAGTCCATTTCATACTAATTCATTCTGGAAACAGGAAGATGTTTTTGGCAAAGGTTAGCCAGTATTATAGGTGTTTAGAGTTTTGCTTTTGATTTATATGCAAAAATAACTTGCATAAAACTTTGTACCTGTGAAGTATGTCAGTTTTACTTTCTGTTTAACATTAGTTTAGTGATGCTTTTTATCTTGAAAAATGTGTGTATAACTGATGCAGTAGATATGGCAATGTAATGCTAAGCAGAGTGGGAAAATATGAAAAGTATTGGAAATAATCTTGACATTTAATAAAAATATATCCATCCTACTTACCATGTGCAGGCTAGATTTGAAACAGAAGCAGCAGCATTTTTAAGCTATTAGGTAATACACTATTTAGTTTTAGGTAATGGGATCTAAACTCTGCTCTGCTCTTGGGTCAAAGGCTATTTTCATGCATGAGAAATAGGAGCTTTAGCTGTAAGGGTCTAGATCTTTTTTTCTCTTTTTTTTTTTTTTTTAAGGAGGTAATTTATCTATGGGGTTGGAAACTAGAAACATTTATTGAACAAGAAGTTAAAATGGTGTCTTCAGTAAATTAATAATTTATTTTCCATCACACAGCCTAAATCTGGTGAAGATGAAGGACCTTAATGTATCTTAAGTGATATATTATTTTAAAGTAAATGTTATGAAGAGTAACTCTTTTGAAAATAACATTTTCTTGTATTTAGATCATTTTATTAGCACCTTGTTACCTCAGCTACACCAGCAAAAGGTCATGATCTAACTGCACAAAATCAATTAGTAACTTCACTCATTTTTATGAAACAGGTTATAAAAAATAGATGTTTGCATATATAAAAGGACAATATTTTGTCTAGAAAAATATTAATGTCTCTTACTTTTTTGAAGATGGTGTATCTGAGTTCTTTAGGTGCATTTATGGATTTATCTTCTTAATATAAGTGTTAGACATTGAAGTACTAACACAGTTTAGCAGTTATGGATTTTAAGTTTATAATTTGGATTTTCAAATGCTTACATTTTGAATTCTATATGATGCTATTAATATAGACAAGTCGCACAATATTACAGGAAAGGAGACTCTCATACATCCAGGTATGGAATTAAGACTTTTATGAGCTGCAATCCAGGGCTTAATCACAAGACTACAATCTGCTAAAGATTGCACATATTATTTGCTGACTCACCCAGTGTTTGTTCATCACATAATTTATCCCAACATCAGGGTAACCACTGAAATTTCCAGATGATTCTTTCCAGTTAAGGCTTTTTTAAAAATACATGGATTCTATGGTACTGAATAGTTACTGAAAACAGGCTGTATTAATGAATCATTAAACTTGTAAAAACATAAAACTAAATAGTTTATAGTTGCTAAATAGTTATAGTTGCAATAATTAAAAAATGGTCATTTAAAAAAAATCAGCAAAGTTTTGTTAAACTTAAAATGTGAAAAACTGTGAAATATTATTTGTTATTAACTTGTATTTTTAACCATTAAGATATTGGAACTGAAAGGAATTCAAAATGTTTGCGGTAAATTCTTTTGCCACTGTTCATACTGGCAGGTAGATACAAAGCTACCAGACCAGGCTATGGTACAGGAAACTGATATCATGTAGTTTAAAGAGTTTTTTTGAGAAAACAGATTAATAGGAAAACTTTTTCTCCAATTCCTAATGACAGGTTTTTTTTTCCCTTTGATTTAGATGTGAAGGACCTCTGGAATTCAGTCTAGAGCACAATGTTTTACTTTCTTTAAAATGCAATATTGCTGTACAACTTTGGTTTTGGTTTGTTTTGTTGTTGTTGTTTGGGGTTTTTTAATTGTAATAATTTTATTTTTTATTATATCCAAACAGCAGTGTGAAATAGACCTTTACTTTTACAGTAGGCAGTAGCAAGGATGCTTTATTGACTAGCCTCTCCCCCAGTTTTAGTACGGTATTGTCTTCATACATGCCAGAAACATGCAACCAAGTGAATCTATCGGAGTACAATGTCTCATAGGTTACAATATTTCATGGCAGTGTTTAAAGTGTATCATTCCTTCTTCAAACTTTTAACGTTCTCATTTCTGTGTCATCATAGTGAGTTCCTGATCAGTAGGTTTAGCACCAGGAGAGTCTCCATCACTTTATGCAGAAGATCATGACACATGCTTTGGAACACCTTAAGCTCAGCATAAGTTTAATAGAACCAGTAAAGCCATTGCTGTAGAAAATTCCTTTTCTGGAGTGAAAATTTGGAAAGAAGGCTTGCCTCTCTTCCCACATGTGGATGCAGAATTTATCTATAAACCCTGGATACTGCTGATCTGCATTTTTCCATCACTGTCTACAGAATACATGCTCTTTCTCATACGGGCAATCCCTCAGGAACATAAGAACAGCCATACTGGTTCAGACTGAGGGTCCATAATCTCAGTATTTCTTTTTCAGAACACTTTTTCAGAATCACCCCTACCAAAATTATTTTTAACCCCGTAAGACTTTTGGAGTCCGAGTTATTTATTTTTGAGTTAATTAATCTCACTGGATTTCCCTTCCAAGTCCAATCCTAAAAAATATTGTTCCCCTATGTGTTGAAATACAATACACAGTTGTGCTGCATGAATGTCAAATTCTGTTTTTCGCGTCTTGAAGAGGGTGGTAACACTCACCTTAGCTTCAGCTGCAGAAGTATGAGGTTGCTAACTCTCTGCTCACGTATCATTATTCCTATTATTCCCCTCTCACATGTATCTAACACTTCCCCTCTTGCAGAGATGAAAGTTTAATCCTCTGCAGCTCTGACCCTTGGAATCATTCTTTAGTTTCTCATGTCATTCCATCTTATCTGGCTTAGAGGCCTCTTATCACTTTCAGTGCTTTAATATGATCGTTTCATTTTTTTCCCATTTTGCTAAAACAAACAAAAAAAATAAAATAAGTGAATGGATAAAACTAAACAGGTGTATAATGGATCTAATTTTATASAAGGTTCTGCCAAAACGAAAAGCAGACAAATTTAAAAAAAAAAAGGAATAGGCAAAAAATATTTCAGCTAATTTGTAAAAATACAGGCTATTAGTTTTAATAACAATACTAATAGATGAAACAGTGCCAGCATAAAATGATAGTACTAATTTGCATTGTAAGATCTCTGTTCTTCTAACTGCAGAATCTGAGTACTGCCACTTAAATATGATATGTCTAGCTAGGTCAGTGATTAATATGCTAGGTCAGATTTTCAGATGGTATAAATTGCTGTAGAATAGTGATACCATAGTAGGAATATTGATTTATTTGTACTGGAAACAAAATCCCATAAGTTTTCCTATTTAGAAGAGAATTTATTTGGGATGAACATGTATTGGTTTTCTGTTAGGACCACTGATAACTTTTTTTTTTTTTTCCCCCCATCTGATAATCCCTCTTCTGTAACTTTCTCTCTCCAATAATACAGGAATGGTGGAAAYATATTTAATTCAATGTAATGCAATGTACAATATGATAATGCTGTGTTTATAGTATCTTTCATCCTGGAGGATACCAAAGTGACTTGCAGAACACAAAAAAGAGTCTGCAGCATGGCAATATTCTTATAATCTTTATCATGCTAGAATAAATTAGGCACTACAGTGAAGGGCTTCCTTTTTTTTTTTTTTCCTAATGACACCAAAAACTTAAAAAAAATTTCAGACACTGAAACTCCAGGGTAATCAAGTGAAGGAATTATCTTGGCTGGAACCTGTAAAAGACATCAGAATTAACAATCCTGCTCTTTCCATGGGATCTTAAAATGAGTTTAAGTTTTTCAGTTTATGGTTTCATTTGTCAAAGATTACATACAACATACAATTTAGCACACTGAGGTAATACTGATATCCTAAGATCACAGAGGAAAATGCCATTAATACATCACCAGAATTAAAGTTGGTAGCACCTATGGGTTCAGCAGGGACAGACTTTTTGAGCTTGACACTAGCCATCTAAAAGCAAGGGTTCTTGCAAGGGTTCTTACCTTAGGCCAGTCTCTTTCTACAGACAGTGGAGACAGAAAATGCCTCCACCAAATGTCCTTTATGTACCCACCATAGAGGGATCTAAGAGAATGGTAATGACAAAATGGGTAGCTTCAGATGTTTTAAGTTAAATATGATGAATCCCAAACTTGATAACTGCTGAAAAAAAAGCACAAATGTCATCTTGTATATGACTGGAACACAACCAAAAGTCAGAAGTAGAAGAGAGTTCAGTAAAAGTCTGCTGTTGATACATAGTGGAAGAGTTAAAAATTAATGTTTTCCACTGTCCCATGCATTCCCAAGGGCTACAGGAACTTATTTTAAATTCTTGCTCAGCCTGTCTGATGATTTATTTAGTGCTTTCTTTCGTGCTGCTGTAAGGGAGGGTATGTACATGGATGCAAAACATCAAACCTGAGTTCAGGTAAAGTAAGACACTAATGACACCCTACAGAAAAAGCAGTTTGAGGAACTGGATATAATATTAATCTTAGTTTCTGTTAATCATCTTCTAATAATTAATCATTTAAAAAAATCTATTTCAGAGTCATCTTAGACTAGTATTCATTACTTGTAGATCCATTTTTTGGATGACCCAGTGACACAAGAGAGCCTTCCCTCAAGCTTAGCTTAACAACAGAATATCCTCAGCTTTCCTGGAGGAGAAGCCACCCTCACAGATATGTACCTTTCTCACACCCATATTCAATGCAGAGTAAAGCTCCTTCCTGCCAGGAGAGAGCTTAATAGACATCCAGTAATGGCTGGAGCCTTTTGGTTTTTCCAAAACACCTATTATAATAATATATAATTATAATAATATTAAAATGTTACTGTTTCTTGATCTTGCTTTGTCAATCTATCAGTCTGCTTTAAGCAAGAAAGGCTATAGTTCAGTGCATCTCAACTAAATGTATATGCAGCTGAAGGTCTTAGCCCTTACGTATATGACCTTGGCTTGGTTAAACAATCGAAAACATGCTTACAAATATGCCTATGATGTGACTTGCTGAATCAGAGTCTGACCTTTTAATATGTTGGGAACACACTGCTGTACAACTTGAGGCCCCCTTGGTCATTTTTCTAATAAATGACAGAGTTCTTGCTGCCTCAGCTGTTCTCTATTTGCTTCCCACTTACTTGCTCCAAGGTGGCCCATTAGCAATCACAGAAGGCAATACGCAACACAGAACCAGAGAAGAAACATTTTCTCTCAATTTATGACCACTGTGAAATTAGCTAATTTTTCATCTCTCGTTACTCCCACACAAAGCACAAAAACGCATCAACATATTGTTGTGGTTTTGTCATTATTGCATGCAATAAGACCCCAAAAGTGAAGCGATCAAAAAGCATCTCGTACTTCCAGAAGTAACTATTACATTGTATGATAGCTTTAGATTTGTTTATATCTTTTTCCCCACTTTTGATTGCAGAAGTGATCCTTAAAATTTTATCAAAGAGAGAATCTGGAGAATCTGTTAAATCGTCAGTTCAAAAACAATAATGAAAAACTAAAAAAAGAAGCGTTTTTGAAKTCAAGAATAAAACAAAACCCCACAACAAAGTACCATGTTATTTTCCATTCCACAAAAAGTGAGAGCTACAGCAGCTCTAGAGTTATGRTGTTTCCCAGACAACTCAGGTAAAGTCACATTAAGCATTCCTGACTTTGCAATAGACTACACTTAGTTTAATTTCATTTTAGGCATATGAACTGTAATAAATCCGAATGGCAAAGAAACAAAAAGTGACATATTTGTTACATATACAAGCTTTTATTTTGCAAACTGATCTAAAAGCATCCCTTTGAACTCTAAAGTCAACAGAATTATCATCTAATACTGTACGTCATTTTGATCAGTCCTTTCCCTGTATATGTTTGGGGTTTTTTTTACAAATCTTTACTTGTGATACTGATTCCTTCTGAAAAATATAGAGTATTTACTATTAATCTAGAGAACATAATGATTAAAATTCTAAGCAAAAGCTTACATAAGGCTTTAGAATTTCCCATAACGCGCAACTAACTACTTTACTCCTTTGCACAAAATTCTGAAACAAACAATGTTGAYAAGAGTCCTTCAGCAACAGTTTGTCAGTACTACTGTGGTACATTTTGAACATTTCCACCATGTGCAAGTGTGCCTATGACAGCAGCAGTTTGTACTTTCATAGAAGCATAGAATCATAGAATAGTTTGSGTTGGAAGGGACCTTTAAAGGTCATCTAGTCCAACCTCCTTACCATGGGCAGGGACATCTTCAACTCCATCAGGTTGCTCAGAGCCCCGTCCAACCTGACCTTGAATGTTGCCAGGGATGGGGCATCTACCACCTCTCTGGGCAACCTCTTCTAGTGTTTCACCACCCTCATGAAAAATTTCTTCCTTATACCTAGTCTAATTTTGTCTGTAGTGGCTTCTCCAAAATGTCATCATTCTTTTTTTCTCTATGAATACCATTTTTGTGTGGATTTTTTTAATTTTTAGATTATTAGACAGAATTATTTCTACGTAAGTTATCACCATTGTAATGTTGATGCAAAATTCAGAGAATTCATTACAGCTGTTTTTTAACTCACCTAATTTCAATCATCAGAAAGTTAGTCACCTAATTAAAGTTAGTAATTTTTGGGTTTTGGTAGTCAACAGAGAAAGACAGATATTAAACRGGTCCTTTGTAAAGATGTCTGTGGTGGGGTCATCTTGGCTAGCTGTTAGGTGCCCACCAAGCYGCTCTATCACTCCTTCTCCTCAGCAGAACAGGGGGAGAAAATATGCTGGAAATCTTGTGGGTCAAGATAAGGACAGGAAGATCACTYACCAATACCATCACAGGCAAACCAGACTTGACTTAGGGAAATTAATTTCGTTTATTGCCAATTAATAATATTGCCCTCCTGCGTGGGCTCTCCATGGGCTGCAGGTTCCTTCAGGGCACATTCACCTGCTCTGGCCTGGGGTCCTCAATAGGCTGCAGTGTGGATATCTGTGTCACCATGGTCTTCTCCACAGGCTGCAGGTGAATCTCTGCTCCAGTGCCTGGAGTACCTCCTCYCCCTCCTTCCTCACTGACCTTGGTGTCTGCAGAGTTGTTTTTCTCACATCTTCTCAGTCCTCTCTCCCAGCTGCTGCATAGCATTTTTACCCTTTCTGAAATAYGTTATCACAGAGGTGCCACCAATATCACTGATGGGCTCAGCTTTGGCCTGMGGTGGGTCCATCTTGGAGCTGGCTGGAACTGGCTCTGTCTGACACRGGGGCAGCTCCTGGTGTCTTCTCACAGAAGACACCCCTGCAGCCTCCCTGCTACCAAAAACTTGCCAATACAAGCTTGGAGGAGGATACAGGGAACTGCTTCTCTCTGGCCCTGCCTCTGGCCCAGACTCATCCCAGCACTGTGGCGAAAAGGGATAAACACCAAGCAGGAGGTAAAAGAGCTATTTAAGAGCAGGTTTTGCATAAAAACAAATCAATGTAGGTATTAAATATACATGTACATCAGAGAATTGCGATTCCTCTGATTTTATTAGGAATAAAAAAAATCAAATCTATTTTTATGGAAGAATTTGATTGATTTATGGAAGAACTATATAATGAGGTAGTTTGCAATAGCTATTACTCATAAGCTTTCAGGATTTATTTTGCTTAGCATTGGGATGATCGCCATGCCCTTTAATATATTAAACAACAACAACAAAAAGCTGTTCTACCTTCTTGCTAGATTTGTATTTTGATGGAGATGCACTCTTTTTCCTTTCGCTTATAGTAAAACAAATTCCACCTGCAAACACCAAAACATGAACTTGACCGAAATGTTATGTAGTTACATTTTAAAGAGTCTAAAAGGTATCATCAGCTTTTAACATTATTTTACAGTTCCGGTCCAACTCACTGTTCTTCATTACTTCATAACAGCACTACAAAGCTCAGAGGAAGCTGGCTAACAGTATAATGTCTTATCAGCTACAGCTACATTTCATCAGCAAAGCAGCTCACAGTAGTAAGGACACACTGTGCATTTAGATTATTTTTTTTGTTTTTAACTGATTTACTGGATGAGTTACCCAAACACCGGGGAGAGAGGTTTCTTTTAATGTTTTAAATTAGTATTATTCAAATATTGAAGCAAATGGCTTTGTTTACTTAACATGCAAAAGCATTTAATCTTTCTGAATAATTAATCCTGTGTTTTTCTGTACATTAAATATCACAGCAAATATGAATCATTCAATCCAGTAGTTAACGATTTGATTTGAAGCTATATGACCTCAGCCAACACTCTAAAACACTTTCCACCACTTACATAAAGAAGAGGTAATTGTTTATTCCCTCCAAGTGTTCAGTCCAGGCTGGAGAAGTGAATAATGGGGTTACTAATTTCTGTGTTTTGAAAAGAGATGCCTTGAAAGACATTTTTGTAAAGGTCTAAACTGATGTTTTCTCTATGTAGATTAAAAAAAGGAAAAGTATTTTTCACAGGAGAAAATTAACCAACTAAGTTCTCTGCTATAATGCTATATAAAGGCCTGTTATGCATCAGTCCTGTAAAGTACAAAAGACTGTCTTTTAAGGACTGTAATGACCACATAATCAGTAAAGCATAATTTACAGATTATTTTCATAATAGAGGCTTTCAACAAAGAAGTTAGGTTGATCAAAGTCAGACAGCATTTCTGGTACATTCTTGAAAATAAAGAAACCTAGTRTAGTTTAACTTAACTCATTAGTTGATTCACTTGAAAAAAGATGGAAGAAACACTTAAAATATTATCCTTGGGTACACTGGGGATATAACACCAAAACCACTGAAACTATCAATTTGATACAAAAATGCAAATAGAGATGTCAAGTAATTTTTATTTAATGAGAAAAATACACTTAATTTTATCTGTACAAGAAGTAAAGAATATGAAAATTGTAAAGGTGAAAAATCTTTGTATTATTAAGAATAATCGATATTAAAAAATCATGTAAGGTTTCAGCAGAATTAATTGCAGTAGAAAACAAGAAGACTTTCCTTCACAAACAGTTAAGCATACATATGAAAGAATCAAAATAAATTACCATGTTGAAAAGGCTAAATCTAATCCAATCTTTTGAGCCGTGAGAGAGTTTTTGGCAGCATACTACAGGGATTCATGTTGGGACCACTGCTGTTTCTTCATATAAACTATTAAATAAGTGATATTTGAAGATAAAGTATTCTCAAAGTAAAATARTTTGGAATTTTAAGCTAAAAATGAAAGCTAATTCTAAAGCCTGAGTTCTATGGGCTTGCATGAAACCTTAACAAAATACTGTGAGCAGTAACTAACGTTCATCTCTTATTCAYTGTCTCAAATATTCTGCAATTTTGACTTTAAAGGAATATGGTGAAAAMGTGTTCTGAACACATTGTTGATATATTGGAAAAGCAAACTATATATCTGAGATGAAGTTTACATTTTTGTAGTTTGGGTGGTGTGTCTGATGTACACAGTTTAACATATTTATGAGAGTTCAACAACTGGTTTCTCAGATTGGGGATAAAACTGAAGACTGAGGCAAAAAGAAAGCAAAGAAAAACCCAGGCTGTTTTGCCCTAATAAAGCGTATGTTTTATTTTTGGAGTTTTGCTTCATTTTAACTATAGAATGAGATTATTTTCTTAATAGAATTTTGAAAAAATTGTTGGTGGATTCCTGCCACCTAATTTTAGCCACCTTGTTGAAGAGTCTGAGTTCAAAACACTACATGGAATCCAAAATGTCTAAGTAAGTCATGCATCTAACTTGGACCAGATGGTCTTATTTGACAAAGATGTCATGAGGTTATGCAAGGAGAAAATTAGAAGGGCCAAAGCCCAAAAAGAACTTAATCTGTCTACTGCCATAAAAGAAAATAAAAAATATTTCTATAAATACACTAGCAACAAAAGGAGGGCTAAGGAGAATCTCGACCCTTAATTCGATGCAGCGGGAAACATAGTGACAAAGGATGAGGAAGAGRCTGAGGTACTTAATGCCTTCTTTGCCTCAGTCTTTAATAGTCAGACCAGTTGTTCCCTGGATACCCAGCCCCCTGAGCTGGAAGACAGGGACGGGGAGCAGAATGAAGCCGCCATGATCCATTAGCTACCTGCTACACCATTTACACATACACAAGCTTATGGGGACAGATGAGATCCAACCAAGGGTACTGAGGGAGCTGGCGGAAGTGCTCACCAAGCCACTTTCAATCGTTTCTCAGCAGTCCTGGCTAACCGGGGAGGTCCCAGTTGACTGGAAGTTAGCAAAGGTGACGCCCATCTACAAGAAGGACCGGGGAACTACAGGCCTGTCAGTCTGACCTCGGTGCTGGGGAAGGTTATGGAACCAATCATCTTGAGTGTCATCACATGGCACGTACAGGACAACCAGGTGATCAAGCCCAGCCAGCATGGTTTTATGAAAGGCAGGCCCTGCTTGACCAACCTGATCTCCTTCTATGACAAGGTGACCCACCAAGTGGATGAGAGGAAGGCTGTGGATATTGTCTACCTAGACTTTAGTAAAAGCCTTTGACACCATTTCCCACAACATATTCCTGGAGAAACTGCCTGCTCATGGCTTGGACGGGTGTGCTCCTCGCTGGGTAAAAAACCGGCTGGATGACTGGGCCCAAAGACTTGTGGTGAATGGAATTAAGTGCAGTTGGTGGCTGGTCACAAGTGGTGTTCCCCAGGGCTCAGTACTGGGGCCAGTTCTGTTTAATATCTTTATCAATTACCTGAATGAGGGGATCAAGTGCACCCTCAGTAAGTTTGTAGAGGGCACCAAGTTGGGTGGGAGTGTTGATCTGCCTGAGGGTAGGAAGGCTCTGCAGAGGGATCTGGACAGGCTGGATTGATGGGACGAGGCCAATTGTATGAGGTTTAACAAGACCAAGAACCCAGTTCTGTGCTTGGGTCACATCAACCCCATGCAACGATACAGGCTTGGGGAAGAGTGGCTGGAAAGCTGCCTGCAGAAAAGGGGGTATTCGTTGACAGCCAGCTGAATATGAGCTGGCAGTATGCCCAGGTGGCCAAGGCAGCCAATAGCATTGTGACTTGTGTCAGAAATAATGTGGCCAGCAGGACTAGGGAAGTGATCATCCCTTTGTATTCAGCACTGGTGAGGCTGCACCTCAAATACTGTGTTCAGTTTTGGGCCCCTCAYTACMAGAAGGACATTGAGGTGCTGGAGTGTGTCCAGAGAAGGGCAACAAGGCTGGTGAAGGGTCTGGAGCACAAGTCTTATGAGGAGCGGCTGAGGGAACTGGGGTTGTTTAGCCTGGAGAAGAGGAGGCTGAGGGGAGACCTTATCACTCTCTACAACTACCTGGAAGGAGGTTGTAGCGAGGTGGGTGCCAGTCTCTTTTCCCAAGTAATAAGTGATAAGATGAGAGAAAACGGCCTCAAGATGTTCCAGGGGAGGTTTAGATTGGATATTAGGAAAAATTTCTTCAGTGAGGGGGTTGTCAAGCATTGGAACAGGCTGCCCAGGGAAGAGGTGGAGTCACCATCCCTGGAGGTATTTAAAAGACATGTAGACGTGGTGCTTAGGGACATGGTTTTGTGGTGTACTTGGCAGTGCTACGTTAGCAGTTGGGAGTTGATGATCTTAAAGGTCTTTTCCAACCTAAACAATTCTATGATTCTGTGATCATCAGTAGGTGTTARGTTACTGTAGTAGATTGCTGGCAGACCATGAAAAGTCACATACATTCAGCTTCCRGAAGCTGCAGAATCTGGTTCTGCACAGAGAATCAGAAAAAAAAWGCAGATCAACTATAATGTTATTACTCTAAATATGTATTTAACCTAGATTTTCAAGTGGGGATCAATATTTCTGTTTATGAATTAATATTGGAAGTACTTTTGGAAGATAATGGAAGTAAGGAAAATCCTAAAAGCCAGATTCAGTAAAATATATCCGGTGAGATATTCTTCTCTACAAGTTTAAGAAATCCGTGATGTCAATATGTCACAGTTATTCGGGCTCTTTTATAGCCAATTGAGGGAAACAGACTTTTAAAGGGCACAATTCATTTGACTGTAGTTATCTACTGTAGGAGGAAACAAATCACACTCCAAAAGAGCCTCTTCTTTCCACCAACTAAACCAAAAGAAGAAAGGGAACTCAARCTGATTCATTCCGGTTAAGACTTTACAGAGTAGAGTTTAGTGACTGGATTTAACTGTATAAACATATACCTTTAGCACTGTTTGAGATGATCTTGGGTACCTGAGGTTGGCTACTTAAGCTGGCAGATAAACCACAGGATGACTGCCATTCTTAACTGCCCACTGGAAACCAAACAGTATATTCAAGGTCATCTTAAATGGCACTAAACATCTCAGTTTAGGCAGATGAATTTAGCCTTTGAAAACAGTTTCAAAGACAAAAATTAGAAAGATCAGTTCAATAAAATGATGACATTTTAGAAAAAGTGAAAAAGACAGGAATTGCCACCCCTCTTAAACGTTTTGCGTGCTACATTTTTATGCAATGAAGAGTCACAAGGCAAATACCACATTCCTTAGACCATCAAGGAGACAAAAACTTCCTGGGAGCATTTCAAAAACTGGAGATAAAAACAAATCCCTTGAGTTGCCACACCTCCATTACAGATGGTGATGTAAGTGGACCTCAGAACTATTAAAGACATTAGGCTTGAATGCACTTTTTTTTTTTTTATTTGTATTTTTCTGGTTGGTGTGTGTGTGTGTGTGTGTGTGTGTGTTTTCTTGTATTGGTGATTCTGGGAATTTAAATACGTACAAAATGGGCACCTCAATCTGAATAGTCATCTAAATTCTTTTGTGCTCAGTGGATAGCTATGGGCAGATAAAAGGTGCAATTCATTTGGTGTGTGTGTGTGTGTGTGTTTTCTTGTATTGGTGATTCTGGGAATTTAAATACGTACAAAATGGGCACCTCAATCTGAATAGTCATCTAAATTCTTTTGTGCTCAGTGGATAGCTATGGGCAGATAAAAGGTGCAATTCATTTGGCAATTTAGCTTGCTTGACAGCTCTCTTTCCATCCCATCATTGGCACTGGTCATTACAATCCCTCTGGCAGGCACATGACATCATAGCTTCAGCACAGGAGCTGTGTTTGACTTTCTTACGAGCTGTAGGGATACTCTACACAAGGCATAAGCAAAGATTAAATTAGTTTCACAAGAACTCAGATTGAAAATCTGGGGGAGGATGACAAAAAAAATTCATTGTGATACAGTGATTAGGCTCTCAAAGATCCTTAAAAATTTCTACCTTTTAAAAAAAATGATTAAATCTACCACAATGCTAAGTAGTAAAAAAAGTTGTTAAGAATATATTCTAGAGAACATTCTTGCTTTATCAGAAAGACAGACCTAAATTGTACCTCTTTTTATGCTTTAAGTTCTATAACTGTTGAGCTGAAGTTAAACATAGTAAAATACATGTGAGGGGCTGATTATAGCGCATGGATTGCTGTGATATCTGCATAGGTAAGTGATTATTATTACTAGTGTTATATAAGGAGAGTAGAGAAATTTGTAAGTAAAATCAAAACTGTGAAAAGAAAASTGGTTCTGGCATCTTAAAATCATATTCCTTGTTCTGCAAAGCTGCTCTTTATAGCATTTTTATTTTCATATAGTCTCTTAAAAGGATTCAGTATTATAGATATCTATGTTTTAGTTTACTTTTGGTATTTTAAAAGTACATGTCTTCATATCTTGGTATTATCAAGTATCATTACTTCAGAATGGACTAAAGAAAAATATGGATGCAAGTATATCTATTTWAACAGTGAGTTTTCAAATAAAATATGTACTATTAACTTAAATTAAACATCAGAATTAACTTGAATTAAAGTTTAGTAGAATTGTGTTCTACATTTTATTTAGGTCTTCACCAGTTCTTCTAAAGTATTTCCATCATTTTACAAGTATTGATTGAACCAGTTCTGTCACCAGGATTGCTCACATATGTTTACTCCATTACTGAGTGCTGGATAAGTTCTAGGAACATCACGTAAGTCCTTTAAACAAAATTCTTTTGACTCTGTATGGTCTCAATTTCATATCAGCACATAAAAACATGTATTTTTCATGAAAATAAACATAAAATATTAGTCAGCATATTACTGGAGACGGAAGTCTGGGTGGATGCAATCAGCTAAAATTTGGAAAACCAAATGAAACAATAACAAAGAATCTCATGTTGGGTAAGAGATTGAACTGATTAATTAACTTCCTGTACTGTACCTCTATATAAAATAATTTTATATGTGACTTCTAGAAGGTGAAAAGTGACCTTCTGGCCTGAGTTCATTCTATTTAACTTAGTATCCTTAATTATATTCCTACATTTTGGAAAGATGGATCCAGGCCCAGTAGGCTTCCCTAAAAAAATAGAATATTTACAGAYCTTTAAAAATGTTCAAAGTATATAGAACTTCATAGATGATCATCTTCATCTGTAGTATTTTATCCTTTCATTTAAATATGTCTGCTTTACTTTGAAACTTTGATGACACCTTTCGTTTATCACATGGTGCCAAGAACATGAGATCCTATCTAAAAAAACCCYCAAAATAAAATGACCAATATTTCCGCTTCACACTAAAAGACCCTTTTCTTTCCCAGTGAAAGTAACAATTGTAATTTTATACTATTTCTAAACTTTAACACTAATGATTAAATGCTTTTTCTGTCATTCATTAAATAATGTTATATAAAATATTTGGACTAAGAATTGGTCTTTGATTAGTATCATTAGAAATATATCCTTTGATGATTAATACCTATTTCAATTACATTTATAATCCATTCAGTGTAAACAATTTTGATTTTGTTTCAAGTTTTATTTTTAAGGAAAATATCAAGTGGTARCAAAGCAAAAATCTTTCTGAGATCTATCTTGTATTGGTATTTTTAACTTCATCAACTAACTTGTACTCACATCAAAAGTAKAAGATGTGAGTCTAACAAGTTCTATTTTTTGAAGATTGATATTGATTGGTATTGTTATGTTTTGATTATTTATTATCATACCACATACYACCTAATATAATATTTATAACACTGACTTAACAGCATTATAATTTACTGGATAATCCCAATTATCTTTAAAAAATATTATTATAATGCAAAGTTTATTCTTATTTTCTGGAACTTCCCTGGTTTTTCRATATTAATGAAGTTACAGTCTTTTTTCAGAAAGATTTATCCACCTRTTCTTTTAATACTTTTGGCTGTACATTTGTTTTTTGTTTGTTTGTTTCTTTAATTACAAAATTAACTATTTTTCTATTTAGTTTTAACCAGCTTTCTATCAGATCTTTCTCAGAACACGAACTGTATTAGTATTAGATGTGCATATGAGGTCAATCTGCCCCCTTAACACATAACACAGGTTCTTGACATTGTCTCCAAGAAGCTATATAAATCACAATTTACAGCACTGGCATCAAGAGTCAATAAAAGAAACATATAAATTCAAATCTTTTGCTCTTCKGATTTTTTATATGCTTCTTCAAAATCTCATAAAAAAAGGACAAAACACTTTTTTAAAAACTTTGTTATGTTTTTCTACCATGACCATTGGTTATATTTCTAAACACATTTTTGTTTAATACATATTTTTCAACTGAACTGATGAGAACATAAATGGTTTTGTGATCCTGCCTTGGTTAAGATGTCATAGATGGATTCAYGTCAGACTTGTTTACCTACACAGCTTGCAAACTTACAGACATCAGGAAAGGTTGTTAAGAAAACAGTAAAATACATGGACAGTTTGGCCTGATGCAGCTTTAATCAGTCAGGTGATGTGGTAAATCAGGTACGCTTTTGCTTTTGTGAAGTATTTTACTTTTAAATGCACATCTTTTTAAAATAACTGGATCTGACACAAGACCTTTCCCATTTCCAACATGTTAATAGCAGGTTTTACATTGTGCACTGGTTAGCACAAATCCTTCTCCTATACTGATTTGAGTCGATTGTCTTCCTTACACCAGTGACTATACAACATCTATACATAGTGATACAAAACCCAGTCAGCTATTAGCTCGAGGAAAGAACCACTGGGTCCAAATAAAACTCATTGTTGCCATCATAACTGAGATGAGCTGATTTGTCTTGTCTGGTAATTTCTTCTGAAAGTTTTAATTACTATGTAAAACAGACAAGCTTCTATAGTAAAAACTAATCCCTAACGTTTTCAAAACCTATATATTGAAATATACAAAMCAATTTTTTCTTAATCCAAATTTTAAAAATAATTGTCTTTCTCTGAAAGTTGTTTTACAGAAGTGACTTTTCTGAAATGTCTCTGGTGTTTAACTCCAAGCATGGGCCAAAACAATTCCCTTGACTGGACTCCCATCATCTTATCAGCATTGTACAGCTSACATGCAGACTGAAACTGCTTTGCTGTCTACACCACCTACATGCAGACACACAAGCACAAACAGCACCAACAGCCTTATCCTGTTTCCCTTTCTGGCTCATCAAGATGAAGGTCCATTGGTGCAAAATATATCCATAGGTACAATGTGGATTTGGGGTGCCCCCAAAGCCGTCTTTTCCCCAGGCTGAACAAACCCCTCTCGTCACAGGGCAAGTGCTCCAGCTCTGACCACCCTGGTGGCCTCCTGTGGAGCTGCCCAGTTTGTCAATGTCTTTCATGTATTGCAAATCCCAGAACTGGATGCAGATGTGGTCTAATGAGTGCCGAGTAGAAGCTGATAATCACTGATCARCTGGCTATGCTCCTGTTAATACARCACCAAATGCTGCTAACCTTCATTTCTGCCAGGCCACACTGCTGACCTTTTTTGAGCCTGCTGTCCCCAGGGGCCACCAAGTACTTTTCTGCAGAGCTGAGACCCAGCCATTAAGTTCCCAGACTGAACAATGCAGAAYTTTCATCTATTTGCCTTTGTCCTTGTTGAATTTCACAAGCTTCCAGTGGCCCATTCCTCTAACGTGTCTAGCTCCCTCTGGATGGCAGTCCTGTTTCCCATTGTATCATCAGTTGCACTTCCAGAGTGTCATCATCCACAAATCTAATGATGGTGCTTCCTGTCGTCTCATCCAGCCCATTGATAAACAGGAAGTATCAGGGTATGCACCAGTACAGACCATCAAAGAACTCCATTTGTAACCMGTCTCCGGTAATCTCTACCCTTTGAACCTGATGCTTGAGCCAGTTTTTCACTCATCTGGTAGTCCATCCATCTAGACAATTTATACTGAATAAAARGATGGTGTGGGAGGCCATGCCAAAAGTCTTGCTAAAGTTAAGGTAGAAAAATTCTGCTGCTTTCCCCTCATGCACAGATCTAGTCACTTCATCATAAAAGGCAAATCAGGCTTGTTCTGCATGATGGTAAATCCATGCTGGCTATTCCCAGATACCACCTTCCCATTCATGTGATGCAAAATGGCTTCCACAAAGGCTTGCTGTATGATTTTCCCAGGGACAAAAGTGAGAATGACTAGCCTGTAGTACAGTAGATTATTCTGTTAAATATGAGAACTCTAAAATTACTCTTAAAATGTTTGTGCTGCTATGTTTTGCAAAGTAGCAGAATTTTGAACTAACTATAATACATTTACATGGTTCTGAATTACATCTGGAAGACAAAATTCCAATTCCTTAATTCCATACAGAACAAAGAACCTCTATGTTATGCTGAGAAAATCCATTTGTGAAATTCTAAAATAAAAAAAAAGATAAAAACATATTCTGCCAGATTTGCTAAGCATAGTTAACAAAACAAAACCACAATCAGATTCTAAAGCAGTCTTAGTTTCTACATAAGATAAGTTTTACCAAGTCTGAGCCTATTTTAATATCAGGAGCAGTGTCAGCAAGCTATATTTGTGCAACTTTAACATTTGCATGGGAATATAAATCACTAGATTAAAGTATTACTTAAATGCACTATGACCTTCTTAAAAGAAGCAGAGATCATCTTCTTTAAATGCTTTTTATAATGCATTTCCATTTGATATGCAAAGAACTAGTAATGAAGGATTTAACTTTGTATGATCACACCTGTAAACATTAGTGATTGGAAAAAGATAAAAAATTTCATGCGCCTAGCAGGATTTGGAAACTATGCTTCCACAGTAATGTCGGGCATACATTTAATTAGGAAAAGACATATGCTGATTTAAAACAGAGATGCCATGTTCAGAAGTTGAAATTCAAAAGAGCTTTAGGCATATGAAATTTAACATAGAGTGGATGAAGACAGCGTTTCTTCCTGTAGATAGCTGAGATTGCTGACTATAACGCATTGTGCTGGATTTATGTTTTAAGAAATAGAAATGCTAATACAAATTTAAAAAGAAAAATGTCTGCAAACAGTCYCTTTCTCTGATTTAAAAGAGATCASACTCCTTTTAATGAATAAAGACTGTCCTCAAAAAAGTGATGACTGGCTAGCATAGAAAGATGATCACTTAGGTAAGGAGTCTGGCAAATCTTTTTTCATGTAGCACTTCAGTACTAACAACATAACATGAGCTGATGCATAACATAACAAACTGCTTTCAACTTGCTGATGTATGGGTACCAGATCTGGGAAAAAATAAATTATTTTCACATTCTCACACCCATACTGGCTCACCAAAATCCCACAAATCTTCAGGGAGAAGCAGCTCAGGAAGGCATCTTTTTTGATGTAACAGAGAGCAAATCTTTAGCTCTGAGTACACGTAGCCTTATGTCCCAGCTACTTGAGTTTCTCTACCTATTTGTTCCATTGTGTTAGATGTTCTCCCAAGTTATCTTTCTTCTCCAAAATAAATTACATTCCTGTTTACTTATCTTTAGTCAAACAGTTTTAGTTCCTTAAATCTTTTCTCCTCCTCATGGTCAAAATATTGTCTACTTAGACTATAGCAGCATCAATAACATAACAGTATGAACCAGAGTGAATGTTGTACACAATGCAACAGGGGGGAAATAAAGTCTCCCAAAAAGAATTGTTGAACATGTTAAGAAATGTATAGTCTGCTTTACTACTCTGGCAAGTCTGAAGATTCTTATAAATTGCATAAATATACGTGACAAGTCACCTTCCCAAAATTATTCCTGTAATTAGTAATGAGAACTATTGTTTTCTGCACAGCTGGACTTCACTGGAGTCTTCCAGGGCTTCTGTTCCTTTTTAACTAATAATCAGAGTGAATCTACTTTGGAGGTACTTCTCTCTGATCCCCATACCAACACAGCTTTAAAGGAACTTTTCTTAATGCATGTTTGCAAGCCTTCTGTAGTGCTGTTAATATTCTGCTGTTTCTGTTTTCAACTTTAAGAGCTTCTTCTTATTTTCCTGCAAAACATGCTTTATTTTTTCTAAACATATTTACTCCATTGCCTCTCCAGATTTATTGTTTTCAAAACTGCTCAGTAGTGGATACTTTTATTTTTTTTTCCTCTGATAGTGATGCAAATTTCCAGTTAGTTGCTAGTACAATCACACAATTTCATTTTCTTGGCAGATATCAGGTCAGCTCCAAAATTCCTRTGTTTCATGGATTTTTCCTACTTTTCTACAAACTTCTACATTTTTATTCAGTTTTAATATTACTTATTTTGGCATTGCACTGACTTGTAAATCTGATTGCAAATTCAGCACAAATTTAAATAATAGTTAGTTTGYTTGTTTGTTTAAAGCTACTATTCCATTCATTTTCTGCTGCAGTGTTATCAATTATTGCTATCAAGAAATCCTTTAAATAAGCATTCCTGCTATCCTCCTCTTTGCCCATGCTGCTCACACTCTGCTGATGTTTGGAAAATACTGCTTCTCTTTCTGTCTGGACAGTTTTTCATCTGGTACTGCAGTCTGGGCAACTCTATTTGGTGTTCTCTACAGACTCAGACTTTGATGATGGRACATAGTTTCCTAAACATTATATCCTAGTTTTCTCTCTTGAGTCCACCCGGGATTCCCAAGACATCAGCGTGAAGTTGATAAAATGACCTGAAGCTTGCAGAAAATTGGTGCTCTTCAGGAGTGGCAGATGGTAGTGAACTGGGATACCTTAAAGTATCTAAAACTGCATTACRTTCCTATGTGTAGGCTGCTGAATCATTCTCTAAGCTCTCCATATCTTTCTTCCTCTCCTGGATTATTTTGGATTTCAAATTGATAATTACAAAGCTGTGTCTGATCTCCACAAACTTCATTATGCAGTGGATGATTTCCTTGCGTGGAAAATACTGATCAGGATCACATTCTGATTTTGTATTTCAACAGTTATATACCTTATTAGTCTGTCAAATTTATAAGGTTAGTTCTGGATAATTTAAAAATTTTTTTCAGATTTCTTCAAATCTGTTTAAAGTGCAATGTACTATAACAGATGTTAAGGGATGTTTCAAGCAGCAGCCACCTCCAGCAGCTCCACGGCCTGTGGATTCCTCCTGCCTGGTTGYGGAGGCCCAGCCCAGAGACCCAGGTTGCTGGAGTAACTGCTGCTTTCCCATCTCCAGATTCAACCAGTAGTAAAACTGAACACGTATCCCAGAGACAGACAAACAGACACACACACACTCACAGAGGACACCGACAGGCCCAGTCACACAGACTGTCACAGACAAGGCGCTGCCTCCAACAGCACCCGCAGACAGGGCTCACATCAGACACAAGCCCAGGCAGCCATGTCCCCTCCTCCTCTTGGGCTGGCAGAGGCAGGAGGTCACTGGTGCAGCACACACACCATGCTCTCCAGGTTCACAAGTGCACGTGCATTTGAGCATTGGCACAACCCTTCTGCCCACCTGACAACTCTGCCAGAACCCRGGCATCCTACTTGCCAGCTCATTCAGTTTGAAGTCTGACAGCAAACACACACACACACACTCCCCACACACACACTAGCTTTGGGGAAGATACAGACACTYGCCCCCAGCAGCTGGCACCAGGCACATGGGCTGTGACCTGTGGTCCCACTCCAGCCGCTGGTGCTGAGCCCCTCACTCACCTCAACCATCCCCAGTCCCCCCAGTAGCTGGTTTTCGGTGTACCCATCGTTCCCACCCCAGTGTCTGGGGCTGAGACCCTACTCACTCTGGTAGCTGGCAKTGAGGCACTCACTCACTCCAGTTGCTGGCATCACAGGTTGGGGACACCTACATCCCTTGTGTGACTCCAGCAGCTGGCACCAAATCCACTAACTTTGGTCATGTCAGTAGCTGGCACTGARTCCTTGCAGCACTCACACACATTAGAGAGAGAGATTACACAGAGACATAGTTAAGAACGGATTTAATAAGATAGGACAGACCATGTTTTGGTTGTTGCTTCCTCCCTTTCCTTATCATCCCAATTTGACAAGATACTCGATCAGATGATCTGAAATAAACATTCTCACACTCTGCACACTCTTATCAATTAGTGYAACTGACCAGGTTTGGTTCTTGTCATTGTGAGAGCATGCACTGGAGAACCCTGCAATACATCTCCTCCCCTTCCTGGTCTCCATGTAGCACATGCRGATGAAGTCCTCAAGGGAGCTCCAACTAATAGAAATGGCAGAAGATGGCATTCATTCTCACAGAGCTCTTCAGCGGTGTAACGGGATTGTGTGGATGCAACACAGTCRATGGATGGAAACAGATGTTTTTCTTTAAAAAAAATCCAGTAGGACTAGAGCTATTTGCTTGGATTCAGCTAAAATGAATCTTTCCCTGACTACCGTCTACCCTTTGATCATGTCTGAAACTTCTTCAGTTGGAGAAAAAGGGAACCTAAAATTTAAAAATAAGTTCAGTCCCTAATTTCGATACATTGGATCCAATCCTCTGCCCCCGTATGTTATAATGCAAGTAGGATTAGTTCTATTAAAGATAAAAAATAAGTTTCTTTGATTTTTCCTATGAATTTCTTACAAACTTTCATGATCTTTGCATATTCTCTCCAAAGGGGGGAATTTGGTTCAATATAGTAAGCAGCAGTTTTCAAAAAAATGTTCTACACACGCAATCAAGAGTCTGCATGATATTGCTGCTAAAAGCTGTATCCAAATGGAGGAAAAGTSTTTGCAATGTGTTCCTGGTTTACATTACAGCAGTTGCTTTTGTGCTGTCAGGATTTCCCTTCCATGGGTACCATGTTGTGTGTTTGCATAACTAGAAGCTGGTGTGCATCTGGCTCTTGCTCTAGCATGGGCTTGGGACGTAAGCAGGTTACAACCCATCATGAAGGAGCCTGTAACTGGTTGTTGGTCCACCACTTCAGACACATTTTAATTGTATTATTTTAGAAAAGTAATGCAATGGGAAGAATGGTCATTGATCTAAAAATGTGTCTGATGATAGTTTCAATAAATGCAGATAAATGTTTCTTGGAGTGCCTATACTGCAATTATCTCTCAGAGCAAGATTAAATTAAATACAATACAATTAAAGAATTGTAATGTAAGATGTGGGRCTGTTGTAGCCAGCCTGGGAATCCGGAGTTTGGAGTCTGTTATAACCTCAGATTTCAAGTAAATCTATTTTTTGCTTTGGTGATGGCAGTAAAAAACTTTAAAATGTGAGACACAAAAGACTTAAGTTATATTTTCAGTCTTTGAAATGCTAACTGCTTCATAGCTTTTAACAGGATACTATTTCTATGACTTCCTAACCATGAGGAAGAACATAAAAAGTAAACTTAGTGCATGACATAGAGACAACATTACCTCCTAATTGTGGGTAAAAATACTAGGCTTGGGGCTTCTAATATCACTGCTGAGCATAAGACTCACAATTGCTTTCACAGGTAGCTGTTTTTCCTRTTTCTACAACCTGAAGCAGGTCTGGACCTGAAGCAGGTTCTCAGTTAAAGATCTATGCTGTAGGGTGCCAAGTCAACCTGTACTTCACTGCTTCACATCCAAAGGGCCTTCAAAGTCAACACAGTTAATCCAGCAAACAGTGTGGAGAGAAAGAAGTTAAATTTAACTTCTGAAGTACAAAATGTCAATTTTTTTCAGAAGAAAAAAACAAAATAATCACTGAAACAAACCAGTAAGAATTCTCCAGAACACACACAGTTGCTTGGAATCTTATTAAAGGAAAACTAGTGAGAATCAGATAACAAAGAACTAGTGGATTGGATCTGAAGTAATTTCTAATAATTGTTGAATCCTGCAAAAAATGTTTTTGAATCTTTCCATAGAATTGTTTTTGCACAAATGCTTTTTGATTCCATTACAAAATGTAAAAGGAAGACTTGTACTGGAGACAAGACAGGGCAATCATAAACAGCCTGAAATCAGTGGCAAGACTCTGTGATTTCAATGGATATTGGATTAAGCTCATTCAAGAGGGGGAAAAATGGAGGATTTTCAAAGTGACAGGGAGGGAATGGTATGGTTATACTAATTTGATACCTTTCTATACCTAGCTAGTAAWTTGTTGTTAGATTAAAACATATCAGAAAGACATCCAATATTGTTTTAAAGATTGTAAGTAAGTCATGGAAAAATTCCCATACCATTGGGATATCTATTCCAGCATTAATTTCTTTCACTGTGAAAGGTTTACATTTTATTTCTAATACAAGCTCTGCCTRCTTCAGCTGGAGGCCATTACATTTTATAATGCTTTCCCTGCTAATTAAAAAAGATCCTTCCACCTTCAACAGAAACCTCCTTGTACAGAGGTCTATCCTACCTACTATAAATAGATCCTCTATCCTATATATAGTGCACATTATATATCAATTTTTTCAAGCTTCTTTTTGATAAGTAGGTAATGCTTCTATTTTTAGGTCCTCTCAACTGTGTTTAATTTTTTACAGCTTTCTTAAAATACAGACATATGGTACTCAAAGAATGACTTAATCAATGCTGTATACCAATTCACTGCTTAATATTTCTCTTTTTATTAGGAAAATGACATATCAGATATTTTTGCTACAGGAAACTCGCTGTAGGCTCATGTTAATCCAGTGATGAACAACGATCCAACATCCTAGTCAGACTGAATCTGACCAGATTAATTAYTTTCCAGGATGCCTATTCACTCTTCATAAAAGCATATAGATTTTTTGCAGACAGTGTGAGACACTGATATTTATTAATTTGTTTTTAATTTTAAACATAAATTAACCTTTTCACCTATTCACATCCCCAAATCAGTAAAAAAGCTTTATGCAAGAGAAATCACAGATATATTTCACATATATAAATGGAATGGATAGATATAAAAAAATATTTGAAAGCATAAATCAGTTTCTAACTGGTGGGATTATAAAGAAATTTTCCCTATGAGCAAGTTACTCTGTAATTGTCTAATCTGGGATTTGTATACAGCTGGTACGGACTAGAGGCAGGAGATAAAATGAGAAAACAATGTATCAGCTAATTAGTATTCCAGTTTTATGAAATGATATGCCAAAATTTAACTAGAAGAGGGAAGTTACTCAAAGTCCTCCTGAAACTTTATGAGCAGACAGGCAYTTTGCTGTTTGAGCCTGCTCTGCAAGTCAGAAGCAGAGCCGATRTCCTAAAAGAACATGGCAGACCAGGCTTCAGCATGTTATAGCAGTTACCCCTACATTGCTTTTCATATAAAAAAAAAAAAAATAGTTTTAATATTGCCAGTACTTTCCTTCTCTTCTGGGTAAATGAATGAGAACAAGAACTTATCCTTTTTTTCTTGCACAGCTCAAAATRTCTGTTTTCTCTGATCACTGTAATCATGGTATCCACATTTGCATTTTATCTTTTGATCTAACTGGAATTATTTAGCAGCATCTTATACAACAATAGTCATTTGGAGAGTCTAATCACTTCATGATGTGTTACAAAACAAGTATTTATTTTCTAAAAAATTTATTTGACATCTTCAAAGTGTAATATCCATTCTCTTGGCTAGCTTTCATTAGCTACATTTTGACAGCTTGAAAAAAGTTCCTGAAGAAAGTGTGTCTATTTTGACTACAGACTCATATTGGAATTGGAGCTGTTCCTAATTCCGTTAATGCTGTTTTAACAAAATCAAATCTAATCTTCAAAACAAATGTTCTTATTTGTTAAAATATATATTGATGCACATTGATCTTTTTACCATACCATTACAGAAGCTACATCTGCAGAGCAGCTGGAAGACASTAGTCCTAGGATTGTTCAGAAGTTTGGTGAATTTCTAAATTCTCATTATGCTCATCCCTATTGCCCATGTATACTGACTGAATATGATTTCAAGGAGGATCACATGCAATTATATCTCTCCATTGTCAGCTGTATGGGATAACATTAATTTGCATACTGTATATGCCTAAATGTAGGTGTCAAAATATACATCTCCATAGATGAACTGCATATCAAAGTGCTTAATACAATCAAAGGAGATCGAGGATTTTATTTGTTGCAATTACAATCTGAGATACTCTAATATCCAAGACCGTTGGGTACAAAAATTTCCAGATTCCTGTGGGTGGAGGTTTGACATTGGCTGGCTGCCAGACCCCCACCCAGCTGCTCTCTCACTCCCCCTCCTTAACAGGACAARGAGAGAAGGTAAGACAAAAAAACTCATCATTTGAGGTAAAGACAGGGAGATCACTTACAAATTATCGTCACARGCAAAACAGACTCAACTTGGAAAAAATTAATATAATTTATTGCCAATTAAAATAGATTTGGAAGTTGAGAAACAAAGACAAAAACTAAAACACCTTCCTCCCCAAGCCACTCATTTTTCCCAGGCTCAGCTTCACTCCTTCACTCCCTACTCCCCTACGCCCTTGCCTACGTGGGACAGGGAGGGTGAGGAACAGGTGGTTATGGTCAGCACATAACAGTTCCTCTCTGCTGCTCCTTCCTCCTCCCACTTTTCCCCATCTCCATTGTGGGTCCTCTAGGAGAACCTGCTCCAGCATGGGCTCTCAACAGGTGGCAGTTCCTTCAGGAAATATCCACGTACTCTGATGTGGGGTCCTCCACAAGCTGCAGTGTGGATATCTGCTCTGGTGTGGCCCTYTCCATGGGCTGAAGGGGAATATCTGCTCTGGGGTCTGGAGTACTTCCTTCCCCTGCTTCTCTGACCTTGGTGTTCTCGGGGTTGTTTCTCACACTTCTTTTTCTTCCTCACTCCTCACTGGCTATGCAGTGTTTTGCCTTTTCTTTAATACATTTTCCTCAAGGCACCATCAGCTTGGCTGATGGGGTCAGCTGTGTCCTGCAGTGGGTTTGCTGCAGCAAGCTGGAATTGGCTATGTTCAGGCAGCCCGTAGCCTCTTCTTATGGAGAYCATTCCTGCAGCCTACCCCCACCTAAACCTTGCCATCTACTCCCAATATACTATGTACGGACAACTGTATCAAGTTTCTACTCAACACAGTCAATGGAGTCTACAGAGCTTTCAGATGATAAAACGTGAGTGTGTTATTTAGCTGAATAGCTCTCTACACTCGATGACTGATTCATTCACCTAAACACAAGTATTTTATGCCTTCCAGAAGTCCCTAGGATATTCTTGGCTGATATTCAGATACTGCTCTGAAAAGATGTGGGTCTCCTCTAAGTCCTGTGTGAGATTTGCCAGCCTCTTACAGGTAATGGAGATATGATGTCTCAGATGACACTGAGTGCCCAACCACTGATTGTACTGAACAGAGATTCAATTTGTTTGCCTACATGCAGAGATTTAGTGYCATCTGCTATGTCTTAGGATATCCAAACATCTGGATAGGCTGGCAGATATGGCTCAGAATGACAGTAAGCTTGCATTATTTTGGAGAGCCAGCTGGAAGCCAGGTGGGATTGCCCAGAAAAACTCCAGGCACTGCTGTTCAGGCARATGAATCCCATCATGATCTTAAAAGCAGGCAGAATCAGTTGTGTAAACATAATAATTTAATTTTGCCTAAATCTTATCATCATCATCAGCTGACTGGATCACCTAGAGCCATTTCTGACCCTTATGATATCCAAAGCATTTGTATGGAACTTGCAGATATTTTACAGGACCCACAGAAAATACGTCATATTCCAGGAGGCAGGAGGAAGACAGACAGGAYGTGCTGAGGCATGTAGACACTTGTAGGCAATGGAGTACTTCCTTATATTAAATTTAACCCATCTTTTTGCATCACAACCATATATTGTCCTCAATGCCTCATTGATATTGTACTCAAATAGAAAACAGAAAGTAGACTAGTCACGCTGCTCTCATTGTCTCTTTCATTGTTTTACCTCAATCCTGCAAAACTCCCCTGTGATCCAAGATTGTTGTGCAGCCGTGAATGTCAGCACAGTTTTAGATGTTCCTCTGGTGTAACAAATAAACACAGCTGAATTAATAGAGCTAAATCAATTACACTGGCTTTAGATAACTGACTCCATTTCTAATTTCTAAACACTGCTATGTATATGGTGCCAACACTCAGTAGCATATTTATATTTCGTATTTTATATTTTACTGATGTGCATCTTCATGAATATACTGATCATCCCATGTAAGGCAATAAAAACATAAAAACTATTTCATCYGTGTCTGTGTAGTTCTATTTCTGCTTGTCCATTTATCTACAGAGGTAACAACAATCAGCACTTCCACAGAAAAATATTCTTGAACTAAAAACATAATTGTAATCAGTGTGAAAGAACCTGATGAATAAACCCTCAAATAGTACAAACACAGCCTCTCTTTTTATTCTTTTTATAGAATGATTTTTATTCTCATATTTGCAGTCACTGGCATGATGTCATATGAATTGTACTGGTACTGTGCGCATACAAGACTTTTGCAGTGCAGTTGGGTGCAGGCAGAACTTTCCCAATGATTAACTTCTAGATTTTCTAGAGAAGAGAAATTCTGAAAATCTTAAGATAGTGAAGAGTACTTCAGAAAATTGTCTTTTTCTTTTTTGTAATTAGACATCTCACATTCCTATATGTCTCTAAAGCATGCACCCTAATTTGGTGTACAACATTTTGGGCACATTTTTGGTGGGTTTGGTTTTGAAATTAGTAATTATTAATAATTTGTAACGATAAGGTCAAAGGCAATTTTCTCTCTCTATTTTTGGTTCTAGGAAAGAAGGAATTCTGAAGAAAAACAATAGTATTAAGAAATAWTTTTTTTTAGCCTTTTCATCTCCTTAAGTCCTTGATCACATGAAACACAACACTGATTTTTTTGCTGAAACAATTTTTTACTTAGACTTCCTTCACAGCTTTTTKTGTGTGTGTTTGACAACAAAAAGGGAAAATTTACTGAAACCAAACTAATATAAGGTCTCACCTTGTTTCTGTCCTCTGTGCAAAATAGCTTTATTAATGCTTCAGCTGATTTCAGTCAAATCAGATGCAAGTCTTGAATCCATTTACATTCTTACAGCTTCGTGGAAATATGTGATTCAGTAGAAGWCAGTTGATTTAGGTGCCACAGCTACAAGATGCTGCAATGCAAGACTATCCTTAATAGCCACCAAAAATCCATGAGGGAGAGGACATGTAAAGTATCCTAACCATTGGGTAATTTTCAGTACGATGTTGCAGGTTCCTAGTTCTGTTTAGGAAAGAAACCTTGGATGGAGAGAAGCATCATTTAAGACTTTAGTTCTGTAAAGACCAAAGACATTTATCAGCTCTGTCATGGGTCTTACTTACAACCATTGGCCAGGCAGACCTGTAGTATGGATATTTGGATATTTCACTCTGCCTTAAAATATGTAGTCCTTAAGTCCCAGATCATTTGGTATAATCTATTTAAACCATTTTTTTTTTTTTTTGTCTCTAGTTTGGGTTTCCTCATGTTTTGTTATTTGTTGGCTTTTAGCATTCATTACTTCCAGTGACAATGAAATGACTTTTTTTTTTACTTTTAAGGTTTACCACATTTGCATACAAATGTTATACAAGATTTTCTCCACTGCCAACTGACAAGCAGTCTATATGAAAAGAAAAAAACCCACATTTTCATTTAAAAATCTAATTCAACCCTAGTATAATCTTAGGCAATCTACATATATAGGTAGCATAATCTTTGTTGCTGTACATAGGGAATGGGATTCMACTAATCAATATAGTTGAATACTTTAGTTGTATACTTTAATGTGAGCAGATCACTCTCCAAATTCCACTGAGTCTATTGGTCACAGTGAGATAGTTTCCTTAGGCAGGGTAGAGTTTTCCATAGGCATCTTACGCCATTTAACACCCCTGTGACATCTCACCTGAATTTAACTGCCATTTCAGAAAAACATGGGTAGTCCTGTGTTGTATCTGCCAAATACATGTGGATGTCTGTCCTGGCTTTGGCTGGGATGGAGTTAATTTTCTTCCTAGTAGTTGGTATGGTACTGTATTTTGCMTTTATTATGAGAATAATGTTGATAACACACTGMTGKTTTAGTTGTTGCTAGACGGTGTTTACACTAGTCAAGGACTTTTCAGCTTCCCATGCTCTGCCAGGTGCACAAGAAGCTGGGAGGGAGCATAGCCAGGACAGCTAACCCAACTGGCCAACGGGGTATTCCATACCATGTGACGTCATGCTCAGCATATAAAGCTGGGGGAAGAAGAAGGAATGGGGGGACGTTTGGAGTGATGGCGTTTGTCATCCCAAGTAACTGTTACGCGTGATGAAGACCTGCTTTCCTGGAGATGGCTGAACACCTGCCTGCCCATGGGAAGTAGTGAAGGAATTCCTTGTTTTGCTTTGCTTGCGTACATGGCTTCTGCTTTACCTATTAAACTGTCTTTACCTCAACCCATGAGTTTTCTCCCTTTTACTCTTCTGATTCTCTCCCCCATCTGACTGGGGGGCAGTGAGGGAGCAGCTGTGTGGTGCTTAGTTGCTGGCTGGGGTTAAACCACGACAATGTCTCAAATGCCTTAGAGCACCTTGTTTAGGAAACTGACTTATTCTCCTGCTTTGCTCATAACGGGAGCTTGGACACCCATCCTGCACACAGGCACCTAAATTTAAGCTACCTAGACCTGAGCCCACCTCCTAGATGGTGGACACTGGAATCGCATCCATAATAAAGTGTTATACTCGAAATCCTGTTGTGGGCTAAAAGGATCACACTATGTATATAGAGTTGAGAACTTACTGCAAGTCAGTATTGTCTATCTAGGACAGAAAAGCCTCATTAATAACACAGGTGACTTGTTATAAAAGAAAACTTCCCGGTATCTATTTCCTCTCCTTGGTTTTGCGCTTATCTCAGTGTCACCCTGACTCCTAAGGCTGCCAGGAGGAGTGGGGTGCCCACGGTGGGTGGGACCCCCTCAGCCTGAGGCCTCAACAAAGGGCTGTTGTGTCCCTCCACCCCGGGGTCTTTCAGACCTTTGTCCCCAAGTGAGCAGCAGCTCCCACCAGGAGGAGGACAGTCACTTGAGACTGGGGTGGGGAGCAGGGGGAACCAGCTCCAACCCCCAAAGGCTGCCCCTGTCCCTGAGAGAGACTTGCTCTGCCCCTGCTCCTGCCCTTGTCCCTGTCCCTGCCAGGCCATGTCCACTGGTGGRGGCTTCAGTGGGTCAGGGTGGGTGAGGGGGCRGAGGGCACAAGAAATGAAAGAAACACCAGATATTATATGTTTCTAGTTACTTCCTTTTCAGAAAATAGCTGCCATCGTGTGCAGAACTGTTTTGTTCAACAAAGGTCCTCTTGTTYTTACAGAAATGCAAGAAAAAAAMCATGGTCTTAGGGTATATAAAAAAAACCTCAAGTGACAATAGAGCCCAGTGACTAGGGAACTAGAGAGAGTCAGCCTGAAAACCTTGATCTATTCTTGTCTGTGCCATTTATCTCCTTTATATAGCAAAAAAGGACTCTGCATTTAAATACTGAAGTTAGAGCATATATAATCATAAGAAACAGCCTACATAAAGACTCCTCCAGAAAGTGTTTTCAAGCAACTGAACAGAGTTTAGGCTGCTGACACAGGCGTGTAAAATCAGATTGCTAAAACATATGGTATGAATATATTTATCAACTTTCAATTTTGCTGCTTTCCTGTAATTTTTAGTGGAACCATTAATAGCATCTATTCCCTGGAGCATATGTAGCTAAACCTGTGTATGTTTTACTTGCCTAATATGGGACTGAAATTGAATCTAGCCATCCAAATTCCAGGCTGCAAGCCTGGGAACACCTCAGCAGCTGCTAATCTGAATGGTATCTCAGCCCAATGAGCACCACATTGTTTTTTAGGATAGAACATTTATTACTGCACATTTGCCACTGTTTKCACAATGCCAAACACATCAATGTTAGATATACCTAAGCAAATTTTGAGTACTTCTGTGTAAATCACCAAAGGGCCTGGTATTTTCAGAGGATGTCCAATAATGCTGAAAGGCTCAGGCTTTTT
>JASVER010000002.1:13635434-13881814 GCA_030449065.1 Oceanodroma leucorhoa | reverse complement strand
GTAAATTATCTATTTTTTTTTCCCCCAACTGAAAACATTTTCAGGAAGTGCTCAGTTCCCACATCAGCCTAGGAGAATTCAAACTCAAATATCCTGGGACAGTGTTCTGATTACCAGATTAGTAATTGAGCAAGTTGAAATCAGTCTTAATAGTAAAGCTTTTTCACTGTGATTAATATACTTCAAGATACATTTGTTAAAATGAATGTAAAGAAAAGAGGTATGACTAGTACTGTGTAATTAGATTATTTAGCAAGGAGGAAAAATGTAGGCCCTAGTCTCTGCTTCCTGTATTATTTCTAAATTTCATCCAATATTTATTTCATGATCATGGGATCAAAAGCTACAACCTACATATCCCTGTTGGAAGGAAACCATTCCCTCCCTAACTTAAGAAAAGATCCATAGAATCATAGAATCATTTAGATTGGAAAAGACTTTTAAGATCATCGAGTCCAACCGTTAATCTAGCACTGYCAAGTCCCACTAAACCATGTCTCTAAACACCATGTCTACATGTCCTTTAAATACCTCCAGGGATGGTGACTCAACCACTTCCCTGRGCAGCCTGTTCCAATGCTTGACAACCCTTTCAGTGAAGAATTTTTTCCTAATATCCAATCTAAATCTCCCCTGGCACAACTTGAAGCCATTTTCTCTCATCTTATCACCTGTTACTTGGGAAAAGAGACTGACACACGCCTCGCTAGAGCCTCCTTTCAGGTAGTTGTAGAGAGCGATAAGGTCTCCCCTGAGCCTCCTTTCTCCAGGCTGAACAACCCCAGTTCCCTCAGCTGCTCCTCATAAGACTRAAGACATAATTTCCCTCTAGCCTCAGGTCTTGAAAATCTTGAAAATATKCAAGGATGAGGATTCCACAACCAATTTGTGTAACATGTACTAGTGCCTTGGCAAGCTCTCAGTGAAAAAATTTTTCCTAACAATTTGAACTTGATCAGATTTACGGCCAGTGTCCCTCGTTGTATCTCGTAACATCATGAGAAGAGATGAACTGCAGTGTCTTGGTAACTGTCCTTCAAGTACTTGCACGCAGCTTTTAAATCACCTCTTAGCCTTCTCTTTGTCATATTAAACCAGACCAGATCCCTCTTACAAACCTTCTAGGATATCTGTCATTTTTCAGACTCCCTCTATTTTCTCCATATCCCTCTGGAACAGGGAGAGGCAAGCAAAAGCTGTACAATGTCCCAGTTGTAGCTTTGCTAGCACTGAGTGGAGAAAAATTATAGTTTCCCTTGATTGGCCAGGTACAATTCTCCCAGTGAATCACAGTGTGCCTTATTTATGAAGTTGTTTTTTATCCATTCATTGTTACTCCCAAGTGCTTTTCAGCAAAGCTGGCATTCAGCTAGTTGTTTAGCATGCATTGGTATCTGGGGTTGTTCTACCCAGGATGCAGAAAACGGCTTTTTTCCTTGAGGAACTTCAGGAGCTTTCCATTGGTTCAGTCCTTAAGTTTATCATGGTATTTCTATGTCAAAGATCTGTTACATATTCTAGATACTACCTGGAAATTAGGTTTGCCTACAGACTTTCTGACCATACATTTTGTCTCATCACCATGGTTGTTGATAAAGATATTGAACACGTGCCTCACTGTCAACCCCCAAGGACTCCACTTGTTCCCAGTGACAAATGGACATGGAGGTATTGATTTCTACCCTGTAAGCTCAGAAGGGTATTATATCAAAAGCCTTCCAAAGGCCAAAATATATTGCATCTACCACTGTTCCACCATCCACATAGTCATTTCATCATAGAAAACAAATGAAGTTATTCAAACATGATTTGATGATATTAAACCCTTGCTGGCTATTCTTCTACATCTTCTTGCCCTTTATGTGATTTTAAATGGATTCCAAGGCAACATCATACACTTATGCAAACATAGAACGTATTAATATGTAGATACAATCATATGTGATTGCATTCTATAATGAAATACTGGGTTTATGAATGGTGGGAGAGCAATGGTTGCTGTTTACTTTGTCTTTAGCAAGTCTATTGACACCTAATATACTTCTAGCAAAATTGGTGAGATGATATATCCTGGATAGGTAGACTATAAGGTGAGAGGAAAAATAGCAGTATCACTGAGTTCAAAGGGTTGTGATTAGCATTACCATGTCTAGCTGGTGGCTGATTACTGGTGGCATATTGGTTTATTGAGGTCAATGCTGGTCTATTGTATGTCTAGATAATGGGACAGACTGTACCCTCAGCAAATTCACAGATGATACCAAATTGAGGGGACCAGTTGRTACTCTGGAAGGCAAGACTGCTATACAAAGGATCCTCACAAGGCTGTAGAAACGGGCTGATAAAAAACTTGTGCTATTCTACAAAAGCAAATGCAAAACCCTGCACCTGGACTGAAATAACCATATGCAGCAGTACAGGCTGGGAAATGRCTGGGTTGAAGGTAGTTTTGCAGAAAATGGTATGGAGGATCCTGGTGGTCAAGTTGAATGTGAGACAGCAGTGTGCCCTTGTGGCAAAGCAGGCCAGCAGCATCCTGGCTGTATTACCAAGACCAACTCCCAACAGGTTGAAGGAAATGATCCTTCCCCTCTCTTTGGTGCTTGTGAAGCTGTGCCTATAGTACTGTGTCTAGTATGGAGTTCCATAGCATAACAAAGACAATGCCATTCTGAACTGAGCCCACTGGAAGGCTACCAAGGTGGCTGGGAGGCTGGAGCACATACCACAAAAGAAAAGGTTGAAAGCTGTCTGCCAAAACTGAAAACTAAGGGATAGCAGGGATGGGATATCTTATTGCTGTCTAAAACTACCTAAAGTGAAGGTATAACAGAATGTAGGTAGAGTCTTCTTGGGAGTGCACAGTGATAGCATAGGATAAAAAGCGACAGAGACAAGCTGCAGCATTCAAATTACATGGTAAGAAGAATAAAGGCAGTCAAACACTGGAACAGATTATCCAGAGASRTTGTGGAGTGTCCATCCTTAGAGATATTTAGAACTCAACTGACACAGCCCTGTACAACCTGAAATAAGTTGTCCATGAGCTGTTCAAACCAGATGACCTGTCCTTCCAACCAAAATTATGCTGTGATTTTATCTGCCTATTATGTAGCTATAGCAAGTGAAATAAATTTGATGACAACTGTAGCTTGGTTTACTTAGGCATGATTCATTCATTAAATTAAATTTGAATGTCTACAGTTAGATGTTTACATTTGATCTAATCAATCTAAGTTCTCTTTACATTAACAGAAAAAAGGTGTTCTACCTTAAGATCCTACTTGCCCTAATGTGGTTATCCAAAGCAAATTCTGATAACTAGAAGGTTTTTAGCTTGGAAGCTCAATTCAGTTGTCCAGTGCCATTTGAAAAACCTTTAGAAATTGGAACACCCTCATAGATGTACAGGAGGCTAAACATCTTTAGGAGAACTAGGTGAAAGCATACCAGAGTACCATAGTGTATCTTGAATAATATTATTTGCCACCAAATGTTGAGATATATCTAAAAAAATGCCCTGTGAAGTAATTTATTGAACATGCATCCTCTCAAATACTTTTTTAAATTATTATTTGAACTTCACTTTTGAGGCACTAGCATGATTTTTCATTGCAAGATTTTCAGTGCTGTTCAAAAATAAAGCTACTTTCAATACATTGTCTATTTTAACAGGTCTTTATTTTACTTTTATGGGCATTTATAAATATTGATTTGCATAGAGAGCAAAATTCAACAGGAATTCTTAAAACTACTCAGTAATAGGAAAAATGTTTAAATAGTTCAGCATATTTCTCAGCAAAATAGCTTTTAAAATATCTTTTGAAAAATGTTTGTAGTTATGGCCCTTTARTGACTAGGAATCAACTACAGACAACTTTTCAGCTTCTAGAAAGAAAATGTCCTTAAAATTTCATTAAATATTTATATTTGTCTGTATGCCTTGTTAGCATTTTATGAATAGGCAAAGGCAGATCCTGAAGATTTTCTTTCCACTGAACAATTTTATACCAGAAATTTTCATATATTTTTATAGCAAAAAAAAATTAGAAGGCTGAAAAGCTGGAGCATACTAGGCAACTGTTGCTAACAGTGTCTATTTACTTGTAAGTGATCTCAAACCCTCTTCTTTAATCTGGATATATATTCATTAGAATTACAAAAAGAAAAGAATAAGCCTTGCTCGCAATTTTGAATTATACACCAATGAATATTTGGGAAATCATATCAAACTGATATATTTTTTAATGTAAAATATGAAAGACCAATATATTAATTCTATAATGAAATTATGTGAACCTCAGTGGAAAGAATTTAATATAATTTTATCACATATGATTCTGAAAAACAAATTTCTAGACAAGATAATTGTTGGTCTCACCTGCTTGTGTTTCCTTTTTCAAATGGTCACATTAATCACTGTTCAGTATACATATATTTTCAAATGGATATTTACTGAAATATTGTAGCTGTGGCACCAACAATATTCAAAATACTGCAGATTTTGTTTTAAATGGTTGAGGTTTTATTTTGTTTTAAGAAAAAAAGTAAAAAACCCACCAAAACACACACACAAGACTGACCAAAACTGAATTTTAAACTCTCAGAAAATGCTGAACATAAACAAATTACTTGGCTGTAGCTGCAAAAATGCCTACCTAGGCACAATGCTATTAATACCATAAGTCATTACAACTAAAGCAGTAAAATGTTGATGAAATGTAACCTTAGAAACCCACCCACATCTCCTTACATTTTACCAGCTCACCTACCTACAGAAACAAGCAGGTCACAAGTAGACCCTCTCATAATCATCAACACGTTTTCCTTTTCATTCCATCACTCCCCCATAATCTGAAGCTTCACTTGTGCTTTTGTAATAGCAATTCCTTAAAAATTATTCATAGGCAAAGATATGCCTATGCCATAAGAACTACAGCTAGTTAAATGCCAGATTTATCATGTGTAGTCCAATAGAATTAGATAACACGTGCATAAGACCAGTATTTGATCCTATTACTATCTAATTATTCCTAATTCTTTCATCTTCTTCTAYGCGCCTAATTCTTTTTATTTCTAATTTTTATCTCAATTGTTTTAACTGACCTGTGGCAAGATGCGAAAGTCATAGCAACAATTACATGTTAGACTCAATTAACCYCCTTTTGAATATGTATTTCTGGTTTAATTTTCATTGTTTTGCCCACTTCAATTTTTTTTCTGTAAAAATAAAATTTTGGTCTTGACAGACTGATTATTCACAGATTATGTTTATAATTTAGTACTGTTACTAACAGATAGCAAAGACAATATCTTAATTTATTAGGAATTGCATTTATTAGCTTTTATTTATTGTTTTCTATGAAGACAAAACTTGGGGAAAGCAGCCCAAAGAAAAGATGATCTTCATAAATCACAACATGACTTTTGGAGAACAAAACTATTTGACCATTTAAGTCATAAAATGTTGTTATTAAAACTGAGTAATATCTATAGCTACTTAGCTGAGACAGACTTCTGACAAGTATTGTTAGGGCTTTGACTGACTACTTAGYTCACTTTTCACTCCACTGTGTCAAACACTGCATGGAAAGATTTAAGCTAACTCTCTTGGCCTTCTTTCCACAGCTCTTAATTTGGAGTGCTGTTACACACACTTGATTTTCTCTTTTTTTGTTGCTCAAAACTATTTCCAGAAGAAATACTGAAAAAGATACCAAGAGTGATTTATTATTCAAATATGAATTCCAAAAGATTTTAAATTTCTCAACTCAGTTATTCTTCTTTGATCTTCAGGCTACAACTCCAAGATCATTGATTAATTTGATTGATTAAATATTGATTAATTACTTGATTGTTTAATTAATAATTAAACTGATTTATTAATTATTGATTAAATATTGATTATATTACTTTTTAAAAGGTTCCTAGGCTTGGTCAACACAAGCTTTCTATTACTGAATTATATTATTATATGTAATGCATGTAGTGAATATTATTCAATGGTACCAAAACAACCTTCATATTAGTCTCTGTTATGTCAGTATAACATTCTACATACAGAACCTGTGCTAAAAATAACAGTCACCATGCAGTGTAAAGCATCAAAACTGAAAGTAACGTGCATACTGTTTAATYTTAATATAACAATTTCATCTAGAAAATTATTTCACCTGTCATAGTTTATAACTAAAGACTATTATATATTGTAAAGTACTGAACAACTACCAGAAGCCTCTAACAGAGGCACGGAAAATCAGAATTGTTTGTTTGTTTTGTGTAAAAGATGTTTAATTGTGTTAGGCAGGGAGGAGGAAAATTTAAGGGATATCATCCAGTTTAATATGTTCACATCAAAGTTTTAGATTAGCAACATTTACCTAGAAAAAACTAAACATACTAGATACTGACTTTGGGGGAGAAGTAACCATTGTTACTTGACTATTGAGGGAATTTTTTTTGTTTCAGAAGGAAAATAGAGCAAAGAATAGAGTAAGAAAACATCTTATGTTTTCTTATTGATTTCCTTTAATCAAAAACATTAAAACATTAATTTTTAATTTAATTGGGTATTTAAATGTAGGGGGTTTGATTCACTTGCTATCTCTTTTAGTATTTTATTTCACAAGGGAATAARTACACATAATTGTGAATTGGTTAATTGGCCAATAAATAACTGATTACTGTAAACATTTCTCTTCCTACATGGCAATTAAGTCTACTGGTTATACTGATAAAACTCAATGCCTACTTAGGGACAAAGGGAGAAGAAATTACTTTATTACTCTAAGTATGCCAGTAAATAAACAAATATAAATTCTGCAGAGTGATTATGAGTGCAGAAATGCCTCTGATTTTTGAATGCCATTCTTAGCAAACTGATGGAGCTGAATTCTCAGTTTAGAGAGTAACAGAATAAGGCCTTGTTTGGTGGAAGGGGCTTATAAACATACCACATATTGATAAACCATAATTAATAATTAAAATATGTTGACCTAAAAGAAAAACAAACTACCTCTTATATTATAGGCTAAATCTAGGTATGCAGGCAGTTACAGTAGAATAACTTATGTCCTATAAATCCATATTTTAGTTTACCTTATGGTCCTGCATATGATGAGAAGCAAAAGAAAAATGAATCTTTTCCAAATTATAATGGTAGAAGTCAGCACGTAAAGAAAGTAAATAAGTGTTATACAAAGTAAAATCTTCTAATACAGTGGCAAAAGAGGTGATAATATGAATAAAATATGAATTAAATAGATGTCATCTTCAGTGGCACAGATTAACCGCCACTGCACCTCTTTCCAGCACACTAAACTTTAATTGGTGAGGGCAACAGTGTTTGAACTTTTAACAGCAGGCACTTGAACACATTAATAAGGTAATTGACACCTGAATTCAAAGTCTTTGCCTCATGTTGTAAAACAGGCTTTGATCTTTAACAATTTTTCAGCCAAACCCCTTTCCTATTTTCTACACGATGTTGAAGAAAAGTCATGAACTATGAAACTAGTGGTTRTACAAAGAAAAAACAAGCTCCAAAACAATAATCTGTTTTAAACTGCTAAATTGTCTTCCCTATCCAGAACCTGAAGATGATGAAAGAACAACCCCAACACCAAACAACCCAAATATTTTTTCAGTGATGTTTATTGTATTTCTTTCTGGTTCATCTGTTCACATGAAAAGACTAAAAGTAATCTAACTGATACTTCTGCTGAATAGTCAGTGTGAACCTCTGTTGCAGTGGCAGGGCGGTCATCATTGATTCCCCTCCAGACTTTAACATGAATGTTTACATTTCTCTACTTACCTCATTTTGAACTCACTCCTGCAGTTTCCAATGTGCTTGAATCTTTAGTTAAAAATAAATAAATGAATAAATGTTTACTCAATTTCACTCTTTAATTCTGGAACCTTTGTGAAGGTCAGGTCATTTGGATCTTTTCTGATCAAATGTTTCTTTCACTGCCTTTCTCCATTATAAAATCAAGAGACTATGTGTATCTCTTCTTCTCATGAACCTAAAGGTTTACCTTGGAAGTACGTACTCTTTTGTTTCCACCTTTAGTCCACCTCAGAACATATAGGCATAATCAAAAGATACTTCACATGAACGCTCAAGTATAAGATACTTTTAGGCTGGTATGTTTGCAGGGATTTACCTTTCATATGTTTTTCTCCTGTTTTCTCCCTTCCTTTGCGAATTCTCCAGCTGTGACAAACAGTTTTAGTGACTTACTGTATCTAGGATTATATATGYAAAAAGTCTAATATTGCCATTATCTTTGTAAATATTGAACTCTAATGCAGAGTTGTTCTGACAAAGTTAACCTTAATGGTAGAGATATCCCTATGTCACACATACATATCTGAGGTATTTTTAATATAGCCATGGTAATTTATCTAGCTTTCAAATTAAAACAACAGAATCACAGAAGGGACGAGGTTAGGAGGGATCTTGAGATCATCTCATCTAACCGCCCTGCTCAAAGCACAGTCAGCTGGCTGTTCAGGGCCATGTCCAGTCAGTTTTGTATATCTCCAGGGATGGGAACAATAATATGGACAACCTGTTCTGGTGTTTGACCACCATTAYATAAAAAAAGATATTAAATAAAATAACCCTATATTTAAGTGAAATTCACTGTGTTTCAGTTTCTGCCCATTGCCTCTTGTCCTGTCACTGACTGCCACTGAGAAGAGTCYGGCTCTCTTTTTCACTCATTCCAATCAGGTATTTCCTGAAAATCAAATCACATTTTTTTCAGCATCCATAACAGTAAAACAGCAGATTTCAGTACTAAAATATTTGTTTGTGGAACAGTTAATGAACTATTTAAATAATAATAATAATAATAATAATAATAATAATAATTATTATTATTATTATTATTATTATTATTATTTTTATTATTATTTTCTGCTGCTGCTTATCTGTGCTTATCACTGAAGGAACTTTTGCTGATTTCTGTTAATGCTATTGATTATTTTCCTATTCAGTCTTCAACTGGGCTTTAAATCATCCACTTAACTTCACAACTATGCTTAATATATTACCTGAGCTTCAGTTAGATTTCTTAGTGACACTGAGGTATGAAACTTCTGTTAATACACTCTGGGTATCGTGTTATCCTGTAGAAGAATAGAGAGCAGAGATCCTCAGGAAAACTGGCTCTGAAACAGGAAGCATTATAACTGCTGAAGTGGTCTGTGGCTGATCTATTTTGCAGTGGGCTGAAGGGACTAGACTGCAATGAGAATCTGAACTAGTCTGTTTGTAGAGCACAGCATAGATATTTCAGCTCGACTGGGACTTGTTCTGGGATTTCTAATGCACCACTATAATGTCTGGCACAGCTATAGAAAGATTTTTATAGCTGCACAGAGACAAGGGAGCGGTAAAAAAAACCCAAACCAAAAAACACCCTGGATTTATTCTATCATCTTGATGCAATGTTCAGAAGTGCTCACCTTTGACCAAACTCTGCCTGAATTGAATTCTATGGCAATAGTAAATACTTCTGAAAACATCACCTTCAAAAATGAAAGCAATCCCAAGAGAGGCTATGCTCATTATGGCAACTATGTGAAATAGTGCTTTTGATGAAGCTCTCTTTTAATGCAGTGAGTGTAATCTTTGTCCTGCTGAATTTAATAGCCATTTTGCTATTGATTATAGTGGAACTGGGATTTCGTCCTCTATCACAATGGAGTAATCATTTCATATGTATCAACTCCAGAAACTTTTATGGCTAAACGGCAAAACCTAATACTGCTATGCTGTTATTTCCTTGAAAATCTCATAAGTAGATATAGTAGATAAATCCAGATGCAACAAAGAAGTGGGAGTACTGGGAAAATGAACGGGGTGGGGGGGAAGAAAAGAAGAGTACTGCACCAAGTTTCCTAGACTCTTGTTTTCCTTTTATGTTATAATGTTACATTTGCTTATAGAATATAAAGCAGAAAATGTGGTGAAAGAAATGAAAGGATATTTCCTTTAATATGGTGACTGTTAACTGTGTGGGACTATGAAAGTTAGGCTAATGTAATATTTTTGTAAGAAATTGCAATCATTTCAAGTTGTTATAGGAACCTCTGGGGGTTTTGGTTTTTTGTTTGTTTTGAAGGTGTCAGTGAAACCAGTGTGACAAAATCAACTTTTTTATCTGAAAAAATAAATTGCAGGTATTTTGAAACTGTTTTAATGAAATCAAATTATTTTAGATAATAATGAGTGTCACTGTACCAGTGGGAATGAGGAGGCAAAAAAGAAATAGAGACCAAAAGCTGTTAGGAGAAGCTGCACTGTGATACCAAGTAATGGAGTACTCAGTTCAGCTGTAGGTCTGTCTTCCAAGCAATGGAGCCACATACTGCATCACACTGTTGTGGATAGGGAATGTTTGTGTATAAGCTGTATGACATGTTAGGAAGTGGTTGGGAAGATCTTGTTGCTCTCAGACCTGAAACAGGCACTGACATGGTGATACCAGGATGTTTGGGCTGTCCATTCAGGTGTTGTCCTGTTGGCCAGAGAAGGGACCCAGCACTACCCCATTTCTCGTCCTCCTGACTGCCAAAGCAGGCCATATGGTTGTGTGGTAGGGTTGGAACAACAAGCTTTCCTGATTTAGGCTGATCAAGTGCAGAGCTGTCTAACAGGTACCCCACAACAGCATCAATCATGCAATTTGCATCTTTTATTATCCTTTTTTTCAATTTCCTCACCCTCTTTTTCTTTGACCTCATACCTCCCTTTCTCCCCAGCCTCAAGGCCGTGAGATTTTGACATCCAGGTGGAGAACTTTTGTTGTTTTGCTGGCTTGTACCACTAGAGTGAGCCCTTTTCTTGTCTGTAGGCTGGGATCTTTGAACTGCTGCTGGATCTTGTCCCATTTTTGTACGTCTTTGTTATCTACCTCTGAGGTCGTTGTGCCAATGATGTCCTATTGTATGATGTCCCACAGTCCTGAGCCATGCTACAAATTCCAAGAGTGATATCAACTGTAAAAGATACATCTGATATAGCATGTCTGTGACCTCAGGTGTTTACCAATGGTGTCAGGTGACAGAGTTGCTGTGGAACAAGCATTTAGCTCTTTTATGTTTTTAACTAGAAGCTGTCCTCTGAAATTCAGAGTTATAAATTGACTAACAGTGGAGTCACAGTAAACATTTTGGATGGTCCTGCAGCTAGCACCCGCACCTTGTGCTTTATAGGCATTTCTTCTGTACTATCATATGATCATGGTCTTCTGTCATCTTTTAAGGAAAATAATGTAATTGCTAGAGTCTTGATTAAGGCACAGGGTCATTGGACATCCCAAAGAGCAAATCAGAGTTCACGTGCTGACTCTGAAACAGAAAGAAAGACAGAATGATGTTAGATGGGCACTTAGTTACAAGCACATACATGCATTCACAAACACACATCAGTGGTATGTGTGTATATAAATACATATATACACTACACACATAGGTGAACACATTGCTTACCTATATAGGCAAAAGAAACCATGGCAGCATACAGAAGCTACAGTCACGCTCTTTATTAAAAGGTGACTTAATGGCAGATGGAAAAAGGGACTGGTGCCTAAATGAATGGAATGGAGACCCCAGGCAAACCTGTACCGAAATTCAGTGTTGTTGCCTTGCTGTTGTCCCAGAAAGCTTGTTTTGGCATCTCAGGTTCTGCACTGTATATGCCCAGTGGTAGTACCATCCCACATGGGCTGAGAGACTAAGTATCACCTTCATGATGGAATTTGTTTGGGATGGACTAGGTGTTCTTTCTCATCACTCATAACTAGAGTAGGGGGAGTGGACCAGATGACGTCCAGAGGTCCCTTCCTACCTCAGCCATTCTGTGATTCTGAACCCTCTCAAAGGGCATATCACAGAATCACAGAACAGTGATATGAGATAGTGATACAGTTTCTCCTCCTAACATAGCTGTTCTATCATTTCATCATTTTTTTTAGCTATGGGCTAAGTCTAGGGCTCTGATTTGAAGAGGGAACAGTTGATAGGGACGATAACTGAGGTCTACGAAATCATTAGGGTGGTAGATAAAGTGAACAAGGGTTGTTATTCACCAAGTACCATAACATTAAAACTGGGATAACCTCAATGAAAATAGTTTAAACCAGATAAAAGAAACTATCTCTTTACACAGCTGGTAGTGAACTTCAGCAACTTGCTGTCATAGGAAGCAGTGGAGGCAGCCATTGTCAGCAGATTCAAATTCATGGGTGAACGAATAAATAAAGAACAAATRGATACTGAAAGGAATGGGCAGAGACACACGTTAGAATCCCTAATACAATAATCGTGAACTCAGAGAAGGAATGATGGGAGTGGATCACAGAAAGGGACCAGGCTTATGTGCTTTCCCTAAATATGTCTCTGATCACCTCTACTGGGGACAGATTGGCCTAGACTGGTCTGGCCAGGAGAGTATGATTTATGTTATATTCTTATCATTGAAATCCTTTTGAGAGTGGGCCATAGTTTAGTCCCCAAAACTTTTAGGARAGCATTAATCAAAAGATGTGATTAGTAAATGGTAAAGTCAAAAAGGGGAGGAAGAATGAGGATAACAATGGCCACAGAGATCGATATGCAAAGTATGATATTTTCCCAAGGTTAAAAAAATTATGATTTAGGCTATTAAATCCATGAAGAGATTTTTAATTTTTTTTTCCTATAAATGCCACATGTCATTCTTGATTTGTGCTAGCCTGAGGAGGTCTCATATACACCATCTCAGCAGGACTAGAAATAGGAAGTTCTTCACAGAAGAAATAAACAGTTCTGGCATGCTAGCTCAAAAGATAATGAAGCAAACTCAAAAGATAACAGAGCAAATACATTGCGGTATCATACAAATTACAATTACTTTGTTTACATACAAGGTTCTTTAAAACATGATATATGKTTTTTTTCATTATTTTTCTGTCACACTCTTTTCTATACCACTAAGGGAATTTATATTATTTTGTTTCTACAATGTAGCAAACATCTTTTTAAAGCTTTTCTAAAAAATAATTTTAAAATGACATATAGAGATTTTTGTAGCACTAATTTAGGATGATGGGCAAAACTGACTAATGATCTCTTTTGTTGTGGCTATCCCAGGCTTACGGCTGAAAACCATTGCATCTATACTGTCATGCATTCTTTGGAAATATAATATGCAAATGAAAATTCTAATTGGCTAATGACAGATGCAGGCTGGAAATTTTTGATTACTACCCCTAAGAAAAAAAATGAGGAAAAAAAGGAAGTATACATAGCAAAAGAAATTCAGTCAAGTGCAAAGCACATATCAGGGGATAAAATGAAAAGAAATAAGGTCAATACTATTTTAAGGCAGAAAAGTCTTTTGAAGTGAAAATGGAAGCAAGTAGGACAATATTAAAAACATTGTTCGAGTCTCTACCTATAAATGATTACAAGAAATGTCCATACTGCATCCCTATAGAACAGTTACTTAATATAATAACTAGGTTGGTAGTAGTGAAATAGTAATTTAAATAGGACAGGATTTTTAATACATATACACCAAACTGAAAATAATCTTCATTTTCAGTGAGCTATGATGTCAGTTGTTTTGTGGATTTCTGGCAATGAGGTATTATTGTTCCCTCCATTTCCATCTATCATGATACATTTAAATCAAGAATTTGCATCAAGTATTTGTATGTATTATCTTAGATAATAGCTTTGTTGGCAATCATAAATTATTTTTCTTTTTGAATAGTGAAATTTCATTGAACAGTGTATCTAGTTCAAAATGCCACCATATGAATAGCTGAGTAACTCTTAAGAGTCAAGTGAAATCAGGATCTGCCTCTGTATTATTACTAGATCTGGACAGACATTTTATCAATTTGCAATGAAATTTAAAATAAAAAAAAAAGGTGTTTTTTTTTAAGAAAATATTTCTTTTGTGTTTGTTTATAAGTTCTCCATTTAACAGAATGAAGAGTGAAAGGTATTTCTGCAGATCTTTTCAGATCAAGAAAAGTAGAAAAACGCTCAAAAAAAAGTGCTATCTTCTAGGTTGCTCTGAAAGGTACAGAGTACTTCCTAACCTCACTATATGTTGTTGTTGCACACCACATGCCTTCCTCCTGGCCACACTTCCAGCATGCTCCACATCACGACAATATRTGAATGAAAGTGTGGCTCCTTTGTTGACTCTGTTTTCCCTTAGCACTCTCTCACACCTTACTAGCTTCCTAAAAACCATTAAAAGATACCACAGGTGGTGTTGGCCTCTGTGTGTGGTCTGCTCCCAGACTTACTGAGTGACATGAAAGCGGGGTGCTACTGAGCCTCAGAGCTAAGGGTCCATTCTGGTGGGACTCCACCAACTGTGATATTTCAGGCACAACCATTACAGACCAAGCCAGCTATTTCCATTGGGCATATTGGATAAAAAAATCAGAGATACATAGTGGTGCTCCATGGAAAATAAATGATATCTCAGCAAAGAAGTCCTGGCAGAGGACTCTGTAATGGAAACCGCTAAGAAGACTGTAAGGGAACAAGGTCAGATGAGCTGTTCTCCTGCAGATTGACTAAGGATTATCAGGTCTGAAATCTCCCACGGGTATATACCACACTTTGCAGTTGCAAGCATAGCAAAAAATGAATCATCGTAGAAAACACCTTTGAAATTCACACTAAAGTTCCAGAAAATTGCTGCATTCATTAAAAAATTATCTTTTCCCTTTATGAGGTTTTGAATATTGTTCTTTAATTTGTTTCTTTGGGGAAACAGATGTGTGTACACCTCTTCTTTTTATAATAAGAATCATAGAATCACGGAATCGTTTGGGTTGGAARAGACCTTTAAAGGTCATCTAGTCCAACCCCCCTGCAATGAGCAGGGACATCTTCAACTAGATCAGGTTGCTCAAAGCCCCATCCAACCTGACCTTGAAGGTTGCCAGGGATGGACCATCTACAACCTCTTTGGGAAACATGTTCCAGTGTCTCACCACCCTCACTGTAAAAAATTTCTTCCTTATACCTAGTCTAAATCTACCCTCTTTCAGTTTAAAACCATTCTCCCTTGTCCTGTCACAACAGGCTCTGCTAAAAAGTTTGTCCCCATCTTTCTTATAAGCTCCCTTTAAGGACTGAAAGGCTGCAGTAAGGTCTCCCTGAAGCCTTCTCTTCTCCAGGCTGAATAACCCCAACTCTCTCAGCCTTTCGTCATAGSAGAGGTGTTCCATCCCCCTGATCATTTTCATGGCCCTCCTCTGGACCCACTCCAACTGGTCCATGTCTTTCTCGTGCTGAGGACCCCAGAGCTGGATGCAGTACTCCAGGTGGGGTCTCACCAGAGCAGAGGAGAGGGGCAGAATCACSTCCCTCAACCTGCTGGCCACGCTTCTTTTGATGCAGCCCAGGATACGGTTGTCTTTCTGGACTGCAAGMTCACATTGCTGGCTCATGTCCAACTTTTCATCCACCAGTACCTCCAAGTCCTTCTCGTCAGGGCTGGTCTCAATCCCTTCATCTCCCAGCCTGTATTGATACCGGGGGTTGCCCCGAGCCAGGTGCAGGACCTTGCACTTGGCCTTATTGAACCTCATGAGGTTCACACGGGCCCATTTCTAGAGCTTGTCCAGGTCCCTCTGGATGGTATCCCATCCCTCAGGCATGTCAATCCCACCACTCAGCTTGGTGTCACCTGCAAACTTGCCGAGGGTGCACTCAATCTCACTGCCTATGTCATTGATGAAGCTGTTAAACACTACAGGTGCCAATATGGACTTCAGCGGGACACCACTTGCCACTGATCTCCATCCAGATATTTAGCCATTGACCACTATTSTCTGGATGCGACCATCCAGCCAATTCCTCACCAACTGGACAGTCCACCCATCAAATCCATCTCTCTCTAATTTAGAGAGAAGGATGTGGGGGACTGTGTCAAAGTCCTTATAGAGGTCCAGATAGGCAACATCTGTAGCTCTTCCCATGTCCACTGATGCAGTCACTGCATCACAGAAGGCCACTAGGTTGGTCAGGCAGGACTTGCCCTTGGTGAAGCCATGCTGGCTGTCTCGAATCATCTCCCTGTCCTCCCTGTGCCTTAGCATAGCTTCCAGGAGGATCTGTTCCATGATCTTCCCAGGCACAGAGGTGTGGTTGACTGGCCTGTAGTTCCCTGGGTCTTTCTTTTTTCCCTTTTTAAAAATTAGGGTTATGTTTCCCCATTTCCAGTCAGTGGGAACTTCTTCAGTCAGCGTATTTAAGGTTACAAATTCTGAAACACTCACTCAGATKGGAAATGGAATATTTCTTTATGTATAGAGTTCTGTTTCATAATTCCCTTTCAAAAGATATCAATAGCAACTTTTGAAATTAGCACTGAGCTACAGCAAGAGGTAAGCTACCTCTGCAATACCTCTCCTGCCCCTCTCCATAACAATAAAAAGTAAAAATCAGATAGGTTGGCAGAATGACTGAGCATCAACAGATTTGTCTTTCTCATCCTTTCCTTATCAGGCCCACATACAAGAGTAAAAAACTGGAATTACTCTTACATCTGAAATGTACAGTTGCACAATGGTGAAGTAAATCTAGTACCTTCATATTCAACAGTTACTGCCCCAAAATACTTACATTTGTCCTTTCAGTAAGAAGAAAAGAAAAAGAAAAGAAGATCACAACAGGCTGAAAGGTTTGTACTTCTATTTTTCCAAGTATAAGTAGTCAGACAACTCTAACAACTCTGGTCTGAGCAATGAATATTTCAGAGAAATAATACTTAGTAACATCAGAGACTGATGAAAGTGTCTGAGGGATTAAAAAAAAAAGTAACTGTGAATACTATAGTAGAGTTGCTCTGCTCAGCAGGTAACTACTGAACTTTAGAGTACCATAGTCACAGCTCCCAAGTGACTTCTGACCAAGGGAGAGAAATTTGAGGGAAAATGTAAGACGGTGTCTTTCTGAGTCTGGAACAAAATGAAATAGATAACTTACTTTCTCTTTCTCTAAAAGAGAATAGTGCATTTACACATTGAACACATGCTGGAGTTTTAAAAAAAGAATAAAAAGATTAGCTTTACTTTTCTGAAGCCTTTCTTCCTTCTGTTTTGCTACATTCCTCTGGCTTCATCCTTACACCTTTYTGATATTTGCTTTCTCAACGTAAAATCTTCTGTGTGAGTAAGACACTTGTCCTAAAGGAATCCTCTCAATATTTTTCAGTCTTTTCTCATATTCTTCACCACGCTCTTCAGCCCTCTGATTAGAGAGATGTGCATCTAATTCTGCAGGAGGGCTTAAGTTCCTAGATTAGGACTAGAAGACAATTTTGGTAATTAATTTAGGCTAATCTAAAGTGTGATTCTAAAAATCCCTTACGAACTCCTTATATATCTAATATGTTGCCAATGCATTCCCTACATGCCTAATCTTTCCATTTTGCCTACATCCGGGTTTTTGTGGGGAACARAAAGCTCAACACTTACTGTGTCTGTTAAGCAGATTTCTAATTCTTAGATTATACCTTCTTGCAATTCAAGAGGAATGTGATCCAAAAGCTTTCCTCAAAACACATCTAGTGCACTTTTTAATAAGCCTACCAGAAAACCCATAAAATGCAGTAATCTTCATCCATCACCATGTGGCCACAAAAGTGCATTCTGCTTCATACCTGTACTTTCTATAGATTTATTTTTAAAGCTAGAACACTTATCGAACCTTTCATGTGCAATATCATCTACAGCATAATGGAAACTGAGGTCTCTGGAAGATGCCTGCAGGACAATGGAACATTAAAAAGAGGGCCTTGCTTCATAGATACATAGATGGATAACCATTCAGAARAGGAATATGTTTGAATTTAGAGCATTCACTTCAGAGACGGGAAACCTGAATTTTTATATTTTTCTAGGCACTGCATGTGAATGTTATTCAATAGCAGTTTATATAAATTGTGACACTTGTATCTATGCTACTTGGGCTTTAATGGCTACAGATTTGGGAAAGAGGTATTCTACAAGAACCTTTAGCTCTGCTGTTCTTGCCCTGCAGATCAAAGAATCAATTAAACTTGCTGATTTGTCAGTTGAGTAAAGTGAAAGACCATGTTTATAGCATCCAACTAACTAAGATAATGCATGTTTAACTCTTCTGATATTCCAGCTCAAAGAATAGATAACTTGTTTTATGAAACCCAATGTCTTCTGTGCCCCTGGATGTCTCTGACCTTTTCAGAAACTTAACAGGTCATTAGTGTTCAATAAGAATGGCCATGATGTTCAGACTCTAGRGAACTCTAGCTCTACAAACCAAACTGAAAAATAGCTATGTTATTTTAGCAACCTTTGTTTGGACATTAAAGATACAAAATTTGAAGTGTATTTCAATTTAAGAGGACTACAGCATAAAAAAGACTTTCTTAATTTCATTTTTGAAACTTAAAACGTAGTAATAGCAGCATAAGCTACAGTTAATGTTTTTATTGAACCTGTGTTTACTGWGAGCTGAAAGTAGAGAGACAATGTGATGAGTGTAAGTTGCGTGAAAACACATCATTAAGTTTATGAACAATTGTATCCATTATCTTAAGAGAGGCATTGTTCATCTATTACTTACAAAAGAACTTAGTATTTACATTGGAAAGGTGAAAAACTATGGTTTTTCTCCTTGTAGGTATAATTATTTGCTGGCTACAATATTGCTGAACAGCAATGAAACTGAAGCTGACCTGAAAACACAACGGTAAACTAGAACCATACAAAGATATAGTTCACCATAAAATTAAATGTGTGGTGGAAAATGCAGTGGCCAAAGAAACTAATGGAAGGTTAGAAATCTCAGTTAGCTTTATTAACTAACTTTGTAACAAGAAAACCTCTGCATCCCTTTATAGGAGTCTTAGCTTCCCTTTAAATTAAGGAAGTCCTACATTTGGAAGAAATGTAAAGGGAGTATTTCCTAGGCTGAGAAAAAAATTCAAGAAAATCATAGCTAACACTTGTCATATGTCTTGAGTGTGAAGACAAAACCAAGGAGGACATCTTGCTGATTAGCCCTCTGAAAAAAACCAAACCAAACCCAAAGCAGCATCTTCCATCAAGTATTCTATGGAAGACTGGAATTTCATCCATGCAATGACAGAAATATTTAAATTGATTTTGGTTGTAAGGGGAAATGCTGTGTCAAATCCTGAGGTGAAATCTTGGATGTCAGCACTCTGGTTTGGTACCATGAGATGATATTTAATACAAAAATACTGTCCTGGGAATTCACCTGTGTGGTTATAGAATTTTCATAGAAAAATTCACGTTGGAAGGCACCCTGGGAGGTTTCTAGTCGGACCTCCTACTCAGAGCTGGGTCAGCTCTGAGATCAGGCCAGGATGCTCAGGGCTTTTTCCAGGTGGATCTTGAAATCTCCAAAGTTGAAGGCTACACAGTCATGCTGGACAGTGTGATCCACTGCCTGACTGTTCTCCAGTCTGAATCTCTCTTCTTTCAGTTTATGTCCATTGTCTCTCATTCTCCCCATGCACTGCTGGGAAAACCCTGGCTCCATCTTCATGATAATCTTGTAATCTCCTCCTGGCAGGCTGCTGTGAGGTGTCCCTGTTCATGGAGTCCCAGATGTTGTTGGCCGTCTTTGCTACTGACTCATGTTCAGCTCACTGTCCCCAGAGGCTTTTCCCCAGAGCTGCTCCCTAGCTCTCAGTATTCCAGCCTGTTTCACTGCCAGGGGGATGTCCCTTCCCAGTGGCAGGAATCTGCATTTGTCCTTGAAGAACTTCCTGTCGTTCCTGTTGGCCCACTCCTCCAGCCTGTCTAGCTCCTTCTGGATGGCAGCCCTGCCCTCCAGCAGATTGACTAGTTCCTCAGTTTGGTGTCGTCTACAAACGACAAGCACACACTCTTGTCACCTCCTCCAGGTATAGATAAAATATCTGAAACAGGACAGGTCCCTGCAGTACTCCCTGTGTTACCAGCCTCCAGGTAGACTATGGCCCATTAAATGCCATGCTCCAAGTCCAACTAGTCAACCATTTTTTTACCAATCTAGTTGTCCTAACTAGACACCATACATTAAAGTAAATGTAAAACTAACAGCAGGACACTTTCTGACCTCATTAGGTGAGTTGCATCAGACCTAGAACTGGAGGTCAGTTAGAGGAGACAAGGTATGTAAGAAAATAGCATCTATGAAGTCCTTTCGAGCTATGGGTATGGGAACCAATGGTAAACTGCTTATGTAGAGCTAAGATCATATTCTTGCTTCTGCTTTTTTCCTTCTACAAACAGTTCAAAGTAGACCCCACTGTGGGAGATAATCATCACATAACCTGTCCTGTGAAACTGGAAGGTTTGGTACATCTGAAATTGTGATTATTCATAATACTTGTGGTGTTACCACTTTAATATGAATTGAAAAAATGGCTATTTTTCTGTCTATCCATTCACACTGTTTCACAGGTTCTTTCCCTTTTTCCCCCCCTTTTCTCCCATCCATCAAAAATGTTATTGATGCTATGAAATTCAGCATTGCATTGCTAGATCTTTGGATGAATGGCTCTGTTATTGAATTGGCAACCCCAACTAGATTTGTAGGTTCTGTAGACCAGTGGTCTCCAAAGTGGGGTGAGTGCCCCCTGTGGGGGTGTGCAAGATGATCCAATGGGGTGCAAGAAGAAAGTATTAGAACTACAGTAGCAGATGATGTAATTTCTAAATAAATAAACATACATATATTGAGAGTGCATGCTCAAAATTTTTTTACTGWTAGGGGTGCATGATCAGAAAAGTTTGGAGGTCCCTATTGTAGACTACAGTACATTAAGTACCACAGAACTGAATTATGAAAAGTCTCAAAGCGCTATCCTGTTGCTATCAAATTGCTCCACACACTTTCCTATCACATCCAACTGCATACAACATATATACTTGCTGTCATGTTAAAAACTACTACTCTGATTGGCTCTGACAGAGACATTACTTCAGAAAACTTKCACTAAAATATCATAAGGGAAAAAAAAAMCACAAAAATAACCCATCCTAAACATGCCTTACATCTGCTAAAGGTCTAGGCCAAGTATGCACTATGAAAATGGTGGCTTTGTCCAAGTGATTGGTCTGGGTAGAGGATGAACTTCAACACTTGGTTTAGAGGCYTTTATAAGAGATAATTTAACTGAAAGTATATGTGGTGAATCACCCTTTGAAGTTTTGTCTCTGTATCTGAGGTCTTCAGAGTAGTTTAAAATGACTGGTTTTGTCAAAGAATAATAAAATATTTTAAAACATTAAAATATTAGATAACATGCTTACAAAATCTCATTAAAAAAAAACTCAGTGGAACTTTTTTTTTCTTTTTCGTAAATATTGAATATTTAACTCCAAGACATTACTTGTTCTGTAAGTTTCAGTAGGAGGAGTAAACTTAAAAAAAAATTACCCAGGAAAACAACAGTTGCCTTTCTTGTCACTAACTCTATTTTGCAGTTCAATATATTCTGTTACTTACCTTTATATGAGTAACTTGCTTTTAAAGTATCTGCACATAATTTGGCATAATTTTTACGCAGTTCAGCACAATATGATTCAATTGGCAGTCTTTGCTCTATGGAGATGATCTTAGACTGAAACGTAATTAACACTAACCCTAGAGTGTGTGGTCCTTTCGGGTCAAGGGTAAAACCATTGGCATAATAAGCAAGAAACCTGAACGAATTACCAGAAGTTTAGTTTAAGTTTCTTGTGGCTAAACAGGCAATAGTATCTTAAGCTCTTGTTGCATTTTTATCTCCGAATCATAAATTCTAAATATATCAGAACTTGCAACTATTTTAAACTGTTTTTAATTTAAATAGGAATATTATACAATTGAAACACAATTATGAAAAAAAAAAAAAAGAAAGAAAAGCTCTCAATGTATTACTAACAATGGAATAAAAATGCAAGTCCTATTAGGTCTGTAGCACTTCCAGAAAAAGATGATAGCCAAGAACAAAAAAAATAGAACTGTAAACAGTTTTCCAGTCACTGGTAGTCTTACAGCATACTGCAGTGGTGTCAAAGAATATCCAAAAGCTAAAGCAGTTTGTGATGATTCATTTAAACTAATACCAGACTTATACAGTGTACATACCTACATCTAAGTTAATTCACAAGGTTCTTTTGATAGTCAGTGGGTAAAAACAAAGGCTCTTGGGATGTGATTTGCATGCTCTGTTTTGGATTTCTGTATTACAAGGTGTGTTTTTCTGCGGAAGGGTCACCTTCTTCCCTTTGTCTACAAGGATACACTTCAGGCACTGGATAAGACATAATAATCTCTTTTTATCCTTTTATCGTTGCTTCTAAAGAGGATATTGGAAAAAAAATATAAAACATATTAAATATTAAAAGAAGTAACAATATCTGGACTTAAATTTTCAAAACACACAGAGAAGATTTTGACATCCAATACTTTAGATTGATTTGCCCTGTTTGAAAATGTGTTCTCTAAATCTACCCAAAAGGCCAATCATTCAATTATGTACTGCCCAGAAAAATAYTATATTTTTTTCTAATTATCTTATGGCTTTGTGAGAAAGCAATAAATTGGATGCAATCACAGTGAAAATATCTGTGAAAATATATTTGGCAGCGATGAGGTTGTGGAGAGAAGTCCCAAAGTGATTAAAAGGGATTTCAGGGCACTGGGCAGGCTGGTTGCAGGATCAGGAGCACAGGTAGTGTTCTCCTCAATCCCTTCGGTGGCAGGGAAGAATACTGTAAGAAACAGGAAAAYGCARCTGATTAACAYGTGGCTCAGAGGCTGGTGCCATCGGTGGAATTTTGGCTTTTTTGATCATGGGGAGGTTTACACGGCATGGGGCCTGCTGGCAACAGATGGAGTTCAGCTGTCTGAAAGGGGGAAAAGGATTTTCGCCCATGAGTTCGTGGGGCTCATCGAGAGGGCTTTAAACTAGGTTTGAAGGGAGAAGGGGATAAAACCAGGCTCACTAGAGATGAGCCTAGGGGTGGCATGCTGATGTCGGGGGTGAGATCGATAGCCCAGCTCAGATGCATCTATGCCAATGCACGCAGCATGGGCAGCAAACAGGAGGAGCTGGAAGCCATTGTGTGGCAGGATAGCTATGACTTAGTCGCCATCACAGAAACATGGTGGRATGACTCTCATGACTGGAGTGCTGCGATGGATGGCTATAAGCTCTTCAGAAGAGATAGGCAACTAAGGAGAGGGGGTGGGGTGGCTCTGTATGTTAGGGAATGTTTTGATTGTACAGATCACGTCGACTGTGATGATCGGGTCGAGTGCTCATGGGTTAGGATGAGGGGGAAGGCCAACAAGGCAGATATCCTGCTGGGAGTCTGTTACAGACCACCCAGCCAGAATGAAGAGGCAGATGAAGCATTCTACAAGCAGCTGGCAGAAGTCTCACGATCGCTAGCCCTTGTCCTCGTGGGGGACCTCAACTTGCCCTACGTCTGCTGGAAATACAACATGGCAGAGAGAAAACAGTCTAGGAGGTTCCTGGAGTGTGTGGAAGATAGCTTCCTGATGCAGCTGGTGAGTGAGCCTGCCAGGGGAAGTGCCTTGCTTGACCTGCTGTTTACCAACAGAGAAGGACTGGTGGGAGATGTGGTGGTCGGAGGCCGTCTGGGGCTTAGGGACCATGAAATGATAAAATTATCAATTCCTGGTGAAGAAAGGTGGGGTGTCAGCAAAACGACTACCATGGGTTCCCGGAGGGTGAACTCTGGCCAGTTCAGGACACTGGTTGAGAGAGTCCCTTGGGAGGCAGCCCTGAAGGGCAAAGGGGTCCAGGAAGGGAGGACATTCTTCAAGCARGAAGTCTTAAAGGCGCAGGAGCAGRCTGTCCCCATGCACCGTAAGAGGAGCTGGCAGGGAAGACGACCRGCCTGGCTGAACAAGGAGCTTTTGCTGGGATTCAGGGAAAAAAGGAGAGTCTACCACTGTTGGRAGAAGGGACAGGCAACTCAGGAAGAGTACAGGGATCTTGTTAGGTCGTGCAGAGAGAAAATTAGAATGGCAAAAGCCCAGCTAGAACTCAATCTGGTCACAGTCATAAAAGACAACAAAAAATGTTTTTACAAATATATTAACGACAAAAAGATGGCCAAGGAGAACCTCCATCCCCTATTGGATGCGGGGGGGAACATTGCCACCAAGGATGAGGAAAAGGCTGAGGTACTTAATGTCTTCTTTGCCTCAGTCTTTAGTAGTCAGACTGGTTATTCTCAGGGTATTCAGCCCCCTGAGCTGGAAGACAGGGATGGGGAGAAGAATACACCCCCCATAATCGAAGAGGAAGCGGTTAACGACCTGCTATGCCACCTGGACACTCACAGGTCTATGGGGCCAGATGGGATCCACCTGAGAGTACTGGGGGAGCTGGTGGAGGAGCTTGCCAAGCCACTCTGTCTTTTATCACTGGTCCTGGTCAAAAGGGTAGGTCCCGGACGACTGGAGGCTTGCCAATGTGACGCCCATCTACAAGAAGGGCCGGAAGGAGGATCCAGGGAACTACATGCCCGTCTGCCTGACCTTGGTGCTGGGGAAGATTATGGAGCGGTTCATCTTGAGGGCGCTCACAAGGCAGGTGCGGGACAACCAGGGGATAAGGCCCAGCCAGCACAGATTCATGAAGGGGAGGTCCTGCTTGAYCAACCTGATCTCCTTCTATGGCCAGGTGACCCGCCTAGTAGATGAGGGGAAGCCTGTGGATGTGGTCTACCTGGACTTTAGTAAGGCCTTTGGCACTGTCTCCCACAGCATCCTCCGAGAGAAGCTGGCGGGTCRTGGCTTAGACGGGTGTACTCTTCGCTGGGTAAAAAACTGTCTGGACAGCCGAGCCCAGAGAGTTGTGGTGAATGGAGTTCAGTCCAGTTGGTGGCTGGTCATGATTGGTATTCCAGATGGCTCTGTTTTGGGGCCGGTCTTCTTTAATATCTTTATCAATGATTTGGATGAGGGGATCAAGTACACCCTCAGTAAGTTTGCAGATGACACCAAGTTGGGTGGGAGTGTTGATCTGCCTGAGGGTAGGAAGGCTCTGCAGAGGGATCTGGACAGGCTGGATCGATGGGACGAGGCCAACTGCATGAGGTTCAACAAGACCAAGTGCCAGGTCCTGCACTTGGGTCACAACAACCCCAGGTAACGCTACAGGCTTGGGGAAGAGTGGCTGGAAAGCTGCCCAGAGGAAAAGGACCTGGGGGTGCTGGTTGACAGGTGGCTGAACATGAGCCGGCAGTGTGCCCGGTGGCCAAGAAGGCCAACAGCATCCTGGTCTGTATCAGAAATAGTGTGGCCAGCAGGAGTAGGGAGGTGATCGTGCCCCTGTACTCAGCACTGGTGAGGCCGCGCCTCGAATCCTGTGTTCAGTTTTGGGCCCCTCACTRCAAGAAGGATATTGAGGTGCTGGAGCGTGTCCAGAGAAGGGCAACGAAGCTGGTGAAGGGTCTGGAGCACAAGTCTTTTGAGGAGCGGCTGAGGGAGCTGGGGTGGTTTAGCCTGGAGAAGAGGAGGCTGAGGGGAGACCTTTTCGCTCTCTACAACTAACCTGAAAGGAGGTTGTAGCGAGGTGGGTGTTGGTCTCTTCTCCCAAGTAACTAGTGATAGGACGAGAGGAAATGGCCTCAAGTTGCGCCAGGGGCAGTTTAGATTGGACATTAGGAAAAATTTCTTCACCGAAAGGGTTGTCCAGCATTGGAACAGGCTGCCCAGGGAAGTGGTGGAGTCACCATCCCTGGAGGTATTTAAAAGGTGTGTAGACGTGGCGCTTCGGGACATGGTTTAGTGGGCATGGTGGTSTTKGGTCGAYRGTTGGACTTGATGATCTTAGAGGTCCTTTCCAACCTTAATGATTCTATGATTCTATGATCCTCTGATTCTATCATTGTAAGAACAGTATCAGATATTTTTATTGAATACATACTTCTTTTATGTCCCTCATTTTTGAACCACAAATGGAAATAGTGATAATTTGAAGATATAAATAGGCATTTTTGCTAATTTGCATATCCAGTAGATCTCTTAAGTAAAGACAAGACCCACCTCTATTGCTGAGAAACAGTATAGGTCTGGTCAGTCATTTTATCAAAGATTTTTGTGAGTAGGTAATGGGCTCATCTCACCTATAATTTTCTGTCTATCTATCTATCTCAGACATTCTCTTTCCAATGGGTCTGTTGTTCCCATCGCTGTCACCAACACTCAAAACTTTACGCACATTGGATTTTATTTCTCCACTCACTGTTCCAGATCATGAATTACAAGCACCTTTTTATGTACTCCTTGGGATAGTTGAGAGTTTAATCTTCTCATCACAGGCTAGTCCATGACTACTCACATTCTTCYTGGTAATGAAGCAAGATAATCTCCTCAGTAGATGTAATGTTACTCTCAATTCAAAATTCTGAAGAGAAGCAGGGCAAGACAAGTAAGCAACTCTGACACTCAGTTCCTTTACATCATTCAGTTAAACATCAGAAAACATCATTCAGTTAAAGCCAATTTGTGTCACTTGGAATCACAGACACTGGACCTTAAGAATGTGCATTTCAACATGTCAGCGCTACATGTAAATGTAAGAGGACAGAAGACTGGCAAGGATTTCAAGCATGAGAATAGAAGTATATATCATAACACAGTCTGTTAAGAAGATTTTGGGGCTGTTATTGGCACATTTCAGAATGAAGCAAGGACTACTCTGAAGTAAACAGTGAACATCTTATTTCTATTGCACATAGCAGAACATTAAACATTGATTGCTTTCAATGAGCAGGCTCACTTCAGGCTAACAGCTAATAAAGATGAAGATTTCAACAAGCTCTTCCGGAATTGAAGAAAACACTGAAAGCCTAAAAACATCTAAGCACATTTCTAAGTACTGTCCCCTGAAAGAATGAGCTGAACGCTGAAACTACAGCTTCCAATTATTGTCTGAACTGTGTTAATAGATGGTAGCTCCCATTCATTCGTCTTCAAACTGCTGAGACATGGTAGCAATAACATAATGAGAGAATCTTAGTTCTAAAGAGGTTATAATTTAAACAGAGTGAGACAAATGGAAAAAAGTTAGAGAAAAGGAAGCATCATCAGATCAGGAGTTTATATTTCTGAATCAGAGAACCACAGTCTCCTGATTCCCAGGTTAATTCCTAGAATACAGTAATATTTCTAGCTGAAATAACCACACCAAAAAAGTAGACAAGGCAATATTTGGAAAGATTGATTGTCAGACAGGACTCCTTGGACAGGAGTGAGGAATTAAAAATGGAGATATATTGAGGAAAAAAAAAAATAAGGTGATGGATATATCGAAACATTAATCACCTGCAAAGTGACTATATTCCTCATCTTAGACCTCACTACTCATGATATTTTTGAATAAGCTCCCTACCCCCAATTTTTCCCTTACCCCCAATGAACTTTACTTCACAGCTAATGTTCAGTATGAGCCAGACCTGTTTTGGTAAAAGGGTAACGTGATAACGTTATGCTAAGTACTTCTTCATGGAAAAGCTACTTCAGAAATTGGATTTTCTACAAATTCAGTGTTTACCAGGATTCAGTATTAGGTATTCTGAAGTGTGAATGCAGAGGGAATAGCAATTATAATCTCACCAATAGCAGAATCAGAATTATTATCTGTATGTGGTTAAAAAAAAATCTTTTACATATTGTGTGGACAATTTGGTATTCCTCTACTTTGTGTTAGCTGTATGTCTTAGAAAACTTGCCAAGTAATGAGGTACTGGCATTTGCAAGAGTGGTTGGATATCTGGCAAAGTGCATATGTTTGAAGAATTTGATGCAGCTTTAACTTGCAGCTGCTGCTTATACAATCATTCTGCTGTGTTTGTAGGTCTCTGATGTGTGCAAAAGACTGATTATAGTTTGGCACAGCTCCTGGTGGCTTAACCAGGGGGACATTTCCCTTAATCTCACCTGGCAGTGAAGTTGCAAATGAGGCACAATATTTGAGTCTTAGCAACAGTGGTTTGTAATCAGTGATTCCAATTATGGGATGAGGGAATACTAATTGACCACCAGCTGTCAGAGCAAATGGGCAAGACAAAGTTATTAACTTTCTGTCTTGACCCTCAAAAATGGAATAGAACAGATACAGGTAAAATTTCCTCTCTTTTGGAAATAAGAAAACAAGGCTAAAATGGCTTTTCTTGTTTGATCAAGAGATTATTATGTAGTTCATTTAAAGAAACATTTGGAAGGGACTAAATATAACATTGGTAGATCAAGAACGAATATGCAAAATCCTTTATTAACTATTAGATGTGTAGAAGTCCTTTACTTATATTTTCAATACAGTAGCTTTACATAGAGATACTCACATACCTGAGGGGAAAAAATGCATAAATATGTCAATGAGTTATTAAACAAAAATAGAATATACCACCATGAATTTTCTAAATGACTTGCTCTAGTGTGTGAATCAAAAATACTAATTTTCTTTCCACTATCCAGTTTTATGACCATCAGTGAATCATCTCAACTCCTTAAGTATGTGTATAGCATGAAACTTCTTTTATGTATACCTGTTTGATTACGTACAGCATTTATGTTTTCTTTTTTCCTTCTGAAACAATCTCAAATTATTTTCTAAATGAGTCATTTTGACTGATATCAAGTTGTGTCTCCTTATGTTGTTATATTGCCTCATGGAATTTTCAGTTCCCACTCCTTCTCTCAGGACAGGTCTCCTTTGCAAGGTTCCAAATGCCTTTCTCATGATCACCAAAAAATKTATGTCTTCCATCATACAGTAAGCCCAACTATTGCCTCCTGGATATATAGTCCTGACAGAGAAATTCAACCCACTAAGAATGGAGATTTGATCTACAGCTTCCAGCAAATCTAAAACTAAATAATCATGCTTCTCATTGTTAAAATGACTCAAAGCATTCAGTAATTTTAATAACTGAGATTACTTTGGTTTGATCCAAAATTAGCATTAAACGGTCCCAGCGGATAATTGCATAAGGAATGATGATAAAATTTTGTAAAAGGGAAATAGAAATGGCTCAACTGAACTGTTTCAATGGAAAAATTTGTTTTAAAGAAAAAAACCCCAAACAACGACCACCATTAAAAGTACTTTTCCTCCTTTAAAAAATTTGCAACAAGTTACAGACTATTCTACCATGTTTGGTGAAAAATAAATATTGAAAGAGAACATACAAATTGTTATAAACAGACAATGATAGCCATATCTTGACCATAAATCAAGGGGTTCASATGGTGATTTGTGTTTATGACACTGAAAGAAAAAGATTAAGAGGTGAATACTTAATAAATGATGTTATACCATGGGAGAGACTAAAATATCATTCAATATTGTTACTCAGCTTGCCAGTACATGCAGTAGGCATTTGCATCCTCCGATGAACAAACTTCTTTGGATACATGTACAGCTATGCAAAACTAAGTAGGATATGTGGTCCTTGTTAAAAAAGAAGTCACCAAGCTGTTGGCTAAGTACTAGGGAACTAGGACACAGCTAACTGAGAGGGAAATTCAGCTCTTTCCAAGTGTTCACAAGTTGTCTGTTCTGATCCCCTTTTTTTTTTTTTTTACAGTTCTTTCTTTGAGGCAGGTAGTGCCTCCCCTGACTTTAGCACTTCCTTTCCTTCCAGTCCGTTCCTTATTTTCTTCTTTCTTATTTAGAAAGTATTAAATCCCACAATACCAGCTACTGTTTTCACTTTTTGTTGTGTTTTGAGTTCAGTCATAAATCGATAATGGTAACAGTTGCTTATACTAACTACAGTTTGCATAGCTGTGGTGGTTTGACCTTGGCTGGATGCCAGGTRCCTACCAAGCAGCTCTATCACTCCCCCTCCTCAACTGGACAGGGGAGAGAAAATACAGCAAAAGGCTCGTGGGTCAAGATAAGGACAGGGAGATCACTCACCAGTTACCATCATGGGAAAACCAGACTCCACTCAGGGAAATTAATTTAATTTATTACCAATCAAATCAGAGCAGGATAATGAGAAATAAAACCAAATCTTAAAACACCTTCCCCCTACCCCTCCCTTCTTCCCAGCCTCAGCTTCACTCCCTAATTCTCTACCTCCTCCCCCTGAGCGGCACAGGGGGACAGGGAATGGGGGTTGTGGTCAGTTCATCACATGTTGTTTCTGCCACTCTTTCTTCCTCACACTCTTCCCCTGCTCCAGCGTGCTCACCCATGGGTGACAGTCCTTCCCACAGGCTGCAGTTCTTCATGAACTGCTCCAGTGTGGGTCCTTTCCACAGGGTCACAAGTCCTGACAGAAAACCTGCTCCAGCGTGGGCTCCTCTTTACGGGGTCACAGGTCTTGCCAGGAGCCTGCTCCAGCAAAGGCTCTCCATGGGATCACAGCCTCCTTTGGGCATCCACCTGCTCTGGTGTGGGGTCAACCATGGGCTGCAGCTGTACATCTGCTCTGCCATGGACCTCCATGGGCTGCAGGGGGACAACCTGCTTCACCATGGTCTTMGTGACAGGCTGCAGGGGAATCTCTGCTCTGGCGCCTGGAGCACCTCCTCCCCCTCCTTCTTCACTGACCTTGGTGAAACCTGCAGGGTTTTTTCTCTCACATCTTCTCACTCCTCTCTCTCAGCTGCTGTTGCGCAGCATTTTTTTCCCCTTCTTAAATATGTTATCACAGAGGCGCTACCACTGTCGCTGATTGGCTCAGCTCTGGCCAGTGCTGGCTCCATCTTGGAACCAGCTGGCACTGGGTCTATGGGACATAGGGGAAGCTTCTGGCATCTTCCCACAGAAGCCACCCCTGTAGCCCCCACTGCTACCAAAACCTTGCCACGTAAACCCAATAGAGTGGCCTACTGTATCAAAGTGACTACTCAGAGAAGAAACTGGATGGCTGTCATCATTGCAAATCTAAACTCTATATGCATAAGAGGAATGCATGTAACTGGAATTGGAAACAAAGATCATTCCAAAACCTAGGATCAGAAAATTCTGAATAGGTGACAAAATTGGATTCATGCCAATAATTAAAGTAAACTTGGACTTTCATCTAGTTAAAAAAAATATTAAAAAAAATGTCTTCCTTTATCTTTCAACATTATTTTTTATAACACTGAGCATTTAATAGTTAAAAAGTGTGTTTTTTAGACTTGATGAGCTCTCAATAGCAAATGGAGAATCAGCACCAGCAAAACAGCTGTTCTGTCAGTTAAGCCATTACTGTTGCTATTTTCTTCTTGCTAATGTGGTTAATATTTTCTTAGTCATAATTTGCAAAACAGAGTTCTAGAAGCCTCAGGGTTCAGCTAACATACAGTATAATCCTTTCATTTAACATGGAGATTGCCCAACTGAGAGGTAATGCAGTAAACATTTATAAAAATATTCCTGCTCAAATTTCTGTGAAATATGGATGAGTCTGGATCTCTGCCAGCCATGTAGAATTGTAAACCAGCTTCCCTAGAGTTTTAAGATTTCAGGAACAACTGTTCTAGTTTTTCTTATGCACCCAGGAAATAATTACTAGATTTGGATCTTTGATTCCCTTTCATCTCAAGTTGGTTGTCCAGTATATAGGAGGTAAGATGATGATGGAGAGAACAATTAAGAAACAGGAAGTAGAGGTAGGGAACTCATAAAGAAGAGTTAGATAATTTCTTATTGAAATACTTAAACAAATGTGGTCAAATTTTGCATATAAGAATATGTGGCTTTATTTTCAGAGTGCAAGTTTCCCTGGCTTTCAATTATGTCAACAGCTTTCTTGAGTGATTCAGCATTCTGAAAGCCAAACCATATTTAGTTACTTAAATGTAGATTTATATACAGGTTTTTGGGCACAGCCTACAAAAACAGATCTTGTAAGAACTCAGTTATCTCTATTTCTGGTCTTTGCAACTAACATTCTTTTTAATGCCTATTTCTTACATTTCTGTTTCACAAATTGCACGTAACTGGGGTTAGGGTTAAATTAATTCCACCTATCTTTAGGAAACTGACTGAAATGCCTAAATGACATCATAGATACTTACAAAGCTATGAAAAGGAAAAGCTTCCTTTTTTTCCACATTAATAATGGASGCCTTTAATAGAGAAAATGCAAAATGTAGAACAAAATGGCAGAGAGTGTAACTGGTTTTATTCTTCCCTTTCTCCTTCCCAATCATACCTAAACCAAGTAATATATTCAGCATGTGCTGTTGTCAATAGCTGAAAAATCTGTGGGTGCTATTATAAGCTGGTAAGCCTATATTATTTATGTGTGAGTATCTTTTTTCTAACARTATGTAAAGCATGATTAAAACATAGGATATTTTAATAAATAAAAAACCACAGAAGTAAAAAATTTGAACACTATTTATCTAAACATCAGAATTCTATTTTCAAATGTGACTTGATTTCATATTGAGCTGTGACTACTCAGTGCCTGTGCAAAGTAGATTCCAATTCTTTACTCTTATTAGTGATTCAAGCAGCACATGAAACCCAGGATGCTAAGTCAGAAAACAGGAATACAATCTTACAAACAATACAAAAATTCCCTARAAAACAAAAGATACTTCTATGCCTTTTGTCAGAAAGCTCTGTTCTACATCTTTGAACTAATTCTTCTTGTCTATTTCACAATCCAAAAACTGAGAAATATGAACATTTTTTTTCCACTCCCTTCTTGCCTGAACACTGAGGATCTTTCATCTGCCAGAGCTAGACCTTGTTCAGTTTTTCACATTTACTTAAACAAGACACTAAACTTCCTTGAAATCTATGACATCACATGAGAACAGCAGAGATAAGTTTTGTCTCTCAGAAGCATGTGGATAATAAAACTTTTTTTTGATGTAAAGAAGGAGTGACAAACACACATACGGGAGAAAAATAAGTGTCCTGAGTGGAACAAATCAACATATATTTTTAAATATAGGATTGCCATTAAATCTATATAGGGATAAAATAAATTACAGAGGAATAGATATAAACAAGTTGTTTTCTACAAACACTATTTGGTAATTATGGGATAAATTTAATCCCTATTTCTCCATGATAAACAATCCATGGAGTGACATTTCACTAATATATTTTGTATGGGCTAAATTCTTAAATAATTTTGCTGGTGTTGGAGGAAGATCAGATAAAAAGCTTTCTTTTCCAATGGGTGTCTGTGCAAGGGACATTAAAAGAAAAACCACCATTCGTCGCTACATAGTTTGATTCAAATTTTTTTCTAAATATGAATATATTATTAGACTTTTCAGTATCACATGAGAAAGTAAGATTCCTTTCTCGGTAAACTTTCCTGAGAGCTAAGRTAGCAGCAGTTTGACATTTGTACAATAGCAGCACATTGGTTATCTATGAATACAGGTTCAAGTAACTCAGCTTCTCAGTTTACTCAAGGGTTCTGGCTCCTTAAATACATAAATCCCACAAATGTTCATTCAGTCCAAAGATTATCATTGGAATGAATTAGCTAGTTTCCTCAGAAAAAAAACCCGGACGTGGCTATAGCATAGTTCAAGCCAAACTCCCAAAAAGCCTTTGGCACCCTTCTTTCTCATAATATCTTCCAAAATTTTGCAGGCTTTGCAAAGTCAAATGTTATAGAATCATAGAATCATAGAATCATTAAGGTTGGAAAGGACCTCTAAGATCATCAAGTCCAACYRTCGACCMAASACCACCATGCCCACTAAACCATGTCCCGAAGCGCCACRTCTACACRYYTTTTAAATRCCTCCAGKGATGGTGACTCMACCACTTCCCTGGGCAGCCTGTTCCAATGCYKGACWACCCTTTCRGTGAAGAAATTTTTCCTAATGTCCAATCTAAACTGCCCCTGGCGCAACTTGAGGCCATTTCTTCTCATCCTATCACTAGTTACTTGGGAGAAGATACCAACACCCACCTCGCTACAACCTCCTTTCAGGTTAGTTGTAGAGAGCGAAAAGGTCTCCCCTCAGCCTCCTCTTCTCCAGGCTAAACCACCCCAGCTCCCTCAGCCGCTCCTCAAAAGACTTGTGCTCCAGACCCTTCACCAGCTTCGTTGCCCTTCTCTGGACACGCTCCAGCACCTCAATATCCTTCTTGTAGTGAGGGGCCCAAAACTGAACACAGGATTCGAGGCGCGGCCTCACCAGTGCTGAGTACAGGGGCACGATCACCTCCCTACTCCTGCTGGCCACACTATTTCTGATACAGACCAGGATGCTGTTGGCCTTCTTGGCCACCGGGCACACTGCCGGCTCATGTTCAGCCACCTGTCAACCAGCACCCCCAGGTCCTTTTCCTCTGGGCAGCTTTCCAGCCACTCTTCCCCAAGCCTGTAGCGTTACCTGGGGTTGTTGTGACCCAAGTGCAGGACCTGGCACTTGGTCTTGTTGAACCTCATGCAGTTGGCCTCGTCCCATCGATCCAGCCTGTCCAGATCCCTCTGCAGAGCCTTCCTACCCTCAGGCAGATCAACACTCCCACCCAACTTGGTGTCATCTGCAAACTTACTGAGGGTGTACTTGATCCCCTCATCCAAATCATTGATAAAGATATTAAAGAAGACCGGCCCCAAAACAGAGCCATCTGGAATACCAATCATGACCAGCCACCAACTGGACTGAACTCCATTCACCACAACTCTCTGGGCTCGGCTGTCCAGACAGTTTTTTACCCAGCGAAGAGTACACCCGTCTAAGCCAYGACCCGCCAGCTTCTCTCGGAGGATGCTGTGGGAGACAGTGCCAAAGGCCTTACTAAAGTCCAGGTAGACCACATCCACAGGCTTCCCCTCATCTACTAGGCGGGTCACCTGGCCATAGAAGGAGATCAGGTTGRTCAAGCAGGACCTCCCCTTCATGAATCTGTGCTGGCTGGGCCTTATCCCCTGGTTGTCCCGCACCTGCCTTGTGAGCGCCCTCAAGATGAACCGCTCCATAATCTTCCCCAGCACCAAGGTCAGGCAGACGGGCATGTAGTTCCCTGGATCCTCCTTCCGGCCCTTCTTGTAGATGGGCGTCACATTGGCAAGCCTCCAGTCGTCCGGGACCTACCCTTTTGACCAGGACCAGTGATAAATGATGGAGAGTGGCTTGGCAAGCTCCTCCACCAGCTCCCCCAGTACTCTCAGGTGGATCCCATCTGGCCCCATAGACCTGTGAGTGTCCAGGTGGCATAGCAGGTCGTTAACCTCTTCCTTTTGGATTATGGGGGGTTTATTCCGCTCCCCATCCCTGTCTTCCAGCTCAGGGGGCTGAATACCCTGAGAATAACCAGTCTGACTACTAAAGACTGAGGCAAAGAAGACATTAAGTACCTCAGCCTTTTCCTCATCCTTGGTGGCAATGTTCCCCCCCGCATCCAATAGGGGATGGAGGTTCTCCTTGGCCATCTTTTTGTCGTTAATATATTTGTAAAAACATTTTTTGTTGTCTTTTATGACTGTGACCAGATTGAGTTCTAGCTGGGCTTTTGCCATTCTAATTTTCTCTCTGCACGACCTAACAAGATCCCTGTACTCTTCCTGAGTTGCCTGTCCCTTCTYCCAACAGTGGTAGACTCTCCTTTTTTCCCTGAATCCCAGCAAAAGCTCCTTGTTCAGCCAGGCYGGTCGTCTTCCCTGCCAGCTCCTCTTACGGTGCATGGGGACAGYCTGCTCCTGCGCCTTTAAGACTTCYTGCTTGAAGAATGTCCTCCCTTCCTGGACCCCTTTGCCCTTCAGGGCTGCCTCCCAAGGGACTCTCTCAACCAGTGTCCTGAACTGGCCAGAGTTCACCCTCCGGGAACCCATGGTAGTCGTTTTGCTGACACCCCACCTTTCTTCACCAGGAATTGATAATTTTATCATTTCATGGTCCCTAAGCCCCAGACGGCCTCCGACCACCACATCTCCCACCAGTCCTTCTCTGTTGGTAAACAGCAGGTCAAGCAAGACACCTCCCCTGCTAGGTTCACTTACCAGCTGCTTTAGGAAGCTATCTTCCACACACTCCAGGAACCTCCTAGACTGTTTCCTTTCTGCTGTGTTGTATTTCCAGCAGACGTAGGGCAAGTTGAAGTCCCCCACGAGGACAAGGGCTAGCGATCGTGAGACTTCTGCCAGCTGCTTGTAGAATGCTTCATCTGCCTCTTCATTCTGGCTGGGTGGTCTATAACAGAATCCCAGCAGGATATCTGCCTTGTTGGCCTTCCCCCTCATCCTAACCCATGAGCACTCGACCCGATCATCACAGTCGACGTGATCTGTACAATCAAAACATTCCCTAACATACAGAGCCACCCCACCCCCTCTCCTTAGTTGCCTATCTCTTCTGAAGAGCTTATAGCCATCCATCGCAGCACTCCAGTCATGAGAGTCATTCCACCATGTTTCTGTGATGGCGACTAAGTCATAGCTATCCTGCCACACAATGGCTTCCAGCTCCTCCTGTTTGCTGCCCATGCTGCGTGCATTGGCATAGATGCATCTGAGCTGGGCTATCGATCTCACCCCCGACATCAGCATGCCACCCCTAGGCTCATCTCTAGTGAGCCTGGTTTTATCCCCTTCTCCCTTCAAACCTAGTTTAAAGCCCTCTCGATGAGCCCCACGAWCTCATGGGCGAAAATCCTTTTCCCCCTTTCAGACAGCTGAACTCCATCTGTTGCCAGCAGGCCCCATGCCGTGTAAACCTCCCCATGATCAAAAAAGCCAAAATTCCACCGATGGCACCAGCCTCTGAGCCACGTGTTAATCAGCTGCGTTTTCCTGTTTCTTACAGTATTCTTCCCTGCCACCGAAGGGATTGAGGAGAACACTACCTGTGCTCCTGATCCTGCAACCAGCCTGCCCAGTGCCCTGAAATCCCTTTTAATCACTTTGGGACTTCTCTCTGCAACCTCATCACTGCCAACCTGCATAACCAACAGCGGGTAATAGTCAGAGGGCTGTACCAGACCAGGGAGTCTCCTAGTAACGTCTCTAACCCGGGCCTCAGGGAGGCAGCAGACTTCTGTGTGGGACGGGTCCAGTCGGCAGAGTGGGCCCTCAGTTCCCCTCAGAAGGGAATCGCCTACGACAATTACCCTCCTTTTGTTCTTAACAGAGGCAGTCATAATGCGTGGGGCTGACTGACTCGACCTAGGCAAGCCCCTGGATGTAACCTTCATCTACATTCTCATCTGCCTGGCCCTCAAGTTCCAGAGCCCCATATCTGTTGTGTAGGGGCAACTGGGAAGGCGAGGGAGGCCGTGAGGTGATTTGCCTGGTGCCTCAAGCAGGGACCTGTTTCCATTCCCCCCTGTCTCTTAGGGCYACTCCTTCTGCCTGGTGGCAAGRGGGAAGGGGATCCTCTGCTTCTTGTGGAGCCTCCACCTACTGCCTTTGCCTCGGGGACGGTAACGTGTGGCTCCACCAATCTATCTCCCTCTCACACTTCCTGATACTCCTTAACCTTTCCACTCCCTCTTCCAGCTCTGCCACCAGGCTGAGCAGATCACCCACCTGGTCACACMGSRCAYAGGTGCTGTCTCCGCYGCCCTCCGGCACCAGTGACAGGCTCAGGCACTCCCTGCAKCCGGAGACCTGGACAGCTGCGTGCTTGTGTGGGAGCTGCGGCTGGGTCGCCACACTCCTTCTGGCCATGGCTTTCGGCCGGGTGGAAACCACGGCTAGCTCCTCTTCTGGGAGGGCGATGACTGCTAGCTAAGTCAGTCTCTAGAGCCGGGAGGGGGACTGCGCCCGGCCCGCACGCCTGCCCGGCAYCAACTGCCCGYGCAAACTGCCGCCCCACGCCCTGCTGACGCCCCACGCCCCGTTTGCCCGCCCTGGTCGCCGCGCTTCTGGTCACTCACGCTCCCTGGGGCTATTCTTGTGTGTGAGGGGGTTGGGCCGCTGTCACCCTTGTCCCCTCTGCGCTGGGTCAGAACTGCCGCTCATCAGGAGCTCACTCCTCCAGCTCTGGGGGGGCTGGGGCACCCTCTCTCTCCCTGCGTGTTTGCCTTCGCGCTTTTGCCGCTTTAGGAAGGGTCCCCCGGCGCGATCCTCTGCCCCGGAGCCCTTCACCTCAGTGGCTTCCACCACTTCCTCATGTCAAACTCAAGGGCATGCAATGCAGCAACTCTGTATCATTTTACAAAACCACCACTTTTGTGGGTTGTAACACAGCCCACACATTATTTCTAACAGTTAGAAATGGGGGAAAAAAATCACCTAATACACACWAAATAGTAACATTTTGAGGATGCAAGGCATGAAAGATGGGGAAGGGAAGAATAGAAATCAGGTGTTATGTGTACCATTACCGCTGTGGAGGTGGACACAACCTTTAAAGGAGGTCTAGTCCTATATCTGATCATAAACTCTTCCTCAACACTTGGCCTGAAGACTGTGCTTACTTCTTCTAACTGATGCATTTAACATCAGAGTTATGGTCCAAACATATATTTGTAATTAATAGTTTGTATCTAAAGGCCCTAAAGTTGGTGGATGGTGATTCCTTAGAATGTTTGCAAATTTCATCAAATGAAATGCTTCCCAAGCATTTACTTAGGGGATAAGAGGAGAACAGAAGAACAGTAGTCTATGATGCTTTTTTCTTACATTATTATAGTGCAGTATTATAGTATAGGAGTATTATGTTGTTATAGAGACTGGACACTAGCCCTGGGAAGAGCAGTTACCAACACATATATAACTAATGCTGCATAAATTGCAGACACATTTGACATAATCTGTTAGTATGAATGTGAGACAGGGAGATGTACTTGTTGCTGTAGGCAATTCACAATTATCTTGTGCCCTGATACATAAAGGCATGATAGATCATGTCTTATTAGTCATATAGACTTGAAGATTCATGTTTTACCCCATGACACCAGCCTTATTTGATAAGTGATAAGTGATAGCATTTTTAGCATGTAACCTAAAASTTTTTCTGATTAGTTGATAGATTCTTAACCAGGTATAAATGCACAATAAAAAGGTTGTTGAACAGTTGCCAACAACCTGGTTGGTGCTCATCACTTTGATTTCACATCAGAGGGGAGATACTCTGAATTAGGTGGATACTGAACATTCCAGAAATTTATAATTCCACTATGTTAATTCACTGTAGTCCTGCCTCCTCCATCACCACTGAGCATAGAACTTTGTACAGCAATGCCATGATTCCACAGCAGAGGGTTAATTACCAGAGTACAAAATTATCTTGCCAGTTTTGAAGTACCRAACAGGTATGAAGATAATCTGTTATTATGCAATATTATTCCATGGAGTAAGTCCTCAGGCAAACATTCATTCCCATTATCTTGCATTCAGGTGATGCTCTTGGGCTTCTCTTGGCAAGCCTATGAGCCTTGCTGGCCCATTTTTCAGTTCTTCCTGATGTGGCTGTTCTCCTTTGTGAACATACATACACTCCCCCCATCGCCAACCCCACCTACACTTAGGAATGTGTTTTCCTGTCTGGACACTTGCTAGTCTTAGATCTTTCTCTGCCAGGGCTCCAGCATTCTCTGTATGGTTACTTCATCCTGGTCAAGAGTGTGACACTGCAAGTGGATCCTTAGCTCATACAGGAAGCAAGTTGTGAGACAAAGGCCTTGAGACTGCTAAAATATAGGGCAAGGCTGTGAACTTGAGCACAGATCATGTCTAGATCACCGTACTGTATATGGGTGCAACACCATTTGGCCTAGACTGATCCCTAAGACTGATTCACAGCTCTTTGTTATTTAACAGCATGTAGTCATCAGGGACAACATACTCTGTTCCCCATGCAATATGTACTTTGACCTCAAATGGACCCTAGAAGAGATGTGGGCCTGGAGGAAGGAGGAGTAGCCTCTGTGCAGGGTACGATGTTCTAAAATAGAGGAATTATGTCATCTGATGATATTGTATAGACTGGAAAAATGTTCAAAGCCTGGACTATTGATCTTTGGCAGCCATACAGGAATGCAACTGAAATGAATTGACACTCTTGGGCAGCTTGGGTATCCTATTCAAACTATGAGGTGTTGAATTACATCCTAAATTGGAGTGCAGATGTAATACTTTGAATACAGGAATTCTGTACAGGAACAGAATATTCCTCTGTGTGTTGTTCCTGTGTGTGTTGAGGGCATATCATCTGTTCTCAAAAAAAAAGTGAAATGCAGATCATTGTGGGAGAAAATAATCGAATATCAAAAGGCTATAGCCACAGTCTTTTTTACATAGCCTTCCTTGGTTATATGAACTTCCCCTCTCGCTGCAGCTGGTTCTGGCGTGTGTTTCCTTTTTTGTGCCTCCTTAAATTTCTCTTCTCCCATCCAATTCTCGGAGACTTATCAGACTCAAACCAAATGGTGATGATGTTGACAAAGCAAAATCTGACATAAAGCAGATCAGATTTGGCTCAAACAAATTTGCTTCAATTTCTGCTCCAAAAGTAAAGCTTGGTCCCTATGACCCATCTCAGCAAATCTTGGTGTCTATTATCTTCCTTCCCTCTATATTGCATCTTCTTCACATTTTCCCAACAAGGGGACTTATCACATGTCTGTAGGTAGTTAGGGTCTGGCGGCCGGAAGAAATCGTGCTGTACGGAAAGATAGGGCCTCTTTCCCCTGATAGCCAATAGCGTTTAGTTTGTGATGTAAGCAGACGGAAGTGAYGTCATAAACCCAAGGTATATAATGCTGTGTTACGTATCAATAAAGGCCATTTGCTGTCCACCACATTGGTGTCTGTGAGCAGATGGCCCGAGCGGCCTGGGGTTGGTCGCCGTGCCGTTCCTGAACCAGGTCGCCACGCCTCAGAAGGCAACACATGTCAGTCTTGCCTTCACACCTAAGAGTGTATAAAATTGAGCTTCTGACCACAGCAGTGAAACAGCTGTCTCTAGATACTTCTCTGCAATAACAATGTTTTTCACTGACCCTTTACAAGTTACAATCCTGCAATTAACTGTTTTCACAGCACAAGGTGCAGTGACAGCTTTGAGATCTGAGGTCAGAAGAAAAGGTAGTTTTAATGACCTGTAATGGTAAGGATCAATATCTCAGTATGCAGTTAGGAACTGTCTGTAGGAACTGTTCTGAGGGGGGCTAGGCTATTGCTTCTGCCCTCCAGCAAGAGCTTTGTTCTATCCCGGGAAGTTTACACTACCAACAAGAAGACTTCTTTCTCAGTCCTTCAGCCAGTGATCGCTGGTGAGAAAGAACAGCAAAAACAGTCTCATACAAGRAAAAGGAACTAATGATTATGTTCTTTGAATAACACTTAAAAAGAGAATATTTCCTTTCTAGCAAACGTGGAAGTAATAATTTTGTGTGTTTGTCCAAAAAATGAAGTATTTGTCATAAAAACCATTACAGAAGAAACAACTGATAGTGTTGGAAGAGAAAACTCAATGAGGCATAAATAATCATGCATAGAGCAAGGCAAGAAAGGGCATCCAGGATCATGAGAGGTTACGCACAGCTATTGTTGCGCTTTGGTCTTCATTATGAGTAGGCTAGAGCTGTGTTGAAATCTTATGCAATGAGCTGGAGCAGAGAGCAGAGTCCAGCATCAAGAGAGGCATATATTTATGGGCTACTGTTTCAAAAGTAACAAATCATAGAATCAGAGAATCACAGAATTGTTTAGGTTTGAAAAGACCTTTAAGATCATCACGTCCAACCGTTAACCTAGCACTGCCAAGTCCACCACTAAACCATGTCCCTAAGCACCACATCTACACGTCTTTTAAACACCTCCAGGGATGGTGACTCCACCACTTCCCTGGGCAACCTGTTCCAAGGCTTACAACCCTCTCACTGAAAAAATATTTTCTAATATCCAATCTCAACCTCCTCTGGCCCAACTTGCGACCATTTCCTCTCATCCTATCGCTAGTTACATGGGAGAAGAGACCAACACCCACCTCGCTACAACCTTCTTTCAGGTAGTTGTAGAGAGCGATAAGATCTCCCCTGAGCCTCTTTTTCTCCAGACTAAACAACCCCAGTTCCCTCAGCTGCTCCTCATAAGACTTGTGCTCTAGAGCCTTCATTAGCTTCGTTGCTCTTCTTTGGATGCACTCCAGCACCTCAATGTCTTTCTTGTAGTGAGGGCYTCAGAACTGAACACAGGATTCGAGGTGCGGCCTCACCAGTGCCAAGTACAAAGGGATGATCACTTCCCTAGTCCTGCTGGCCACACTATTTCTCATACAAGCTACGATGCTATTGGACTTCTTGGCCACCTGGGCATACTGCCAGCTCATATTCAGCCGGCTGTCAACCAATACCCCCTTTTCTGCCGGGCAGCTTTCCAGCCACTCTTTCCCAAGCCTGTAGTGTTGCATGGGGTTGTTGTGACGGAAGTGCAGGACCTGGCACTACAATTGGCCTCAGCCCATCAATCCAGCCTGTCCAGATCCCTCCGTAGAGCTTTTCTACTTTCAAGCAGATCAACACTCCCGCATAACTTGGTGTCCTCTGCAAACTTACTCAGGGTRCCCTCAATCCCCTCATCCAGATCACTGATAAAGATATTAAATAGAACTGGCCCCAAAACTGAGCCCTGGGAAAACCGCTTGTGACCAGACGCCAACTGGAATTAACTCCATTCACCACAACTCCCTTGCCTGGCCATCCAGCCAGTTTTTACCCAGCAAAGAGTATGCCTGTCCAAGCATGAGCAGGCAGTTTCTCCAGGAATATGTTGTGGGAAATGRTGTCAAAGGCTTTACTAAAGTCTATGTAGATAACATCCACAGCCTCTCCCTCATCCACTAAGCGGGTCACCTTGTCATAGAAGGAKATCAGGTTCGTCAAGCAGGTCCTGTCTGCTGACTGGGCCTGATCACCTGGTTGTCCATGTGTGTGCCATGTGATGGCACTCAAGATGATCTGCTCCATAACCTTCCCCAGCCCCAAGGTCAGACTGACAGGCCTGTAGTTCCCTGGATCCTCCTTCCGGCCCTTCTTGTAGATGGGCATCACAGTTGCTAACTTCCAGTCAACTGGGACCTCCCCGGTTAGCCAGGACTGCTGATAAATGATTGAAAGTTGCTTGGTGAGCAATTCTGCCAGCTCCCTAAGTACCCTTGGGTGGATCGCATCCAGCCYCATAGACTTGTGTGTGTAAGTGGTGTAGCAGGTCAATAACCGCTTCCTCTTGGATTATGGGGGCTTCATTCTGCTCCCTATCCCTGTCTTCCAGCTCAAGGGGCTGGGTATCCAGAGAACAATTGGTCTTACTATTGAAGATTGAGTCAAAGAAGGCATTAAGGACCTCAGCCTTTTCCTTGTCCTTTGTCACTATGTTTCCCCCCACATCCAATAATAGATACTTTTCTATCTGAGCAGCATGAGGTGATCAGGGATTTTGTATAATTAGTTTACCATTGAACTTTTCATACCTTGGGCCTCTCCCAGTTCACGGGGTTTCACAGTCAAAATCTTATGGGCAACAGGGAGCAAACCGAAACTATGGATCCAGAAATTTATTTTTGCCTAATTAAATTTTTGAAGTCGTACARAAAAGTCTCATTGATAATACCCTTGAAAGGGTTACATAAGAAAAGTGATTAACACCAACACCTCTTCCCTGGTGTTATGTGTCTCTACCTGTGTTCCTGGGTTCCTCAAGCTGATGGAACTGGTCCCCCTCAGCGCAGGGTCGTGGCTGCCACAGTGTGTGCCAGTGCTCTGCAGTCCCCGCCAGGAGGAGCAGGGTGCTTGCAGTGGGTGCAGCCCCCTTGGACCCAGAGCCCTTCTTGGGACTTTGTGGGTATGTTTGTCTCCTGCCCTGGAGGCCCCTTCTGGGGGGTAATAGTGTACTCTGCTTGAGCTTGTCCTTGATAATAGTATAGGGACAACTTTTACTCAAGGTAAGAAGTGGCGGGCACCCTAATCCCAGCTTCCAGAAGAAGTTCTCCCCACTCCTGCAGACAGCCGTATGTACCATTCACTCTCTTCAGATAACGCTCTGTTGTGACTGTCAGGACCAGCCACCACTTCCAGTTTACCCAGATGTACATCAGACCAGGAAGTCCTTTCCCCTACAGACACAGGGGACTGCCATTTTGTTTCAGCCACCATTTTGTGGCAGGGAGGATAGCCAAAGGATAGCAGAACTGGAAGCCTCTCCCACTACATGCTCAGGGTCCACCATGTTGTTTCAGACACCCTTTTATGACATGGAGATTCCTTTTTTGACAATGTCATGTCCCATGTGTTTTCATAATATTCAGTTATTGCTGAGCTGCCCCTACCCAGAAGCACATCAGAAAAGGCAGCGTCCTCTCACTACATACAGGGAGGTTGCCACTTCTGAGAGCATCATTCCCCATGTGTTTTCATTCTGGTTTGTGATGGCTGATGGCCATTTTTGACACTGTCATACCCACGTATTCTTAGATATTCCTCTGACTGGCTGCCCACTTCCTTTGGCACCCCTAAGAAGCCCAAAAAGGGGCCCCTGGCACAACCACTGTTAAATGCAAAGAAGAGACCGATCCGATGAGCTGGAGTGAGTGGTCCCAGCGTCTKGGCCCAGCCCAACAGGATGGTTGTGCAGTATTACTGGGGCAGACTTTGGACTTTTCATGGTGCTGCAAGACACAGGCAACACTGTCTGCAAAAATGGAAAACCAGAACAAAATTTCAACTTCAGAAGAACATGAGGTCAATAAGAAAAAGACCCTAATTCTCTAAAAACACCACATGAACCAGAAGAATGAGCCAATGGGCTCATGAACCACAAACTGATTTTGAGGTGTCACACAGAGAGGGTGGGTGGTGTGGGAGAGCTCCCATTGCCCGTGGTTTTCGGTGTGTTACAACTGCCTGTAAGACTATAATGGGGTGCAGGCTGGTGCTGTATGTGTTATCCTTAGGTCAATGACCTCACATAATATTTCAAAAAGCCCCAGCTGACTGACTGGGGAGGGAGATGTCAGCAATGTGCAGTGACTTGGTTGCTTCTGTGACTGCAGTAGTCGAAGAAAGGAGAATGGGCATAGAAGTGACAGCAGTGTTCAGGGGAAAAAAGTAGGAAGCCTGGAGACGGCTGACTGGTAGACAACTCCCCTCATACCCTGTTAAAAAAGTGTCTCTGTGTTAGAGTTAAACTGATTTTCCAGTGTTTCATTTTGTACATGTGTGTAGTAGCAGTGTGTCGGTAGACATGTCTACACCATCACTTTTGTTAAAAGAGATTCATTGTGCTCCTGGGGAGGCAGGAAGCTTTGGGTATAAATCCTCTTTCTGAAGCTGCTAAAAGGTGGATTGCCAATCTGAACAGAAACCAAGTGGTAACCTGGTTTGCAAACCAGCATGCTTACAGYTTACACAAGGCTGCAGAAAAGCACTTTAAAAAAACCCAAGATGATTGTGGCAGAGGTGGATGTACAATGGCAGGCAGACTTACTAGATTTGCAACATTTTTCCAAACACAATGATGGTGTTATATACATTTTAACAGTGATAGACATATTATCTAAGTATGCCTGGACCATTTTTCTAAAAGGCAAAACAGGTTCTGAAATAGCTGTGGCTTTTGAAATAATTCTACTGGTATCAGGGCTATTAAAGCAGTAAGATTTTTATTTCAGCTTACAAAAAAGGTAGAACTGAGTGGGTGCCTAGGAATTTCTAAGATGCAAATAATATCCATAGGGATTAGACAAAAATTTCTGCAGAAGATGTAACTGATCTCAGAAACTGAAGGGCAACTACTTTGGAAACTATTCATAAGCATCTGTCCGACACACAACAGCATGTGTGCTGCAGCGCAATCTGAAGAAGAGTTAAAGACTATATTGTGTTCTTTGTCCCATCTGGGTATAACTTCTGCTCTCAGGCGATCTAGTATTAGTTACTCTGATTCTTACATCAGTCCTTAAAAGCTCTGGTTGATTGAGAATGTAGTCTGATAAGGATTTCTAATCTGGATTTAAAATATTTAATGCTAACTCTCCGCATTTTCATTAAATTGCTATACTAGCTAATCATCAAAAATGTTTAAAAACATGCACCTTAGTTTCAGTTTGATTTTGTTTCTAACCTGCTTCCAGCCACTGGATTTAGTTACACTTTTGTGTGCTAGATTAAGAAGCCTTTTAGTATCAAAAATCATTTCCCCTTGAAGATACTAAAATTCTTTCAATTAAATTGCTTCCTAACATTTCCTTTAGTAAGCTAAATAGATTGAGCTCCTTAAGTCTTTCATGCATCCGTGAGCACACGGGTTCATATGAAGAGCATGATCCAGCTATGCATTATTTCAAACTTACACCAGCTTTACTTTACTAAAGTAAATATAGATGTGCAGGCATTGGAACAATGGTGAATCAAATTTTACAATTTCTTCCCTTTAAAGCTATGCATCCATTTCCTTTTAGAGGGTGCTCACTGATGATGTTTAACACTGCCACATTTGTTTACCTTTCTTTTGAAAGACTAGAAGATTTTCTAGAAGAGATTGTTGTCCTTTAAATAAGATAAACTTTTCATTTCATCATCAGTTTCCTCCATTTTTGTCTGTCATTATCAGTTTGTTACAAAATTGATTTTTGAAAAAAAAATTGGTTTATGATTAAATTACAATTCTATGTAAAAGTTATTTTTCTGCCTACATCCATCTATGCATTGGGAAGTACACAGCATATACAGCTCTGCATCGGTATGTGTCCTTCCTCTCTAGAAATAGAATGATATATGCTGAAATAACACTGATGTATTCCTTGGAGAGGGATGGGGACACGAGGGTTAAGCAATGGATTTCCAGTCATTTGGCACCAGTGGCGTATTTGCTTCTAATGTATCCATCAATCTCTTTTACTGTCCAGGTATCCAATGCAATTTACAGACATCATAACTTCCTAGAGATACAGCATATTTGTTTTATTAATGAACTATTTTATTTCTAATGCACCTGATTAAATAATATATTCTGCAACCAAAACATGGAATAGCCTCATATACAAATATAAACAAACATATACAGATTAAATACAAACTTTCATATGCAAACTGCATGTATATGAACACTTTCCATGTCTGTTTTTTTGAAAAACTCTGTATCTAAACGTGGTAGAATCATACAGATGATGGGTAACTAAATATGATTCAGGATATTACAATAAACTCAGTCTTTTGTAATTAGAGATGGATTCTAATCATGATCCTTAGATTCAAAGTAAATTATTTATAAAGCTCATTCATATTTGGGTCTTTTTTCTTTCTTTTTTTAAAATACATTCTAGCGCAGAGTGAAATATTCAGTTGCATTCAGATACATTATTCACCTCATAGTACTAAGTAATTGCTCACTTATAGTTTCTCAAACCTGATGAGACTTTTTCCTTGCAACCAAAACTAAGAAGCAAATAAACAAAAATTGCTTTGATCAGAAGAAAGCATGTGTTAGAAAAAAAATCAAGGTAAGTGAAAAGTCTACAAACCAAACTTTATAAGAGAAGAAATGGGCATATTTATAAGCAGACAGAGAATTAGAAATAGATAAGAACAGGATTGTTTGCATAAACAAGACTAGATGCAAACATATTAAGATGACAGAGTAAAAGAAATGTAATACTAACCATATTTTAATGTCAGCATATTAGTGAATATATGCCTACCCTGGGTTCAGTTCTAGTCATTCTCTTTTAGAAAAGGAATATAGCAGTGACAAAATAGTTCCTGTGGAGATGAGTAAATGTTATGGTAAGAAAGGACTTACATGTAGAATATAGAATTCCTCACATTTAATTTCAATCTTCTAAATAACAGAGGCAAGCAAAGGAACAAAAAGGGCAGGATTTCAGATGTGTCCATAATAGTTATACATAGATGGCTATCATGCCAACGTGAAGCTTTCTTAGTTTATTTTTAACATGGATAAGAAATTCTACTGGCTATCTAGAAAGACTGTCTTATTTAGGTAGTTGAGCATTTCCTGGTCAGGCGAAGCATCTAATTTTTATGTACTGTGGTGTATATTTTAGTATTTACCTTAAGCAGTCTAGATCTTGGAATAAATTGCTATTTCCACATTTTTCAGGTGAAGAACAATCTTAATATTCTAAATTAAATGAAAATAAATTATCTTCATGTTTTCAAGATGAAACAATATTTATTATTACACTAGATTCATTTTCTTATTACATTATAGTACAAAGGTAAAAGACACAATTAATCCAAAAAAGTTGAGATCTAATTTATTCAAAGAATTACAGATTATGACCAGATCCCCAAAGGCATCAAATGCCTGTAACTCTTTTGTTTTTAAGATGTGACATTCTAATTTGAAGTTATTTATCATATAACAATAATATCAGAAATAATATTTAATTGCCATGTAATGTAGAATAAAACAATTMGCACTTCTGAATTACATACTTCCTTGGAATGATACCAGCTTTTATAGCAAAAGTAAAAAAGGATCCTAATTAACATTTATTTTTTAATAGCAAGTAGTGACTGTACTGTGGAAAGAGCTTGGTAAAAGAAGCATACATGCCTAAAATAAATCTGTATTTGAAAAACAGCAATCATCTGATAAAGGCAATGGCTTTCACCAGTTTTCTTGTGCACAATGGTAGTAAATAGTATTGCCAATTTTGAAAACATATAAAAGAACTTATTTATCTGAAGAGGATTATTGTCTTTGGGAATACCATTATTACTGTAGATCTTATCACAGAGTCATAGAAACATGTTTGGAAAGAATCTCTGAAGTCATGTAGTACAGTCTCCCACTGACTGTGGGATTACAATCAGCACCAGATCAGGGCAGCTATGGATTTTTCTGGATGAATCTTGAAAACCTCCACAAATGGAGATTCCACAACCTCTCTGGACTGCCTGTTTTGGTGCTGTACTGCCTAGGAAAAAATGCTTTTACTAATATCTAATCTGAACCTCCAAAGACATAACCTCTGTCTGTTCCAATCTGTTGTATCATCTATACTAATGAGAAGAGTTTGGCTCTGTCATTTTGGTCACTGCTCTTCAATTAGCTGTAGGTCGTTGCTAGACCACCTCTTAGCTTCTTTTTCACCAATATGAACAAACCTGAGTCCCTCAATCTCTTTTTGTAGGATATGTTTCTCTAGGCTTCCGATCATCTTGAYATACTTCCTGCTGGACCCCTCCAGTTTCTCACTGTCCCTTTGATCTGGGGGACAAAAACTGGGCACGGCATACCAGCTTTATTCTTCTACAGAAGGAACAAAACATACAAGCACTTCTAAGGTAGACTTTGAAAGAATCTTGTTTTTTCTACACACGCTTCAGTCCTCAAACAGAACAGTGCTGCCCTCTGTGCCACTCCACTGAGGCATTTGAACTACARATATAAGGCCCTAGAAGTCATCACCAGGATTAGAACTGGACTGAAGACAAAAAAATATTTTAAATGCAAGGAGACTAAAAATATTATTAGTATTTTCATTATCATATTCTTGATTCAGTCCCTGTAAGATGGTCAATACGATACTCTCTTCTGCAATGAGTATACTGGGGAGTAGTCTGGTTCAAGACTAATGGAGGCTTATTTGTGCAGGTGGAACAGTCTATCTGTAGAGGCAAGATACCATCTGTCTGTCTAAAAGCAAGCCCTGATGCCTGATCCATCAAATGGAATAGCTGTTGATTCACTTGCCTTTTTTTTGGTTAAGTGAAGTGACATGACAGCAATCAGCAACAATATGAAAGAGAAACAAAATAATCCAGTTGGTCTAATCCCATTAATATGAGAAACAAAAAATCAAATTTGAATGAGGGAATGCTGCATAGAAATTGAGTTGAAAACCTTGAAACATAGATATCTTCCAAATTAATAAGATAATTCAAAACTATATTAATACTTTGAGAGTAGCTTGACTATTAAATTTAAACAGTATTTCATAATTTACAGTCAACAATATTTTGCAATATTGTTAGATGTTACTGTCAACATTTTTAGGTATCTGAACAAAGGTCTTAAAATATATTGCTGTGTATTAAGATTATTATCAGCGTTTTAGCGTTAGTCCTTCTCCTCATGCATGCCACTATTATTCTCTTACTGTTTACATGGGCTCTTTTTATTCTGTTTCTTTGTCTGCTTGCTTGTTCAAAAAGCCAGGAAACATATAAATTTGTAAACAATCAGATACTTATCTTAGGGAGAGAAATTATAATATCGTATTATAAAGTTATCCTTGCTTATATTGGGRAAAAAACAATAATTTGGTTATTAATGTCCTGCAGGCACATATATTTTCTATGCATTTAGTTGAGTTGTTACATAATATGTCTAACAGGTCAAAGTTTTAAATCAAAAGGCAGAATTTACAGCTGATGTCTGTGGCTCTGATCTTTCAAATACATTGACCTRTGACTACATAAGTATTAATTTCTTTGGAAGAATAGTTTGAACAATGCTACTTATATTACAGACGTAAGCCCAAGCTGCCAAGTGGCTCATAGAAGGTGCTGTTACAGCAAAGAAAGGAAACTATCTCTTTCGCTAATGCTCAAGCAATAAGCTGCAGGTACTTCAGCTCATTCATGACTAACACAGTTCATTTTGAAAGAGTGGACAGTTATTCTAGCTTCATAATGAATATGAATATCAGATTGCTATACCTATATTTAGTCCTTGTGTGTTGCCAAAAGCTAACCCTCATATTAAGCATGTGCAAGAGACAGTAGTCAATGTTACCACAAAATTTCTTTTCCCTCCAAATAAAGCTTTCTTGGATTAAAGCTATAGATTGATTTGAAAAGCAATATTGCTTTAAAGAAGTGTAAAACTAAAATAAGTCTAAAATTTTTAATAAATTCTGAAGATCTGAAAAGCCCTGATGCATCACAGCTGTAGGACCAGAGCTTGAAAGATGTACTGTTCTTTCACAAACACTCAGAGTTTCCTGCACCTTTGCTTATAACCGGTTATGTCTAGTGGTGAGGAAGTGGGTTCCCTGTTCCCTTTCCAGATAGTTTAAGATCTAGGCAAGCACAGGAGTTGACAGTATTGACAGTCTAGGTCGGTGTCTATTTTATACTGTGGGATGCTGTGGTGGAATTACAATACACTAAAGTGGAACTTACTTTCCCTTTTCCTTAAAGCAAGCACTCCCCAAAACACCAAAAAGTGTTCCATTCTAGTTTTTAGAGCACAGAATAATAAAATAGGGAAAGCTATTCTTTAAACAGAGCAACTCAGTTTTTCTGTATAAGACATCAAAATAAAACTATCTGTCAGACACTTAACTACTTCCCATGTATTGTGGGCCACTTCTCTCATCTTGCTTTCTAATCCAGATGTTTTTAGTGTCTTCCTAGATTGAAAAACTCCATGTAGTCCCATCTTTGTTCCTAAGAAGCTTTCTGTTCATGGTCTCTGAGAYTTGGTTCAGGTTTAGATTTGCTCCCTGCTGCATGCAGATGCTCTGCTTTCCACAAGATCCTGCAAACGTGCAGTCTTGCTGTGTCTCTCATCTTCCTTCTCCCTCCATTGAGAAGCTTCCCCAGCCTGAATGCTCTCACTTCTCCAAGGGAAGAGGAATCTGAAGGGGGTCCCAGTTGTCACCATGTGGAGCAGTCAGGACAGCAAAACCAAACAACTTTTATAAACACTCAACCACATCATCTTTAACAGAACACGACACACCACACATGTGATAAGCTAGGAACCAGTTAATCGAATGATTCTATGCCTGACAAAGATACCTTCACTTACACCACACAAGTTTACTGTTACAAATAAAAAAGTGGCATAATAAAAACCTTTTTTAGTTTTCCAMCATAAAACTTGGAAATCTGAAAATCTGTTCATGCAGAAATTTGTGAAAATGTGTATTAATAACAGACCTATAGAGAATCAAAGACAAAATCAATTTTTTAGTAAAGAAGGTGTACAAACATAAGGTCTACCTGATTGTAAAGTACCATGAGTTTTTATATGATAAAACAGTTAGAGGATTAATGAAGATGTGAGAATTAACAGGAAAACATAAAGCAATGAAGAATGTTGCTTTTCAGTCAGTGTTGCCAACACTTGGACCTCATTTAACTATCAGTCATATAATAACTATTCTTTTTTTCTTAAATCTTCAGTTTCTGGGAATATGTTTTTGTGTAAGAACCCCTTCCCTTCCATCTTTCCTACATTTCTGGTTTTATAGTAGCAGAGAAAAATCTCAATACGAGACCACACTTTACCCAAAAGTTTGGAAGAAGAAAAATAAAACTAATGGATGTATATGTTTGGGGGTTATTTGTTTTGTTTCATTGGTTGGGGTTTTTTTAAACTTTTTTTCAATTTAAAGAATTGCTAACTGATTCATTACTGCTGAATGCTTGATATTGACAGTATAATTAAACATTGCTTGTTATGGATGCCTGTTGTACAGGTAGCTATGCAAACAAACCTATCAAATAATCCACAATATGCTACGTAAAAACGTAGATGTCTTTTTTTAGAAGGAGTAATAGATGACTTTTTTATGATAGGATGTGAATGTTAATCAGCTTGATCCTATTATCACCCAGGTTTTAACTGGGCAAAATTTATTGATGTAAATAGAGTTACAAGGATGGATTTAGCAGTTTTTTTCACAGCAAAAGACAACTAACTAATCATAAAGACTCAACTTCCTTATTTTATTTATATTAATTTTAATCTATTAATTTACAAAACACAACCTGTCCACTACATAAATTTTTTTACATTAAAATAATTGTAATATATAAGATGACTCCTAGTATATTGAATAATCTCTTCCCAAACTGCATAAGTTTTACTTATTTTATAAAAAATAGTTATGGTTGTTAATATTTATATAAAGACCTCACTATTCGTTAGCATCTTGTTGAATAAATTCTGGACATCAGCGTTGACAGCAGTGGTATCGTTATTCATATGACCAGTTACACTGGATGAATAACAAATGAGAAACAGTCATAATAAACAATTTGCTGACAACCCTTAACCTGAAAATAACTGATTTTTGGAATAACTATTTTGGGAATACTTATCTGTAACATGAATAGTCAGAGAAATCAGGATGAGTTTGTGATTGATTCAGGAATGAAACATATCTACCATTCATAAAAACTCTTGGGTTTTTTTTGAGAGCTCGACCATTAGCTTTTTAAGATGTTGCAGGCTCATTTGCGGCAAGCAGAAACTGCATTTCCCAGTGGCTTGCTTGATTTCTTGATTTGTTTTCAACTCTTCCCCAAATAATCTGTAAAAAAAAACAAACAAAAAAAMCAAAAACACACCAAAAAAACAAGGARCATAAAACTTGGAGTTAAGCCCATCATTTGGCAGTTAAAATATATATTTTATCCAGATACTGCAGCATTATTATTTGGGCAGTATTACAAAAAAATATTTTTTTATTTTTACACAGAGATGTCAGTCCTACAGGGAGCGCTGCCAGGCAAGAGGGTAGAGGAAAAGGAGGAGGTGGGAAATGCTATTGGTTGCTGTGGAAACCAGTATCATTAGCATGATGCTTTGATAGAAACACTGAAAGACAGGGCTTTAATTATATTCAAAATTATCTTTAGATGTCCACTGTTGCAGTGATATGTCTATGAGAAGATCCATGTGGAATGCTGATAATCCCAAAGAAATGTAAGAAAGTGTTTCCACGGCACCATCAGCTTCACACACCAACCCCACCCTCCCCCAGTATTTTGAAAATTGAGTTTGTTTTTTCTTGTGTTTTTGAGATTTTTGGGGGTTTAAATTTATACGGAAATAAAAAGATGTCTTTCAAACAATGAAGGCTGAGAAAATGAATATAAAGTGCAGGAAAAAGATAAGCTGTCCGTAACAGCTGGAAATTTCCCATATCCAGAGTATCCAGAGTATCCAGAATCTACAGGTTTGTTTTCTTAATGACTGCAGTGTAGTCTAGGTTCAATACTGCAATTTTTTACAAGGCTAGTCCTGTTTAGACTCTAAAAGGGTTTTGTATGAGCCAAACAATTTGCAGGTTGTTGTGGTTTAACCCCAGCCTGCAACTAAGCACCACACAGCTGCTTGCTCACTCTCCCACGTTGGGATGGGGGAGAGAATCAGAAGGGTAAAAGTGAGAAAACTCATGGGTTGAGATAAAGACAGTTTAATAGGGAAAGCAAAAGCCGCGCACGCAAGCAAAGCAATACAAGGAATTCCTTCACTAATTCCCATTGGCAAGCAGGTGTTCAGCCATCTCCAGGAAAGCAGGGATCCATCATGCGTAACAGTTACTTAGGAAGACAAAACTCCATCACTCCAAATGGCCCCTCCTTCTTTCTTCTTCCCCCAGCCTTGTATGCTGTGCATGACGTCATATGGTATGGAATACCCCATTGGCCAGTTTGTGTCAGCTGTCCTGGCTATGCTCCCTCCCAGCTTCTTGTGCACCTGGCAGAGCATGGGAAGCTGAAAAGTCCTTGACTACTGTAAATACTACTTAGCAACAACTAAAATATCAGTGTGTTATCAACATTCTTCTCACACTAAATCCAAAACATAGCACTATACCAGCTACTAGGAAGAAAATTAATTCTATCCCAGCCGAAACCAGGACACAGGTCAAAACCTTAAGTATAATCAATCATTTCTCTGTCAGTTTCTTTAAGATTCAGAATATTAAGGAAGCACTCAAATAAGGAACAACTATTATATAGAATTAAATGCATTAACATATTGGACATATTCAGTTATGAAAAGTAGCTTGAGGTAATAAGAGATTTACTTGTGATTTAATTCTGATGAAAGAAAGTATATAGTCTGGATTATATGTGTCCTGGTTTCAGCTGGGATAGAGTTAATTTTSTTTCTGGTAGCTGGTATAGTGYTGTGTTTTGGATTTAGGATGAGAAGAATGTTGATAACACACTGACGTTTTTGTTGTTGCTAAATAGTGTTTATACTAGCCAAGGATTTTTCAGCTTCTCATGCTCTGCCAGGTGCACAACAAACTGGGAGGGACCATAGCCAGCACAGCTAACCCAGCTGGCCAATGGGGTATTCCATACCATATGATGTCATGCTCAGTATATAAACTAGGGAGAGTTGGCTGGGGAACAGCAATAGCTGCTCAGGGACTGGCTGGGCATTGGTTGGCGGGTGATGAGCAATTGTGTTGTGCATCACTCATTTTGTATATTCTATCATTATTATTATTATTATTATTATTATTATTGTTTTCCCTTCCTTTTCTGTTCTATTAAACTGTCTTTATCTCAATCCACAAATTTTACTTTCTGTTTGCTATTCTCTCCCCCAACCCAGTGTTGCAGGGGGAGGAGTGAGCGAGCGGCTGTGTGGTATTTGACTGCCTGCCAGGTTAAATGTATATCATATAAACAATATGACATACAAATTAATAACTGACCCACAAATTTTAATTCGACCTGACTTGTTCAACTGATTTACAGTATGAACATTTCAGTGTGCATTTGTTTCATTCTTTTTTAGTTGTACACTATGATATACATAAAAATATATTAAAAAATTAATAAATAATATTTCTTCACACAAACAACTATTTCTGAAGATCATATTGCGACCACACTGGAATTTTGTAGTCTTTGTAAAGTAAAGCATTTTTTCCCAAAGAAATTGAAGTTCCCTTAAATGTTGTCATAGATCTGGAAAAAAAAAACCATATTTTGTATTTTATAAGATACTTTATTTTCCTCATTTTAGTGTTTGCTCTTTTTTTCTGTATTTCCAGGTTTACAAGTAAACATACATGGATTATCAGCTGAGATAGAGTTAAACACCAATTATTGTGTGGTGCAGTTTGTTTTCCATTCTTTAACACACATTATGAAATTTGCATTGAAATATCAAAGGTTCTGAATGCATGTTACATTTTCTTTGAGGCAGGCGTCACAACAGAGTGTGGCTTGCAGTGATAAGCTAACTCTGCTGGAGCACATCAATCCTGTACAGTAAACCCAATGAAAGGTTTAAACATGTAAGTCAGAGAGATGAAATGCAAGCCATCTAGTACTAAGCATGTTAAGCAATTTCCAAGAACACTGCCCCTTGTTTTACTTGAGTATGTTAAGGAAGCACATTTTTCCTTCCTGCTAAAGAATATTGATTTAAACACTTTGACATAGCCCTTAGCGCTGTGTAGGATGGAAGATTTTGCCTTGTGGATGTAAACAGGTAAATATAATTTTATAGTCAAAATTTCAAAATACTATCATTCATTCGTACTTCTGGAATATAATTTTAAAAGAATGAAATACTAAGACTGAAGCAAAAGTTAGGATAAAGTAAAAATGTGGCCAACCTCACCTTGGTGTTACATTACATTTTTAWTTGTTCTCTTTCATGTGTACACAGATTGCTGGAGGAAGATGCTGCAGTCGAAATTGTGCCATGAAGATCTGACAAATATTTTAATATTATTACATATATGAGAGATCTGTCACATGTTAAGGGAAAGCTTGTCTTAATGTACCACCTCCTCTCCTGTTTTTGGTCACTTTGATAGCCTTCTGTCCAGGACTGCAGTGGGAACCACAGTGGGGAAATCCATCACCATGTGCCAATCTGCCTCTACTGAATCTTACAGGCAGGAATCAAATAGACCAGTTTTGGTTTGTGTGCTGGCATATTTTCATGTCTCTTTTTAGCCTTGTTATAATTACAGTTTGTACCCTAATGGAAGGTGCCAAATTTAGCATTCTTCCAGTATACAGTTTAGCCTTTCTTTCACTGATACCTGATTTTCAGAGGATTCTAGAAAATATTCTGGTTTATAGACATATCCTTTGCATTAAAAAAAAAAAAAAAAAGTCATACGCGTGATCATGATCTGCTGGATGATCATGATATATGAAAAATATGCTAGGAAACCTTTTCTTCTCCTCTGTCTCATAAGAATACTTTGTCAAAAAAACTTCTAGCTCTTTTATTGTCTACAATTCTACATTCACATCTCTTGCCTTTTTGCCCTTTGAAAAATTTGGGGAAAACAATTACACAGCATGCCATCTCCATTGCCCAATATTTCATTAGCTACATTCCAGGTGAAGTGCATAAGTTTCTTTTACCCTTAACGTGTCACTGCCCCAACTTGAAACACTTTAGCTAAGTAATCCTACACAGGCTTTTGTAGGATTAGTAGGATTGTGTAGGATGGTTTGTCTTTAGCCAGCATAACCTTATCTATGTCACCCAGTAAAAACCACAGAGGTACACCTCCACATCCAAGACTTGATTCCTGCTGTCTGCCATTCCATTAAGAGGTTTGGGATGAAGACTACTTACAAGAGTAAGTAGCACTAGTATTTTGGTCATCACATCAAAAATCAATTCAACAGGCAAAGGTCCATGTTCAGTAAAGTTATTTTCATTTAGGGATTATTGACCTACTTTTAATTGTGTCAATATAATATTTCCATTTCAACATGAGTTTGTGATTCAAAAGATTGAATCATTCAAATTTTGAGCCCAGTAGTACTGTTCCCATCTGTGGCAAATGCTTCAGTATATGTATGTGTCTATGAAGAATTTGTAGAACCAAGCAGTTCCATGTGATCTTAGAATATCAGTATTCCTAGTTTCCTAAATGTTGTTTCTCTTTTCTTCAGAAATCCTATCTCTAAAGGCTTTTTTTGACATCATCACCTGCAAATTTCTACTTGAACCCACTTGGGAAACATCTATCATCTGACATCTTAAAATACTTTGCAGATGAACATCCTCTAATTTCAACAGCAACCATTTCTTCAAATACTGCACATCATAGTATTAAAATAAGGTATCTGAGGTCAAGAATAAATCCTTGTTTTCAAAATGGGTTGTACCCTGAGTTATGTTTTATCTTTTTACCAGTAGATTCTGAAGTTCCCTTCTTAAAATATTTCACTGACTTTTCACATAGAATAGAATCACATAGAATTGTCTCCTGACTTTCTGCTGGATGTAGGCCCAGTCTGCATGGACAAATCCAAATTTGGCACAACAGACTGTGCTTCAATTAAACTATACCCCAGATAACTGGCACAGGGTTTTTTGCTTTTTTTAAAGTGTTGGGGTTTTTTTTAAACACTTCACAAGTAGTCTGCTTAAATAACTACGTAGAGCCTCCCCTCCCCCCCCAATTCCTCTTGGCTGTGTTTCATTTCTGTATCTCTGAAGGGTATAATCTACTTCACTTGTTTTGTAAGGTTTTTATAAGAGTTTTTGTAATTGTTTGTAAGTCTTACCATCTACATGAGGACATTGTTAGTAAAAAGACATCTTTGTCTGAAAACACTGATAGGTACTGCACAGCTCTTATCTGGTTACTCATTCACCAAAAAGRTATAGCTCAGAGTGTCTGGAATGGCCATGGATTCCAGCTTCATCTASATGACTCATAACTGCTTTTTTCAGGTAAACATCTTTTTGCTTTCTGGTAGCTGCTACTGTCAGTGGAAATATTTGCTGATATTAACCAAAAGCATTACTGGAACAATGGCACACTGCTTATAAGGCTATTGATCAGAGCCAACAACATAATATAAAAGCGAACATAATGAATGCTAATTTAATCCTAGTAATTTTTATAATGTAAGCATAATATGAAGATTCAAATTCATGTAGTGGAAGTGTCATCTGCACTGACTGGTGTATTTAAAAAAAGAATTGGAGTACAGAGGTAGATTTAGACTGATTTAAATAAMTAACTGAGGAATTACAGTGCCTAAAACTTAGACACCTACTATATCCAGGGAAATCCAGATAGTCTTACATCAAGGTGATGCTCAGCATGGAGAAAGGAAGTCCTGAAATTCCAATCTCTATCTATTTTTTACAGTAGAGGACTCATCTAGTTATGTAGCTACTTATGTTATCTTCAATACAATAATTGTGTAGCGCAAAATGCATAAAGATAACAGGAAGTAAAGATCAGAACTCTATCTCTGGCTCTTTCAAGATGAGAGCAAAAAAACTMCAATTAATCTTCATTTTGTCTGATTTTCTTCTCTTGCAATGATTTTTGAATTGCTAGCTGCACAATTGCCTAGACTGGTATCCTGTCCTAGACTGATATATAAGGAAAAAAATAGAAATGAACAGAGAGTATTATGAATGAATATCTGAGGCAGGTGGTGTGTATCTCCTATGAAAAAAAAATATATTTTTGATAAAATACTTATGTATCAGTCTACATGTCCCTTATGTCCCTTTCCTTTTGCTGATATAGGTCAAACAGTTTATCCTGCTTCTACTAACACTTTATTACTTTAGCACCAGCTTTCACTCTCTTGAGAAAGCATTATTTTCATAGTGTGACCACTGTGTACCTTCAATTTCACTGAAGTATTTGTATTTTCAGTATAACATTCTGTATCGAAAAACAAACCAGAAAGCTTTGAATTATTTTAAATAAAAGACAAAGTGATAGAGAATGGACAATAAGAATGTAACTAGTGAGAACAAGTACAAGAAAATTTTAATGTAATAAAAATGAACTTACTGACAAAATTGAAATTTGATTGCTCTGCACTGTATTTTGCAATATGTGGGGTAATAAAACTTGGGAAATAGAATATGTCTTAATCCACACTGTTCTATACCAGGAAAAAAAAAAAGAAAAGTAACTATATTCAGTGATAGATTGATTTTGTTTTGTTAAGGTATAAATCTGATGTAAATTTCAATAAAGCAACAAGTTTTGATTCATTTTATTATTTGTACCGCCCAATGCCTACACTGTATCAAGCATGTGATTTTTCTTCCAACATGCATTTCCACCCTTTAATTTCAGCTCATTGAAGAGTTATTTTCTGTGAGGAAGCAATAAAAAGTTTCCATTTTTCTCCTGAGCTTTATAATGTGTGCCTTTTCGTTGCAGCACAGTCAGCTGGGTATCCAGATTAATCTGGAACTACTTTATGGGTTATCCCCTCCTCAGAGAAAAGTGACTACTCTGGAACAGAATCTGATTTTTATTCATGAACTCTAGATTGAAGAAAACCTTTTTCTTTATTTTATTTTTAAAGAACTAGACACATAGTGACCTAATTTTCTTCAAGATGAATCCTTAAATAGCACTTGAGATCTAAATAAGTCCAAATCTCACGATATGGCTTAGATAATTTCTAGATTGTGTTTCTAACTGCCAATACAAAAGCTTTAAAAAAGAAATTAAAAAAATCTATGCATAATTAGGCTTACATTACAGATTAAAAGGAAAAAYCTGATTTTTTAGGTAATTGACATCCAGTCCAAAGGGGTAAAAAGATATCGTATAACATGAAATTAAATAGCGTGGTTTTTTTGAAGCGAGATTGTTCAGAATAAATATGTAAAAAATATATTTGTATCTGCTATTCCCAAAGTTGTCTAGCAAAAGAAGACACTCTCATTTTGAGGCCAGAATCCTGTAGGAAATTGGCTACCATTGACTGGTCAAATCTGTTTGAATATCCATTTAATTCAGCCATGAAAAGTAAACATGATTATGATTGAGATATACCTATAAGTCTTTGCAAGTTTTCTCTACAGAAGTAAAGTCTATAGCCACTTGACACTACTTCTCAGAGTACATCTCACACATTGCATAATGAGCTGGCTGTTATTTTGTTTTTCCCTTTACTATGAAAAGGTCAATAAACACCTTTTTTTGAATCTTCTGTCTTTAATGTGAAAGAAAACTAGAAAATGGTCAAGGAAATATTCATATGGTCGGGGAAAACTGATGAAGATGGAAGTGGCAGGATGTTTTTTTAATTATTCCTTGGTGCACATAGAAAATCAGTGTAACCTACAAAATGAAAAAATAGAAACTAGAAGTATATCTTTTTTTCTGATAGTCTACTGTTTAAGTCACTCATTTTGCATATCACAGTACTGAGTTTGAGTTCCTGTTTATACCTCAGCTGCAAAAATTCTTGAAGTAGGAGAAACCATCTCCTTTTTGAGTATCATACCCCAGAACATTACATAAATATTTATTGGAAAAAAACCACCAAACCACCTGGATGTATCTGTTTAGAAACTGAATGCTTTTTTAACCAACTGAAAGCTAATTCTTATATGTGCTTTTTTCCCTTCTCTTCTGATTATTTCTTGGATTTGGGGACTTCATTTTTTTTTTTTTTACAAAACAGCTTCAGAAGGGGAGACCAAAAGTGACTCAATTGCAGTACTGTCATTTAAAAAATACTTAACTACAGTATTTTTTAATACTGGGAAGACAGAAAGCTGAGATTAAATACCTGATTCAAATGAAGCCCACGTGATCTGAAATTGGTCAAGTACCCTAACTGRAGACCTATGAGAAGGGTTTCTAGAAACAGCATCCATTTAACACTTTATTGTAAATAGTTCAACATCTTGTTTTTTATGCAGTGTAAATTCAGTAGGAGTAGGGAAAGGAGAGAAGAAAGATAGTTCATATAAACACTTCTTTTATTATTATTTTCTCAATTTTTGTACTATTATTTTCCCAGTTGACCAGTAACTGAAAAAAACAATTATTCACGTGAACCTATTCAGGGAACCCAAAGCAGACAGCAGTGTCTAGGCAGGAAAGAATTTCCTTTCTAGAAAAGAAATTCCCTTTACTAGTCAAGCCTCAGAACTGTCAGAGAGTGGTTCAGCTGAATAAGTTATGGACTGAGCTAAGGAGTAAGTAATGAAAGGAAGGGTATACAGGGTATAACAGATGATCTGTTTCTCTGTTTTTCTGTTGTGGTAATAATAAAAACAGAGTCAACTGTATAAGGTAACAACAGTGAAAAACTTGAAGACATAAAAGCAAACTCAGGCCTGCAGAACATGGACAATACCTATTTGTTCTTATATCTAAATATCCAGGTGAAAATAACAGATTTTTTTTCCTTCCATCATGATGTTGTGAAAATAAAAAGTGGTAAACAGAAAAAAACCACAATCTTTTCTCAGTACAGATACTGAAATGTAATTTTTAATCTTTATGTGATTTAAGGAATTTTAAACAGAAACTTATGCATCTACAGGGTTTCCACTCCAAAGCTTTCATGACAGATTGTACATTAGCAGACAACCCTGATGATAACCCTGGACTACTACTGTGTGTTTGAAATTAATCATAGCTACACTTCATTCAAGCAACTACAATGTCATGAAACTATAATATGTTAATGAAACATACTTTCATATACTATGAAAGTCCAAAGAATATACTTTGTTTAAAAATATTCAGATTTAGTACCAGATCTTTAATTTCTGATTGTGTAAAATATCTATGTATTGCCTTTATACCTGCTCTGTTAAGSTGTGCCGACACATATTCTGTTTACCAGTAATTATAATTTCCCAGTATAATACAGTTGTTCAAAACCAGATTTCTTTAATAAATACATAATGTCCCAAATTACATTCCCAGCACATTTAATTAAGTTGTTTTCCATTTCATTCCATCTGGAGTCTCAAAGGGTTAAAGCAGCTCAAGAATATTTGACAGAACTCAGCAAAGCAGGTATCTGATTTTGATACGTTAACCTTGGCACTAAGGGTAACTTTATTCACTCTATACATTGAGATACCGTCTTCACACAATGTCAGAAGATTACTGTACTTCTAGCTTCAGCAGAGAGGCTATGAATCAGTAACTGTCATCCCAACTCAGTATACACAGAGTTAACACATATTTATGTGACTTATGAACAAAGTAGCACTAAGAGACAGAAATAACAGAATCACAGTGTTTTGTTGTGATTAACACTTTATTGGTTTAAAATTAATCCATTCTAATTATAAGATCACAGAAGACTGAAATTTATTAAGACATAATAGAGACAGTAGTGATACTAAACTTTGAGGGCATTCTTCACACTGTTTCAGTGAGCTTATGGAATTTTCCATCCAGCTTACCATATGATCCAAGTCTAAAATGAAAGCTCAAACTTTTAATTCACTTACGGGCAAAATCAATTAACTCTCCAATTCATATACATGTTTTCTTTCCCCATACTTAGTGTGTGTGGATTCTAATAGTCTCACAGTGTTTGCTAAAGTAGCTTTAAAATGACTCAGTGAGAAAAAATTCTAAGTTTGTCATTTAATTTTATTCTCTGAACTAAGGAAGAAAAATGTGGAAAGCCTGAATTTGATTCTTTTCACTGTAGTGAGTTTGAAGTGCTCTGTGTCACACACCATTGCACTCTATGCTACCTATAATTTTTAAAATAAAGTAACATTGAACTTTATTAGCTGTTATGTTTAAGTTTTGTCTCTGTCTCCTTCACAGCTAAATATTTCTTCCTAAAACAATTCTGAGACTTCAGACCATTCCAGTAAACAAATCAAATCAAGTTGAGCTGTTTTGTACAAGGCAGGTAAACCTCATACAGGATTGACATAGATGTCTATTCATGACATTTATTTATAACTCCTTTTTCATGGAACTTGCTGTGAAAGAAAGGATGCCCATCAAAGAAGTACTCTATTTCAATTTTTCGTTTCTACTTCCCTTCCCTTCCCCTTCCCCTTCCTGTTCCCCTTTCCCTTTTCCCTTTCCCTTCTCTTTTCCCCTTTTCCTTTCCCTTCCCTCTCCCTTCCCTTTCCTCTTAAATCACTACCTAGGAAAATTGTATTTTACCTGGTTAAGTAGTGAATAAAGAAAAATTCAATTAATGATTAAAGAACTGTGGCAAAAGATATCCTATTTTCTGCCAGCCCCACTGGTTGATTTTTACAGGTGTCTAAATATCAAAGTATCATTAAGTCTTGCGTGTTTACTTGCAGTAAACATTGCTTCCTAGACTGATTTACATTTTCTAATATTCTGGGAAATTAAATAGATTTACTTAAAAGACAAGTTCAAACTGCAAGGATTATACCAATACAACTTCTCAATGTCATAAGACGTGGTATCATTAGGCATTAAAATGTGTTCTAATTACTTGTGTATCACTTGAACTGTACTTTAAAAAAAAAAATTATTCTGAAATGAATTTTCTGTATGCATTATGTGCTATTCCTTTTAGAGCTAGTCCAATATTTTTCACTGGAAGAGTTTTTCATGAGAAATACGAACTGTATTTTTAAAGGTTTTTATGGGATGTACGATTTAACAGAGAATTTCAGTGCAAGATTATAAAAGTATTTTGCTTCAGTAAGATCAAAGTGTTTCAACTTCTTCATTGACCAACAATACGTTTCATATGATGTAAGATAAAAAATTTTCAAAAAATACAATGCAAAAAATAAAAATGTTTTGAGTTTATAAAAATGTGGCTCAGTGGTATGAAAACAAAATATTCTAGTGATTTTCCTCCTTTTGCTCCATTATTGACTGATGGTTTTGGCTTGCTTCTACAGCCAATTTTCAGAGTCCCAGAATTTCCACCAGAAAAAAAATCCAATTTTCTGCTAGCTATAATTCTCCTTAACTCATAAACTTGGGATGTCCATCTGGGGCAAAAATTTTGATTGGATAAGAATATGTGATAAGAATGCTTAGTTAAAAAAAATCTGACTAACCTGAGCTCTGTTCTTGCAAGGTTAGATTAAGTTAATCTAAGAGTACACTGCACTAGAAGCAACACTCATGATCTGCTGCTCTATCTGGTGGTCATAGTGCCTTCCCTATGTTGGCACCAGCACACTGATCGACTTTTGTTTGTTTGTTTGGGGGGGGGATTAATTTTCAGACATGTCAGGCTGATAACAGGAGGAAGCAGAAAAATCATGTTGGMGATGGGGTGAGAGTGATTTTGATGTTCTGAAATTAGCTTTAATTGTGAAACTTTGTCTTCAGAACCACTGTTCTGCCAAGCAGAATTGTTAATGTGGCATTTAATGCTTATTTTTTGTGTATCATCTATGCTTTCTCTTTACTTTAGTCAAATTAAGTTTACTGATGTTCATTCTGCATTGATTTCAGTATGTCTGATATAATCTCTCTGTTGCTGTGGAATTTCGTGAAAAGACAAATTTCTGAGAAATGTCATTACTTTTTTTTTCATTAAAGCAGCATATCCACAAAGATCTTTTAAGCTCCCATATGTTCCTTCTATAACTTCCTCAGAGGATTTTCTCCTTTTCCCTTTCATTTAATTAGATTTTCATTATTAACRTTTGATGGACAATAAATGGAACTCTGTTAAAAAGACACTGAAAGAGGTATAATTGTCCCTGTGTTGTAAGATGGGTACTGAGTTACCATCGAAAGAACTGTATTTACAATTGTTTTCATTATGGAAGGTGGGAATACAGAAATTAAACTTCCAACAATTGTAATGATATATATAGATGTGTAGGAAATAATGACTTATACCTGCAAAAGCAACTAGTAAAAATGCCACTCAATATTGATATCTACAATTTGTAGCAGAATCCGTCTCAAATAATGTTGCTGGTTTCAGTGTGACTGTTTTTCTATTAAAGGCCTGTATCTGCAAAGAAAACTGCTAACACTGCATTGTAAGGCTGTGTTTACACGCCAGTATATAGCACAGAACACTTGGGATCCTGATCTCCTTGTTGTCCAGATAGGATGTCCGATTTAGTGCACCATATCCCTCATCTGGGATATGCACCTGCAGCTCTTTTCTACAGAAAGCAGAGCACGCTCAAGTCGTGGTATAGCTTTGGGTTTCAGCAGTGGTGTGTACTCAGACCTTGAGCATTTCCAGGTTTCTTAGTGGAAATGTTGCCTAAGTTGACACAATTAATAAAGAAATGTGAAAACTTTGTTCCACACTCCTAAATTAGAAACAAACAAAACCCAAAAAACATTCTAGATTTCTAGAATGAACAGTAATAAGCTCTACTGAGAAGTTTTTTGGTCAGGGAAAATGAGTAAATGAATAAATTCTGATTGGCATGGTGAGAAAAGCAACCATTGAGCTATTTTTCTAAGGCAAGTTTGTAAATAAGGAAACCACAGTTGCTGTAAATTTGGAAAGAATATCGCATATGGAAGTCCTCCAATTTTCTCTTTCTGGTACTAATTCTTTTTGATCAATTCAGAAGCAGCATGGAACATGAAGGTGCCTACAGTGCCAAAGAAAGCTGACTATAGGTGTGACAGACTAGAAGTAGTTGATCAGACAGCACATCAGTCCCCATTCATCTCCATTTTCATTTTTCTGAAAGGACTACTGAGCTCAAATGCCAATATGGAGACATTTCGTATGTCAGCTATTTGCAGATAGTCCTTCCTTACTTAAGAAAGATGGTTTCCAATACCTATGCTATGATAATACACTGGATGCATGCCCATTTAAATCCGCATGCATATTTCTCACATGATGAATTTTTACTGCAGATTAGAAGTGACAAGAACAGGCTCTCTGCCTTAAAAATGTTTTATATTCATTTACATATATATAACCCAAAGACTTTCTTTTGTGAAATGGGCCAGTAAGCTACCACTTGAGTCCCTGTGTTATAAATACTTATCTCATAACAATATTAACCTGTTTATTATTATTACTGTGTCCTTAAAAAAGCTCTTTTTAAAGGTCCTGGAAAACAGCCAGAGAGCAACACTCTGTTCCTGGGCACCTGGTGCAAAGCGGTTTGCATTTATTGATGCAGACTGGCCTGATCTATGCTGTATAACGTATGGAGTGAAGTTCAGTACTACGCCACAGGCTTACTTTGCTGTGTGCCCACATGGCTGCAGTACCTTATTCCCGCTACACATACCCTTAACCTGCCCTTTGCAATTTTGTGGCTACTTGTTACACACCCTTGTAGGAAATATTGTTGCACTGTATCCACAATGCAGTGAATATACATGCAAGACATTATAGGAGGAAAAAGTGATTTTATTTAAAAGAAAAACTGAAACAAAACTTGCTTCACTCGCTCCCATTCTCTCTTACCACACAAACATTAAAATGTATGTGATGCCCAAGAGTTCTGCCCAGTGGTCAGGGACCAAGGTAGGAGTGTTCAGGCTGCCTGGCCAGCAGTCGGCCTCCTCAGTGCTCATGCCCAGTTCTTAGGATGCATCCTTTGCAATGATGTGGAAGACAGGGGAAGACAATTATCAAGTTCTCTTCGTGTCTCCTGGGTTAGTGACCACATGCAGTTTTCAGACAGGCCTTTTTTTACCCTTTCAGAGCTGGCAGTGTATATAATCTGGTACACRTCTGTGAGCCAGCACTGTCCTTGTCTCCAAATCTGAGTGTTTTATGAAACTGCTATAGATGTGCTGAGGTGCTGATGACCTGCTAATCTGGATGCCATTAACACAGGCACTGAAAGCCCTTTCCTTGCTGCGTTCCTGCTGGAGCCTCCACACCCAGACATTCCCATTCATTCTCCATTCACACCAATCTTAGCCTTTCTGATGCAATTCTTTACATCTTTATAGTACCCCATTGATTTTTAAATCCAAGCAGTAGTGCTGAGAGTTATTTAAACCCTTCTGCATCAAACAACCTTACCAGGTCTCTGTGTGATTGGGGAACACTCCTGCAACTGAAAGATGAATAAATAATATGTCTGAAGGCTCTGAAAGAGTTGAAATTTACTTGTCTTGTGCCAAAGATGGTAAGAGGCAGTCGCCTCACAAATCAGCTCATTTATAGCTGTACCACTGAAGGGACCTACTTGGTTTTCCCCTAGTGTGGCTCCTCTACGCAACCTAGAAAATATGTCATCTAAATAAGAAGTAGAAAGGAAATAAGAAGTGATTCAAAATGACAGCGTTGATGTACCCACAGCCTATATCTAGATTTACCTGCTGATGTGTGTTACAGGACAATTTGGATCTCCGGTCCTTCAAGTCAAAAACTTCTTGGACCATGTTCTAGCACTTCTCTGGATATTGTACCTCTGTGGAAAAAAAAAAAAAAAAAGAAAAAAAGAAAAAAAAAAGTGTTTATGAAAAGAGATGATGTATGAAGGAGAGGGTTCAGTACTAGCCACAATGTCATCTAATTATGAAGTTATGGCCAGGACTCACATGTACATCTGAAACTGGCAAAACAGAGATAGCATGAAATTTCACGGTCATACACATTAAAAAGCTAGATACATAGACAGATAGATAACATAAATGTTACCRCATAAAATGTAGAGCTGGCTTCAGCAAAGAAAAGAAAAAAAACACAGAAAAACCCACCCAAAACCAAACAAATTAAACCAACCAACAAAACAAACTGTGCCCACCCCCTCCCTTTAATATTAGAGACATATGATTACCTGCAAGTTTGGATTATTCAATTTTTATTACAGAACAAGTTCATATCCTCCATAAGATTGAACCTCACAAAAATGACCATGTCAGAGTGAGCTTATTTTCAAGTGTCATTGTTAAACAAAGGGTAAAGGTTTAGGTTCAGTGTGCTCATGATATTTTATGTCCTTTCCTCAGCTCATTGTTTATCATCAGTGCTGTAATCACAAAATTCCCAAGAAAACCCCTTTCCGTTTGAGGAATTGAACACCAGTGTTACCTACTTTGCAACAGAAAAGTGTAACTTCAGGGTTTGTGAGAGATGATCAGTATATAAGAATTATGAAAATAAAACAATAAGGAAAGAGTTTGCCTTTTAATTTGATACTCCAGATAAATCAGGTAGCTGAGGTAAAATCTAGAACAACTTCTCACTTTGTAAGGAAAAAAGATCATTGTCTTTTAGTCATATTTGTTCTTCATAAATTCAGGAAATGTACTATGTGCAAGATTGATTTGAATAAACATGGATATCTACAATGCTGACACCTGCATCTGAAACAGTGTATTTAAATAACTGAAACACAGGTAATTCTTAATTGAAATWAATCTTTGTTTCAGTTAAAGTCATATGGAATCCATCCTACTTCCTGTCATAAACCCCAATGGCAGTCCAAAGTAGTTAGTTCAGCTGTAAATGTAAACATGTACTTAGGTGTGATGAACACCACCGTTTTTCCAGTGTCATGAATTTAATTAAGAAAAAACAAATGAACAAAACCAAGCAACCAACCAACCCCCCAAAAAACACACAAAAGCTACGTTAAAGCTGATTTACAAGAAATTGTCCCCCTCCCCAAATTACTAATATTGAGGCAGAAAAAAAAATCTAGCGATTATGTACTACAAACAGAGCTCATAGCAATGAACAAATATACTATGGATATACAATTGCAGCCTAGCATATTCAACATAAGCTTGATTAGAAAACTATTTTAATTTTTTTGTGATAATTTTTTTCAGTTCTAATGACATGGCAGATTTTAAAAAAGATAAATGCACTCTGTTGCGGTGGATTTAATTTAAACAAACTTCAACTGTTAAAATTAAATAACTAAGGGAAAGTCAAATGTAAAATTTTTATTTCCCCTCTTGGATTAGTGTATCAGCACATGGAACAGCTGGTGACTAACATGTGATGAGTATTGCTAAAAAAAGGAAAGCCACGTGTTTACTGCTATCTCATTCTTGCCCTTCATTACTTGCATTTTTTTTCATTCAACGCAAATCTATACTGAACTCCTTGTTGGTCATGGGACTCATTTGTGTTGCCATGTGCCTACTCATCACCTTAACCTCCCTAACCTCCCTTCTAAGCAGGCCTGATAATGTGTAAAAAATGAACTACAAATAAATACTAAAAGAAGTGTACTTAGTCCTTTACACACTGAAATCAGGAATAAATGTCTCATTAAGTATAGCTGTAGGAGTAATACAAAGTGTTGTCTTCATATTCTCATTGTGGAAAACAAGAGACAAACAGCTTCTATTAAGTCCTAAAGAATTCACTGTCACTGTGTAACAATATTGCATGACCCAGAATTGAGGTTAGTATTGAAATGGGAATACTGCTTGAGAATTTGACATCTGCAGTTGTTTACTCATTTGTAATTTAGGTGCAGGGCAGAGATACTGTTTTTCTAAGACTTTAAATTACACTTCAGATACCACTAGCCTCAAGGTAAGAAGTGTAAATATTAGCTGAACTAGATACTGAAAGTAAGAGGCTTGATATAGATTCCTTACTTTTCATTTCTTGGGATACTCATCTTTCTTCAATTCACTGCTTACTGAGAACAGATTACATATAGGCTTAAAGTATGCTTGTGATTGACCTTGTATTTTGAAAATTTAATAAGGGGTGAAGGAAACATTGGCTTTTCCTGACACCAAAAGACTTTCCAAGCAGAGAGCCCTAACAAAAAGTTATAGGGTTGAGTAATTTCCTATCATTCCTTTTCACCTCTATCATTTCGCCAAAAGAAAAGAATGACTCATGGGGCCAACAAGAGAGAAATCAATCAAGAAAAGGACTGACCCTGAAACTCAGACCTAAGTAACCCTTGCATGCGTGGGAAAGGGAAAAAGAATCCTAGAACACGACTTTTTACTGGGGTACCACTTCCACATTTTTAATTAAAAAGCCATCAAATAAAATGTGTAATCAATACCAAAAGCAGGCATAAAACAATTCAGAAGGAAGAACAAAAAATAGCTAAAACCAGTTCATTTTCTGGTTGATTTCTTTAACCACTATACTATTATATAAGAGATTCAAGATAGTACAGCTTTGCTTTGCCTGTGTAATTTAATAGATCTAATCATGGCTATTCTGCTTTATAGTTAGTTCAGTTATTACTACATACATTAAGAATGCTCATAAAGGCCTTTCCTCTAGGACTTCTGAGAAGATTCAGATGCAAAAATGTTCAGCTTGTGAATGCAACAAGGATTAAAGAAAATAAACCTTGACTAGTGTGGTCATGGTGGTGACATCTCTGAATTTTCTGGTTGTTACTTATGTTTCTGTCACAAAAATGTAGGTGCCTATGGAATGAAAGCTACACAGACTTTTGGTGAATATTTGTATTAGAATGATGACCACCTTTGGAAAACTGAGTGAAATTCTGTGTAATTCTGGGGGAACTTAGGTGGCAAAGTAATTATGTAAGTACATAGCCATACAATTACGTGAGTATAAAGCCATCAAGCTGAACAATTTAACTAATACATTCATTTATCTTTCTGTTGACATATTCCAGGCTGTTTGAACATCATAAGCAGCAAACTTTCAGCTATCCATTCTTACCATAAACTGGATTTACTGTAAACCAAATGCAAATCAATCATTCCTCAGCTCACCAGTTTTCTTAATGTTCCTTTGAGTTCATTTTGTAAAGGACTGTGGAACATTAAGTCTGTTATTTATACTACAGCTTTCGTTACTGAATAACACCATGATCTGTAGCAGACCACGTTGTAGAAGTACATGAAACTGTTTTCAAGTAGGTAGGAAATGCAAGGGGAAAAGCCTGAGAGAATGAGCATAACTTTTAGCTTCTCTGTCACACAGTAAACCATCCAGAACAACTGAGTCAAAATATAATCCTTGGTCTGCTTTCAAAATCTGTGTAGTTAAGCCTAGTCTTCCTTGGGAGCTGCTGTAAAATTAGAATACAACCTTTATTATTCAGACATTTTAACTCATTTCAGTAAGTCTGATTCCACAGTGGGATTCCATTGACATGCACAATATGAATAAATATGGTTCTTTGGGCAGAAAGTTTATAATACTTTTTATATATAATTTAAAAAGGTCTTTTAATAAAATAGTATTAGATTTTCGTGTCTTTATATCTTAAGAATATCAGTAACACAGAAATTGTTCAGTGCCAATTAAAAAAAAAAAAAGCCAGCCACCACCACATTTGAGTACATGTAGCTCATTCCGCAAATAATAGAAGGAAAAGCCCAAATGACAGATGGAACAGAAATTCTACTATGAAATATGTTGGTAGTTTCCACCTTGACTTTTCCTTAAGCAACATGTGAACATGCATGCATGCATACATACATACCAGTTGTTCCATTACAAAAATCTATCCTATGGATAGTTCTGCTAGTTAGTGTAAGTACATGGAAATAGCTGAAAGAAGAAATGGAGTAACAGAGGGCTGCCAAAACTGTTACACATTTTTGCTTGAGTAAGTATCAAATTGGCTTTCAAAAATTACAGGTGAAATAAAGAAAATGAAAGAAAAGGAGGGGGGAATTCCTCTAACTTAGAAGCTAAGGACCTTAAGGAGAAAACAGTTCAGTCTGAGATGTATAATCATAGATTATTCAGTATAATATAAAGACTGATGTTCTATCCTACTTTTTATAAATATGTATAATATAATATAATGCAATACAATACAGTACAATGAAATACAATGTAAGGTATGCAATACAAATATTTATTATAGATAAAATTACAATATATAGATAATTGCAAAAAATGAATGCATTTCTATTAGGAAACCAATTAGTCCCTGACCCATCTAGAGTGACCARCTTCTCAACTGCATCAGGCCACAAACAGAGATGACTCAAAAGCTCTTACTGAATTTCTGAAGTCTTGAGCTAGCTTGAAAGTGGATAATTCCTGCAGAGGAGGAATGGAGCCTAAAAATCTGTTGTTACAGAGGTGCCAGCTGAGGACATAATTAACACAAACACTTTGTCTGCCAGCAAAACCCCCTGAAGAAATTTCCATCAGGGCCCCTTCTTTCCATTAGCATACAACAGTTCCCTTTCATTTATTTTGATTAAAGGTTTTGTGCAGGCACATTATAAATTGGGTTACTAAAATAATTTGAATTGAATAATTATATGGGAAATACCTGCAAATCCTATGCAGTTTAATCTTAACCTTAAATTTCACAATTTGCAGATGAGAACTAACACAGAAGTGTAAAAAGGATGATGTACCAATGCCACCCCATGGAGTTGACACATTACAGTAATAAGAATGGATGAGTGAAATCCTCAATTCCTGCCTGTATGGTAGTTCCACAATCATTAATATGGACTGGTGAATTACCTAGTATCTACCTACTAGCATAGCAGTACTGGTGCGATCCAGATTAAGCATAAACACACAATCATGTTTCTATTAATTCAATCAAGCACGCAATATTAAGTTTATGTCAAAATAGTGCTTGTATATTGACTTTAAGTTAACTATGGGAAAACAGCGCAAACCCTGCTTAAAATGTACTGACTCAAGGTTCTGTCCTAATTTTTTAACAAATGTAAAAACTGGTGAGTTAATTTGTAACAGACACACTTTGCATCATATTAAAAATAGTATTGTTGATCTTGCATGAAAGGTTGATGCATCCCACCTAAATTTAGACAGCTGAAGTGTAACTGCCTGTATCTGAAGTGTATATACGTATGAGTACAACTCAGCTCAGCTTGAAGTAGATGTTGGCAATGGGACAGAAGAATTGCAATAGGTATATACTGATTCCTTCATWTTAACTACAAAGATGAGACTTGCTCAAATGTAGTTATTTACACTGTAGTCCTTATAGCTAGATGAGATTACAGTCCTACGAGTGCTAAATCTGATTTAGGCATAAGTAAGGGTATGTGGAAGGAGAGTGTCTGGTCCTTTAAGGGTATCAGGTCAAAGAAGCCATGAAGACCTCACCAACACAAAGTAAGGGACCTCGTGATAAGAACAAACCCGGTCAGTGGGACAAACTGGGGTGTGAAAATGTTTATCTTTTTAGTTGGGAAGATAAGGAAAAGGAGATAAACACACAGAGACATAAAACCTGGCCAATTAGCGTTAACAAACAATAACCAGAAACAAACCTGGTCAGTCACAGTAATTGATGGGCTATCGAGAAACTGCAGGCAAACCAGGACTTTGCAACAGATGAGGATGCAAACCTGAGGGTCCAGGATGTTGGAGGGGGTCGGTGGGACTGTGCCAACTGATGAGGCAATGTGCAGGGGAAGGGGGAGCAGGGAGGAACAGAAAGGGGGGCAGGCAGAAAGGSGTGTAAAAGGGGCAGGTTGTGTGTAAGCACGCTGGTCTGGCTGAGCCCTGCGCCTGATCACAGCCTGTCCTGTCTCTTATATCTTGTTATTAAATCTTTTCTTAGTTCCCTCTCTCCATAATCTCACTCTCTATCCCATGTGTGTGTGTGTGCTGCAAGGACTCAGTGGCAGCCGCTGGTGAGACCTGAGTGTGTGCAAGTGAAATCTGGGGGCAGGTGCCGGAGTCAGACCAGGGGTGCAGGTGCCCCTGACCCCAGCCACTGGGGCAGGAACAGCATGTGCCTCCAAAAACCAGCTACTGGGGGGACCAGGGTAAGTGAGGCAAGTGAGAGGCTCAGCACCAGTGGCTGGCGCGGGACCCACGAGTCACAGCCCGTGTGCCTTGTGACGGCTGCTGGGCTATATAAGATTAGACTCTCAGGTCAAAAAAATCTATTCCATTGTTGTTTCAAAGAAACACTGCATATAATTTCATCAGAAAAACATATTTCAAATAGCATTCCAGAAGCCAATATCTTTAATGMAAATCTTCTTCTTAATTCCCTGCTTAAATTCATGACTAGCTTATAAACTATTTCTTATTTTACCATTATTGTCTTTTAGCTTAAATAGCTCTTTTTCCTCACCAGTTTTTGCATTCCTCTAATAGCAAAATACAATACAGAGAATATAGAGAGTTCTCTATTTGTGCTATATAAACATATCTATCTACAGTATTTAATTTGCTACGTCAAGTTGTTTTAGTCTTTAAATATAAACCAGTATAATTCCTCAACTCATCAGAAGTGGAATTTCTCTGTACTTTCCAGTTTTGAAGGTATCTTGCATGAACAGAGGTCATCAGACCTGAAGACAATATTTCTCAGGGAAAAAAACCATAAATATTTTCTTGTGTCCGTAAGAAACTTATGGGACCAAATATTATATCATTMTGTGATCTACTAATATCTATCTTTTCCTCCTACTTCCTTTTTCTCTCTGAGGAGCTCCCACCTTGCTACAGAATTTTTTACTGTTAGTTCCCAAGTATCTGATTTCGTACTGCATTATATTGCTTTTAACTCAGTTGTACTATTGCCATCCTCTAGTTGACCCTGTTCATATTTCCTTTATATTGGTGCATCCCAGTTTTGTGTTATCAGTATATTTCCAATTCTTTCATGCACAGGTCGCTAAATAAAATATTACCAAAATATTAAGCAAAATCAAATCCACAAGTCTTGTGAAACCYTACTAGTAACATCCTTCCTTACTAGTTGTTTCCTTTTCAGTACAGACTGATTGGTCCAGCTATTCTTACATTAATCTCCATCTCCTTCATCTTAATTAATAACATCTTCCCTGGCAATATATCAACTGCTCTACTGAAGTCCAGATAAAGTAGTTTAGATAAAGCATTGCCTTTGTCTGAAGAAAAAAAAATTAGAAGTTTTCTTAACAAAGAAACATATGAGGTTAATCTGTTACTTTGATATATCCCTTCTACTTTTTATCTGCCTTCTGTTTAATTCACTGTCTTCAATGTCATTAAGCAACTTTTCTTTCCAGATTTAGCCATTGCAGTCACACCTTCCCTTACGTTTTAATCTTCATATAATACAGCTACTACATTTTCTGTTTGTCTATAACACTGAACCATGTTTGATTTTGTTGCATTACTGGACWTGCTGATCCCATGAGTTCATGTACCATTATCTCAGAATTCTGTAATGAAGAAATATCTGGTCTCTCTGRTATAAGCAATTGAGACCATTGAGGTTAACTTCCTCATTGGATGTTTCATTTTCCATCATCCATCACCACCACATTTGTATGAGCTATCCTGGATATCACCAGAGTTAAAGGAATTTATTTTTATTTTTAYTTTTTTAAAACTGAATTCAAATATTTTGTCATACTTAAAGGAGATTACACTTGAATCCTCCCTGCATAGCAATGGGCTAATTATTCACTAATATTTTCTGGTTTGTACTTTTGGGTGGGTTTTTTATTTTCTTTGTCCCCATAGCTTTCCTGGAAATTTTCCTGGACAAGGTGGATAGAAGTCTATAGTAACCACCTTGGACTCTCATTACTTTCTGGGTCAGTGTGCTTGAGCAACTTTTATGTATYTGAAGGGACTCTGAAAGACACAATTTTAAAAGACAAAGCTATTAYTTGGTTAGAATCTATAAACTACTAGGTTAAATGATATTGGATTCTGTGTCCAAAGAGTCTTTGCTGGCTGGGCAGCTATCAGAAATTGGTGGAAGGTTCAGCCTTTGTTGCTCCTGCATCAGCCTGATTCTCAGTGTGTTCGTTGCCATCTTCAGGCTTCCTGTTTATCTCTTTATGTCTTTATGTCCATGTTAGGGTTTTGGTTTGTTTTTTGTGTTGGGTTTTTTTTTTTTGGGGGGGGGGGGGAAGGGAGGTGTTTTGTTTTGTTTCTTTTTTCTGGAATCATTGAGTTGCAGACTGTCCCCATACTAGCAATCTTACTTCTGTCTGCAATTTTATATTTCTTATCTTGCACGGCTCTGCTCAGCAGACTTTCTCTATCAAAACTAGGCCTTGGATCACTGACAGCTCAACCCCTGGGAGGAGGGGAAGGTAGTTTTATAGTATAATTCATTTTATCAGGAAGTAGAAATAGACATAAAGTGAATCAGATGAATCATACTTTCAGTGTGATTGACGATGTTTTTCCTTCAACTATACATGAGGGGTAGGGCGACCAGCTAAGAAGTAGATATCTACATCAGGGAGATCTAAGTCAGATGAGATGAAATCTCTTCAAGCTCTCTGCCTTTAACCCTTTAAAGGAAATGACCACTGTGCACTTAGAAAAGAACCACTTATTCTTCACGTTACTTGTTCTTTTTAAAGTAAAAATAGGCATTTGTGAGCGTTCTCTGTTAAATGTTTATATAATCAGGATTACATGATAGCTGCAGCCTGTAACACAGAGTTTTAGAAGATCTTCTCTGTCTAACTTTAGGCTTGAGACTAGGTGGGAAGTACCTCAAGGGAACCTCAAAGGTCCTAACCACATTCCACTAATCTCTTTCCACTAGGAAAAATTAGGAGGACCAGTATAGTAAGCAAAAAACTGTAGGTGCAAATTGGAGTTAGATGTTAGGCAGAACTGATCCAACTCTGATCTTTGCATATGACAGAAGTCCTGCCTTGCTATAGGGCATCTCTCATACTGTGATCTATCTATAGTCTTTAAATTTTAAGGCAGTATTTTTCAGGTTATTTTGCCAGCAATGAAAGATAAACCAGTAACTCTGGAAGCAAGTCCATTTTCAATTTGAAAATTAAAAGAAGACTGTGATACTAATTTTCTAGCTGAAAATACTATTATGTTCTGCAGTCTGCAGAATCAATGAAATATTTAGGAAGTGATGTGTTAGAATCAATATGAAAATACAGTAATTCAGTGGTATCTTGTTAATATAGAAGAAAATTGAAAACATAATTCAAGAGAGTTCAAAGATTTTTCACTGCAAGTATTTTTTTCCCTTCTAAGTACCAGATCTTTAATCACTATTAACCAGCTGCAATCTTCTGGAACTCCAGTTAAGATTATACTTCACCTCTGGACACACATAGGTCCGGACTGTGGATGGTTTTGTGTGATCAGGTTAAAAAAGGTAAAAAGACAGAATTTTTATAAGATTGCAAAAGGTCTTTGTGTGATGGGAAAATAAAGAGCAAAAGCTTAAAACTAAAAACTCCATTAAAGCACCATTAAAGTTATGGAGACCTTCACCACTGATTTCAGTGGCTCTGAGATGTTGTTAAAAGAAAACTGCAAACTAATATCACTAAGTTTATCACCTTAATAAAAATTTCAGGAGAAAAGCTGAGTTTATAAGCATAAGAAGAATTTGCAATTATTAAGCTGAAATGTATCCAGTGGCTTCTCTGTTAAGGACAATCTGAACTTTTTTTGTTTGTTGGGTTTTTTTTCTTTACAAGCATGAAAATCAGTAGTAATACAAAAAAATTATAAATGGCAACATTATTGTTACTTGCCTGAAAAGTATCCCAAGGTTACAGATATGTGCCATTCAAAACCTTGGAAAAAAGTTTCAACAAAAAATATCAAGTTAATACCAGTACTACTTTTTTACGGAGTTTTGGAGAGCATTTGTTTGTTTATTGTTTTGAAGGCTTGGAATAGAGACTCACATTTCTCTGAAAACTTGAAGATTATGCTACTACAGAAAGAAAGGAACATGAAAATGATGATTATCTATTGAATTTGGCCAGYGTGCTATCATTCAAGCTGCGTGAACCATAATAATAAAACAGAGCTGCTGGTGAGAAGTGAGTTACCAGGTTCTCATATGGCACAATATCCTCACCACTCTGCTTTATGTTGCTTTCTGACTCTTTGCTGGCATACAGACGTATATAGCCATGATCATGGGCATGTGCTGACATCTAAGCCACAAGGATAACAGTCTCAGGATGTGTGAAGAACCCTAACATATTACATGAGCATAGCTCCTGAAGGAGCTGGTTGAAACGACTCCTCTCATATCTTATTCCTATGACTCTCAACAGGAAATACATTGATTTACTGAATGTCTAAATAGTCCAAAGTGTCATAATTGATTAGATTTATCTCATAGCATTTTTCATATGAAAATCATATTATATTATCCATCATTAGTGAATTTGATGTTCATTTTTTCCCTGAATTCAAGGAATTCTGGATTTCCACATATATGTGTATGTGTATGTAAAAATATATATACATAGCTGTGAAACTTTATATATATGTATATACAATTTCCTCGTCTCTCTCTCTTTGTGTGTATGTGTATGCATGGACATGCAAATTCCTCCTCTAGAAATATCAGTGAAAGGACAAGTAAGCTTGTAATAAACAATGAAATAAACTGTGCCAGATTTCAATGAATGTAACAGAAAAAAAAGGAGTTAGCAGCTTGACCAGCTCTTCTCCCTGTAGGCCTGTTCTCCATAGAGCATTTTGTAGTGACTTAAACACTTAGCTCGAAGGGACTCCTTCTTACCCTAACTTAATGGATCTAAAAATTGTTATAATAGAACTCAGTCTGAAAGCATTACTGCACGATCTGGTTCATGCTGTGGGCCAGAAGGGAAATAATACAACACAGAGGTAAAACATAGTTAACATCTGCATTTACAATAATGGAAACAATATATAGGGCATTAGATGATTCCAAAATTTTATGTGGAAGAAAGCTGGCCATACTTTCCTTTGAGGAGACCTATCAAAAAATGTATTATCAATATGAAAGGACAAAAATATGTAGTGTCATTGATGCTTTCAGCAAAAAAGATCATAATAACAAGGTTCTACACTGAGTGTTCTTTATTGGGAAGGAATATTTGGATTTTGCTTAAAAAACATGTAAGTACTCAACATTCATTTCTGCATTAATATAAATGCTGACAATTTCTTAGAATATTTCTTCTAGTTCTTGTGTGTATTTTAATAATTTGTTATGTCTCTATGATTGTAAATATTCAAACCCCTGCTGTAAATTATATCAGCTCAGGGTCTGGAAATTATAATTCAAATATAGTGTTACTTTGAGCAAAGGAGCAAAGGCTTTGCAGAACAAAGAAATTGTTTGAATTTAATTTCTTTATATTTCCATAAAGAAACCATCCACAAACCCTCAAACCTTTAACCCAGAATCTGAGAGGCTGGTTCCATTCTCCAGTCCCTGTAATAAAATTACGTGATATAAGGGATGTCAGACCATATTTTGTTTAAGGTGATCCTGATTTCCCTGCCTGTTGATGAGATACAAGAAAAGTAATTTTTTTTTTTTTTTTTAATAAGTATTTGCTTTGTAGAGTGCCAGGTGTAAAACCAACAGAATATCTTTTACTGTCTAAAATACTCTGAACAAGCACAAGGAATCAATCTGTTAAATAAGGTGTGATTTCTACATTTTCACTTCTTAGACTGGAATCATGCTCTAAATAGAAATAAGTGTTAGAAGAAAGAGAAGGAAAATAAAACCAACAGCAGCACAGAACAACTGTTTTGAATGTAGTGATATTTTCATTTTAACTGGCTTTTAGCTACTGTTTCTAAAAAGGAATATTAAAATAATAATTAAAAAAAAAAAAAAGCAGCTTGCAAGCCATTGTATGTTAATGTTTGCCAAAATYCATTACCACTGACATGGACTTGAGCTAGGTCTGGAAATTTTAGTCGCTCTGGGCAAATAATATTTTTTATATGTTAGTGAAGTATCTCAAGGTTGAGGTTTTGGTTTGGGTTGTTGGTTTTTTTCTTCCCCTTTCTTCCATTATCTTAAATCATTAGAATGTAAATTTCTCTTCTTATTCTAACACATTTTCCTGACAGTTGTGGTAGTCAAGGTCTAATGAAATACCAATATTCTTATTTTACTTTTATTAAATGCCTATTTATTGTACCCAAAGTTCAGACAGATAGACAGCTATAACCACACAAAAAGAACAACTTAGCAAAGCCTACCTCTTAGATTTTTCCTCCCCTCTCCAGCTTCATCAGACCATCAGTAGTGTTTATAGGAGATAGAGATAGATAGATAGACAGACAGACAGATTGATTGGTTGATTGCTTTGTTGATAGATCAATAGATAGAGAGATACATATTACAGTACTTACATTGATAAATGCATAGTATTATTTCTGACCATGAAAATGACATTTTCAGGTGATCCACTAATCCAAAAGGAAGCAGCAGGTTTCAATAAATTAGATTTATTATAGAAAACAGCTGGGTTGCATTCTACCTATTGCTCCACTAATACTGTGGGTTAATTAAAACAATTTATGTGCTTATGATACTCCTTCTATAACTTTTTACCTAGTATTTCTTTCTTCTGTGAGGATTATCATATATGAAATACCTACCAAAATGTCCCATTTTCTTTAGTCACTGCATATTTTCACAGGACATGAGAATAGAAACAAATATTTGGTTATGGTTACTTGAWGACTCGCTGACATTTCAGCTTTATTTTTATGAGTAATAAATGCAAACTATAGGTAATGAAGTGGGAAGTCTTAAAAAGGCTGTAGGTCAAAATCAAATTTTATCTCCTTGAAAGACAAGTACTATTAAAAATGGTTGTCTCCTGCCTGTTAGCATTTGCAATTAAACAACCTTCCAGCTGATTCAGGATGGCGGTCTCAGGAACATTATTGTGTTTCACCGCAAATTTACCAGACTAAATGCAAAAGAAAGACCTATAACAGAGTGTGAACAGACCATTTCAGGTTTTAGTGTATCATATGATTTACTACAACTTACAGTATTCCAAGCAACATTATCATTCACTAGCACAGTTCTTAAAAGAACCCAAATCCATCTTTTCAGAAACTATTCACGTAAAATTCTCATTATCCTGCTCAGAACAAATATTTTCCATGTAGGTTCCATGGAAGTTTAGCATCATTATACTAGCTCTGGGTGATGGGCGTTGTATAAAGAAAAATAAAAAGCTAACTTTAAAAACAAAATACAAAAAGAAAAAAAGGAGATAAATACATATCATGAAGACTCTTGCCAGAAAAATAGTTTGCTTAATTTTATTTTATTTAAATAGTATAAAATAGAAAGCTTTCCTTTGACAATAATAGGTCTGCAAACTAAGAATGCTGGTTTTAAACTGTACTCAGTCTTTATATGATTACTTTTAACACTGTTATGTTCTATGATTATTCTATTACAGTCCAAAACATCAATTTTACGATGGAACAGAATATAAAAATGTGAGGAAGGCCAGTATTTGTATGTGAATAACTATAACAGGCAAAAGTTTTCACCACTGATAGTCATAGCAGAGCTTTATTTACATTTATAGTTAAAAATTATGCTCATAGTCTAGAAAATATTTTACAGCTCATTTTGCAGAAAAAAAATTGTCCTTAGACACAATTCATCTTCAGAGCTTTTGATTATCCTTTTTCTAATTTTTAAGTGAGTGCTCTAAAAATAGATATAAGTCCAAGCTTATGTACTCTACACTTTGATTAATACTAAACATCTAGATAGCCAAAAATATGAAATGTACAAGGTCAGGGAAGTAGCCAACCCCTTTCCATAAAGGTAAGACTTGCAAGTCAGCTACAAGTTGTGGTATTTCATGTCTCTTGAAGTAATATGAATTTTTCCTTTTTTTTTCTTTTAGTACTTATACCAAATAGCACTGACATGTGCATTAATATGTGATCTAAGGTATTTGCATAGTCTACTTGACTGTCATCAAGGGATTCCATTATCCATTCTGATTAGCAAGCAGAAGGTCTAAGCTATCAATTTTTAAAAAATCTGTCCTTTCACTAAGTAGCTTGTTAACACAATAAAGTAACTGATATTACTTCAGGAAATGTATAGGTACATACTGTTGTGGTTTAACCTGGCAGATAGCCAAACACCACACAGCCGCTCGCTCACTCCCCCCTTCCCCTGCAGTGGGATGGAGGAGAGAATCGAAAAAAAGAAGTAAAATTCGTGGATTGAGATAAAGACAGTTTAATAGAATAGAAAAGGAAGGGATAATAATAACAATAATAATAATAATAATGGTAGAATATAAAAAATGAGTCATGCATAATGCAGTTGCTTACCACCTGCTGACTGATAACGGAGCCGCGACCGCTACTTCCTGGACCACGCCCCCTATTTATGTACTGAGCATGGCATCATATGGTATGGAATACCCTATTGGCCAGTTGCGTTAGTTGTCCCGGCTATGCTCCCTCCCAGCTCYTTGTGCACCTGGCAGAGCATGGGAAGCTGAAAAGTCCTTCACTAGTGTAAACATTAATTGGTAACTAAAACATTAGTGTGTTATCAACATTATTCTCATCCTAAATCCAAAACACAGCACTAGGAAGAAAATTAACTCCATCCCAGCCGAAACCAGGACAATATCCACCCCTTATTCTATACCATCTATGTCATGCCCAGGTCTCACTATCTGTAATACATTCCAATTAATCACCACCACTTTTCCTGTCTTTTGATGTATACACACAGATATCATTCCCTTAGTCTATGGGCCATCCCTCTAAAATGTCCATTGAATTCATTTAGTCCATGACTTTGGGATCCATCTGTCATAACAGTCTTTCAGGGCAGGAGACATGGTGTGTGGTGTTGGATTGTTGCATCCTGAAGCCAGTTCTGGTTCCATTATTGCTGCACTTGTCCGGTTCTATCGTTGTTCCACTTTGCTCAGTTTCATCAGAGTTCATTCTTCATTAATCTGAGTGATTTTTACAGCAATACCTTTGATATGACATATGGCAACCATAGGAGTGATGACATACAGCATTATATAGTAATTAACATCATACAAATCAGTTCATTGGCTATTTTCACCCAAAATCAAATCCCCTTGAGGTACACATCGGACTTCCCCATCCTTTTGTATTACCCACCAAGTGCACTCAGGTCCCTGAGCAAAAGCAATCCCACAAATGAGTTTTCCCTTGCCTGAGGCAGGAGTAACCCAGACTGTCTTCCCCAGCATATTCCTTACGTGCACTACAGGGACTTTATCCCCATCTACAGTACGTAAAAGTTCTGATTGGGCAGGGCCAGCTCGATTGAAAGATCCCTTGGTATTGACTAACCAGGTGGCTTTTGCTAAATGTGTGTCCCAATGCTTGAATGTCCCACCACCCAGTGCTCTCAGTGTGGTTTTTAGCAGTCCATTGTATTGTTTGATTTTCCCGGAGGCTGGTGCATGATTGGAGATGTGATATACTCACACAATGCCATGCTTTTCGTCCCAGGTGTCTATGAGGTTGTCTGACTCAATTCTTTCTGGAGTGTCATGTCACCATAAGACTTGTTTTTCAAGGCCCAGGATGGTGTTCTGGGCAGTGGCATGGGGCACAGGATATGTTTCCAGCCACCCAGTGGTTGCTTCCACCATGGTGAGCACATAGCCCTTGCCTTGGCGGGTCTGTGGGAGTGTGATATAGTCAATCTGCCAGGCCTCCCCATATTTATATTTCAACCATTGTCCTCCATACCAAAGAGGCTTTAATCGCTTGGCTTTCTTGATTGCAGCACATGTTTCACATTCACAGATAACCTGTGCAATAGTGTCCATGGACAAGTCCACCCATCTATATGTTTAGCCCATCACGAGCCCATCTATATGTTAAATCTCTTCCTTGATGGCCTGAGGTGTTGTGGGCCCACCAAGCTAGAAATAATTCACCCTTGTGTTGCCAGTCCAGATCCACCTGAGCCATTTCAATCTTAGCAGCCTGATCCATCTGCTTGTTGTTCTGATGTTCTTCAGTGGCCCAAGTCTTGGGTACRTGAGCATTTATGTGACGTACTTTTACAACCAGGTTCTCTACCCAGGCAGCGATATCTTGCCAGAATGCAGCAGCCCAGATGGGTTTACCTCTGCACTGCCAGTTGTTCTGCTTCCATTGCTGCAACCACCCCCACAGGGCATTTGCCACCATCCATGAGTCAGTATAAAGATAAAGTACTGGCCATTTTTCTCGCTCAGCAATATCCAAAGCCAGCTGAATGGCCTTCACCTCTGCAAACTGACTCGACTCACCTTCTCCTTCAGCAGTTTATGCAACTTGTCTGATAGGACTCTATACAGCAGCCTTCCACCTCCAAAGCTTTCCAACAAGACAACAAGACCCATGAGTTAACAGGGCATATTGCTTCTCATTTTCTGGTAGTTTATTATACAGTGGGGCCTCTTCAGCACGCGCCACCTCCTCCCCTGGCAATATCCCAAAATCTTTGCCCTCTGGCCTGTTCGTGATCACTTCCAAGATTCCTGGGCGACTGGGGTTTCCTACTCGGGCCCGCTGTGTGATCAGTGCGACCCACTTACTCCACGTAGCACCTGTTGCATGATGTGTAGAGGGGACCTTCCCTTTGGACATCCAGCCCAGCACCGGCAGTCGGGGTGCCAGGAGGAGCTGTGCTTCAGTACCAACCACTTCTGAAGCAGCTCAAACCCCTTCATATGCTGCCAATATCTCTTTCTCAGTTGGAGTATAGCGGGCCTCGGATCCCCTGTATCCCTGACTCCAAAACCCTAAGGGTTGACCTCGAGTCTCCCCAAGTGCTTTCTGCCAGAGGCTCCAGGTAGGGCCGTTCTCCCCACYTGCGGTGTAGAGCACATTCTTTACGTCTTGTCCTGCCCGGACTGGCCCAAGGGCTACTGCCTGAACTATCTCCCRTTTAATTTGTTCAAACGCTTGTTGTTGCTCAGGGTCATATGTGAAATCGTTCTTTTTTCTGGTCACTTGATAAAGAGGGCTTACGATCTGACTGTAATTTGTGATATGCATTCTCCAAAAGCCCACAATGCCTAAGAAAGCTTGTGTTTCCTTTTTGCTAGTCGATGGAGACATGGCTGTTATCTTGTTGACCATATCCATTGGGATCTGACGATGCCAATCTTGCCATTTTATTCCTGAAAATTGGATTGGCTGTGCAGGTCCCTTGACCTTACTTTGTTTTATGGCAAAACCAGCCTTTAGAAGGATTTGAATTATTTTCTTCCCTTCCTCGAAAACTTCTGCTGTGTTGCCCCATACAATGATGTCATCAATGTATTGCAGGTGTTCTGGAGTCCCACCCTGTTCTAGTACAGCGTGGATCAGTCCATGGCAAATGGTGGGGCTGTGTTTCCACCCCTGGGGCAGTCGATTCCAGGTGCACTGCACACGCCTCCAAGTGAAAGCAAACTGTGGCCTGCACTCTGCCACCAAAAGGATGGAGAAGAACGCATTAGCAATATCAATTGTGGCATACCACTTGGCTGCCTTTGACTCCAGTTCATATTGAAGTTCTAGCATGTCCAGCACGGCAGGACTCAATGGTGGCGTGACTTCATTCAGGCCACGGTAGTCCACTSTTAGTCTCCACTCTCCATTAGACTTTCGCACTGGCCATATGGGACTGTTAAAGGGTGAGCGGGTCTTGCTGATCACTCCTTGGCTCTCCAGTTGACGAATCAGCTTATGGATGGGAAGCAGGGAGTCTCGGTTGGTGCGATATTGCCACTGGTGCACCGTTGCGGTAGTGATCGACACCTTTTGTTCTTCGACCCTCAGCAACCCCACAACAGAAGGGTCCTCTGAGAGACCGGGTAAGGTGGATAGCTGTTTAATTTCCTCCGTCTCCAAGGCAGCTATACCAAAAGCCCACCGGTACCCCTTTGGGTCCTTGAAATAATACCCTCTCCTGARGTAGTCTATGCCAAGGATGCACAAGAGCCTCTGGACCAGTCACAATGGGGTGCTTTTGCCACTCATTCCCACTTAGGCTCACTTTGGCCTCCAATACAGTCAGCTCTTGGGATCCCCCTGTCACTCCAGAAATACAGATGCGTTCTGTCCCTTCACAGCTTGATGGCATCAGGGTACACTGTGCACCGGTGTCTACTAGAGCCTTATACTCCTGTGGGTCTGATGTGCCAGGCCATTGAATCCACACAGTCCAGTAAACCCGGTTGTCCCTTTCCTCCACCTAGCTGGGGGCAGGGCCCCTTTAGTTCTGGTCATAATACTCATTACTCACTTCTTGTAGATGCGAATCAAAAGTCCTTTTATTAAGATCGGAAGTAAAGTCAGGTCTTCTACTCTGTCTGGGGAACTGCTCACTGGAAACTGGAGCAGCAGTTTTTCTGGAAGAACCCCCTTTGTGGTTGTTTTTCTTGCAACTCATGTACCCGTGCCTCTAGGTTGAGGTAGATTTTCCATCCCACTCCCTCATGTCCTCTCCGTGGTCATGCAGGTAAAACCACAGCATGCCCAGGGGTGTGTATCTACGATATCTTCTTTCTTGAGCAGAGGGACACTTATTCCTAATGGCTGAGATACTGGTCCGTACAGGTGGGGAGTATGACATATTCTCTGTGAGTTGCTGGAACTCCCAGGACATTTTCTTGGCTGTCATGTCCGGCAGTTTCTCCATAGCCCAGGTGCAGGCCCACAGGGAGGAAGAGAGGTTTTCTTCATATTGCCGGAGTTGGCCAGCCAATTCATCCACCGTTGGTTCCTCTCCATCTTTCCAGGTCATTATTGCCAATGAGTTTGCATACAATGCTAGTGCGGTTCGTACAAACATCCACCACATGGGTTGGGTGCATTTGACTTCATCTGGATCCTTGGATAACTGCTCGTTGTCCAGGTCACTGTAAATCACCTCCAGCACACCTAATTCCCTCAGGTACTGGATATCTCTCTCCATGGTGGTCCACTTGCCTAGGTGACATACAACATCTTCCTTGAAGGGATACCTTTCCTTCACGCCTGACAGGACTTGCTGCTAGAGGTTGAGGACTTGTGCCCCTTGTCCAATCGCCTTGTCAATGCCCCCTTCCCTAGAAAGGGATCCTAGCTGCTTGGCTTCCCTCCCCTCTAATTCCAGGCTGCTGGCGCTGTTATCCCAGCATCGGAGCAGCCAGCTGACAATGTGCTCGCCTGGGCGGCGGCTGAGATCTTTTCACATATCTCGCAGCTCATTCAGGGATAGGGATCGGATGGTTACCATCTCTTTTAGGGCTTCTGCCTTTTCCTCCTCCTGTTGTCATGATGACCATGGTTCATCTTCATCCCTCACTAAATGAGCTGATTTTCTTGTGCGTTTCTTCTTCTGTATAGGGACGACTGATGCTGGCACAGGTTGGTTCTCTGGTTCAGCCTCAGTGACTGTTGCCCGGGTTGGAATAGCTGCAGTGCCTGTGACAGGGGCTGGAGTAACTGCAGTGCCTGCTGCCAGGATTTCAGTAGCTGCAGTGCCTATTGCAGGGGTTTGAGTAGGCACAGCGCTTGTCGTGGGGGTTTGAGTAGCCACAATGCCTATTGTGGGGGTTTGAGTAGCCACTGTGTTTGTTGCCGGAGTTGATCTCCGGATGGTATTCCTAAATAGTTGTTTAACCCTTAACAAGACCTGAACTACATTCAGGACATAGCAATATGAACATGCTTGTTTGAACATCCCAAGGATATTCAAAATTCTCAAAAACTGTTGTGGAGGGCTTCACAAAGAAGATGATAGAAGAAAAATAAGTTCCTGAAGATATGAAAGGGAAGGTGAAGGAGTGGGGGAAAATGTCCTACTGCCTCCCCCATAAATTCATTCTCCGAGGAGAAAAAAAGTGTAATATTTAATAGTTTCTAGGAGGTGGTTCCCGAGGTACAGAGATGATGGCAATGCTGAGTACAGATACCAGATTAGATTCATGACCAATGATTTTATCATATCATAAAACAGTGTTACACAGTGCAGCAAAATTATAACCTTGACCCAGTTCCGAGCAGTGATAAACAGCACAACAGGGAACATATACTGAGAGAAAGGTATTACATAACCCAACACCGAGAGCCAGCCCCACAACTTTGAGAGCCAATAAATCAACATTGTGACCAGTGACTATTAAACCAATATAATGAATGCTTATAACAAATTTTGCCTTAACACGCTTTGGTCAGATCTGTCGTTATCTCAACCCTTCATGCCCCACATTGGGTGCCAAAAAAGACGGTTGTGGTTTAACCTGGCAGGCAACCAAACACCACACAGCCGCTCGCTCACTCCCCCCTTCCCCCGCAGTGGGATGGGGGAGAGAATCGAAAAAAAGAAGTAAAATTCATGGATTGAGATAAAGACAGTTTAATAGAACAGAAAAGGAAGGGATAATAATAACAATAATAGTAATAATAATGGTAGAATATACAAAATGAGCGATGCGCAATGCAGTTGCTCACCACCTGCTGGCTGATAAGGGACCCGCAACCGCTACTTCCTGGACCACGCCCCCTATTTATGTACTGAGCATGGCATCATATGGCATGGAATACCCCATTGGCCAGTTRCRTTAGTTGTCCCGGCTATGCTCCCTCCCAGCTCCTTGTGCACCTGGCAGAGCACGGGAAGCTGAAAAGTCCTTGACCAGTAAACTGCTTAGCAACAATTAAAAACATCAGTGTGTTATCAACATTCTTCTCATACTAAATCCAAAACACAGCACTAGGAAGAGATTTAAGTCTATCCCAGCCGAAACCAGGAGACATACATAATTTACATTACTTAGTGAGCCAAAATAATATTCTAAATTAATGGTGGGAATATCCTTTACTAACTTCTACTGCTTAAAAGCTCGTTGTCTAGTCTAAGCTAATGGCCAAGTCTCCTCATATAGTCAAGAATAAGAGTAAAATAACTATATCTGAAAGGCAACAGAGCCTACCTTTCTTAGGGACTTATTTTAGCAGTAGATAAAGTTACATGAGACAAGTCACATGTTAGGTGCTTAATTTTCAGATGTCCATTCTCTGGTAATGAAATAAAAACTACCTTCTGAAAGTGAAAACTTTGCAATTTAGTTGGAAAAAATTGAATAAACTTAAGAGGTAAACATAAGCAGATCTAAGGAGTGAAAGATGGAAACAGAGTGTGGTTTTTTATTTGAAATAGAACACCATGAAAGCATGAAGGAAAGGAGAAATTAATAGTAGATAGAATAATTTCACTAGCTGTGTGACTGCATTTATATGTACTGTAAAGAGTGACATTGATTAAAGAAAACAAATATTATTGAATAGTGCTGATTTTACCAAAACAAAATTTTCTGTCAAAAAAAGAATTTGGCAAGAATGACCACTGTACCTTAAGATATGAAGGCATTCACCCATAATAGTCTCTATTTCTGTTTGTTGGACCTATACATCTTAGTCCTAACTCAGTTGCATGATATGCAAAAATTGTTTAGTATCCAGTTCTAAACAGAGATTATACTTAGAATTTTAATTACTAGGGTGGTGGAACTTCAATGTGAACAGAATCTATTGAATCAATATTTAAGAAATAATTAATAATCTATGCTATTAAAAGCAGGAGAAAATATGGAACACAAACAGTGTTTGTCAAATGTCATGTACACTCTTATGCGCCTACAAGCAAAACAGATTAACATCAAGACAGTGCTTAGGTAGATTCTGTTCAGCTGGACAGAACTTTTGTAAGCTCTTCTGTACTCATTCTTAAAATTTTCATTTTAAATCCATTTTTAATTAAATTATCTGGTATTATCACATATTAAATTATCACAGAAGCATAGAATGCTTTGTGTTGGAAGGGACCTTTAAAGGTCATCTAGTCCAGCCCCCCTGCAATGAGCAGGGACATCTTCAACTAGATCAGGTTGCTCAAAGCCCTGTCCAAACAGACTTTTAACACTGCCAGTGATGGGGCATCCACAATTTCTCTGGGCAACCTGTTCCAGTGTCTCACCACCCTCATCGTAAAAAAATTCTTGCTTATATCTAATCTAAATGAACCCTCTTTTAGTTTAAATCATTGTACTGGGTCCTGTCACTACAGGCCCCAGTAAAAAGTCTTTCCCTGTCTTTCTTATAAGCCCCCTTTAAGTATTGAAATGCTGCAAGAAGGTGCCCCCGGAGCCTTCTCTTCTCCAGGCTGAACAACCCCAACTCTCTCAGCCTTTCCTCATAGGAGAGGTGTTCCAGCCTGATCATTTCTGTGACCCTCCTCTGGACCTGCTCCAACAGGTCCATGTCTTTCTTGTGCTGAGGACTCCAGAGCTGGATGCAGTACTCCAGGTGAGGTATCATGACAGTGGAATRTAAGAGGCAGAATCATCTTCCTCGACCTGCTGGCCACACTTCTTTTTATGCAACCCAGGATACAATGGGCTTTCTGGGCTCCAAATGCACATTGCCAGATCATGTTAGTTTTTTGTCCACTAGTATTGTGCTGGTTTTGGCTGGAATAGAGTTAATTTTCTTCATAGTACATAGTATGGGGCTATGTTTTGGATTTGTGACCAAAACAGTGTTGGTAACACAGGGGTGTTTTCGTTACTGCTGAGCAGTGCTTACACAGAGTCAAGCCCTTTTCTGCTTCTCGTACCACCCCACCAGCGAGCACGCTGGGGGTGCACAAGAAGCTGGGAGGGGACACAGCTGGGACAGCTGACCCCAACTGACCAAAGGGATATTCCACACCATATGATGTCATGCTCAGCATATAAAGCTGGGGGAACAAGAAGGAAGTGGGAACATTTGGAGTGATGGCATTTGTCTTCCCAAGTAACCGTTAAGCGTGATGGAGCCCTGCTTTCCTGGAGATGGCTGAACACCTGCCTGCCGATGGGGAGGAGTGAATGAATTCCTTGTGTTATTTTGCCTTTGTTTGCATGTGTGGCTTTTGCTTTACCTATTAAACTGTCTTTATCTCAACCCATGAGCTTTCTCACTTTTACTCTTCCAATTCTCTCCCCCATCTGACTGGGGGGAAGTAAGCGAGCAGCTGTGTGGGGCTTAGTTGCCGGCTGGGGTTAAACCACAACAAGTACCTGCAAGTCCTCTCCACAGGGCTGCTCTCCATCCATTCACCCCTCAGTCTGTTTTGATACTGGTTGTTTCCCCAACCCAGGTGCAGGACCTTGCACTTGGCCTTGTTGAACTTCATGAGGTTCACATGGGCCCACTTTTACTTTAAAATGCTACCAGTGCTAATTACCTTTGTATTATGCTGTTTTGTCATGTAGGTTCTGAATCTTAGTTCTTTTTGGAAGTACTAGTTTTACCTTTGCTCCAACACAAAACTTTTTATCATGCTTTCTGCCATAATCATCTTTTCCCCTATAGTCATAAAACCTATCATTTGATGCCTTTATGATTATCTTAATCATATATTCTTAATATAATCATGCCAGGATTCCTATTTCTCATACATTGGAAAACTTATAAGAAGTAAAGTATTATCTTTACCTACTAATAATATTCCTATGCAAAATAACAGAAACATAATTGTGCTACCAGTGCCTTGATAATGGCGAGGACGTTGTTTCTGCCAAAAAGTGAGCTAGTTTTCCAATAATATCACTTCAGTCAAGGGACGTCTTCTTGTGTACTTAAAATTACTAAAACAATTGCAGTTTTTTGATGCTAGGAGGATCTTTTAATGTCAGGCATACTTCCTGAATAGAAAAAGTAAATTCTTGAAGAAATTAATTCTTAAAAACTTATCCAACAACTCATACATTTTGAAACTGTGATAATAAACAAATGGGAAAAATGGAATGAGAAATTCCCTCCCTTTCTCCTCACTCCAAAACAGGAAAAAAGCCTAAAAAAAAGCCCTTCTACTAAAATATTAACCCTGACAGGAAAATGTGATCAAGTTTGACAATGTCAAGATGCTGAAAATTGAGGGCCTGAAAAGCTAAAGTTCCTCTTGCTTAAGAAACACTACAAGTTTCTTTGGATAGTTCAGTGAACTCTGGCCGAGCCTAGAACTTTCCCTTGAGAAATTGTATTCTAGAGGCAGAGACCATGAATCATTCTTTGAAGCAATGATCAATGACTAAGAAGTCAAATACAAATCCCAGCTCCAGCAGTAATTATCAGGCTACCTCATTTAATAAGTTTGCTAATATCCTGGCCAAAACAAATGAATGAGTTATAATCTAAGATAATTTCAATTTCAAAGGTCAAGTAGATGCTGTGAAATGCAGTTTTGATTATAGTAAGGTGAAGAAATCTTATAATTTTTAGATACAGTGTTTCTGGAAATACAACTTATTTCATCTTTCTGCCTTTTTTTTTTTTTTTTTTTTTACCTCTCATTATCTACTTGCAATTTTGTTACGTGTTAAAATCAATGACAATATCAAGAACTTTACCCATACTTTAATTTTCTCCTAGCAAAGATATTATCAGAATCTTCAGTTAATTAAGAGCAGACAATGACCTGATAATATCAGACTACAAAGGATACAACTACAATTCATACTATCTCTGTGTGAAGCAGAGAAATTAAGTTACAAGCACTCTTTGGAAAAAGAAAAGGAATCAAAAAAAAAGAATTAAAATAAACCCTTCCTTTCAAAGAATCAAAGAATTCCTGAATGACAAGTAATACTATTCTGAGATGGTGCTTCAATGTGTAAGCATACCAAAGCAATCTGCAGTGTTACATTCAAGTAGTTTTTCATGTTTGTATTTCATATGGCCTGAGTTTTGGTTACAAAATCTTTCACTCCCATAGTGTAAAAAAAAAAAAAAGCTGATAGAACTAGTCAGTATGAATCATTTTGCAGTGCAAACCTTCTTGACATGTTCAGGATAAAACAGTACATAAAGTCATTGCTGTGTTTGTGAAATATATACAAGTACACCAATTATGATAAAAAAATTACCAATAAAAAACTGCAGCTGGGATTCTCATTTTGTATTTTGACTACTCTGAAAAGAGTAGTTTGACTTTGAAAACTGTTGAATAATGAGTAACTCTCAGTGAAAAGGAGGATTACTTGTTAACTAACTGCCCACTGGAGCAGGAATGTGAAGCCTTTCCTGAGCCATAAATTTTCTTAGAAACCTTAGGAGTGACTTGACTTTTTGTCACAAGCAAAGCCAAGTTTATATATATAGAACATTTGGTATAGCATACTCTAACAGAGAAAGTAATGATTAGAAATGGATGGATTCCATCATAAAAAGCACAACTGCTTGATGGAATTCCCTTTCATATACAGTAGTCCTTTGTAATGGTAAGTGTCCTGGCCTCCAAAGTAGTAACAGGAAATGCTTGCCTTCATTCTTGGAAAAAAGAAGGTACTAAAATAATCTGTTTTATTCTTACCTCAAGATACACAATTGCAGAATTCAACCACGTGGGTTATTTTAATCTTAAGGCAAATTACACATACATGCTTCCCAAAGAATTTAGGAAACATCTACATGCATGACAAGTTAGTTGGTGTTCTTGTATAGCATACTCCAGTTTTAGGATATTAGTTTATTCAAGCTTTTTGAGAAGTAGGGTATTTCAGGATGGCATAGTCCCCTGATAATAACAAGCACAAACAATTACATGTGTTACTAAAGATTGTAATCTAGGAACAGCAAGCCACATACTTTGCCCATCTCCACAAAAATATACCTCTTTTCCTAAATCTGTTATCTTACATTTACTATATACTGCCTCTTTCTCCTCTATTCCTAAGACTTTCAATCCCATAGTCCTCTCATCAAACTCTTACCTTCATATGTACCTCACTAGAACACACCATTGTTTGTCTGCTATCTCTTTACAGTGCCATTCCACTTTCTTCATCCACTTAAACCAAGATGCAAGTTAATTCTCCTAATCTTCTATTGTGGCTAGKCTAACACCAGATATCATATTTCCCAAGTTCCCACAGCCCTGTTACTTTGAAGACGGCAAGGCCTGTAGTTACCAAAAACCATGACTACCTTGCAAGGGTGAATAAATGAGAACTTGAGTTTTCAGCCATTGATTAACTTTGAAGGGAGCAGTCACTCAATATCAGCTGTGTGAACACCTTAACTACACAGCAACTTATCATTGTGTGAGTTATCACCACTGTCATTGGCTACTGTTGTTCTCCTGCTACACACAGGAACAGCTGTTTGGAGATTTAGAAGATGAAATTATCTATCAAGTGAGCAAAATGTGRCAGACCAAGCAAGGTCAAATGCAAAAGGTAGAAGAAATTATTCTGTGTCTTATATGCCTCCAGTTCCTTATTTGTTTTAAAAACTCCCATGACAATAGTGAAGCTTGTACTCAAATCTTGTAATTGACTTATCACATTCCCTTTCAATACACCATCCCTTGCTGTTCATATAATCACAGCATTTAGGTCTTTAAAAACTAGGTTCATCTAAAGCATAATGTAAATACACTTCATTTCCCATTCATAGCTTTAAAATCCTTTACTTTTTTTTTCTGGAACACCTTATTTTGAAAACAGAGTTGTTCTGTACCACTGATGTACCGTACTTTTGTGATTTATAAAGACTTTCAGGTGATAGGTTATACAAATTCAGAGGAAAATAACACTGTCCTTTTCTATGCTTCTCAAACTGTGATAAAGGACGAAACTAAGCACTGTTTGCTTTGACTAGCAATATGCATACCTCTTTGTTTCCTTCCTTTCTCAGGAACTGTTGCAGTTCCATCAGTGTTGTGTTAGTTAAAATCCCATTTTACTGATGTCGTGGTTTAGCCCCAGCCAGCAACTAAACACCACGCAGCCGCTCGCTCACCCCCCCACTCCGGTAGGATGGGGGAGAGGATCAGGAGGGCACACGGAGGAAAACCCGTGAGTTGAGATAAAAACAGTTTAATAATGGAAATAAAACAAAGTAGAACAGTGATAATAACAATGATAACAACAATAACAGAATATACAAAACAGGCGATACACAATGCAACTGCTCACCCCCACGTGTTCCGGACCAACCGTCCGAACTGCCCGAACCGTGCGCTTCCCCCGGAAGGAACTGCCCCCGGTTTTTAAGCTGGGCATGATGTCACATGGTATAGAATACCCCATTGGCCAGCTTGAAGGGCAGGGGAGGCTGTCGGTGCAAGCACCACACAGCAACAACCAAAGCATCAATGGGCCATCAACATTCCTTTCATTGCCAAACCCAAAACACAGCACCCCCTCCAGCTACAGGGAAGAGAGTTAACTCTGTCCCAGCTGGAACCAGGACAACTGACTGTTGTCAGACAACCCTTTTCTAATATTTGCCATGGGGAAATTTAAAAAAAAAGATTTGAAATATATGTTCCTATATACAACAAAAGAGAAATGACAAGTCTTGATTTTTAACTCATTATATCACCTGGAAGAATCTATGTGAAAATCTACACTTCTGAAGAATATTTTCGTGTTCTTCATATTCTTCATATTTTCATTTGGGGACAGGGTAGAGAGTGAGAAACAGCAGAGAGATCGCCTTGGGGAAAAGATATTTAAGAAAGTGCAAATGCTGGACAGAGAGAGGAGAAAAGAACAAAAAGCTTGAGAAGTGGTAGAGAGAACACGAAGGTCAGGTAAGGAGGAGGAGGAGGAGATGTTCCATGGTGCTGGAGCAGGTATTTCCCTGTAGCTTATAGAGAGCCCATGCTGGAGCAGTTCTCCTGACAGGAACAGCAGCCTGTGCAAGAGCCCAAGCTGGCTGATTTTTTTTTCCTGAAGGACTGCAGGCTGTGAGAAACCCATACCAGAGCAGGAGAAAAGTGTGAGGAGGAAAAAGCGACAGAGAAAAACTGTTATCTACTGACCATAACTCCCCGTGCCTCTTGTGCTGTTCAGGGGAAAAAGGGAGTTGGGAGTGAAGGAGTGAAGCTGGGCATGGAAAAGGGGAGAGGAAAGGTGGTGTTTTAATATTTGCCTTTTTGTTTCTCACTACCTGAAACTATTTTATTGGCAAGAAATTAAATTAATTTTCCCCAATCGAGTTTGGTTTGCCCATGACAGAAATTGGTAAGCAATCTCACTGTCTTTATCTTGACCATGAGCTTTCTCATCCTATTCTCTCCCCCAGTCCTACTGAGGAGGGTAGATGAGTGAGCAGCTGAGTGGACTTTTGGCTGTTAGCCAATGCTAACCCACCACAAACTTATGACCTGAAACTGTGAGAAACTATTAAATAAGTCTTCAGGCTATTTTATCATATTACTAAAAAATGGAAATTTTTTGTTCATGATTCACCCCAGTTAAAATTCTTTAATGGTTTTGTACGCTCTGGATGTCACTGCTTAATATTTTCACTGTGAAATCACATTTTTGTTTGATTATACTGTACAAGGTTTACGTTGAATTCTACACAGTCATTGTTAACATGTCTACACTATATTTGTTAATATTGTGTGGATTTCTATATGATGTTGGTTACCAAGTCTAAGTTAAATGTCTATTTTTTAATTTTTTTTTTTTTAATTTAAATTGGACATGCTTGATAAACAGACCCAAATCCATGGGACATATGTTAGTCCATGGGACTCAATGAGTTGCATCCCAGGGTCCTGAGGGAACCGGCAGAAGTAGCTGCTAAGCCACTCTCCATCATATTTGAAAAGTCATGGCAGACAGGTGAAGGGAAAAATCACACCCACTTCTAAAAAGGGTAAAAAGGAGGACCCTGAGAACTACTGAACAGTAAGTCTCACGTCAGTGCCCAGTAAGATCATGGAACAGATCTTCCTGTAAGCTATGTCAAAGCACATGGATGATAGGGAGGTCATTAGAGACAGCCAACATGGCTTCACTAAAGGCAAATCATGCCTGACTAATCTAGTGGCCCTCTATGATGGAGTGACTTCATTGGTGTGTAAGGAAAAGATACTGATGTCATCTATCTTGACTTCTGTAAGGCCTTTGACACAGTTCCACACAACATTCCTTGTCACTAAATTGGACACATATGGGTTTGATGGAATTGTCTGGATGGCCGTATCAAAAAAGTTACAGTCAATGGCTCAATGCCTAAATGGAGATCAGTAACAAGTGGTGTCCCTCAGGGATCTGTACTGGAATCGGTACTGTTCAATATCTTTATTAAGGATGTAGACAGTGGGATTGAGTGTACCCTCAACAAGTTTGCAGATGACACCAAGCTGAGTGGCGCAGCTGATTTGCTAGGAGGAACCTTGGCAGGCTTGAGGAGTGGGCCCATGCAAATGATCAGAGGGGTGTAACACCTCTTCTATGAAGAAACACTGAGAGAGTTGAGGTTGTTCAGCCTGCAGAAGAGAAAGCTCTGGGGAGACCTTATTGCGGCCTTCCAATACTTAAAGGAGGCTTATAAGAAAGGTGGGAACAGACTTTTTAGCAGGGCCTGTTGTGACAGGACAAGGGATAACAACATTAAACTAAAAGAGGGTAGATTTAGATTAGATATAAGGAAAAAATTGTTTATGATAAGGGTAGTGAGACACTGAAACAGGTTCCCCAGAGAAKYTGTGGATGCCCCATCCCTGGAAGTGTTTAAGGCCAGGCTGAACGGGGCTTTGAGTAACCTGATCTAGTTGAAGGTGTCCCTGCCCATGGCGAGGAGGTTGGAACTAGATAATTTTTAAAGATTGCTTCCAACCCAAACCATTTTATACTTCTGTGAAAGCAGTGACAACATTTTTAAATCAAAATCTTAATTTTGTATTGTGCCTAATCCCTTTAAAATAATTTCATAGAGCTTGTAATGCTGACAGTTACTAGGATTCCCATGTGTTTCTCGTGTTAAGACAATTTTTACAGTCTTATAATTTTAAAACTATCCATCAGATCTGAAATCCTTCAAGACAGATATCCCTCAATAAGTGGATTTTTGTTTGTTTCTGTGCATTCATTTGTAGGATAGGGAATGAAAGGAGGAAAATTTAATAAAAAATGGTACATCCGATTCTGAGAAAAAGGCCTGAGGCTTTTGTTGTTAGCAAAAAAGGAATTAATACTAAAGAAAGCAAACAGAAAACCAAACTGGCAACCTTGGTGGAGATCTGACATCCTTCTAATTTGAAGTGTCTTTAAGACAGTGGCATTTTTTCATAGGTATGTGTTATCTAGTCTCTGTGAAATATGCCATATTTAGCCAAAATGTTACGTCTTTAAGTTTATGATTCATATGTATCTAGAAACTAATGAGTTTGAGTTTCTCAAGTAAGATCCCCTTAAGATCCATATTCATTACCACTCCCAGTACTGGACCACCAATGACTAGCCAGTCATCAGATTTCTGTGGTCAGGTCTAATTGTATATCAAGTTAAGCATATGAGGCAGGACAGAGGAAAAACATGCTCTGTTAAAATTCTCAGAGAACATAAATTATATTGGCAGAGTGTTGTGAATAAGGTCCCCTAGATGAGGCTGATTTTTTTCTAGACACAGATGTTATGTCTGACCCAGGTGGAAGGGAAAACCTTTGCAAAGAAGTGAAAGGGTTAAATCCCTGACAATCCCTGACTAAGACCTTACTGTGATACATAAAAGYCTTACTTGCATTTTTCTTAGCTTCACTTGCATAGTTTTTGGTATCTGCTGAGTAGAGTTGATAATAGGACAAAGACATTTTGAAGCATGTAACTCCTTGGCTGATAAGATTGGACAGGCCTTGGGCTAGCTTGCTAGGCTTCCTGAGAAAATCACTGATAATAGGAATTCAGGGCAACTGTGTCAAGATAGGGGTAAAAAAACTAATTTAAACTGACCCCCTTGTAACATTCTGGAGTCGAAGGACTGGTGAGCTAATTCCATGACTATATATGGACAAAGGAAGCCCAAAGTTCAACTGGTGGACAGTGTGAGGAAGACTATGGACGACCATCGGAGGGTGAAAAGACCCTAACCCTAATTTTACTGCACACGTTTGGACTATGTAAATGAATTCCGGGAACTCATCACCATAAGACTGCTCTTTCCAGGAAATCTGATGAATATGTATGATCTTTCTGTATATGAACTGATGTGCTTTCCTGACCTGTTGGTGCACTTGTGGTGGAGCGATCCCCAGTGCTGCCCAGCACTGTATTAAAGAATACCTGCTTTCTAAAACTCCAAAACAAGTCTTAGAGAGTTTCTTTCAATACATTTTTGTTTCAGAAGAACCACCCCATCATATATATTAAGAGTCAGTGCATTTTGATGGAGTATCTTAATATTCCCTGAGGCTGAGAAAAGCTCAAATATGAAACTGCCTATCCTGTGCAACAATTTTAATTACTAAGTTGATGCTAGCATGGCTTATCCTTGAAGTAGGGCCTCGTGTTTTTTACACAGAAGTACTACTCAGGCTCTGTTTGCCACTTGTCTTACAGAAATACTATATAGACGTTGTTTGCTACTTGTCTTTTTAGTTCAGTGGTAGTCTCTGTAGTTCAGATTCTCAAAAATTATCATATGAATGTCACATGCTATTAGGAGGGCAGGAAGAAACTGAAAACGACATCGAAAAACACAAGAATAGATAAGAAAGGGTAGTGAGTGAAAACACGGAGATAAAACAATGCATATAGGCTTCTGGAAATGTCACTGCAATTTCCAGGATAAATGTTTGTCTTTCTGTAATAGCAAGCAGAAGTGCTAAAAAGAACAATGAGCAAAACAGTAGTATTAAAAAATATCCATCTTTATACATCAGACAAAGTGAAGAAAGACAAGCCATTTATGAACCTGTCTTGATGAAGTTTGAAGATGATAGTAAGAATATAAAATTTGAAAAGCATCAAACAAAAGCAGATGAGACAGTGATTCAAGGTAAAATAAGTAAAAGTAAAACTAGGTGATTTCCAGTGAACTGAGTTAGCAATCATCAGACTAATAGGAAGAAGCTGAAGAAAAAAATAAACCTGAAAATTGTGAAGAGAAGTTTGCAAATGCCAAATAATAGAAGCAATTCTATGTCTTATCAGTATCTTACCTGTGGGTATCTGTATTTTCAGGAAACAGAGCAAGTTTGCAAAAACTGCCAAAAGGGAGAGGCTCTAATCAAAAAAGAATTTGCACAGTAAAAAAATATTCAGCATTACTCTGTAGAGCAGCGGCATAAGAGAATAAATATTGTTTGGAATTGCTCAAAACAAAGATGTATCAACTGGATGGAATCTTTATTCCACACAGGGGGACATGTTACTACTTCTGAGCTGCACACAAGTACATATCTTAATGTAATATCTTGAGTTACAGTAAATGGCTTGAAGAAAAAAAAGCTATTTTGAAAACAGGCAACCAACAATCTAATTACATGATAAAAAGGCTTTCCTACAGTGGGTATATGTGTAAGAGATGCAAAAATAAAATTAGATATTGAAAATATGTTTGTTACTCTTTTGAGAAATGGATGACATCACCAGTTGCTGACAATATTCTAACTTGGTCTAATTGAGAGAGGTCAAGAACCCTGCATAGTTACAGTTATAATATAGATAAAAGTATGATGTTAGATGTGCAGATAGATAAATAGGTAGACAGACAGATTGATCTTTGTGTCAGAATACCATACAAAATATTTGTATAACATTTCTATGCTTACAGTGTTTCATGATATTGTTATCAGTTTTATTGTAAAGGACGAGAAAGTAATCAGGAATAGTCAGCGTGGATTCATCAAGGGGAAGCCATGTTTGACAAACTTGATAAACTTCTACAATGAAATGGCTGCCATGGTAGGTGAGGAGAGAGAACAGTGGATATTGTCTACCTAGACTTCACTAAGGCTTTTAACACTGTCTCCCATAAAATCCTCATAGAGAAGCTGATGAAGTATGGGCTGGACATTGAGGTAGATTGAAAATTATCTGAGGGGATGTGACCAGAGGTCTAGTTGGAGGCTAGCAGTGTACCCCAGGGGTCAATACTGTGTCTGGTGCTGTTTAACATCTTCATTAATGATCTGGGTGATAGGGCAGAGTATATCCTCAGCAAGTTTGCAGAGTACACCAGACCTGGTGCCTGATAAGCCAGGGGGTGGTGCTGCCATCCAAAGGGACCTCGACAGTCTGGAGAAAAGGGCTGAAAGGAACCCCATGCAGTTCAACAAGAGGAAGTGCAAAGTCCTGCACTTGGAGAGGAATAATGCCAGGCACCAGTATATGTTGGGGGCTGATCTGCTAGAAAGTGGCTTTGCAGAAAAGGACCTGGGGCTTCTGTTGAACACCAAGTTGAACATGAGTCAGCAATGTGCCTTTGCCACAAAGAAGGCTAATGCTATCCTGGGCTGCATTAGGAGGAGTGTTGCCAGCAGATTGAGGGAGGTGATCCCTCCTCTCTACCCAGTACTGGTGAGGCCACACCTGTAGTATTGTGTCCAGTTCTGGGCTCCCCAGTACAAGGGAGACATGGAAATAATGGAGAGAGTCCAGTGGAGGTCCACAAAGATGATTAAGAGTCAGGAGCATGTCACATATGAGGAACGGCTGAGAGATCTGGGACTGTTTAGCCTGGAGAAGAGAAGGCTCAGGGGGATCTCCCCCATGTATATAAATACTTAAGAGGAGGGTGCAAAGAGGACAGAGCCAGGCAATTTTCAGTGGTGCTCAGTAACAGGACAAGAGGCAATGGACACAAACTGAAACACAGAACTCTCCCTCTGAACATCAGGAAACACTTCTTTACTGTGAGGGTGACCGAGCACTGGCACAGGTTGCCCAGGGAGGCTGTGGAGTCTCCCTCCTTGCAGATATTCAAAAGTTTTCTGGACATGGCCCTGGGCAACCTGTTCTAGGTGGCTGTACTTGAACAGGGGGATTGGACCAGATGACCTCCAGAGGTCCCTTCCAATCTCAACCATTCTGTGATACTGTTATTCTGTGGTTTCCTGACTTTATTTCTGATTATTTTTCTTTAGAAAGAAGTTTAAGTTTCTCAGACTTGAAAACACTCTAGTTTCAAGTAGTGGTTGAAGTCAAATTAGTCTAGGAAACAAACAGCATAGATGTATTTCCCTCTCCCACACATTTTTTCTTAAAATTCTTATTATTTACCTATTACTATATTTATCATCATTGTCACATCAGGTGTAAATTCAGAGTCTTAATTAATATAGCAGAACATGATACAAAAGCTCAGGAGTAAATTACTAATTCTACATTCAAACAGTGTTTGTGTTCTGTGCAGTCAAGGGCATACAGATTTACCAGCAAATAGAACAAAATGCTGGTGTGTAATAACTCAACCCTCTCTATCCTGTAAAATGAGGGATATCGCAGGAAAGAGAAAAATGGTCAGTCTGAGCTTTTAATTAAAGACTTTTTCATAACAAATATACAAAAGATATTAACCACATGATATTAACTTATGTTTTAAGCTTTTGTTTTAATCTTTTTGCAGCAAGTTCCTGTGTATAGTATAAAAGCTTATGTATACTATGTGACRGAGAATAAGAATGAAGTGAGAAAGTAATTGGAGTTCATGATGACAGTAAAACATAGCTGGTTTTGCTGATATAATTGGTAATACAGTTCAGAGTTCAAAAGCCTTTTTTACTCATGTATATTTTCTGAGACATAGAAAAGCACTTTTGCAAATTTTATAATTGAGGTAAGGAGAATTACAACTACAATCTTAATTCAAACACTGGTGACAAAAATGGGTTTACAAATTTCATCCATGGAAGGAAGCATGCCCAGGTGTAAATTTAAGTCTGTATCATAGTCTCCTTTTTTATTACATTTCTTATCCTATTATTACTGACACCCTTTAGTATTTGAGTCATATTTATTAAACTTTTCCTGTTTCTTTCTTTACCCAGTGTTATCAACTTCAGAACAATTTTATAAATTGCAGAAAACTGAATCTCATCTAATACAGCAGTAGAATAATGATTTAATTATGCAATATCTGTGCTCCATCTTAACACTTTTCACACTACTCTTTAAAGCTAGACATTTCATGAATAGATCCCTAAAGATTTTTAGCAGCTAAAGGCAACACAAAGAGCTAATAAATGCACTGAAAAGAATGTAAAATACATTATTGCCATAGAATTGCTTAGAAAACTCATTACAGCTTTGGAAAGATATTGACTGATCAAGTCATCAAGTTTATCCAAGTTACTAAAGGTACCATCAGACTAATTTCATGAAAAAGATCATTGTAGGCAGTTTACAAACATGAACAAAGTTAATTTTAGTCTAATAACACTGAAAATAATTACAGCTAAACTTTTCTAGGACATGCTTAATGGAATGTGTATAATTTACTGACAGAAGAGCTATTTCCCATAAGGTCTATAAAAATTGAGCCAGCCATATGGTTGACTTTTTGTGTTTGAGTTTGTCCAGGAGCTCCTTGTTCATCCATGCAGGCCTCCTGGTGTTTTGCCTGACTTCGCCTGGTCGCTCCCAAGCTTGGAGGGAGTGATCCTTGAATATTAACAAACTTTCTTGGGGCCGTCTTCCCTCCAGGGCTTTATCCCATGGCGTTCTACCAAGCAGATCCCTGAAGAGGACAAAGTCTGCTCTCTTGAAGTCCAGGGTAGTGAGCTTGCTGTGCACCCTCCTTGGTGCCCTAAGGATGTTGAACTCCACCATTTTATGGTCACTGCAGCCAAGGCTGTCCTTTAGCTTCACATTCCCCACCAGCCCCTCCTTGTTGGTGAGAACAAGGTCCAGCATAGCACCTCTCATCATTGGCTCCTCTATCACTTGGAGAAGAAAGTTATCATTGACGCATTCCAGGARCCTCTGGGATTGCTTATGCCCTGCCGTGTTGTCCCTCCAACAGATACTGGGGTGGTTGAAGTCCCCCATGAGGACCAGGGCTTGTGAACATGAGGCTGCTCCCATCTGTCTATAGAGGGCCTCATCCGCTCAGTCTTCCTGGTCTGATGGCCTGTAGCACACCACCACCGTGTCCTGTCCCTGCCCTCCCTTTAATCCTGACCCATAAGCTCTCGGTCAGCTCCTCATCCATCCCGAAGCGGAGCTCCATGCACTCCAGCTGGTCATAGACATAGAGGGCGACACCCCCTCCTCATCTCCCCTGCCTATCTTTCCTAAAGAGCCTGTATCCTTCCATCCCAATACTCCAATCATAGGAGCCATCCTACCATGTCTCCGTGATGCCAATAAGATCTTAGCCATGCAGGCATGCACGTCTCTCACTCCTCTTGTTTATTCCCCATGTTATGTGTGTTTCCATAGAGCCATTTAAGTTGGGCCCCGATGAAACTGTCTTCCTGGCTGGAGTTCCTTTGTGCTGCTTTTGGGTGCTCTTCTGCTGACCTGTGATCCTTCTCCAGGCTCTGGGCATCTATTGCTGGCATTGGCATCAAACTGGTAGGAGTGGGATGGATTGAGGTTCCCCTCTGTGGTGGTACATTCCTTCCAACCCCTTTTTTTTTTTCCTTGGGTCACTCTATGACCTCAGGAACGCCTGATAAATTTTGGCCTTCCTGTAATGAGTTGGGCAGTGAAGAGTCCCTTGACTGTTCCCAGAACTCTTGTGCAGCTGAAGTGAGGAACAACACTGACCATACCAGAACTTCTGTTACCTAACCCAGGTGGGGGACAAGGCTGGGGATAATCCGTCATTCCCTGACACCCCTATCTGAGTTGTAACTCGAGTGAAACAGCACCATTGTTGTTGAAATCCTGGGAATTGTCACAAATGACTAAAGCCAATCATCTGGCAAACCTATAAACAGTGGTCCTAAGTGACACCCTTTGAGCTCTCCTGGACCACAGCAGGCTGCACCCAGAATCTCCCTCTGAGTGGGACACCTCTCAGAGTTCGCAAACTCTCGAGTTTGTGATATTCGGAGGACCGTCAGTGTGGCGTATTGAAACACGGACTCAACTTGTGGAGTAAGCGAGACGCAGTTTATTTTTACAAGTGGGTTTTTATATGTTTCTCTCCTTGAATATTAGCTTTCTCATTTCATTCTTGTCCAAACAATAGTTAGGTCACACGCAAACTTAACCAATAAAATTACTGATCACGCACTATACATGTTCATGATTGTTTAACAAAGCTAAGTTTTAACACTTCTTAGTGATTTTCTACTGCAACATTCTTTTACTATCACAGGCACAGCAACTTCAGCAACTTTCCTATTTACAAGGCCAGTGACTAAAACATCTGTTGAAACAAACCAAAAGTTTTACTGACAACGTTCCATATCTTAAAGCTTCCCTTTTCATTCCCATGGTTTTCTTCCAATGAGCATGATTGCACCTTCCTCCCAAGGTCGGTTTAATGCCGCCAAACTGGCTCGAGAAATACCCACAAGTTGGGACCTGGGCTGAAACACTCCTTGTCCGAGACACTCCTCAGGGCTCAACCCTTCGCCCGTTGAGAAATGTCAAGGCATTTAATGTGAGTATTTCACAGACTTGAGGGGAATTTTTAAGCGGTATACCTTTATAAATTTATCTAGCTTTAGGCCTTTATAAACTTATCTAGCTTTGGTACCATATATATATAAGTTGATCTAGATCTTTTTTGTGTATATTGGTTTAGATAATGAATGATAAATGCAAACCGTAGTTAAGTTGCTTTAGTAGTTGTAGTAAATTTGACTACCTCACTTTGGAACYGCCAAATTGGTTAATGATTAGGTGTTGTTAGAATCTTATGATTTACCTCAAAACTGTGAATGAACTTTAAATTGCTTATAAACACATATAATCTCCTAGGCATAAAGCGTTGCCCAGGTCTGAAACTASGGRTAGAGCCAGCYGCACCTAGATTCCTCTCTGAGAAGAAGTTTAGAAAGCAAGGGCATCTGCTCTGAACCTCGTGACTCAACGGGAGAATTTTCCTATTCCTTATATTCCTCCTATTATATATAAAGTTGTTGTCCAGGTCTGAGACTAGGTGTATATCCAGCCACACCTAGACTCCTCTCTGAGAAGAAGTTTAGAGAGCAAAGGGGTCTACTCTAAACCTTGTCACTCAACAGAAGGGTCTCCTTATCCCTTTTGTATCAGACACAAACCATTGTCCCAGTCTGAGACTAAGATTGGATCCAGCCGGGTCTTCTCTGAACCTCGTGACTCAATGGGATGGTCTTCCTTACGCTTTTGTCCTCGATCTTTCTATAAATCATTCCAACACAGTTCTGACATGATTTTCCCTCTATATACTTAATCCATGTAATGAGTAATAGAGTGAACCTTGCCATTGAATTCTGTTAGGTCACGCTTTTATAAATTTCTGTTAAATCACCTTTGCTGATACCTTTGCCACTGAGTCTTTAAACAGCCTCAAAACCACTCATTCGTGACACCTCCCCCTGGTGTCCTTTAAACTTTAAAGCCCTTTTCACCAGCTTGGCATCTCTATGACCGAAGATGCTTTTCCCCTTCTCTGACAGATGGACCCCATCAACCCCCAGTAGACCAKCTTTCTCAAAGTGAGTACCATGGTCTACGTAGCTGAACCCCTGGCTGTGGCACCAGTCCTGTAACCCTTTGTTCGCTCGCCAGATTCAAGTGGCCCTTTCAAACCCCTTCCCTTTGACCGGGAGGATGGATTAAAAAACTACCTGTGCTCCAGAGGTCCTTACTGCTGCTCCCAGGGCTCTGTAATCCTTTTTGATACTACTCAGACTGCTCCTGGCTGTATCACTGGTGCCCATGTGAAACAGTAGCAGCGGATAATAGTCAGTGGACCATACAAGGCTTGGTAGTCTCTCGGTGACATCCCTGATACGAGCACCCAGTAAGCAGCACACCTGTGAGAGACTGAAAGAGTTAATGTGAAGTTGATGCCTCAAACATTGTGGCAAGTGGGTTCTGCACAGCAGTGATAACCTGCAAATGAGGAGTTGAATAACATAGGACAGGCAGGGCGTGCCGGAGGGTGCGCAGCTCCGTGTTCTGCCCAAGACGGACATCTCACCATACATGGCGAAATGTCATACAGATTTTATCTGAGGAAGGGGCTCACGATCACCTGAAGACCACTGAAAGACCCCTCACGGCCACCTCCCTCCACAGCAGTGCCTGCACAAAAGGTTCTAGAAACTGCGTGGGTGATGCGACCGAGGGGTAGGGGACGACTATAAAAGGACACCAACCCAAGGAGCTGGCGCGTGCCCGCCACCGGAGGGTTGCTGCATTTGTCATTGTTGCCATCGCGGGATCCAAGGGTGGTGATATCTCTCTATCTCCTTTTCTCTTTCTCTCTCTGTTCTCTTTTCCTTTCTTTCCTCTTCTCCTAAATGTTTCAATAGAACCCACGTTGCCTACCACTACGCTTTCTAAGTTTGAGTTGTTTATTGTTATGCTTTCCCAGTTCAGATTGCTTCTGCCTTAGATAAAACACTTAACTGATCCTTTGGTGTAGTTTCACTTTAATTTAGCCTGAGGGAATTTCAAAACCTTTACGACCGCCTGGTCTGATCAGGCCAGGTCATGGTAACACCTCTCTAGGGAGTGTGTCGGGTCAGCAAATGGGTGCCTCCGTACCTCTCAGAAAAGAGTCGCCTACTACTATCACCCATCGCATTTTCTTAGTTGTGCTGGTTGTTATAGGGAGGGGCAGATCAGGCTGCCTTACTCAGCTCCAGTGTCTCTCACCTCTGTGCCTGGGAAGAATATGGAATAGATCCTCCTGGAAGCTATGCTAAGGTACATGGAGGACAGGGAGATGATTTGAGACAGCCAGCATGCCTTCACCAAGGGCAAGTCCTGCCTGACTGGCCTTCTAGGATGGAGTGACTACATCAGTGGACAAGGGAAGAGCTACAGATGTTGCCTATCTGGACCTCTGTAAGGCCTTTGACACGGTCCCCCACAACACCCTTATCTCTAAAATGGAGAGGTATGGATTTGATGGGTGGACAGTCCGGTGGGTGAGGAATTGGTTTGATGGTCACATCCAGAGAATAGTGGTCAATGGCTAAATATCCAGATGGAGATTGGTGGCAAGTGGTGTCCCACAGAGGTCCGTATTGGGGCCAGTACTGTTTAATAGTTTCATCAATGACATAGACGGTGGGATCGAGTGCACCCTCAGCAAGTTTCCAGATGACACCAAGCTGAGTGGTGTGGTTGACACACCTGAGGGACGGGATGCCATCCAGAGGGACCTGGACAAGCTCGAGAATTGGGCCTSTGTGAAACTCATAAGGTTCAACAAGGCCAAGYGCAAGGTACTGCACCTGGGTCGGGGCAACCACCAGTATTAAAACAGGGGGCTGAAGGGGGGATGAAGGGATTGAGAGCAGCCCTGCCAAGAAGGACTTGGGGGTACTGGTGGATGAAGAGCTGGACATGAGCCAGCAATGTGTGCTCGCAGCCCAGAAAACCAACCGTATCCTGGGCTGCATCAAGAGCAGCGTGGCCAGCAGGTCAAGGGAGGTGATTCTGCCCCTCTCCTCTGCTCTGGTGAGACCCCACGTGGAGTACTGCGTCCAGCTCTGGAGTCCTCAGCACAAGAAAGACATAGACCTGTTGGAGCAGGTCCAGAGGAGGGCCATGAAAATGATCAGGGAGATGGAACTCCTCTGCTGTGAAGAAAGGCTGAGAGAGTTGGGGTTATTCAGCCTGGAGAAGAGAAGGCTTTGGGGAGACCTTATTGCYGCCTATCAGTCCTTAAAGGGGGCTTATAAGAAAGATGGGGACAAACTTTTTAGCAGGGCCTGTTGTGACTGATAATGGTTATAAACTAAAAGAGGATAGATTTAGACTAGATAGAAAGAAGAAATCTTTTACAATGAGGGTGGTGAGACGTTGGAACATGTTTCCCAGAGAGGTGGTAGATGTCCCATTCCTGGCAACATTCAAGGTCATGTTGGATGGGGCTCTGAGCAACCTGATCTAGTTGAAGGTGTCCCTGCCCATGGCAGGGGGGTTGAACTAGATGACCTTTTGTCCTGCTTCTGGCTGGGACAGAGTTAACTTTCTTCCCAGTAGCTGGAGGGCGTGCTGTGTTTTGGGTTTGGTAATGAAAGGGACATTGATGGCCCATTGATGCTTTGGTTGTTGCTGGGTGGTGCTTGCATTGAGGACTTTTCAGCCTCCCATGCTCTGCCAGGTGTGGGGAGGACCAGAACCGGGGCGGTTGTCCCAGCTGGCCAATGGGGTATTCTATACCATGTGACATCATGCCCAGCTTAAAAACCGGGCGGGGCTCTGGGGTTGGGGCRTGCGGTTCCTTCAATCGGGGTGCACGGTTCCTGCGGTCGGGGCGTACGGTTCCTTTGGTAGGGGTGAGCAGTTGCATTGTGCATCGCCTGTTTTGTATATTCTGTTATTGTTGTTGTTACCATTGTTGTTATCACTGTTCTACTTTGTTTTATTTCCATTATTAAACTGTTTTTATCTCAACTCGTGGGTTTTCCTTCATGTGCCCTCCTGATTCTCTCCCCCGTCCTACCGGAGTGGGGGGGGTGAGCGAGCGGCTGCGTGGTGTTTAGTTGCTGGCTGGGGTTAAACCATGACAACTTTAAAGGTCCCTTCCAATCCAAACTGCTCTATGATTCTATGATTCGATGATTTTATGTCTATTTATTTTCTCTGTGCGTAAAGACAGAGAAATATAAGAAATATATATATATTACATTATGTAGAAGCTATTTCCTTCCACTGCAATAAAAGAAATAAAAGAAAGAGTACACTGTTACCAATCAATTATGTTGGGCTTACATATCTATATACATGAAATTAAAGTCAGTTAGTTTTTATTTTACTTCTTTTCTATGATGTTTTTGGGAATCTAGGGACTGAAGTCTTTTATTCACATGGCATGTACCACCTAAGAGTACTAGATTTCTCCAGTTTGCCCTGCCAACTTATCTTAACACTAAATAGTAGTGATTGCAGCCAGGATGTGAAAGGTAGTTCACTCTCCATGCTCAGTTTGGCTTGGTCACTTTCCTGAGGCTTCCAACAGGCTTACAAATCAGTGACAGCTAGTTTGATCTTTTTAGGGAATCAAACATCTGTTCATTAACAATAAGAAAGAAAATCAACTTCAGCTTTCTTCAAGTAGTAATCTCATGTTTGCTCTGGTTTCCTGTTTTTTATTATTATTTTTATGATCTTTCTTCAGAAAGAAAGGTTTTAATTAGAGAGATTTTAGAAGTGTAACCTGAAAGTAAGACTAAACAAAATATTTTGGTTAAATATTTTCATATTTCAGTATTATTTATAAACAAAAAAGCACTGGAAATGCTCCATTTTAATCTCTTTGTTCCTTTCCCCCTCTGATTCCACTTTTTTCTGACTTCCCTATAGAGACATAAGAACATTATATACTACTATTGGACTATGATGAAATTTTAACAAATTAAGTGAACAGAGACATAGAGTCAACAATAAACAAGTGAAAGTCCAGATCCTATTCCTTAGACTGCCAAAGAAAATGAGTGAATGCACTTTTTCAGGTACTGTTTTTTTTTTTTACTTTTCCACGGATGGTTTCTGATAGCATTGAAAAGTCAATTTGTACACTGGTACTGTTTATCAGTTCATTGCTAAACTCCGGAATACCTGTTACAATGGTTCACAGAGCATACAAACTAGATATTTCTGCAAGGAGAGCAACATTATACATTTTTACCAGCATGATCTCTACAGTTTGGATAAACACTGCGTATAGCTCTGTCTGTGCACTGAGAGCCTTGGGCCTTCAGCCAGAGATTCACCTGCATCTGGGAAAGGTGAAGGAGATTTTAAGATAACACATTATTCATTCTTGAAATTTTAGACACACATCTGTCTGTTTGTTTGTTTTTTCTTGAAACACTGCGGATGAGGAGTGGATTTGCTACATTAATCATTACTTCAGTTCTCAGAACCACTGTAAACTGTTCTTTTCATTGGGATCTTTTTGTACTCAGTTTCTTCCAAAAGGAAAAAGAGTGGGGCATTTGTCTTTAGCGGAATGTGAGGGCTTTGGGGGGAGGAGGTGGCTGGCCTATTTATTTGTTTTTAACATGGTATAGAAACTACACAGTCAAGATACTGGAAGAAATCAGATTTCACCCTTTGATCAAAAGCAGCATACAGCATTAGCAAAATTAAAATAAAATTTAAAAAAAGTAACAGAAGAAGAGCAAAATGCACATGTCCTTGTTATACCCTTGTTCTTACATTTAAAATATTTTTTTTTTCTCTCAGACTTACAAAAATTTACTTAAGCATTTATTTAATAGTATAACAATACCACAGAAGCTCTAGAATTTAGAATGGTCATCACTGAAATGTCAGCTTTTACATTCAGTTACAGTACAATAAATATTACTATTCTCTCCTGTTCTATCATACTACTTTCTGGTATTTCTTCAAATTGAGCTTATGAAAACAGTACAATTACTGTATTTCAAGGTGTTGTGGTTTAACCCCAGCCGGCAACTAAACACCACGCCACCGCTCGCTCACACCCCGCCTCTGGTAGGATGGGGGAGCGAATCAGGAGGGCACACAAAGGAAAACCCGCAGGTTGAGATAAAAACAGTTTAATAATGGAAATAAAACAAAGTAGAACAGTGATAACAACAATGATAACAACAACAAYAACAGACTATACAAAGCAGGAGATGCACAATGCAACTGCTCACCCACCGTGCATCCTGAAAGAAACCATGTGTCCCGAAAGAACCACGTGTGCCGAACCCCAGAGCCRCTCCCCCGCCCCCGTCCCCAGTTTTATACTGAGAATGATGTCACATGGTATAGAATACGCCATTGGCCAGCTGGGTCAACCGCCCCGGTTATGCTCCCTCCCAGCTCCCCTGCACCTGGCAGAGCATGGGAGGCTGAAAAGTCCTCGGTGTAAGCACCACCCAGCAACAACCAAAGCAGCAATGGGCCATCAATGTCCCTTTCATTACCAAACCCAAAACACAGCATTCCCTCCAGCTACTGGGAAGAAAGTTAACTCTGTCCCAGCCAGAACCAGGACACAAGGAATTTTGTATTCTCAGGGGTATGATCTACCAGGAGAAAAGAAGGGTTCTCAAGGGACACAAATTATGTACAACAGGAAGGAAATATTTAATTCCAGAACGAAAACCTACAAATTACTGAGCCACTTGAAACACACTTCTTTATTCATACAAATGAGTCTCTTCATTTAAAGTAGTTCATTACAATGAATAAGACAGCTGTAGCACTTTAGCCATGATGGCAACATTTCTTTTCTTTGGAAAAGATCATTACTGCATATAAAGAAGTAGTGTAGGGGTAATCACTACTTACAGATCCTTGAAAACTCTTGATATGTCTTCTTATACACAATTTTAGCATTAGATAGTATGTTTGAAAAAGGCTTTATTAAGGGTAAAAATTATAGTAAGAGTACTGCAGGGAAAACGGAGATCTCCAGTACAAGTCTACTTCAGGTTTCTGTTTTTTAAAGCACAGCCCATGTTTACAGTCATGACCTTCAGAGCTTGCTCTCCGTCTTTAATCATGATTCAGACATGTAGTGTTAAGGGATGTCCTCCAGCAGCTCCAGCCCAGGACCTGGAGCCCAGCTCAGTGCCTGGGAACCCGGGATCTCTGTCCAGGCTGAGGGACACAGCCGCTGCTTTCCTGTTTGCTGAGCGTGTATCCCAGAGATGCACCCACAGGGACACACACACGTACAAACACACCCTCATCCCACAGGCACCCCACACTTGTGGGTCCCCCCAAATACAAGCATGGACCCTCCACCTGCCTGATACTCTATCCCAGACCTGAGGACCCCTGCTTGACAGGTGATCCAACTTGATGTTTGCTAGTGGCTACACACTCACACCCCACACACAGCCAGTTTGGGGAGGATACAGACACTCGCCCCTAGCAGCTGGCACCAGACACGCGGGAAGACAGGACAGACTGCGGTGATCAGTTGTTGGGCTCAGTCAAACAAGCATGGTGACCAGTCCTGTTTTACACATGACTGACCCCTTTTATACCCCTTTCTGCCTCCCCCCTCTCTGTTCTTCCCTTTCCCCCCTTCCCCTGCACATTGCCTCATCAGTTGGCACAGTCCCACTGACCCCCTCCAACATCCTAGACCCCCAGGTTTGCATCCTTATCAGTTGCAAAGTCCTGGTTGGTTCTCTATGAAGTGATTCCTGCAGTTTTGAGAGTCTTTCAGTTAGTGTGACTGATGAAGTTTATTTCTTCTCATTATCTCCCTTGTTGCTTGTCTGGCAGGTCAATGTCTCTGTATGTTTTCCTTACTGCCTTCCCCTTTCCCCCTATCATCCCATTTTGACAAAGGTCCTCAGTCAGGTGACCTTGCTGAATTAAATGTTCTCACACTCCACCTTTATCAGTCAGTGTAACTGACCAGGTTTGTTTCCTGTTATTGTCTCTGATTGCTGGTCAGGTTTCTGCCTCTCTGTGTTTGGCTTCCTCCTCTTCCTTATCATCCCATTTGACAAGGTCCTTGATCAGATAACTGCAAGGGAGTTCCTCTCTCCTTCCACATACCCTTAGAGTAAACAGAAGTCTATGTGATAAATACTAAAGGTGGTAAAAAAAATAAAAAATTAAAAACACCATGACCAAAAACCTTTCTACTTTTTGACAGACAGATGTTTTGATTGATATACCATTTTTTGTTGCTCTTCTTGTTATGAATTTCAGAAACAGAGGCACTATTAGAGACGCGGTAAGACAACAGAAACCTTGCTGTAAGCAGCTGCTGTGAACCAGAAAGACCCCGATCAGTCAAGCATTTTGGTTGTCACCCAAATCTACCCACTGGACTGCTGTAGGATTATAGTCTTTCTTACGGCCTTAATGAAATTCCAAGAAGGTTAAAGTTGCATTCTACCATTAAGGACAAGCAAAAGGTTTAAGTTAAATCTTTATTTTTATTTTCACCTTAAAAAAATGGTTGTTCTCTGGATCACCTTAACAATAATGTAAATGTAGCAAATAAAGTCAAGATTTCAGATATTTCCTTGTCGTAAATCGTATGATCAAAAATCTACTTTTTTTTCAAGGTAGGATTTATTGTTAGTTACTTATATGATTTAAAGTTAGATTCTGCTTCTGGCCTTAAGTGCAAAAACGATACTGAAATAAACTAAGCAATGGTGTTATTGTGAGGATTATTTAATTTTAAAAGTGCTCCAAGGCTCAGAAAGTTTACTCAATTTTAAGTCTTCTTACTAGTTATTTTTCAATCAATTTGCTTATTTGATAAGTGCTGACTAGTAGAGAAAAAGTCCTGGATAATATTTTCACTGAAAGCTAAATGAGCAAAATGCTTCTCTGCAGAAGGCTTGTGATGTCCTATACAAAAATAATGAAGATCAAATATGCTGTGAAGGATGTGATCCATTCCTTGCAAACAGCATAGACAAGTATTATAATGTCTCTTCCTCTGAAATTTTTTCTTAACTCACAAAGCCAGACAGAATCCCTGTGACTCAGAGATTCTGTGATAACTTTATTGGAGACATTTGTTAATAAATCAATGAGCTAGTCTTAAAATTTATAAAAATTAATAAGTGAATTTATATTTTTCTTGACATCAAAAAATCAAAATGTTACACCAATATTTTATTTCAGCAATATAAAATTAAGACAATATAAATTCACCTGAGTACTGTGACTTGTTTATGTTTTTTAGTTAAAGCTTGCTACACTGAAGACGATAACTGAATATAACAAATATAATTAATAGAATGAATGTGATGGGTTGAAATAAAATGAAGAGTGAATAAAGTGTAATAAAAACGTATACTTTCTAATACAGCATATGATTGAAAAATATAATCTACCAGAAACTCAGCATAGAGTATAGTTTGTACTCTTTGTACTCCAATAAACTTGAAACAGAAATCGGAACACTTGCATGGAAATGAGAAAACCTACATAAATATATGAAATCTAACCTTGATTCAAAACTTACTGCTACTCTAGATTTATACTARTTATTTAGTTTGGGCTTACTAGAATAATATAGCAGTGAACTGAAGAAATATCTAGCTAATGATAGAGAAATTACTCACTGCAAATAACTCCAACATTACACTTCTCTTTGAGACTCTGATTTCTTTACACAGTTCTGTAAATATTAGCACTTTAGTGGTATCATCTAGCCTTATTGAAGACGCCTTAAGATGTCTTAAAATAAGAGTAAAATGCAATTTACTTCCGCCGTAACACCCCATTACACCACAACAGTAGAAATGGTTTTCATTCTGCATAGAAAATTTGTCCAGATAGATTTTTTTTATTATGTGAGAATTTGTATTTCTAAACTATTTTTTTTTTCATGTAATAAGATGATTCTGCTTTTTAACTATATATGTAAGGTTTTTTTCCTCATGATGTACTGATGCTTTTAGCTGTCGTTTACTATTTTGATCAACTCTGCTGTTATAAAAACAAACTTACAATTTTCTAATTGTGTAATATTGAGTTCTAGCTGCATTACACCTAACTTTAGCACCTTAAGTTAAGAACGTAATCTCCCTGGACATTCAGAATTTGGGACTGTAGTAATTGTTCCTATTTTCCTTATTTACTARCTGTTTATGTAGCTTAGGCTTACTGCACTTTAAAATTCTTAAGTATCTAAATTTAAAATATAGTTCATATAGTTAGAAGGAAGGATTGCTTATTTATTACAGTTGGCAGGAAAAGATTTCATACTCTGTTCTTCTGAAGAGATGGATGGCAATTAGTTGATCTTCAAGTGAGGATGGAATTAATACTCCCTTGGATGCTCCTAATTAAACTTTGGAACTGTGATCTCTGAAGAAGGTTATTCTGTGCATCTGAAAGATGCAAGGAAGGAAGCATGGGAAAAAAAACATTAAAAATTCTAAGGCGAGAAGTAGATTTTTAAGTGTAGGCCAAGACTTGTTGATTACTTCTGATAACAAGTCAATAACAATTAGATATATTTTCTTACTCTATCCAGAAATCCTATATGTTTTAAAATCTGGGAATGATATCAGAAAATGTTTGATGCATTTTATCATTACAGGTTAACAGTGCACAAAAAAAAATCCTGAAGAAAACTTGTATACTCCATTTGCTTACCATGAGTACTTTTTCCTTCTGTGCTAAGGATGGAAAGAACAGCTGCACTGCATGGCTTTCTGATTGTACCTTTTAGTCTGATTTCTTCAGGGCTAGGCTTTAGAAGCTGATTTTGTCAGGGAGTAGAGACCAAAGTTTGTGCATGATGGGGAAGCACCTAGGGGACAATGGGGGAGCCCTCTCACTCCCCCTGAGAAAGTGGGATAATTGAGGGCCCATCTGAACTGTCTGTACATAAACATGCACAATCTATAAACAAACAGGACCCTGAGATGAAAGACCAGCCCTCAACAGGAAACAGCCAAGTGGGGAGAGGAACAACAAACAGGAATTGAMGGAGGTCAGTGTTAGATCAGTTGAAGGCTGAGGAAGAAAGGAAAAAGAGAGTGGAGAAATAAAAAAAGTGGAACTTGTGGTAACCATAAGTCTGTGTTCATTTACAGAACTATGATGTCATAGGAGTTACAGCAACATGGTGGGACAAATGCTTGCCTTTCTGGAATGAGGTGATAAATGGCTATAAATTCCTTCTAAACTCTTTATGGAAGACAAGACAAGTTGTACCCTACCCAAAGGAGCAGCTCACATGCAAGAACTCTTTTATTAAATGGAGCTGACTGACAGATTGTGAGTTGGGATCAGAGGGGTTACAGATACAGACAGCCCAATAAAAAAGATGAAGTAGAGAAGTCTTGTTTAAACAGCTGGAAGTCCTACAGTTGCAAATTATGGTTCTCACAGGGGTCTCTAACCACTTTGACACCTGCTAAAAGGGCAACATGTTGGCATGCAAATAGTCCAGGAGATCTCAATAAAGCACTGATGACAATTTTCAGCAGTAAGTTCTGGCATAAGGTAGCAAGGACAATTAGTCTGCTGTGCCTGCTACTCACCAATATAGGAAAACTGGTCAGTGCAGTTTTTGACTGCAGTGATCCCAAGAGAGTAGGATCTAAGATCTTTAGGAAAGTGAGGAAAACAAGTAGCAGAATAAACCCTGACCTTCAGTAGAACAGATTTCAGCTTGTTCAGAGACATGTTAGGCAGAATCCTGTAGAAGGCTATTTTGAAGGCTAAGGTTGCTCAGTAGAACTGTTTGATCTTTGAGGTCAGCACCCATACTGCACAAGAGCTGTTAATGCTGATGTACAATGAAACAGGCAGTGATTGCAAGAGGCGAGCTAACCAAACAAGGACCAAACCTGAATGTATAAAGGAAGTGAATGGGAGTTGGAAACTATCAAAGAAGAGTAAACTAGCATCTCTGGAAATGCAAACATGGAATTAGGAAAGCAGTTGAAACTCATAAGGGGTATGACAGGTGAGAAGAATGGCTTCTATGTACACTGACAGCAAAGAGAAAGCAAGTTGTTAACCCGCTGTTGGATGGAGTGGATGACCTAAGGGAACAAAAAAAAGCTGTCTTTTGCCAAAAGAGGCAATGTCTTTGCTTGAGTCTTTACTGGTAAGGTCTATTCTGACACCTCCCAGGTCTCTGGCTCTATGGATGAGGGGAGAGCACTGGATGTCATTTGTTTTGTGTTCATTGAGGCAGTGAATGCGGTCTCCTGTAGGAGACTGGGGGGATGTAGACTGAATGCATGGCCCACTACACTGTTGGTGTGAAAAAGTATTAGTCTAACTGGAAACTATTTACCAGAATTATTCTCAGAAGTTAATAATGGGGCAAAAACTGTTTAATGTCCTCATCAATAAGCTCATCAATGGGATGAACTGCATCCTTAGCAAGTTTGTGGGTGACACTACATTGAGGCAGGGGGAGTGTTGCTGATATTCTGGAAAACAGGTCTGCCTTTCAGAAGGATCTCAGCAAACTGGAGTGCTGGACCTACAGGAACCTGCTCAAGTTCAACAAAGACAAAGTAAGAAGTTCTGCATGTGCATTTAAAACCTCATGTATGAACAATCTTGGGACGGATTGGCTGGATAGCAGCTATGCAAAATGAGGACCTGGGGGTCCCAGTATACAAGCTGACCATCAGTCAGCATTGTTCCTGGAAATAAAGGTTAACTGCTTAGTGAGCTAGATCAATAGGAATGTATCCAGTGGACCAAGGGAAGTAGTAATTCTTCTCTACTCAACACTTATGAGACTGTGTCTGGAGTATTTGACTGCACAAAGCACTGAGCAACCTAATGTAACTTTTATATTGGCCTTGCTTTGAACAGGGTTTTAGAACAAATAACGTGCAAAGGTTCTTTTCAAAGTAAATAACGATACAATTTTATGAGCAAAGCATTGCAAAGACCTTAAGATTTGTAGTAATACCAGAAAACATGAACTAGATTCATAAAGTCTAGAAAGGTTTGTCCCTTGCAGATTTCACTACAGTCATCTAACTTGCTCCTGACATTTTGGAATGTATGAAATAAATCAGGATTTGGATGACGACATGGCCTTTTTTGTTTGGCTCTGACCCTCTTTTGGCTTCTGCGGCTTTTACATAATATTGAGGGGTTATCAGTGGTGCATAGAAGGAAGAAAACCATACAACTGGAAACAACTGGAATCTGACTGAAAATCCTCCTAAAAGAAGCACAATTATTTTATGGATAACATTAGATTAATTAGTTTAAGCTTATAAAACAAAATATGTTATTCACTGTACCTACAGAAGTGAAGTAAAAAGTTCAGTGCTAACAGTTGTGTTATGACAGTATCACTAGTATGTTACTGCAAAATAGCTTGAATATATTTTTTAGTGAATTTTATTGTAATAATTACAAAAGACTTCTTAAGGTCAGTTGTTCAAAAGCAAAACAAGGAAACAAAATAAAACTGAATTGAGAGGTTTGTCCTAGTTATTGTGCTTTATAATATAATAAAATCAAGAACATTTTTTTTGTTGCACATGCTTGTGCAATGTGTTGACTGAGACTTAATGAGTTTAATTGAAAAATTACCAAAGCTTTCAATTTATTGTAATTAATATTTAATTTGTTCTGAAAGATTTAACCAACTAATTTAAGTGTGAATAAACTGAAATAGGAGAATTTTATGTGCCATTGAAAAATGAACTTCAGGCAGACAGTTCTCCTTCATATTCCAGTCCTGGTATTTGGAAGCAAGTAGTTTGCACTACCTTTTAACAACCTCATTTGTATTTTCTATCACATATGAAAAGTGGTATAAAACTTGATTCAGTTGTACCTAATGAAACTTACAGAAAAGACTTATGGAGCTATCCATCCTTCAAGGAAAAAAAATCATCCTAAGAATAATCTATTTGAGATATAAACCCCAGGAGTCATCCATAATAAAGACCATTATCCAATCATTAATTTATGCCTGCATTACTAATAAAACTGATAGAATCAATAATTTATGTTGATACAAGCTATCCATTTAAAAATCTTTTCATTATGGAATTTTTCATCAAATGAATATGGATTCCAGATGAACTCATGCTGTCCTGTTACAATTTCTTTCAGTAACTGCAACCAGTGAAAGAAGATTTGAAACAGAAAGCAATTCACAAGGTCTTTCTAAACACAAATACATAGCTTAATTAATAGTGGCTATAATGTGGACACCATGCTCTCTTCTATAGGAAAATCCTTTGAGTAATGAATATAGGTTTAGAACTGGCTTGCTACAGTTATTAAGGTCTGGATATCTCTTACAGCCTTTAATCCACATGGTTATCATCACTTTTGGGACACATGCAGAAACATCCTCAGTACAGTTAAATACTTAATACTTCTAATAATTGTGGGACACTGAGACAACTGAGTTGATAGCTCTTTGGTTGCTTGACAATGGGGCTAATTGACCGAGATGTTACTTTGCTCTTGCCTTTTCAGAACTCCAGTAGTTTCTTCTTCTGACTCTTGTCATTAAAGTGTTAATGGTGATAAAGAAATCACTAAGTACATCCTTTCATTCCCAGTGATTTGCAGGCCCCATGCTTCATGACCTGGAATACCTACCAATAACTTTGCATCACTTCTGCTTCCAGATGCCTGCTCTCTTCAGAATCACCTTTGTAAATCTGATCTGAAGGGTTTATTTTCCCCCAGAAACAAAGAATATTGAATTTACTTTCTGTATTCCATATTTTTAGTGCAACAACTGTAGTTCGTGGTTTCTATTTAAAACCCTGTACATTCCTGTGGTGCCAGCTAGATAACATTCATTTTACACYCAGCATATAAAGCTTCATACAATTAGGCAAATAAACTACCACAGACGAGATGTTATTTTCTCTACTGACAGGCCTTTTGTTTTGTTTTGCTTGAGCCCTGAAGACAACTGGTGCCCCCAGCTTTCATTTATAATTTTTTCTTTCTTTTTCTTTTGTTTTCTAGTGTTTTACTTTACTCTTATTTTTCCTGCTGTCCGTCAAGCTTGTTGGAGGCTTTGTCCCCAACATCAGGTTGCTGGACTTTTTTGCTCTTCTGACTGTATGATTTTGTTGCTATCTCTAGACTCTCATATCTCAAATCATCACAATTTATTCCAGAACCACCTATTTCATATTTTCCTTTAGTTGATACAAAGGGTTCTGCATTGTCATCACACAAGTATGAATACCAAATCTTTCCTTTTTGGGTGATATTAAAGATTCTTTCACTGATCTGTAAAGCCTACTCTGTCACAGTCACTTTCTTGCTCACCTCAAAAAGGGCTGGGTTACAATATTTTTAATCCAAATGTTACTACTCTTTTAATGGTGCATATGTGGAGGTATAGTAAGTATGTTTAAATGTTCACAGATGTAATCATGTTGAACTTCCCCCAGGGCATAAGATGGGGCATACAAGCCCAGTGTGTGATGCTTTTTTGTCTTTATATATGTGTAGTGAAGGTAACAGTTTTCAGCTTTAATGATGTCATTCCTGTAAAATATTGTGCTTGAATTTGTTTTGTTAAAATAGAAATGAAGCATGTATACACGTTCTTTTCCAGAATATCATGATGTTAAACCCTTTTCTTAGCAGAGACATGAGTTTGTCAGTAGCAGCATATGCTCTGTATATTCGGTCTGCCCTTATGTCTTTTTGTTTCKGGAGACAACGGACTGCAGGGTAGATTAAAGCCAACACTGTATATACATCTTTAATTTTTTCCTTCTTCAAAGGCTAGTTTCTGTTTGGATCTAGCAAATTACTTTTTTTGGTTCATTAGTTTCAATGAGGCATTTGGAACTGTTTTATTCCACCTGCTTGAATGGAAAACTTTTTTTTTTCTTCAATTTAACACGTCTCACTGTACTACAAATGTAAGTAGAACCATTTTTTATGAAACTTGTTTTAGTTGCATAATACATATGTACATTAAACCAAATATTGTGTACTTTGTCTATTCATATTTCATTGAGACTATTTAATATGAATGTAATATCTTGATTTTAAAGAAAAAGGATTTTCATTAAAGGAAAAGGACTATTTTCATCAGTGTAAAATTCCAAATGAAACAATCACACTTCAGAGAGGAAGTGGAACATTATTTAAAATTTTTCACAGTTGCTATCATATAGCAGTGAAAAAACTCAAATCAGGTAAGCTGATCCCTCTTTTTTCTGGTTTATAATTTCCTTAAACACATTCAAAGTTACAGGTACATTTTATTGCATTAAGAGCAAGTTTTCACCAAAAGAGTGAACCTGAAGTGAAGGGGCAAGATCATATTCTTCAATTTCCAAAATAAGATCAGGAAAGAATAAGAAATAATGAAGTATTTGAAAAAAAAAACCAAAAACATGAAGACATCCTATGAAATATCTGCACTTCTGCAGTTGTAGAATTTAGTGTGCTGTAGGTAAACAAGAATGCAAAAAACTCTCTATAATTTATAGTTTCATAATAACTCTTTGCTTATCCATATTAATAATCTGATAAACTTAACAGCATCGGCTGGTTTTGTGTATCAAACATCAGAGAAAAAAAATTAAAAGTTTGTGTTCAAGGAAAGATTAAAAGTGAAATTATGAACTAATGTGCCTTATACAACCCAGCATTCCCTTAATATGTATCAGATATAGAACTATGAAAATAATGTGTCCTAATTTTAGCCATTTGAATCTTGACTCAGTAAGTTGTTTAAGCTCACTTTATGTGAGCCTAAACATTTCCCTATGTATAGGGAAATGAAAGAGTTCATTCCATGTTTTTCAGGATGGCAAAATCAACTTTACAAAGAATAAATTGTATTAATAACTTGAAAAGAAGCTCAAGCAATTCCGTCAGACCAAACATGGTATTCAGCTTCAGAATGTCGACATCTAGATTCAGATGTCTAAGTATTTGGGTTTACCCTTCAGATAGGCAAGAGCAACTACTACTTGGGGGATAATAGAGTCCTTCCCTACCATGACTATAAAGCCTGTAATTAATGTATGTATAAAATATATTTTTTATGTGATATTGTTCTCTTAAACCTCCATTCCACACATGCATACACTCACAGACATACAGAAACTCAAACACACAGATCCGCTTTTTCTCTTTTTGTGTGTTGAAATACCCATAATCTAAAAAACATAAGAGCTGCCCTTGAAACAAGATATCCTATCACAGTAAATGAAAATGAAATCACTACACTCAACTGATTCTTGAAAGCCTTTCAGTTTACAGTATGTCCCCTGTACTCGGCACAGGTGAGGCCGCACCTCAAATACTGTGTTCAGTTTTGGGCCCCTCACTACAAGAAGSATATTGAGGTGCTGGAACGTGTCCAGAGAAGGGCAACAAAGCTGGTGAAGGGTCTGGAAAACAAGTCTTAATGAGGAGCAGCTGAGGGAGCTGGGGTTGTTTAGCCTGGAGAAAAGGAGGCTGAGGGGAGACCTTATCACTCTCTACAACTACCTGAAAGGAGGCTGTAGAGAGGTGGGTGTTGGTCTCTTTTCTCAAGTTGCACCAGGGGAGGTTTAGATTGGACATTAGGAAAAATTTCTTCACCGAAAGGGTAGTCAAGCCTTGGAATAGGCTGCCCAGGGGAGTGGTGGAGTCACCATCCCTGGAGGTATTTAAAAGACGTGTGGATGTGGCGCTTCGGGACATGGTTCAGTGGGCATGGTGGTGTTGAGTTGACRGTTGGACTTGATGATCTTAGAGGTCTTTTCCAACCTTAATGATTCTATGATTCTATGGTTCTATAAAATGACCCAAACGATCCATTGACTCTATTGATCTACTCAAGTGATCCATTGGCTGGAGATGTCATATTGATATCTAATTCACATGTAGACACTACAAATATCTAAATCCCACCACGAGATAAATATTCTGAATATAGATCTCTATTGTCTTTCTAGGTGCTGTACACCATTGGAGATCTTCATGACAGACTAGCAGATATGACACTCATGATCTTCATAATTGCACTGATTATAGCAGAATTATGTCAGGTTATGTGATAAAGGCTCATCTGCACACTTACAAAGGAGTAAAATTATAGTGATGGCCTTGGGGAGGAGTCCAAATAATACCCTGCCCCATCTTCTCCAGACTGTCACAGGGTCCATCAGCCCTTCAAAGGCCCATCTCCACAAGCACAGGGGAGCACAAGAGGGTCTAATGGCAGGCAGGAAAATAAATTAAGGACTCAGAGGAAAGAGCATCCTGTTCAGGCCCTTCCCATGCCTGTCCCAGGAGAGCCTCAGCCCCTGTACACAAGCCTGAAACTCTCTAAGATGACTCAAGGGGAGTAGCTCTTGAGGACACTTTTTGAACTGAGGGTGGTTACTGCCAGGGAGTATGGGACACATTATGGTATGCAGGGGAAGAGCATTTCAGGATTGCACAAGACTTATTACGGGTGATTAGGGGAGAAACCAAACGCAGGGAAAGGAATGGATTTAGGTAATTTGGGGAGGAACGAGTATGGAAAGTAAGAAAGAGGATAAAAAGGGTTGATTGTGTGCAAATAGTTTGCTGGTTGGTATGCTTGTCTGGCTATGCCCTGTGACTGATCAGTGCAGTCTGTCCTGTCTTCTTTAACTCTTTTCTAACTCATTCCTGGGTGAGGGACCCTCTGGTGTGCATGTACTGGGGTCTGCATGCCAGCCACTGGAATCAGACCAGGGGTCAGAAGGCCCTTGTGCCCATGGAGCCAGGAACTGGAGAGACCAGAACGAGTGAACTTAAGTGCCAACAACTGGAATGGGACCTGGAGTCACAGGGAGCCGTGTGTTCGTGGTGCAGCACCTGGAGTGAGTGAGCGTCAGGGTGCCAGCTGCTAGTCGAGGTTGGTGGGCTGGAGGGACTGGAGTGAGTGAAACCAAATGCCAGCCACCGGGCTGGGACCAGGGTCATGGGGGCATGTGTATCTGTGGTGCCAGCAACTGGCAATAGCCTGGGAGCCTGGGGGGTGTGCATTTCTCTAAGAGCTAGAGCATGGGAGGAGCTGGCTATTGGAGGCACCAGGGGAGTCCCAACCAGCTGCCAGAGGGACCATGGTGCCCGGGGGTCTCTATGGACAAGGCCTGCTGGTATGTATGTCTCTAAGGGTGAGAGCCCTGGGATCTTGGCCATTGGAGACCTATGGAGTCCCAGCCAGCCCTTGGTGTATGAGGCTCTATGTGTGTGTGTTTGAGCATGAGTGAGATGTAGTGTATGAGCAACTGGAGTGGGGTTGTGGCCTCGGAGGCTTGTATAGCCAGGTCCCAGCAACTGGGGAGACTGGGATCCAGGGGCAGCTACTGGACAGAGTGAGTGTCCGAGCCCAGCTGCTGGAGGGATCCACCTTGTACATACGTACATACATACCCTCACTAGCAGATCTCTGTCTTGCTCAACCAGAGAGGGGAGCAGGATGAGACCATTGGTACTGCTTGTGTTTGTGTGATTTCTCTGTGTGTTTGTCTGTGATCTGTGTGGCCGGACATGTACAGGTGTACGTATGTGTTGTATACCTGTGCTCTGCACACTTGTTCCTGCTAGGAATATATAATCATCCTAGTTATAAGTTGGACCAGGGGGCACAAAGCTATGGCAGCCTTGCCTCTGTCAGGCTGTCATATCAGGCACAATATTTTCCTCTAAACAAATTTAATCTACTATATTCAGTAGATCACAGTAGAATTTAATTCACAAATTAATCATGATTTAACCAGTGACAAATATTTTCACTTAGTGGCAACTGATTTCATGTATCGGCATATGGACATAGTATTGAAGCCTGATGAATTTATTTGATTATACAAAATAATTGAATCCTTACCAAGGAAATATCAAATCACTTTTAAGTCTTTCAGGATAAGTGTTGACATTTCAGCTCACTGATGAACTTTACTAATATTCAAAATTCTTTCATTAACACAGTCTGTTTAGGAAGAAAATGTTGTTGCTTATAATAAAGGAATTACATCTGAATGAATTATGTCAAATCTATCTTGTTCCTTCCACTTAGAATCATAGAATCATTAAGGTTGGAAAAGACCTCTAAGATCATCGAGTCCAACCATCAACCCAGTACCCATGCCCACTAAACCACGTCCCGAAGCACCWCATCCACWYGTTTTTTGAACACCTCCAGGGATGGTGACTCCACCACTTCCCTGGGCAGCCTGTTCCAATGCCTGACTACCCTTTCAGTGAAAAAATTTTTCCTAATATCCAATCTAAATCTCCCCCAGCGCAACTTGAGGCTTGCAAAGACTAATACTCAAAACTGATAACAAGTAGCCAAATAACTAAGTTATMAGTATCTTATTTACTTGAGCACCCAATCAGCCAAATCTCATTAAGTTTCTTAGCATATAAAAATGTAAAGTTCACAATACAATAATTTTTTTTTAGTTCATTTTCTGGTTAATTACTGGGGAGTTTGCTGTAAACTAAAAGGTGGGGGTTTTTTTTTGTTTTTTTTTTTTTTAGGGCTTTAGCCCTAATCACCTATGTATTTTGTACCTAATCTTGTGCTACACGTACCTAATCTTGTGCTACATGTACCTAATCTTGTGCTACRTGTACCAAAACAGATTTTGCTAGAATAATGGTATTTTTTTCACAAGTCTGTTCTGCAGCTGAAATACCTTATCCAAGTCGGCTGCTTTTGATTTGTTTTCATTATTAAGGACGAATATAGATATAATTATGCTGATGTGAGTAAAATTAACAGAAATTTTAATAGAAGTATAACTTTATTAGGACTGAAATTCAATATATTTTGAATTACAAAGTAAGCATTTTGTCTGCCAGGTTACATGGTCTTTAGATAATGTTAGCCACAGGAACATAGACATATTATTCAGCTACTTGAGGGCTCACACATTTTTCTGTTAATGTAATAGAAACACAGTGAAAAGAATTAATAACAGAATACTAGTTCAAACCAAGTTCAAACCAAAAGTGCTCCTCAGTTTCTATTGAGTTATCTATATGAAAGACAGAATTTRTTTCCCTTAGGCTGTTTGACAGGAGGAACAAGAACTTCTTTCACTACATTTGTAGACTTCATTTTTTTTTCCATAACCATAGAGGTAAAATTTCTCTTCAGGTCAAGAAGTTTCGTTACGGAATCGATCATCTACACCTGCATGCATATTATGATGTGATTTTGTCTTTCTTTGCACATAATGAAGTATTGAAATTTTCCTGTGGTAGATATTCAATTTTTGACTCATAAAAGGGTTTGAAAGCATTTAATTTTATTCTATAGTTTAAGAAATATATATTTTTAATTATTAGTGATATTTCTGTAAAGTTATGTCCCTAACATGATTCTGGAGTCAGAGTAAGGGTGCAAATTTTCAGTCTTTATTCAGACCAAATTACCTTTGAAATAAAGTATGAGTTTTGCCTGCAGGTTGAGTTCACACTGAATACTTCGGGAAGTGATCTTCAGCTTAGAATTTTCTTGTCATTCTGCTTAATGCTGAATTGGTTAATGAAGCCAAAGGGGCAATCAGAAGACTGGTAAAGTATATTTATAGATGACGATATATTGAAGGCACGTATGTCTATGCCTCCTGCCTGGGATAGAAAATTTTACCCAGAAGAAATAGTGCAGTTATGTTTTCTGCTGTAATTTAAGGTAACTGCCTACCTTTTAAAATAGATTTGCTAGATAGACTTGCAATAAGCTAAAGCCTAGTAGGGTTAGTTTCATATTGGCAAACTCTTTCACTTTTACCTGCAACCTGCCACAGTAGTTCTTCAAATGCTGTTGAGTCATTATTAGCAATGACTAGGAGAGCCTTCAACTTTTAGTCTTTTTCATGTGGATCAGGTACTACTAGTCACTCTATCAGTACTTGGATCTTCAGTTTATTTCCATGTCGTTTTTCTGCTACACTACGCTACTGTGGGCTGAATGAAGGACTATATTGTAAATCTATTCAGATAGACTTAAAAGTATTCTAAGTGAAGTTAAGATAACATTCAGCCAACCCTTTGTTAAACTGAGTATTTCAGCGTGGCTGAGTTATATAAGAATTTCAGTATCTATCTGTTGTGGGGACATCTGAGGCATTAAAGTGGTTTCTATCATTGTCTTTTAACCAAAACCATTGACAATAATTGAGGTACTACAACTGTTTCCAAAATGTTGATAAAGAGTTCAGAATTCTTCTCTGATCCTTCCAAATAATGTACCAATTGTGAATACAGGAGGAATCAAACAACAAGAAAGATCTTTGTTTCTCAGAGACTCAAGCCTTTTCAGTCAGTATTTCGGCCAAAAACGTTCTTGGTCTGATCACTTTGTTTTGTTCAGGAAAATAATTTTCTACTCTTCCCTGAGATTTTTCTCTGTGATTTGCTATTGATTCCCTTACATTTAAACTCACCACAGATACAATTTTGTTGTATCTGTTAAAACTAACCCTTAACATAATTCTTCTTCAACTAGGAAATTAGTTTTGGGTAATAATATGTGTTTGTGTTTTGCGTAAGGGCGGTTCTATATTGGTCCCATTAAAGGTGTGACATTAAGTAGCAGAGATCTTAAATGAAGAGCTGTAGATACACCTACAAACTGAAGATGTTTCTTCTAAACCAAAATAGTTTAGACAACTTAGATCCTGACCATTAGACAGGCCAACTTCCTTTTCGCATTTTATTTCTACAGGTATGATCAATGTGATGAGACTATATGGTCTGCAAGCAAATGATTAGGCTGCTGATGAAGCTCTGACCTGAGTTTAAGCTAATTGAACAGTGTGTGGACAACTTCCAGACATGGCAAGGGAAACTGCTAGAAATGACAAATAACAGAGCAGGAAGCTGAAAGAAATTACAGATAACCTCATTACAAACGACTGGATCACACAGATGGTCCAGGAGGAGGTATGCGAGAAAGAGCTGAGCTTTAGGGAAGCTCTGGGGGTCTTTTGGGGAGAGGAATCTCCCAAAGCCAGCAGCACCTCAGTAATCCAACCAGTGATACCATATAAAACTAAGATGACCATGGTAATGGTATCAGAATTTCTGGTTATGGATGTAGCAAAACTGGACCCAAAGGAGGAACAGTAATTACAGGTGTTTTTTTTTTTATTTGGGAGAAGACATGGGGCTAGAGAAAAAAGAAGCAAGAAATGAGAAAAGAGAAAACAAAAGATGCAAATCACATGGTCAGTGCTGTCAGGGGTACCTGTTAGGCAACCTTGACCTTGATGACCTCATAGTTCAATAAACTAAACTTGTTTTTCTGTCCATACCATGCAGCCAGATGATTTGCTTCATCAGTCAGGAAGACTGAGGTGAGGGAGATGCAAAGGYGCTTTCCCTGGCTAACAGGAGAACACCCTGACAGACAGATCAATCAAGCATCCTGATACCACCATCACCATCACAGTGCCTGTTCCAGGTCTAATGACACTGGCATCTTCCTAACCACTTTCTAGCAGAAACAAAGCAGCATTCTTTTGGTTGATGAATAGAAAAATTACCATAGGAAATTGCCTACAGACCATGATTAGTTTTGTYATTTACTCACATTTCCTCCTTAGAAAAAATAGTTGCATAACTGACTATCAAACTGAACTACAAAAAAGTATCTCTTTACTCTCATGGAGATAAGTTAATATCATTGGAAATGACAGTATATTTTTTCTACTTAAAGATTGATGCCCATCATGAAAAAAGTGAATATATGGTACTGAGTCTGACCTTTTATAAATACATAATGAATTTCAAGAATATAGTGGTCAGTCAGACCTTTTTTTAACATTAGAGTTTCTTGGGAATTTTTCAATGATCGTTTCTTTCATAGTATTACACTGACGTACCAAAGAAGAAACTATTAATGGAAATATATATTTTGTACAAAACTTTTATTGAAGATTATTTTCTTCACCAGATGACTTCTCTGGTGATAGAGAGATGGGGACAGACTGACTCTGAAAAGCCAACTGTTAATGGATGACTATTTTCAGCATGGATGTGGAAGATGCCTTGAATCTACCCTAACCACTTAGTTAAAGGAGCAGATTCTTGTTCAATTTCACATCCAGTTAATAATTTATTTAAGTGCAAGGGCATCAGAGTCTCTATAAAGTCTCTATAAAGACCATAGTTTGAAGGTCAAGCCATTCAGTTAGGATATAACATTTCAAGGCCTCTCAGTATCAGGCAGAACAAAAGTGGTAGCAGTGTCTCCTGGACTATAGTTAGACTGTTAAATAGGGAGGATTGATCCATGCTCCAAGACCAGCTGTCACTAACTGGATGAGATAATTGCTGCACAAGGCCTCCTAAATACCCTATCCCTTTATCCTGAAGAGAGCTAGGTAGTGTTGTCCAAAACAGAGTGAGGAAGTGAGACAACAATAAAGCAGTGTAGACAAGCAGCAGTCTTTTGCCTGAGCTCACTCGCCATGTTTAATAGTATAGATACGCCTTGTTAGCCAGAGAAACCTAAGGCTTTTTTATTGTTGACTCTTAATTGTTGCCTGTTCCTGAGGRGACTTCCTTATCTTCCATAAAAAAGATTCACTCATTCTTCCTTCCTTTCCTTTTTGCGGAAAAAAGGTAAATTGCAAGAAATGTTTGTTGCAAATTGAACTCATTGTCTTCATCCAACTCTCTCCTGTCTTCTTGTATACTAATATTAGAGCAAACTTTAGTGAGTAGACATACTTTGTGTGTGCATGGATGCGTGTGTGGGCACACATATTTGTACGCTTTTATGTAAGCTAAGGAACTCTTGTACATCTAACAAACACTGACTACGTGTTGCAGACTTTTGTGTTTGTGATGGATTTTTGATGAAGTGAAAAATATTTTCTTCTTATCTTAGTTGATTATCACTTACCATCCTCATACATTTTTCTCCATGTTTATGTAGGAGAGGAGGTTGGCTGCTAGCTCATAACAGTAAGTGAATTCAGGACACTTAAGAAATAACTACTAAACTATTTGTTTGTAAAAAGACAAACTTCGTACTATGTCTGGCAAATAAGCACTAGTTCTCATATTTTGATCTCTACTCCTATTGTTGATCTCTGACACATAACAAATAGATGTTTATTAACTCAGTCATTTATCTTTTCTGTAAGTGTGCTAATCAGTATTTGAAACTGGATGCAAAACAATAAGTAGGAGTTGGGGAGAAGGACGGTTCTTATTTTTCCTCTAGTCATGCTCACAACGGCATGGACCAGTAGAGAGGAAGACAGCTGGGTTTACTTTTCATTCCACACCAACTTCAGAACTAGCTGTTCTTCCTTTAGGACAAAATCTGTTTGTTGAGTTTAGCATACTGTGTTATGCATTGTCACCCATGTGAGGTAAAGCAATAATTTAATCAGGAGATTTGACTATAACATAGCCATCTAGAAGTTATTATTTCTCAGTCTGRACAAAACATTTTGTCAAAGGACTAGTTTTGCAGTGAGGTTCATCTTATTCTGAGAAAGGTGTCTAAGCTGGGACACAGAATTTGTGCTGTGGGGGTGCCTGTTTCTCTCCATTGAATATAAAAGAAATGTAGGATGACTAATTAAGATGTGGATGTTTAACTTTTCAGCATTTAAATTAGGTGAGATAAATACCAGCTGTAGTTTCAGGAGAAATAGAAAGCTTTTGTCAATCTAAAAAAGCCTAACTACCCTCACATTTACACCCTGCAAATACACCAAACTGTTAAATAGGCAAGTGATAAAAAGGCAGTCTTTAATATTCTCATCTGGCTGTACTTAGTCTTAGCAATGACCCAAAATCCCAAATAGATAATTTTTATGGTATTAAAAATCCTGGTAATTTTCTACCACTTTTTCTAGACGTACATTAAATTTAGTAACACTTTTAAAATTAACTTTGTAGAGAGGGCATGCTAGGGCAAAGACAAGGTCATGAAGTCCTATAGTTCCACCAATAGGAGTATAACATAAATAACATCTTTTGGGGCTTTTTAGTGATCATCAGCAGATTTCTAACTGTCAGGAAGGAGCGTAACTAAATGTAGCTGTAAAATTTTAAATGTAAAACTTTACCAATCAAATATCCATCTGGGATTTAGATCACGATTCTGAAACTTGTTCAATGCAGTAGACTTGTGCTACTTCGTAGTCAAACAGTGATGATCAGACCTACATGGTTTCTATTTCTTTCTTAGAAATGTGAGTTTGTATGTTCAGATGGACTTACACAGCTTACATCAAAACAAGTGGTCTTGAGTGAGTATTAGACCACCACAGAGTCCTTTTGAAAATCTTGACACTAAACATCACTGAATATTTTTTATAAGTAAATAAGGTAGTATTTACCATATTTACCATTAGTACTAACATTTATATGTTAAGTATATTATTTGGATTTAAATATGTGATGACAAATATTCGAGCATGACCTACTAAGTAATTTATAAGATTATTTGTCAAACAGCAGATAAGACATAATATAATTAATACTTCTTTGTTGACAATCATGGTTCAAAGAAGACATATTTAAAAAATAAAAATAAAACCAAGATCARCAACCAATTACAAAACAAACAAACAAACAGCTTTTCCTTTAGCAACTTTAAAAATCTCTGTTTTAGAAATTGTGCCTAATTTCTTACTTATGCTTGAAGCACAATAACTATTAGGCTTAATGGAATATGGAGGAGTTATTAAGGGTTAGATTTCAGCAGATAGTTTCAGAATTATTTTACATACTAAAAAAAGAATATTAAATCTTTAAGGAAATATCCTGAAACCTAAGAATGCTGGTCATACAGCAAAAATGGGGTTCTGACCCTCCCAATCTTATCAATAAATGAAACACAACTGAAAACTTAATCCAGAATATGTAAATCATAATAGCTATATCAAACTAATGAAAACATGTTCAGACTGCTCAGTTTATTCCAGTTCAAGACATTTCTCTACTATGTTTAATTATTCATGCTGTATTAAGTAGTTTGTACAATTAATAATTATGAAAGATARAAGATTAATTTCAACTTTAAGGAAAAACTTAAATATACAAACTGAGTTGGTATTTTATTTAACTGTTAAAAAACACAGTTGACAAAACTGTGACTATGTCTATCTAGAATAAAAAGCACAAAATAATTCAATATCAAAAATATTCAGAAAAGGCCGTATAAGTAAATGACACTTGCAAACTATCATGTGCCAGATCCAACACCCATTTAAGTTCATAGTAAGGAATCTATAAAATTAATTGGACTATTAGTTGTATCTTACAGTGCAGATGAATCAGTGAAGATGAGCTGGAAGATTTGCACTGCTACCTACAGTTATAAGCAGTTGTGCTGGTTCCTTGTCCTTCACCTCTCTGACATATATAACACTTTCTAGGAATCTGACCCATCTTTTTCTGGAGCACATGATTTCAAAGTAAACTGTAAGTCAATGTAGCATATATATGAGTCATGAATACATGGCACAGTATGGAAAATAGAATGCCTTCATTAAGGCATTCATCTAATATTACATATTACAAACACTTACTATGTTTATACTGTTATCGTGATCACTTAGAAAGGGTGATTCATGTTCTTTAGCCCAACCGGTATAGGGTTGGGACCTCACATGAACAGTTGTTATATTTAATTCTTTCTAGTGCATACTGATCACATCCACACTTGGAGTGAGTTGTTACTTACTTACCCAAAAGATTTTTGCACATAATTCCCTCTGTATTGTCTGGGCACACTATTCATAATACTGTTGAAAAGACCTTTACAGCATAACAGTAAGGATTCATGCTATATACGTGTACAGCTGGGACAGAAAGGGATGTCACAGAGTGCAAAACTTTACAGGACACATTTGGAAGTCTCAGCCAAACAAGGGAACTTATTTTTATCTGTATTGTTTCTTGGAGTGGTCATTAGATGTATTTTGTCTGGGGAGTGACTAATTCACTTCAAGTCATTTAACTGACAACGTTCAGGATTTTTCACATTATTTCAAAATTCAGTACACCAAAAATAAGTTCTGCATATCTTTTACATGGTTCACAGAATGAGGACAGAGTGTTTGGCCTTTTGTAGTACCGTATGAGAGAAAAATCAAGCTGATTGATAGATTAAACGTATTGATTTGTGTCTAGATAGAAAGACTTGGGCATTTTGCATTGCTAGTTTCAGTACTTATCCAAGGAACTTGTAATATTTTAAGCGCACACACACAAAAACCCCCAAGCAAACCCCAAAGAAAAACAACCCAAACCACTTTTCTCTTTACTCTCAGATATTAAGTGCCAGACACTACTTCATGATTAATAGTACGTTCATTTGTAACAAAAATTCTTTCTGTAAGTGCAATGTAATTATTATTACTCTCAAAACTTTTTAAGTTGATCATTCTAAATTGATATTACCAATAACAGTATACTGTAATTCAACTAACACTGTTTTTTCCTCATAGATATCATCCTTATTGTCTTCATTTTTAAATTACTGCCCCTCACTATTTCCTAGAACAATAAGATGCCAATCATATAATGGGTTTTTACCTGCATTAGAAACATATATTTATCATTTACCCAGTGATTTACAAAATTAGAGTGCTATTTTGATTCCAAAAAGATGATGATAAAGAAAAAAGATAAAGCGATAGCTAATTTTAGAGCAATGTATTTCATAAAATCCTTTTAGTAGAGAACAAACCCAAACAGAACAATCACAAGAATATTAGCACTCTGGTTTAGTTACTGTTTTACAAAGTAGACTAATGCCATATAAGATGAAAACATCTAACTTTTAGCAACATCTATGAAATGCTATATTTAAAAATATTTTAAATTTCAAAAGATGTAATTGTTTTTCACTTACATTCTGAAAAATATTGCATGCTTCCTACCCATTTAAATTGTGTGTCAAAAAGAACATGACAATGAATTTCAAACTGTGTCTGTTAAGGGAGAAACATCACCACTTCTGTCAGTGCCTTTACTCAAATTTAACGGTATATAGGAATAGTTCTATTATTTAAAGCATGCACTGTAATGTTCACGCGTCCAAATGCGGTTTGGCTCCAGCTAACAGAATAAACTAGCTCTTCCCACTGTATAGGATAAAAATGTCTTCATTTTTACTAAAGCTGCATCATTATGCATCTGAAACAGAAAATTTCTTGAGGCCATAAACCAGAAAAACATAAGAATATGATTTTGAAAAAGAAATACTTATGAAGAACATTGAAAACTCTTTAAGAACACAAGAAAAAAAATATTCTTTCCTGTAATGTTTAGTAGGTAAAAGAATGACATAACCAACATATTACACCACTCTGGAAGGACTATAAATTTGACATTGAACAGCCTCTCAGTACTGGAAATTAACTGCTGTACCGCAAAACCATTAAAATGACTCTGACACATTTTCCCTTGTGCCAGCTGATACTCGTATGATTCCTGAACATGATGCAGGAATTAGCTATGGTCAGAGACCTTTAGCAATAAAACCTTCAGRTATGATCACTGTATTCTGAGGCTTTGAATATTTAATAACACAGATAGGGGACATTCTGGGTTTGCTGACCTTAGTGCTAACTTAAGCATACTGGCTAGAACAGTCTGGGACACCTTTAATTAGTATCAGAAATGTACATAAATTGATTATGTCCATACTCTTTCCTTTGTTTCCCTTTGTTTGGTTGTGGTTTGGTTTTAGGTTTTTGGTTTTTTTTTCCTAATATTTCACTTGTGCAACGACAGCAATTTTGTGGAAAATGAGGTTACATTAAAAGAATGCAATACTCTATATTTTCCCACTTTTTTCCACAGAATTTGAAAATAATAAATTTAGCTTTTTTGTTCTGTTTTTGGTTTATGTGTTGTTTTCTTAATATAAAGTAGATTACATTTAACTGAAGAACAAGATAAATTACTGCAGACTTCAGATGAGTTTTAGGACACACATCTGACAAATAGGAAAAGAGTGATAAGTTAGAAAAGTCAAAGGCAGATATGACACATTGTGTTAGGTGTAGGTGGCAAGGTCTTGGTAGTGGTGGTAGGGTGCTGAAGTGGTGGCCTTTGTGGGAACAGGTCAAGGGCTGACCTATGCTGGACACAGCTGTTTCCAGCAAGCTCTGCAACCAATCCAAYGCAGGGCACACATGAGTTAATCAGCCAAGTGTGTGGCACTTCTGTGAAAACATATTTAAGGAAAGGCATAAAATGACAGCCAGAGAGAAGAGTAAGCAACAGAAAAGTGAGAAACAGCAGAGGGAACACCAAGGAGAAGGGGCTCCATGGCACTGGAGCAGATTTACACACTGCGGAGGACCCACACAAGAACAGATGGATATTTCCTGAAACAACTGCGGCCCGTAGAGCACCTATGCTAGAGCAGAGGAAAAGTGTGAGAAGTAAGGAGCAGCCGAGAGAAACCACTATGTAAAGAACATAATCCTCTTCAAACGCCTGTGCTGCTCAGGGTAGAGACTCCAGAGTGAAGGAGTGAAGCTGAACGTGGGGAAGGAGCGAATGTTTTATTTCAATGTTTGACTTTGTTTCTCACTACCTGAATCTATTTTAATTGGCAATAAATTAAATTAATTTTCCCTATATCGAGTTTGTTTTGCCTGCAACATAAACTGATAAGCAATTTCCCTGTCTTTATCTTGACCCATGAGCTTTCTCATCCTATGTTCCTCCCCCATCCCACTAAGAGAGGGGAGTGAGCAAGCAGCTGGGCGGGCATTTGGCTGTTAGCCAAGGCTAACCTATCACATACATTCAAAAAAAAATTTAAAGCACTAAGTAGGGAAATATGTCAGTGCTGAGTGTACAGAATGTCCAGAAGATATTTGTAGAGTTCATAAAATACATAACATCATCTTAACAAAATAGTACCATCTTGAGCTTCTATTAAAAAAAAAAATCAAAAATACAAGATAACCTCATAAAGGTTAGATACCGTTTACAGTATCTACCATAGTGTAGAATATGCATTATGGAAGACTCAACAGGGAGCTTAGTAAAACTCTCACTGTAATTTCACCTTCTCAACACTGAATTGTGAGAAAACACACAAACAAATGTATACTAGAATTTTGTCAGTGAAAAGGCATTTTATTGGAAAACACAAATTAATAACATTCATATCAAAGTTTATCACAGAACATTCATCAGGAAATCTTTTCAAGTAGAGGTTTGTAGTTTTGATCACAGAGTGAAAGAGCTGCACACAACAAATGGTAGTTGGAAAGAAAGTCCTGGGAAAGATACAAGATAGTAGTTCCTAGTTATGCAAGGAGAAGTAAGGAAGTGATGTCTTCTTCCTTATTTTAACAAAACTTCCTATTTTTAAAGAAAGTGAGTATAAATATATAACTCACAGTTGTACAGCTCTTCTGAACTTATACATGCTATTGCTTTCCTGTTTCACACTCAAACCTGTCAAAAGAGCTTTTAAATTCTTTAAATATTTCTTTAAGTAACTATGCAATTTACAGGCATGGAATATTCTATTCAGAGGGAGCATATTAGAGGATTTTTACTGTGTGAAAACATGTAGTTGTACTTGACACAGTTCTGCAACCTTAACTACATGGAACTCCCCCAAGTTATAATAAATACACATGCAAACACAGAAACAAAAGCCTGTCTCTCAGAAATATACTTTACTACACAGGTATTGCAGGAAAAAAAGCTATTATCTTCCAATATGCAGTTTAATTCAAGGAGAAAAGATACTTGAATAGTGTACATGAGGAATTAAACTCTAAACAGAAAAAATAATAATAATAAAAAAATACCAATAGTTCTCAACAACAGTGAAAATATAATCTTTTACCATTTTCATAGACATCTAAGAAAGAAATTTAAATTAATACTGTAGTTTAGCATATTTAAAGTTTAAAAAGGTAAACCGTTTCTGCAGGCCCAAATGATTTCAAATCTATTTTTGAAATTTGTTTAGATATTATTACAATAATGCAGTTGCAATATAAAATATATCTCTGGTCCTGCTTAGTCCTTCTTCTGATCCTATTGAGAAAGAATGAGTTTGCTGGTTCCTGCTTTTAAAGCAAAGCAAGCTAGTATTTCTAAATCCAGCGTAATGCTTTAGTTATCAAGTCTAAACCTTTGGGGAGGATTGGTGGGAATGCATTCTACCTGAGTTTTCACTAACTTGTGAGGAGCTTTTCAATCAAAAGTGAGTAAATCTTCACAAAGTAATTTCTTAAATATCCCAAATAGTGGAGAGAGATAGATACTTTCAAATTATTCTGGAGGATCATCCTGCTCACTTGGTTTAGGTGCCTGAATTTAGAAAGACCCAACGTCCCTCTGAAATGCTGGGAAAGCACCTCTCTCCCTCTATTGCCTATATGAGGAAAGCAAAATTTTTTTTTTGATGAATTGCTTCACTGTCGTATTAAAGTTAGGGACAAATTTAAAAGCGTACTTCTATGGGTCACATAAAAGCACATGAGGAGAATAATGGTGTCAATATTATTTAAATCACATTCTTACTCATGAAGATTTTTAAAAGTATCTTGTATAGCTGTTTTATTTATTGGGGAAAAAATGGAAAGTACGTTTCTAAATTGGATTATCTGATAARTTGTTTATTAGGATTTCCTTCTGAAAACAAAGTTGCTCTGGGGAGTTGGAACCAGTAAAATCAAGAAAAAATGACTACAAAAATAAAAATAGATGTAATAGATTCAAAAAGTTTAGTCAGTTTTGAATAGAAGTATTACCTAAAGTGTCTCAAGACAAAAACATATGTTGGAGCTAGAAGGCAAATAGATCCTTTCGAGATTAAGTTAAAGAAACCTCAAAAGAARATATTCAAAGTGTACATTTCAACAGTATCACAATGTTGTTCTGTTTAACTTTGCGTGTTAACATAACTGTGCACATAATATGGCTCCAAATCTTTCCTTCATCATGGAACATTTCCTGTCAGTTTTTTAACAGTAGCAGTATATTCAAATCCAAATAATATCTACCTCTTGTAAAGAAGCAATGATTACAATCATTATAATGATTCATTAAAACTCCATGAAGGAGGGAGTGGCAATTAGTACAAATAGAAAAATCTACGTTCTGGGAAGGAGCACCTGTAGCAAAGTGTAGTATTCATTTTTATATTGAAAGTACCTCGTATTTCTGTGATAACATAAGTATCAAGAACGAAAACATAGGAAAGTTTCTTTATTCAGTCTGTTTTAATTTCTTCCACTCTGTCTATATAATGTTTATTTATTCTGTTTCTGGACAAACSCCCATCTTTTCACTCTGTCCGTTCAGTAGAAATGTTATCATCTGTCACATATGAAGCTCAAAATATATTCAGAGCTGTAAGTTATTCTTTCACAACATTGACTTCTAATATAAAACAATGTCATTTTTTCATTTTAGAAACAGAAAATTCCTGTTTGCATTTTTGGAGGAACATTYAAGTCATTCAGTTTCTGTTGTTGCATATTTGAGACTCAACTTGTACTTAATTAAAGCTCCGTTAATCATTATTAGAGATTTCTTCATGCAAACAAAATAGCATTTAACTCATTTAGCTAATAATTGTCCACTAATTGACCAATAACTGATTCACAGAACTGTTAAAGAAGTATTTGAGTATAAAAGATACGTACATTGGAATAAAGTTTCTCATAGTTTACTTTTTTTTTAATATATATATATCACATAAAATGTTGGGATAAAATTATATCACTTATATGAGATGAGTTTTCATTAATATACAATTCAATTCCTTCTCAGTTCATGTAACATTTTATCAGAGGAGAAGGAAATAAAGCAGGTTTTCTTCTTGTCCATTGACACTGTCTGGAAGCAGTGTAGGTGTATAACTCCTACATTCTCTTTCACTTTTACACAGATACTGTGTCTTTATATGTTTTAAAACCAAATATCTCTATGCACAAGGGAAATAAAAATGTAATAGTTTTATTTTGGAAACAAAGTTCTTCTATCTGTATTTCTGGGAAATGAATATATTTTTCTATATTTTTATCAAACTCATAAAACCAAAATAAAAAAAAATACTGAGTCACTACGTGGAAAATCTGTTATAGAATTTTGTTTGAAATGTTTTTCTCTTGGCATATAATATAAACTTCCTTTTTTAAAAAAAAAACCAACTGTAATTCCTCAGCTTGGCTACCTCTTCTCCAACTATTGGCTTGCTGAGCAGAGTGAAATAACAGATTCTTCTGAACTTGTATGAAAAGGCCTCTGTTCTCATCTGAATTCCTGTTATTGGGGACACATCCTGGGAATTAGGGGGGACAGAGAATAGTCTGTTATCTTATTTGTTGTTTTTCAGATAGTGAAATACCTGAGATAATATATAAATTACCCTAGTACATTTGTTCCAAGAAGAAATAAAGTTATTACAGGAAGAACCTTTATATTTAATTTTTTTTTCCCAAAGAAGAGGCATGTTTCAAGTACAGATGAACATTAAATCTCGATGTCAAGTTTTTATGGAAGAAAAATGAGTGGGGTGCAAGAACAACTGAGAGAGAAGAAGAAAGCAAGAGTGTGGGTTTTTTTTCCCCATCTCATCAACACTGAACTTTTTATTCAGGTAGTGTTAATTGCTCTTACCTGTACATTTGCCAGAATACTATCTAAGAATGAAAATACAAATACAGGCGTTGTCTCACTTTTGGGCCTGTATCAGACTGTTCTTAAGTACTCATCCCTGTCTTATACCTGTCTTGAGCATTCAGTCACTGTGTAGAATTCAAATTATCTGTATTTTAGGAGTAAGACTGAGTTCTAGATTTGCCTGACTAGTCTAGTGGCCTTCTATGATAGAGAGCCTCTGTAGGGCCTTTGATACAGTCCCACACAACGTTCTCTCTACTAAATTGGAGAGAAGTGGCTTTGATGGATGGACTGTTTCATGGGTAAGCAAATGGCTGGCAACATCAAAAGAGTTGCAGTCTACAGCTCAATGTCCAAACGAAGATCAGTAACAGGCGGTGTCCCTCAGGGGTCCGTACCCTGGTATCTGTATCAATAACAYAGACAGTGGGATTGAGTGCAAGTTTGCAGATGACACCAAGCTGACTGGTGCAGCTGATAAGCTAGAGGAAAGGAGTGGCATCCAGAAGGACCTTGACAGGTTTGAGAAATGGGCATGTGTGAAACTCATAAGGTTCAACAAGGCCAAGTGCAGGGTCCCGCACCTGGGTCGGGGCAATCCTTAGTATCAAAACAGACTGGAGGATGAAGGGATTGAGAGCAGCCCTGCCAAGAAGGACTTGGGGGTACTGGTGGATGAAAAGCTGGACATGAGCCAGCAATGTGCCCTTGCAGCGCAGAAAGCCAACCGTATCCTGGGCTGCATCAAAACAAGCATGGCCAGCATGTCCAGGGAGGTGATTCTGCCCCTCTCCTCTGCTCTGGTGAGACCCCACSTGGAGTACTGCGTCCAGCTCTGGAGTCCTCAGCACAAGAAAGACATGGACCTGTTGGAGCGGGTCCAGAGGAGGCCCACAAAAATGCTGAGAAGGATGGAACACCTCTCCTATGAAGAAAGGCTGAGAGAGTTGAGGTTGTTCAGCCTGGAGAAGAGAAGGCTTTGGGGACACCTTACTGCAGCCTTTCAGTCCTTAAGGGTGCTTATAAGAAAGATGGCGACAAACTTTTTAGCAGGGCCTGTAGCGACAGGACAAGGGGGAATGGTTTTAAACTGAAAGAGGGTAGATTTAGACTAGGTATAAGGAAGAAATTTTTTACAATGAGGGTGGTGAAACGCTGGAACAGGTTGCCCAGAGAGGTGGTAGATGTCCCATCCCTGGCAACATTCAAAGTCAGGTTGGCTGGGGCTCTGAGCAACCTGATCTAGTTGAAGGTGTCCCTGCCCATGGCAGGGGGGTTGGACTAGATGACCTGTAAAGGTCCCTTCCAACCCATACCATTCTATAATTTGRACACCAAGGTTAGGTATTACAGAGTAGGAGACTACATGTGATCCAGGTGCCTAAGCTCTTCAGCTTTTAAGCTCTAGAGCTAATAGAGATCTAGTCAATAAGGCAGTGACCAACACTGATAATAATCAATGGGTATATTTAAAAGAAATTAGAAGTCTTATCCCCTACATTGTCTATTTTGCATTTGACCTTGACTGTGAGTGTCACTCAAATGTAGGTATGCATGGCTTAAATGCAAATATACAAAGCTGGTGAGATGAAGCTATCAGCTCCCCTAACCTCAGGCTTCTGCTGCCTAGTGTGAGTTTAATACTGCCAGGAGGGTACGCATATTGTCTTGAAATATGCATTTTTGTAAGAGTTGAGTGAGTACCTATGTGCCAAATTTGAGAAAGGGGATTTCCAGTATTTTGGCTTCCTTATAATTTTCTCAAATTAAAGTTTTAAATAAAACCCACTTTTTGATCTGAAAAAAAAATATTTAAATATTCTATTTTCACATTTATTTTTTGTTTTAATTCTTTATAGGTGAAGAGTTTGAAAACTAACATCAATCTGCAATTTTAATTTTGTCTTATCAGTATTTTTCAACAAAATCACGTTAAAAAAAGATTCAATTTTATCTTGTTGACAGGCTAGAAGGATTTCAAACAGAATAGATGTAAAATACATGAAAAGATATCTGCCACACTTTCTTACAGCAATATTCTGTTTCCATTGAAACAAGATATGTGATAGAAGGCTACACTGACAAAAAAAAAGGAGGAAAAGAGAGTAGAAATTGGCTAAGAAAAATAAGATGATGGACCACATATTACCCACAGGTCAAGAACTGTCAAATCAGTATTAGCAGCTGAAATGAAGTACAGGCGGGCATGAATCCCTCCCAGCAACCACCAGTGCCAAAAGGCATCTCAGAACTAAATCCATACTAACACTTTTTGCACTGACCTTGACAAAATACACTAAGCTGTTTGCACTGTCTGCCACAAGAGTATCATTTCAGAAAGACAGAAAGGATTACTTGTGACTCTCAGCATTACAAATCATGCAGCAGGAATACTATTGAAAGTTTCACCACATTAAGATATTTAGAGACTGTGGTAAACTTAATAGTTTTAAAATACTATTCAGCACATTCTGCCTTTAACTGCCACCTGCGTCTCATTAATACTGGGAACTGGAAGAGGGGGAGTACATTCCAAATCTACTACTGCAATTTTTTTTTTTTCCCTGATAAAAATGTAATCAATCCTGCACAAAATTCTGAATGTTGAAAACAAATTAAAATTGCCCCAAAGGAATTAGACCAGACTTTATACACAAGCCACTGTGCTAGTATTTATTTTAATTTTTGGTTCAGCCCTCAAACAACAATGGTTGAATTACCATTATGTCATTGCCCCATACCCACCTTTTCTGTTAGAGAATGTTCTGCCATATTAGCTACTAGTACATGAAATAAAGATATTTTCAGATCCCAGGGAGCAAATATTAAAGTGTAGTACATTTACATGTGTTAATAAATAAACAAATGTAACTATTCATACTACCATGTAAATTATCTATATAAACTAATTCTATTGCTTTCTTATGCGTCTCTTGCAAATCAAAAGCAGAAAACAAGTGCTGTTAAAAATCCTGTCCCGTAACTCATAGACTACATCATCTTCAAAACATCCCAGTAAATGTTATGGGGATTTGCCTACACATAGATTATTGCAGCTCCAGGGATTAAATGCATATGACTGTTGAATATTTAGAAATATGATTCAATTACTAGTTGGTAAAACACTTCGGAGGCTGAAATGAACCAGTAGCAATATTTGTATCTGACTTACAAAAAAGAAGAAAAGCAAAATCCAGTTTTAAGATTTTCCTTTCTGGCTGTAATTTGGGAATGTTAAGGGTATTACATGGCACTTAAAGAATAAAATGTGTAACATTTTCAGCGATAAAATCTGGACAGAGCTTTTTAATTTTTTTCCTCAAAAATCAAAACTCAGACAAACTAGGTTTCTTAGTAAAAGTGTTTGAAACATGATATGGTTATGAACAATCAATACTGAAAATGAATACACAGTTATTCCAAATGCATCCGACTGTATAGGATCAAACTGAAATTTCATAATATCACTGAATTAAAATTGRGAGTGAAATAAAATTTAGTTTTACTACTTTGTAAAAACAACATTCCTAAGACATAAGGTGATATTTCAAAATGTCATAGTTTTTAATAATTTAATTTGGCATTTTATACATATTTTGAAAAAGATGTGTCACCACAACCATATCTCATTTTACAGCTTTATTATGGTAAAATAAATTTGTAGTATTTATTTTACTCTTCTCTGTGAAGAGAAGAAAAAGCAATAGAAATAAACTTATGACACTTCCCATATTTAAAAACTATTTTAAAAATCTGTGTCTGGATGAACTGGAAATGACCAAATTTTCTTGGAGTTGTACTAGACTCGAAGTTTATATGGAAGAGATTTTTGTTTTTTAAGAAGTTGATAATATATAATGGCACTGGACAGAACATACTGTTCATTAACATTTTTTTCAAGATTAGAGCTTTGAAGGCATTAGGAATGCATGTTGGCTGGTATTTTTAAAATCTAGACTAGACAACATCTAATAGGATATGCTGAATCATCTTAACACTGCTTTGTCCACATACTAGTCATACTAACATTGACATAGTCTGAATTTCTATTACTCCTCTGAATCCTTTTAGTTAAGTATCACTTTGATGTTTTAAATAATTTCTGTGGTCATTTATATATTTATTTTTTCTGATGCATTGACTTATCTATTGTCTTTTGCAGAGGAAAAAAATATTAACAAGAATTGTCTTGAAGCAGAGGAAAGAATATGCCTGTGTGTGTGAAGAACTAAAGGCAAGAGACACTAAAATCTGGCATTGTAATTTATGGGAGAACCAAAGTATCTCAGCTCAGGGACTCAGATTCCAGGCTTTGGGAAAATACTTAAAATTAATCTGCATTTGCTAGAAAAATTTGCAATTGTATATGTTAAAAAAGGAAATTATGCACAAAGAACAGATCAACAAGCTTTAATATTGTGCTGGTCTTGGCTGGAATAGTTAATTTTCTTAGTACATAGTATGGGGCTATGTTGTGGATTTGTGACCAAAACAGTGTTGATAATACAGAGATGTTTTAGTTATTGCTGAGCAGCGCTTACACAGCGTCAAGGCTTTTCTGCTTCTCGCACCCCCCCACCAGCGAGTAGGCTTGGGCTGCACAAGAAGTTGGGAGGGGGCACAGCTGGGACAGCTGACCCCAACTGACCAAAAGGACATTCCATGCCATATGACATCATGCCTAGCATATAAAGCTGGGGAAGAAGAAGAAGGAAGGGGTTCCAGAGTTATGGCGTTTGTCTTCCCAAGTAACCGTTACATATGATGGAGCCCTGCTTTCCTGGAGATGTCTGAACATCTGCCTGCCAATGGGAAGGAGTGAATGAATTCCTTCTTTTGCTTTGCTTGCATGGGCGGCTTTTGCTTTACCTACTCAACTGTCTTTATCTCAACCCATGAGTTGTCTCACTTTTACTCTCCTGATTCTCTCCCCCATCTGACTCGGGGCCAGGGGGGGAGTGAGCAAGTGGCTTTATGGTGCTTAGTTGCCGGCCGGAGTTGAACCACGATATCAGTTATTAGTCATGACTCAGAACATCCTTAGGTACGGGAGACCAGTAAACAAGAAATGTTGTCAATATGTTCTTACGCATTGTCTCATGCATCCTGAGAAGAATAGATATTGCTACTGGAAGGCAACATTTCTTGAAGCATATTTGTCTGTTCCAGAAATATAATTGAGATTTTCTGCCTACCGTAAATCTGTATTTTCACCCAAGGATTTGATTCATAACTGTTATTCCTTGAAAGAAGACAGCCTCTGTGATGCACCTGATTGTACATCACCTAAAACACCGTTTTTCACTGTTTCCACTGTTTTGTTTTTGTTTGTATGTTTGTTTATTTTGGCAAACCTTAGACATTAAACAGAATGAAAAGATTTTTGTTTAGGCAGATTCTCCAAACTATTCTTAGTTCCCTCCTTAAGTGGCATTCCAGAGGCAGATTTTTCCATTCCCACAGAACATTACTTTACTTACTATCAATCCTTCCTTTCACATTGGCACAACAATAAAGTAAAACAAAACAAAACCCCACCTCAGTAGCATTTCACCAATTATGGGAATATATAACTCAAATGCTTCCACAACATCCTTTCACATCCTCTCACAAATTCCAGTTTTCCTAACAATTTCTTTTTTTTTCTAATTGATGTGCAAGAAATAAAATTAATTTAAATTGAGAGTAATAAAACTTATCAAACTGTGAAAAAAATTCTGGTATATATTTCAAAAGAGAAGAGAATATTAGAAAACTACTCTCCTTACTGTACCCATGTTCTTCATCCATGTATACCTGGAGTTAATAGAAAAAAGGCAAACTACATCAAACCAGTATAAACTGTGATCTTTACCAATAACCTTCAGGAGTTCATTGCAATTTATGTCAAGATAAGTATGTCCAGCCACAAATCAAAGCCACAATAATTCTTTGCTAGTCTAGTCTTTCAACTATGGAAGAAACATTTAATTCTGTAATATTATAAAACATTTGGCTCTAGAAGCATCAGTTCTAGTCCACTTACATTATATTTTCAAAATAGAGAACTTTATTTGTGTTTTAGTGCAGAGCTGTCATCATAATATCTGCAAGAAGCATAAATGTTTTCCTATTGCTAACTCAGAAAAAATGCTTAGGTTGGCTATTGTTTTAAAAGTCTAGTTTATTGATAATACATCACAGATAGCTTGATAAGTTTGTATAGAAACTTTTGAACAATTTTATAATATTTTACAAGCTGGAGTTAAGCTTTCATTCAAGCTAATTAATTGTGGCTGCATTTCAGCCTGAAGACAAATTGCAAAGCTGTTAAAAAAATAATTTTAGATGTTTCTGTAAAAGAAAAAAAGAACTCTGAATGGGGTTAGTCTGTATTGATTCACTAATGCAAAGTAGAGAAGGTTCAAACAGAGGTTCTTTGAAACTCGATTTCCTCATTTCATTCCCATATTTATATTTTCACAGAAGGCTTACTAAGTAATTATCTGTCTTTTTCCTGGAAAAAATCGCGATGTTCCTCTACTGTCAGATGCTGATTTAGGACTGGGCCAGGGGAAAGAAAAAATAATCCATTTTGCAAGGAAAACTCTTCAACTTTTTAGCATTGGTTTAGCACTGAACCATAGAAGAATCTTGTACTTCTGTGAAAACCTCAGAATATCCTAGTCATTAAAACAATGGGCTAAAGAGAACCAGGATTTGACATTAGTAATGATCTAATTATATCTGAATTTWGTTAGTCTCACTCTGAGCATGACTGGGCCCCACTGAGAATTTAGCAGGGTATCTGTCTACCTAAGTATGTCTTGCAGTTTAGGAGGGACATGTGTGTTACCACTTTCCTTCCATCCTCCCAATCTAGATAATTCTGAACATGATCAGAAGCTTAACATTAAATGTTTAAGGAACTTTAAGCCTCAGCAGTAAGATATGATTTTAAATGCCTTAAGGTTAGAAAGTGTTGGGAAAGAGGCAGCCTGGTTAACTGTCCTAACTCAGCCACCAAAATTCTACCTCAAATAAAATTTAGGCAAATTCTGGCTCTTGCAATACCCCTCTCTTCAGAATTTGCTCTAGTGATTTCAATACAAATATTTGTGTATGGGTACCATAATTCAGTATCCAGGCAGTTTTTACACTAAAGGAATTAATTCTATAATAATTAGTTTCCTGCATCAGCATGTTCTTTGTCCTTCATCGCTGATCTTTGCTTCATATTTTGTTCTGCACTTCAGGTTTGGAAGACCGAGACACATGTTCTTCATATAGTGTATAAACATCAAAATTCAGCTTAGGCTCATGCATGAATAATAGAAGAAAATTATAAGCGAAGCCCCTGGACATAGCTCAACAGATGAGGTAATCAATTGAGTTCTGGGGGGGGAAAAGAAATTGTACCTCAAAGTAAAACTGCCAACTATTTTTGCTAACAAAAGAAATCACTACAACTGAACATAGTTTTACAAATTTATCTACAAGCAAAAGCAGCTTTCTGCAATTTTTTTGCAAAGTTCGCCAAAACGGAGAAAGGCAGGTGTGGGAGGGACCGTCGTCTCATTCTGTTTCAAAGGGAACTCATTACATAGTGCAACTGAATTTCACCTTATTTCATAATTTTTTCTTTTAAATAAATGTTTTTTATCACTAATTAAATGTGGCATTTTCAACATAGTGAGTACTTCTCAYGCTGATAGTAGGGAGAAGCAAGGGAGGTGACTCAGAATATGGAGGGAATGAGATGTCAAAAATCGTGCTAAATCATATGTTGTATCTTCTTGCTCTGTATTAAAAAGAAAGAACTTCCTCACTCCTTTTACCTCTGAAATAGAATACAGGTTGAAAAGCCACTTTCCAAAACAGCATTGTGGGACCGACTGAGATTTTGACTGTTTAAAAAAATACCTATTGATACTCTTCACTACTTTTTTGGCACTTGTGAAAATTCTGTCTTGTATTTGAGAGTGTTGCTGAAAAGAAAGTAGGATTGACAAACCCACCCTTCTCCTTTAGTTCATGTAGTACTAAATTTTATCCTACACATAATTTTTATTTTGTAAGTTTATTTGCTTAACTTTGCTATGACCAAAAGAAAAGATTCCTACAACACAGAGAAAAATTGGGAGATTCTTGAGATGACAAGGGAACCTACTTGCAGCAGGGAGCAGATTTATAGCCAAGCCTAAGAAAGGGTAGAGAGAAAAATGCTTTCCTAGGGACTTAGAAGAGACTATGCAGAGAATAGAAGTTGCTGGAATAGGAAACAAAACTAGAGTTCCACCAAGAAAAAATACAGAAAGAAAATGTAAGGGAGAAATATATTTTCAAACTTTTCCAATATAATCCATCTGACACAGAAATTCTGAGTTTTCTCTATGTAAAACATTATGTCTTTTAATAAATTTCTGTTGTGAAACTGTTTACCTCCGAAGATGTCTTCCATATTTTTCACCATTCCAACTTAGAGGGAAAAGGTAGAGCATTTCCACTTCCCATCTCCAAACAAGCTGGGGTTTTGTTAAAATAGTAACAATAACAATAATAAATAATAATAAATTTTAAATAAACACCTATTAAATTGCTAAAAACTTTATTTTTCTTGCTCAGTATAAGACTGTAATCGAAGGGCTATCAGTCTGAACCAAAACTTGTCAGGTAAGTGTTCAGTGTTTGTTGCAAATAATATAGTGTGGTTAACTATAATTAAATACATGTTTCCTAATAATATATCACTATTAATTTTTACATCTATGTAAACTAGGTCTCTTTTAGACAGAACAAAAATAAGTAATCTGACTTAGAAAAGGGAACTTTGAGGAAGCTGGAGATGGCTGCAGTGCATATACTTATTTTTTCCTCTGGATATGTTTGGTAATGGGAGCAAGAAATAGACAACTCACTAATGACTTTATGTTGTGTTAAATGGAAGGTAGCTTTACTAGTTCAGTCTTAACATTTTTTTGGATCTTGCAAAGCTTCAAGCCTGTATCTTTCAAGAATTTTCTCTTCCTTTCTCAGAAAGTTAATCACTGGAAATTTACCTGTCAGTAAATTACCTGTCTGTGCCCCCCCCCCCCCCCCCCCCCCCCCCAACCCAAACTAAAACATAAAGAGAGAAACTAAGAAACTAACAATCTGGAAAACAATCTGGAAGTAACAGAATATATTGCAAAAATATGAAAAAACCTTAAAAGAATCATATTTTATTTAAAAGTCTCATTTGAATGAAAATGGTGGACATCGATCTTTTTTTTAATCTGGTAAAGCTATGGTAAGGCTCATCATAATTTAGAATAGATTTGCAATATTTGTCTGGCTCCTATTCAAATGTATCTAATTTAGTAGGCTATTTTACACAAAGTGCAAACCCACCCATACAATCAGTAAAAAAGTAATATGSTATTGTTTATATGTAAAAGCACATTGCTTGTAAGGTTGGGTCTCTGTCATATTTTTCAAGAGTTCATAAAGTTGCCAGTGACAGATTAAAAAAAGAAATGAAAGTAAATCCAACACAATCAAAAGCATAATATATTTCAAACTAATTCAAAAACATTAGTAGGCTGATCATTCAAAGCTGATCCCTGGCATGGTTTGAGGCTGAACTGAAAATGTGTAATGCTGGACTTTACACACTACCCTTTTCACCAGAGGACATAGTTTTAAAAGCCCTTTTTGTTAGAAGAAAAATATRCATTTGCTTCAAGTGTTAGAGTGACACCATTCTATTTATCTTAATTCTACTTATTTCCAGAAAATGTGAAGTCTTGAACCTCTCTGGAGACAATAAAAATAGAAACACAAAAGACAGAAGCCTGTGGTCTCAAGCCTTTTCATATAGGTGGCCATGTTCCATCCAAAAAATTCTGTCTAGACATTATATAACTTTCAGTCTCACATTGGTTGTCCTTTAAGCCGTCTCTGGAAAATGACTCCCTTTATATATGGAAATGCGATGTATATATCCTTTATTTCTTCATGATCCACCTCACTAGTTCTTATATTTAAGTTTCACCTATAGGCCATATTCTAAGTATAGACTATAGCAGAGAACAAGGAATACCTTTTTTTTCCCTCAGACTGGAAGGCAAGATTTTCAGCTTTCATTTCTAGTTTGCAGTAAAGCTACCCAAACTAGCAATAGATGTTACCCTGCATGTGTTAGTCAATAGAGAGGTTAGTTTTTCAAGTGGGAAGCAATGGACGGTCCACCAGGCTTCCTCCATTTTGTGTAGAATCTAAAGTATTTCCTCAGGGATGTCGCATGTTCTGGTGCATGTTGTGTAGTATGAACACCACTTCTGCTTCCTATCGGTATCCTGAACCATTGACAAAAAAAATCTAGTGCATTTAATGAGATTGAGAAAAGTGCTCGTCAACATAAGGAAGAGTTTTATTAGTTAGCTGTTTGTACTTCTAACCTTTTGACATTTTAGGCACCTGATGGCACCCAGACATTTAGACATGCAAACATTGCAGAAGAGAATCAACCTACAAAAGGCAGCATGCTCAGTGTTTGAAAGGTGTTATGGACTCAAAGGCAGCATGCTCAGTGTTTGAAAGGTGTTATGGACTCAAAGGCAGCATGCTCAGTGTTTGAAGGGTGTTATGGACTGATATATATTGGTTGTGAAACTGTATACCCTCTGCAAGGGGTTCCAAAGACCATAGATTCAAAAGGCTATCACGGTATGTCTTTAAAGATATTCTTTTCCAGCAGATATGCCTATTTTTAATGTAGTGACCTCGGTTCTATTTTGCCATCATAACTGGAAGACTTGTGTGGAAAATTAATGACTTTTCATTTAGAACAGACTTTGGGGTAGTATTACCTTGCAACTAGCAGAAACCATTGTCAGTTTTGCAGAAATCATCTCCAAACAGTGGTCATTATATTTATGTTCTCTCTATAAAGATTTGTTGTTGTTAACACCTTCATTCTAACATTTCATTTGGTTACCCCATGCTATACATTCCTTTTTCTGGACGTAAGAGGATGTATAGCAGTGTATTAGACAGCTATATTGGATATACCCAACTTCAACAAGCTTATTAATCAAAGGTGTTGGGCATATAACATGTCAGGTGATACTCATGGCATTTATCAGTCTCACTTTGTGTCTAATTTTAGGTTAACTTTGACTCAAAATTTTAAATACTAGTCCTAAGGCTAAAGTATAACCATGGCATCTTGGGGGGGGGAAAAAAAGTCTCTATTTCAGAAATAAAGCTCGTTCTTATATAAATGTCATTGATGCCACATCTAATCTACATTGCTCATCCAATACTAATATTATGTCCTAACAAAGTCATAGTCATAGTATTGTTCTTGCATGCATATTTATGGCAACAAAACTTCACTGCCAAGTATTTGAAAATAAAACCCTGTATTTTAGAGACACAAATAATTGGAGGGATGTATTTTACCGGGACCAATAACAAAAAAAAGTAGTACTCTGTTTCAGACATGAAATATAGCTGACATCAAATGCAAATCAATTAGATTTGTATTTGTTAGATTAGGTATTAAGTTCATTGGAGGACTTAGGTGCATAAAACACAGGTTAGCAGAATTTGTCATCAAACTGCAGTTTTCCATACAGCTTTTGCCCAAGTTGTAAGCAACCAAATCATGTAAGAATCTTCATTTTGAAATTTATCTAACACACTGAAGTTTCCTAAGCATGCTGCTTATTTATCTGCAGAATTGTGTTTAGGAAAACTGCTAGTGTTAGCTGATGTCTAAAACAGATTAGGATTCAGAAATTACTGATTTTTCTACATTACTATTATGGTCATGATATGCAGTCACTCTATTATCCTGTGTTAACATTTCCTAAATAGTTACCCAATTATGAAAACCAGTTAAAAGTTTGCCAGAGGTTGATAGGTTTGATAGTAGTTTATCATTTGGGGGAAAAAATCACATTTAAAAGTTTGAAAGAAATTAGTTTTTTTAAAAAAATATATTTTTTTTTCAATGTGAAGGATCTCTACAGGTATTAAACAAGTCCAGAACACCTTCTACAACCTTAGTGTACAAGGTTACTGACTATCAGAAATCGATATCAAGGCCAGAATCAGTCATATTTTTAATTTGTTTGAGATATTTACCTCCACACTGAGGACTCTTCAGTAATGTGGAATGGGTTTCTGTTGAGTCAATCTGTTTCTCAGCCTGAGGAAGCAGAAAAAACATGTGTCTTCCAAAATGAAACTTTCCCCATGTGAAAGCCTAATGARAAAGGCTCTAACTTGAACAGCCAAAAATTTTTACAGATACCTAGGAGAAAAGCAGACCCAAAGTCTGAAAAAGATTTGAAAAAAAGGCCAGAAATCACAATTACTAAGGTTGCCAGTTGACTGGTTTTAATAATAAGTCAGAACAGAAAAATAGGTCTTTGAGCCTATTCTTTAAGAATAAGTCTTTTAGTTAACCACAGACCTGTTACAAAGCCTCTTTTGGAAAACCAGGTTTCTGACATACCCAAGCTAGTAATCTTGTTTCAAATACAGTCTGGTCAAGCGGCATGGTTTGAAGGTCAGTTGTGGGGAAGAAACAGTTTCTTTAGCTTTCTGTTTTGTTTTAGGCAGTACAAATAGATAGTTAAAGTGCTGCAGTCATGCTGTATCACTCCAAGACATCTTTTTAGCAGTTCCAGCTGAGAGGTTGATGCCATTCTCCTTTGCATGCTTTTCCTCTCTGCTTACACAGTGGCCTGTCATACTCCCATTCTCATCTTGAGAAGACTGAAAACCTCTGTTTATTCCTTTCCATCCTCATGCATTGTTCTTGTACACTACTACTGGTTTTACTGTGATATTCATTGCTTTTCTTCAAGGTACGTTTCTTATAACCAGGATAATACTTAGCAAACTGATGATAAATCATAACTCTGCTACAGAAAGATGTGTTTAAAATGAGATACCTCCCTTTTCTGATTTCATAGCTTTGGCTACAAATAAAAAAGGGAATGTAGAAAGTGGTCCCACTTGAAGTGCATAATGAAGCTGTTCAAAAATGACAAATTTGTCTCGCATAAGTATTTATTTTTGACACTGAAACTTCAAACTGAAATAAGTATAATAGTATTACATTTTGTTTAATTATTATTCCCTCCTTCATGTCCCATTCTTCTTCCTGTTTTTTTCTTTCCTATTTTCCACAGTTGAAATTGAACTATAAAAAAGGATAATGAAGGGAAACTGAAGAAACAAACCCAAACCTTTTAACAAAACATAATATTAGCATTTTTTTTAGAGAGAATGGAAAATGTGGAGAATAGCTGTTCATTTACTCAGAAAATAAATGTGTGAAACTTTTGCTCATTTCTAATGTATTTTTTAAATTAAATAACCTTCAAAGACGATATTTCAAGTAACTTTAAAATGTCAATTAATTGTGTTGATAAAAGTGCTTCAGGGTAAACTGTTTGAACCACTAAGTAAGGAGGCTACAATGATTTTTAAGAGTATGTGTGGCAGCAAAGGAACAAATACAGCCAATGACTTTGTAGTTAATGACCATACCAAAGAAAAATATGTAGATAGGAGAACAAGAGAAGAAAGGAATGCCCAGGGAAGAATCAGAGAATAAAGACTAGATCTAGTCAGATGTACTAGACAGTTGACTAAATATGAGGAAAGGACTTGATGGCAAATGGTAGAAAATTGCCAAGGATACTGGAAGAAAAAAGCTCCATCAGTGTAACAGTTTCTATAGCAGATGATTGTAGAATGGGTGACTCTTTGTTGTGGTAGTTGTGTAAAAACAGCCTTTGTTATTAAAATGAAGAAAAATATATGACTCTTGGTTAATTTTAAATGGGTTCTCAGATACACAAACCTGCGGAGGAGAAAAGCATAAACTCTTTAGTATAGGAAAAAAACTTCTGATTACCAATAACTTCCTGAATGTGCACTTGTTCTCTAAGGACTATGAGATTTTATTTATTTATGTATTTATTATTTTTTAATGGTTTGATATTAAAACTTAGAAAGGCCTAGGGAAAAAAATTGTTAAAAATATTGTACCCTAAGAAACGAACACAAATTAATCGAACACGATCAACTTGCTTTGTATCAGGCTTAATTTCAGGTAAATCTTATTACGCTGAGGTTACTTTTTAAAACCAACAGCAATCAGTTCAAAGAACTAATGCCCTATTATGTCCTGGAAGAACAGGAATGGCTTTCATTGATGTAAATGCAAAGCTTTCATTGATTAAGAATTTACTTGGAATTTGTTCAGAGACACATTCAGTCGAGGACCACATTAACCCATGTATATTTCCACAAAGTACCCTTGAATTGCATGGCTACAGAACAACCAAGGCACTACAGCAGGAAATACTTTTCACATTCTCTTTTGAAATCCTCTAATTATAGAGCCAAGCATCTAAGGTCATAAAACTAGAAAGAAGCATGAATCCAATCTCTTTGTTAGGTCATTTGTACAATGGCATGGAGGAACTCTCAGTCATAAGCCCACAGGCACTCACCAAGTGTTAATCATGTTTTTAATCCAGAGAGAGAAAGAGGAATTTTTGTCAGCTTTCAGTAATAATCTAATTTTAATATCATTTTAATAAATGGTATTACTGCAGATTTGAACTAGTGTCACAAGATTTAACCCATAGTTTATAAGCTTGGTGTGTTCATGAGATAAATATGTACTAAGTGCATTATAAATTGCTTTATAAAGCAATTAATGAATTAGCATATAATACAACAAAGTTATCTAATAGGACTTGTTATTGAAATGTCAACAAACATCAGTCAAAGAGAATGACAGCAACACAGAAGAAACACTAGCTGCTTGCCAGTATCATGTTTGATATTAAATGTTGTAATCACAATATCACTATATTTCTTGCTGCATTTAAATGGTATAACCGCATTTCTATGGGAGGAGGGGCTTGTCTGTTTCTTTCATCCAGTAGTATCTGTTAATTTCCTAACTTAAAATTCATCTCTTTTCTCTAATTATGACAAAAAATTTGTAAGAAAAATCATATACATTACCTCTGTGTTGAGGCAACATTATACAAATAAGATTAAAATGAAGAATACGAAATCTTGTAAATCATTAGGGGGGAAAAAAAAAAACAACAAAAAAACCACCAATCAAAAAAAMCACCCAAAAACACAACCTAGAAACTTGAGATCATTTTATTGATGAAGTGTTCATAAATATTGACAATACTTTTCACATCTACCCTTATACTTTTAACATTTTCTTGAGGGATCATATATGGCCAGAAAAAGCATGTTGGAATGTTGTATCATTTATTCTATGATCTGTGGGTCTGTATCATTTTGGTTTGGAGCAGTAGTGTGGTTTTGACATGAATCCTCCTGCCATCCTCAGTTACAGCCAATCGGTCCAGCTTACAGAGCACATTTATGTGTGTGAACTAGACTCCATTTGGAGAAAACTAAACCAGAAGCTCCGCTCAAGRTATTCGCCAAGTTCAGCCCAGTGCCCAGTGGAAAAGGAACTGAACAGCTTTGAACAACATCCAGAGAGGGGAAATTCAGGCCAGAGCACCAGGCTAAAATGACTCTGAAATAAATCCCCTGAACTGCACATGGTGTAGATGTGGGGCATGAGCACCAACTGCTGATGCCCCAGTAAAATTCTATGTACCCACTGTGACAAAATATTGCTAGCATAGACAAAGTCTGGACAGTTTTTTTCCAACTGCATAACTTATGCTCACAATGATCAGAAGGTAGTTGTTTATGAATGCCTTAAGAATAAGCTTGTGTGGCTGATATGCCTGCCTTCCACTGTCTGATTCAAAGTATAAGTTGTAGATACTACAAAAATATAGATAGCAAAAGATCACACTAAAAAATAGAGTAAAACTCACTAGAATTGGAAACATTTCAAGACTTACGTGACCTTTAATATGGGAAAGTGATGAGATACATCATGATGAGAAAACTAGTGAAGAAACTAATTATGTGATTTATATAATCTGTTGTAACTTTAACTGAACTTCCTGTCTTTCCTTTACAATAGTTATCGGCTTCTGATTTATTGACCTTAACCTTCATATTTCAAAATTCAGTTTTTCTTACAACTGTAGAACTAGACTATATCCAAYGGATGTTACACCCTGACCTGTAATAAGCTGTGCACAAAAGATATTTCTGCTCTGGACTGACCTCGGATATGTGGTGGTTCAATGAAGTCTTCAAATTCCACGTACTCCCAAGACCCTCCTATATGAGGAGCTACATCTGTGAAAACCCAGTAAAATAAGCCTCTCTTAATTTTCTTCTTTCTGGTTTCAGTTGGTTCTTTCCCATATCATTTAAACGTTATTGTTTTCTTTTCAACAGCATCTGTGATATGGAAACTGAGTACTAGAAAATATCCCTGGGTGTGAAAACTTCATAACAAGCCCATAGCTGCAAAGAGAACAAGTCCCTGGCTACAACCAGTGATACTGATCATAAAAACTTCTGACTGGTTACATCTGTTTTACCTCTGTCTGATACCTCTGAAGCTCTGTACCTCACRCCGATGCCACTAGACCAGGAACAGACACCAGTGTCAGTGTAACAATAGCAGGATGCTTGCTCTGTCTGTGGGATGTTGCCTCACCAGAGAAGGTAAACAACCTGCACCTCCATCCCAGTCCTTCTGGCCACAGAGGGAGATTTGACTCTTATGGTATGGTCAGAACAACTGGCGTGATTTAAAGTGCTGCTCCAGGTATGTTGATCAAGCACAGAGCTACCCAGCAGGTACCCACATTCATCCCTGGTTACATAATTTTAATACTTTATTATTCTTTTTCCCATTTCCTGATGATCCTTTTCGCTCCCCTCATACCCCCCCTTTCTCTGCCCTAATATCCTTCCCAATAAACGGAATGCCCCAATGACTTTCTTCTCATTAGTACCAGTTTTGCTACAGCCACACCCAAATTTGCTGTTTCTAATGTGGCTGCCCAGGGAATCTCAGCCTTTTACTGATAGTTTGCCTAAGTGCTGCGGGCCTTGCAAGACTCTGCTCCGCCAGTGCTTCCCTGTGCTCCCCTCCAGTTATTTGTGAGGTTCATTTGTCTCTCACATGCCTTGCCCTTAACCAACTGTGAGACCCAGCAATTGTTCATGGAGCTACCTGTAAGTTTGTTCTCCTTGTTAGCTCTCACATCCAGGAATTTCTCATGCCCTGTTCAGCAATTACTCATGTCCTGTTCTGCAGTTTCCCATGTCCTGTTAATATGCTTCACTTCAGGCCAGGATCTTTTCAGCAGCCAAGCCCTTTGCCTGCGACCCTAGTACAGGTGTGAACTGCAAAGCGCAAAAGACTGACAGGAACACATTTCTGAAGCCTTAATCACATCACAGAGCCAAAAGTTTCTAACTTCGTTGAAGCTGTTAGTGACAGAAAGACTTCTGATCATAGTGGCAATGCTATTATAGTAAATACACTTACAATTTTAATGCATTATTCTTCTCTTGGAACACATCACCTGCCATCATGCAGTGTAATCTGATGATATTTGTGGAGTGCCGAATAAGCTTTATCAGGTGCAAGAGGAAGTATCACCATAGATGCCTAGAATAATAGGGTAACAGTATCAAAACCAATGCAAACATTAGACAAAGAAAAGAGCAATACTAACTTGGCTATACTATTCTTGTTACCCATTACTGTTTTTTCCAGAGGTTGCTCAGCTGTTTCTCCACTGCAGTAAATTAAACCATAACAACATACTTTCTACTGTATCAGTGACTTCACTGATTCTAATAAAGTGTATTAAAGTCATTAAAATGTCATAATGGACATTGTGTAGATATTGGCTCTGGTTTTCTTCTTTTTCAGAACTGCCTGCACTGGTAAGTACAGAGAAAAGAGCCTTGTGGTAAAAGAGACCTTTATAACCTGAGTTTAAAAAATACGGTCTGAATCTATCAGATATCTCTGAACAGAACTAAAACTAGTTAATTCAACTTGCCACCTCCCACAGGTCCAGCTTTGTTATGTATCTGTCACTGCAAGTAAGACTTTATTTCTGAGCCATGCAGAAGGTCTATGAAGTAGATGTTAATATTGTGAACACACAGGATAATGTGTTATATTAAAGGAATTATTCTTTTAAACCATTTTTAATCTTTTTAATTCTTCATGAGTAATATGTTTAAGACCTAATTTCCAAACTCATATTTTAAACAAATTTTTACCAGTCTGATCCATGCATATGTTACAGCAATAGGTCATCTACTGTATTAGAGACCAAGATTCCTCATGAGAAAAAGTTCTTCCAACTTTACAAACAAAAAGAATGACTCAGAAGCCAAATCTAAAGGTTCCTTGAGAAACTTTATATTAACATAAACAGTTTTTGAAATCCAGTTGTGTAAATAGGTTTTTAAGGAAGATGTAAGTAACCTTAAAGAAAGGTTAGGTTTAGAATTCAGATATCTCAATCATTCTTTAAGTAATGTAACATCACCATATGGCATAATGTCATATTACTGATTTTGCCACATAAGAGAACATAATATTTAACAACTTCCTCAGAATTACAGTCTTTCCTTAAAGTTTCCTCAGAATAGATCATGTATTTCTTGAACTACAAATAAGCAACGGTATGTAAATCAAATCCCCAGACAGAGTTAGAGAATGATGAATGCTTTTCCTAACAATTTTCAACCAGGAGCTTGTTTAACTGTTAATAGACAAGTTTCTTAACCAATAATTCATGCCTCTGCTTTCTGTTACCTCACAACAGTAACAAAGACGGGACATCTGCACACAGAATTCCTCATCATGAGGATAACACTTATCAACACCAGAAAGATATGCCTACCAATGATGCCTTATTACAGTGTTTGACACCACTGTCCAGCAGTGTATCTAGCGTGCCTACAATAGGACAGGATCTATGAAGAAAAGCTTTAAAAGCTTGACTATCATTTCTTATTCAACTGAAACACGTCTTTAATTCATAGGTACTGCTCTACATGACAGAAAGATATCTGTGTTAGAAAACTGACATCCTTCTGAGATTCATCTTTGACACGCAAGCACAAGGTGCTGTAAGAAAACAGGCCTGGAAACCTAGTAAGGAGGTGTTTCTGCATGATTTTTCAGTAGTTCAGAATAGCAGTAGAGTTTACAACAGAACTAAGAGCACTTTCACACAAGCTATTTTCATTTTTATGGTAATTCATTTTAAATTTATGTGATTTCTTTGTTTTCACCAGACTGATTCTCTGTCCTTTTCTTGTTAACAAAATGAAACTGGTTGGTCAAATCTGATAAGATCTATTCAAACTGGATGCCTCTGCCAAACCACACAGGTCTCAATATCTAACTACACAAGAATAAATGTTTTCACTACAAACAGAAAGGCAAAAATCTATTTGCTTTTGCATGAGTCATATCATACTATAAATCTTATAAAGGATATGATAATCAAGAGAAAAGTGAAGAATAGCAAAGGAGATCCAGCAGTCCTGAATTTCAGACAACTGGAACATGGAAATTAATTAAGTCCTTCCAAAATTAATGAGAACCTCTTGTCAAAAAATATTTGTATGAACCTGCATATTAATTTTGTATTTAATTTCTTTCTAAACATGGCAGTACACACTACTATGGTTGCTGTTACAAAACATTTTAAGATATCTCATAATTATGATTTAATCCCTTACGTAGGTATGTCTGTTCAATCCAACTCTACAGTTTAAGAATTAGGTGCTAGACTACCTCAACTTCAAATATCCAATAAATATAGCTGCATTAAAAAAAATGACACCACTATTTTAAACTCTGCCAGTTTTGCATTCATAATGGATCCACTTTAAATTACCAAATACTTAGATTCTGACCATATTCACGGTTTTGAATCTTCCCTTGAAGGTCTGGTGCCTGATAGAATTTGAAAAGTTGTTTAACATTTCTACTTATTTGATCAAGACCAGTCCACTGTAAACATTGATCTGGTGTAGATCTATATGTTGAAATTACTATACCATTGCTACAATGTTACTATGAAGGCACTATAATTTATCTGCAAACTATAATATAACTGCAATCGCTCAATAAAATGTCAACAGCAGGCAGAACTGAAAGGATCACTTATGCCACGGTCACAACTTTATACTTTTTGCAATGATATCAGGAGATAGTGGTTAGTAAAAGAAGTGTAGCATGAAAACTTTGCCACCTGATAGTGGATTCCATCTATGACTGATTGCAGTCACATCGCTTAATATCATGCCAAATATCTGACACAATACCTGACTCTGTCCTTTACAAAGGTCCTTATGTTACTTTTATTTTTTTTTTTTTTTTAGATCTTCAACTGCCACTCATTTAGAATTAAAATCTCCAATTTTATTCTGTGATTCTGACATTTTGCATTTTCTCTACTATTATTCATATCAGTAGACTTACTCAATATGACATAATGTTCTGATGCAGGAAATGTAGATTTTCTCCAAATTACACTAGATTAATATTTCTACTGAAATCAGTGGAGTTACGAAGTGTGACAAGATTCAGATGAGAATTAGAATCTTGCCCACTATAAAAAACTGTGTTATTTTATACACATTATAATACTATAGTTTGGATTTTTAAAAGGATTCAGGCCACCAAATTGCAAGTGATTTGGGATTCAAGTTCCTAACACTGTGTTTTTACAATCCTTATTCTAAATCATCATTCGTAGTAGGAAAATGTGGCCAAATATTTAACTATGTATTGGCAAAACACATTGTGTGGATTCTGAATGGGGAGGTAAGTAAGTGGTGAAGAATTCTCATGTTATTTTCTGTCAGTATGTTCTCCAAGAAATATTGAGTACCCATGCAGAACACTGGGGAAAGGATTTCTACATGACTAAGTAGGAGAGTCCAGTACTTTATATCATTAAGCTGCAGCTCATTTACATGTTATTGTCAGTGATAGCTTTGAAATCTAGCTCTAATGAAACTGCTTGCTTTTTTCATCATATTCGCCACCCCTTCTCTAGACCAAAGATTCATTGTTCTGTTCCCTGAACTGCTTTTATAACCCCATTTATTTGTTCATTATCTTCTCCGCTGTAAAATCAAGCTTGATAAATATGTGTTCTGGAAAAGAGTTGACACTTTCATAAAAATATCTGCCATGATTTCCTGTCCTACCTCAGGGATCTGCATCATCCTTTTCCATTTTTTTTTTAGAAACATTTCGACATAACATGTCTAGGACTTTGTAAATGTCTTTTCATATCATTGACTTGATTGGCTTTTTTCACTGGATCAATTAAAAATTCTATCCAAATGGATTCAGGCTCAGCATTTAAAACTTTTTTTTTTTTTTTTTAACTAGGCCTATCGCATGTACAGGCATTTTATGTGAAATGTCAGGAGGCCATGTTACATAAAAGATCAAAATGTCCTTTGAGAATATATCCTATCAACTCATTTGTTTTACACTGAAAATGAAGAAGATGATAGATAGATACACAAAGAACTTTTAAACCCTCCTTTATAAATTTTCTTTCGTAACAGGCATTATATAATTGAATTGAATAATATAGAAATTGAAAACTGATTATAGGTAATGATCACATTTCCTAAAGAGGTCAGCAGCTAGTAACTTCCAGTTTTCTCAGAACGAGCTCAGAAAGTTGAGAATTTCTGAAAGTATCTGTATTTCCTTAGTATCATTCGTGTTATAAAAAAAACAAAAGCATTTCCTGTCTCTAAGATATGTGTACATATTTTAACTTAATTTTGTCTCTGGAGTTGAAATCCATTTCTTTACTTAGTGTTCTGCCACATGTTGTAGGTCCTTGCCCTAATTACCATCTTCAGTAGCTGCAGCTTTACCAGAAAGAAATATCGTACAGAATTCTTTGTACTACAGAAATGTACTGATCAGCCTTACAAAATGCATATTTGTAATCCACTCTAATTCAGAAATGCACCAAGCCTCATGTATAAGTCAAATATTGTTTACATAGCAGGTATTGTTCATGTAGCAGGTATTTGTATATCTTAGCTGAGCATGTGCAAATCAGCATGTTTCTCCTTTCGTATTCACATATTTATCAATTTCCCACATTACTTATAAAAGAGTATCTTGTCTGGATACACCTTGTCAGCTTGCAGAAAAATGAAATACAGTTCCCTGCAGAGATGGCTTTGTGTTTTTGAGATTCTGCAGGAAAATAAGTGGCATTGTTGTACTTGAAGTACAATTCATGCTGCGTTGATTTGGCAGATTAGTACCTAACTCTTGCCTTCCAAGGGAGTTTCCATCTTGATTGAGTATTATAGGCTGAAGAGTTTATTGTAAAGGTAAATCTTACCTGTGAGGATATAAATCTTAACTTCCGTCTTCTGTGTGTTCTCTAAACAACACTAATTTGTTTAGTGTCTTTGAGCTCATTCTTCGTCTCAGATGAAAGAGGAGGGACAGTAGGCTTTCTATATATCCCATTATATATTTCATATTTTCATATTCTGTTTATTTTTTTCCTTGCTTGTTTCTTCCACATGCCTAGTAATAGGGTAAGACTTAAAAGCAGATTACACATCCACATCTACACGCATCTACACACCTACTTCATATATAGTTGTTCTTGAATCCKTTCTAGTCAAAGGGGAAAAAAGATACTTTTAGGCTATAAGCATTCATCTGACATGTTTTATAAGTCTGCTTTACAGTGAGATTAAATGTAATTACTTCTCTACACTTACTAAGAAAAATATTAACCCAATCTAATAAAGAAAAAATATAGTACAAAGCAAAACTTTTTCACTTTTGAATAAGCAAAGATGTAAGAATAATTTTAAGATCTAGAYATTTACTTTTCAAGTGAATTATTTCTCAACAGAAAATAACAGGATCCTAGGCTGACATAGTGAAATAGATGTAGCTGTGTGTAGAAAATGGAACRGTGATGGAATGTAGGGAAATTAAGTTAACAAATGTTACAACCTATGAAGCAGAGTGTTCTTGTAAAATTTTGGGAAATGCTATGTATTTAGATTTCTGCGTAGCAAGCATTTCCACATCATGAAAAGCAATTGCATTTGTCATATTGTTCACAATGCAATGAAGCATGCATATAAACATCTGCCCTGTGATAGAGCAGCATTGAATATTGATGTGGTTAATGACTTCTTGTCTTTAATAAAAATTCCAGAGGACAAACTGTGTTAAGTGTGTATGGTGACAGCAAAGTCTATTCTCATCTGTGCTTTATTTCTAGAAGAAAGTCACCACGAGTTTCCTTTTTTTTTTTTGTTACGTTGCTATGTTTTAGGTTTTTTTACTGTTGTAAAATGTTTTGTTGTAAGATGTTTTGTAGCAAAGAAAATTTAAAAGACTTTAAGCAGTACCCTACTAAGTCCAAAATGAAAACTGTGTGCCACTTCCCTTTTATGCGTATGCTTTTCTCTGTCCCTGTCCTCAGTGGAGCTAACTTTTTATTACAGAAATGGAAGTGCCCACAGAAACTTGTAGATTCTGAAGTCAAAATAATAAGAGTCTGGATTCATTATCATATTCCTACAGAAACCTTTAGACTAAAACCTTCAACAAAAGCAACATCAAAAGATACTTCCTTTTTGTAATAGCAGACTACAGCTCTTTTGCATCATTGATTTTCAGTCACGCACATTAGATGAATGAAGGATCAGGACCAAACCTACACAGGCTATCTACACATCCATGTAACACTAATTTGCCATTTTCTTTACTTCAAAACAAAGATAATATTTTATTATATAGTATTATTACATTTGATTTTTTTTTTCTTTTAGTTAGTTAATATTTTGGTAGCACAGTCAATTCTTTCAACGGGTTCCTATCTGTATGCCTACTGTCTTTGTTTTTCACATATTTTTAGTCTTAGCATTCCTTATATTCTGCAGAAGATCAATCCTGCCTCTTCCCCCCTCCCCAGCTTTAGATACATTTATATTGAAATTGCCACAACCTCTCTTTTGGTTTGTGAGGATGCAGTAAGTTTAAATGCTTGGTGTGTATAACCGTGATCTACTTAGCCCTATTCCAATCAGAATACTTTTATGGAATGTATGATTATATCTTCCATTAGAATCATCTTTATCCCATGAAGAAGAGTGTGATTTTTAAAATGAATGTTTGTGCCACAGTCACAACGCCTAACTCTAGTAGGTAGCACTGGCACTGGGTGCCTTCTAGAGGGCACTCCTTGCTTTCTTACCTATTCARTGGAGAAAAACAAGCTTTTCCAGAGAAAAATTTAGAGTACCTTTATTAGCCTCTGCCTCTGAATGATTCACTGGAAAAGGCTGTCATTGTCTCTTTTTTTATTTACCTTACTAACTACTTTCATTAGAGAACTTCAAATATATAGTCTAAGTATGGTCTGTAAAAGCAAGGAGATGTACTTCATTCCTCCTGCCTCAGAATGCCTACAGTGTTGTGGATTTATATGAATTAAGGCATGTTCTGGCACTGAGGGAAAAAGAAAAAAAGAAAAGAAAAGAAAAGAAAAGAAAAGAAAAGAAAAGAAAAGAAAAGAAAAGAAAAGAAAAGAAAAGAAAAGAAAAGAAAAGAAAAGAAAAGNGAAAAGAAAAGAAAAGAAAAGAAAAGAAAAGAAAAGAAAAGAAAAGAAAAGAAAAGAAAAGAAAAGAAAAGAAAAGAAAAGAAAAGAAAAGAAAAAAGAAAAGAAAAGAAAAGAAAAGAAAAGAAAAGAAAAGAAAAGAAAAGAAAAGAAAAGAAAAGAAAAAAGAAAAGAAAAAAGTGACAACTGATATTAGAGATAGTGAAAGTTCTTTATGCAGATAGTTGTCTGGCTCCTTGCTTTATGATTATCTGTAATTAGAATATTACAGTTCTATTCAAACTACTTTTTATTGCTTATCTCAAGTATCCTGGAYAAGAAGATATAGATTATTCTTTTTGACTAGCACAAAGCATGAGGAATAGTTTCCTAGTAGCTTCTTGTTAAGAGCATTAGCCCTGTACATGGACAGACATAATCAACTGTTGAGTTTGATAGGTAGTCAAGACATATCGATATTCAAGCTGGCTATTTATCAGATATTTCTGCCTTAGGTTTTCCCKTTCCATCTTATAAAGTTGACTTAATTGGGTCCATGGAGATTCTTTAAATGCARGGTAGTGTCCAGGTGATATAATGTCTATATAAAGTCCATGTCTTTATGCAACCTTACCTTGACATGTCTATTCGAAACCCACCATAAGGGACATACCAGTGACACACTGTAGCAAATATTTGATTCTTGTAAAGACATAAATGGGGACTGGTATTAGCAGACGCTCTATACCTACTCTACAACATTGCTGTACAAGGTTTATGAATAGGCTGAAATAAACTTGACAAAGAAAAACAGAAACGTCATCTATTGCCTGAAAGAAAAAAAAATGAAGGTGCTGTACTGAATGAATCTCAAGGAACAAATTAAATGTAAAACATTGTTTTGGGTTTGGCATGAATTACAGAATTTAATGTAATCCTGTAAAATATATTATTCATTTTTAGAGGATATTTGCAACAAAAGATTGACATTCTCTATTATTTTGAGGTATACAACCTTTTCAAAGACCATGTTTCAATTACTAGTGTCTCCTTCTACTTCACAATTGCCTATACATGAGAAACTCCTTAGCACTCTCTATGAGGATAGAGAGTGATAAGGTATCAGAGTCTATGAAACATGCCCCAGTCCAGACTTTTTGACAGGAAAAGGTGCTTTTCTACTGATTTGAGTTTGGAATCCTAAATTTATGTAAATACCATGAAAAGGCATCTTTATAGCATAAACACGGCACAGAAAGATTTTAAGCACAGCCACTACCTTATCAGCAAGATTCCTACAGTAGCAAATGTGAAATTCAATTTTGCACAAAGGGACAATCACACAGGCAGCAATTCTATTGTATGAAAGAAAAAAATATTTGGAGCATATATTTAGTTTGCTAAGATAAAAAGTCTCACGTAAACTGCAGGAGGAACCATTTTCTTTCACAAAAATCTCAAGTGTGCTATTCTACTTAAAAAGGAAGTGGATTAAACAATTTACTCTAGCTCTGTTCACTGAGGCACTGGAAGATTCATGTAGATGYTAAACTGCACATGAACAATTAAGGAAGAAAATATGCAGATGTGACAGGCCTTCAGATTTTTCCCTCATAGCTTTTCAAACCAGTCAGAAAATTATCTGTTTCTGGCAGTAAGTACAGTATGTTACTCTGCAGCAGCAATTGCTCATTAAAGGTTTGGGTGGTTTCTATTGTTTAACCAAGCTCAGATTCATAGTCAATTCATTACAGGATGTATGTCAGTCCAGTGATGTGGAAAAATATGCTACCAACATGAAAGGGTCAGATACTAGATAAAATCTAGAGGGATCTGAGCTGTGAAGTCTGAGTGAGAAGAGAATCTTGGTCTCTTGAGAAATGACAAAAGAGGCAGTGACATTAGTGTGTTTCATCCTCTGATCTGGCCACAGCAGATGGCACTGGCAGTAGCTCTAGAAAAATCAGCCTCAAAAATAGTAATTTTCAAAGAGGGGGTTGCTTAAGAATTACTAAGAAACCATTCTATAAGTAATAAAGTACAATTTAATTGCTTGACACTGTTATGGACAGATTCTGACTGTCTTGTACATTTCAAAAATGTTGAGATCTCCGTCTAGCTGGGAAGTGTTGGGGACAGTACTAAGAAAATGAAGCTATTAATTTGCTGAATTTGTCTCTAYTAAGTTTCTTCATCATTTTGCAATCTATCACAACATACTGGAAGTAAACATTAGATCAAGCTTTTCAGTTAAATTAAAAGGAAGATTCACCTGAATGTCAGCATTGCATAAATTTCATCGCAATAGTATGGAGATTCTTATGTTCTGTCTTCACATATACATTTCTGTGCTTCCACTGTTCATTTTGTTCATAAAAGGAAGGGATGAATAATAATAACTACTAAATTAAATCTGTTAGTAGTGAATATGTGAGATTTAGTGACATAAGACAGAACTCAGGCACAGAGTTGAAAGAAGCAGGTCTGAGATCTTTCATAGGTTTATATCTACATTTACACAGGCAAATCCACCGTTTCGCAAATAAAACCCCATCAAGCCCATTTAGATATCAACACTGTCTTTCTGGTGGCTCTCAGAATTTTCCACCTTGCCTTTCTTTCAGAAAAGCTGTTCAAGCAACAAACTTACTCACCTTATCTGGATGAGAACATCAGGTTTCTGATGCTGTGATGTTGTGCAGATGCAGTAGGCATCTACCATTGGGTAAATAGCCTTTTCTTCTAGCAACTACTGCAGCGAGTCTGCCAAATCTTATCAGAATCAGTGACAAGTCTATCCATAGTAGGCAGAGATATTTGGTTTCYGGCACTGCACAGACTGGAGAGAAAGGGCTGTCCTTAAGGGGAATAAGAGTGGAAAGAGCTGTTACTTTGAGGCACATTAAGTGCAGTTTGGCTGGTACGTAACTTAGATCCCGTCTTCAAGGATTCTCAGATATAATGTATAGTGTTGTAAATACAACTGAGTCTTTACAACATAGAGAAAATATCCAAGAGCTGGGTTAGGRAGAATCTAAGTTATTAGAACATGAGCAAGTAATATCCTGATATGTGCTGCTGCTGCAAGGTAGCATTCAAAATTTTGGCCTGACTTSCATTTAAACTGAGAGAAAGCAAGCTATTTCCAAAAAAAGACAAGTATTTTCTAGCTTTAAGTGCAGATTCTGCAGACTTTCTTTTGTATGGTCAATTGATCCTTGTCAAAAATACACCCACTAGATGATTTAAAATCCTTTAACTGTGGAAATGAAGTYCACATAAAGGTTATGACTTTTTCTTTGATAATGAATCCTACGTGACATAGAGAGACAGAATTTATCATTCTTTTTCTAGTTTCTCCACATTATTTTTCATATAATCTGTTGGATGACGTAAAATGGAAATTAATTTTTACTTTTTAAGGAAAAAAAAATCATGATTTCTTTCTTGTTCTTTTCATTTTTCAGTCAGCATTTGTTACAGTTGAATCACATCAAATGCAAAAGCTGAAGTTCCCATAGTAACATTAACATATCCACAAAYGACAATTAAACTTTTACAGTACCTCGTAGTACTGTTTATTTCATTTATGTCTTTAGTTTTGTTCTTCATTTTAATCTATTTTTAGTATTCTTATATTATTTGCCCTCTGAGTTACATTAGTTGCTATGAAACTAATGTTGTAGATAAGGATGAAACGTATTGGTACYCACAAGTATAGTATAAAATCAGTTTACCTGAAACCCGAAATGTGTACTTTGRAATGTTAACTCTCTCTGAAAAACAAAATAAAAAAATAATTTAACACACCCCCCCCCCCAAAATAGTAGTTAATGCTGTATACTCCAGACCAGAACAACTATTTTAGAGAAAAATAGAGTAAGCAATGCATATTTCAGTAAAGTTCTAGCGTAATATGCTGCTCAGTGAGCATAACAAAACATCTTTAGCTAGAAACTGGCCTACAGAGGATCCGAGCTTCTAGAGACAATAATTTGAAGATGCTGCTACAATTTAAGTAAAGCAATTTTAAGTAAAAATAATCACACATTCAACACTAGATGCCCTAGGTTTCATCCCTGCTGGTGATGTATAATGATAATCACAGTGAGGGACATCTACAACATGAAATGTAATATATGTTTGATAAAATTCTGCAAAGAGGAAGGACTTGAGACTTTTTATAGGCTAAAAAAGAACTTTGACTTAAAATATAACAATTTCAGGAGTTGGCGTTTTATAGAATGAGGAGGAAAAGGAAACATCTCAGTCTTAGATTGACAGTGCATGATACAGAATGTTTGTGGGGGGCTGTTAATGTTGAATTTAGAGATGTGAGAAGGAAGAGCTGGATGGCTTATCTCACTACCCGTCATTTAAGTTGTTGCTTCAACAGAAGCACAGAAATCACAGAATTACACAAAAGTCAGGTTTGAAAGGGACATCTGTGGATCAGCTGACCTAGCCTTCTGTTCAAAACAGGGACTTTGGTGAGGCTATCCATGACTCCATCAAGCCAAGTCTTAAATACTTCCAGTGAGGGAGATTCCACCACTTCTCCAGGCATTCTATCCCAACATTTAATTGTCCTCAAGTTTTGTTTTGTTTTGTTTTGTTTTTTAATATATATAGATTCAGTCACTTCAGGCATATATATATTCATTCACTTCAGGCATTTCCCCTGAAGTGATGACTTCTCTGTTGCTTCTTGTCCTGTCACTATGCACCTTACATAGAGTGTAGCTCCATCTCTTCCTTAAATATATTTTAGGTCCTCGAAGACTATGATTAGATCTCCCATGAGCTTTCTGCTTTCTATATTGAACAAATCCAGTTCCTTCAAACTTTCTTTATATGTTAAATACTCTTCAGTAGCTCTCCTTGGAACTGTCAAATTTTTCAATGTCACTCATGAACTAGGGAGAACAAAACTGGACATCATAGTATTCAAGGGGGAACAAATGTGGACATGGTATTCAAGGTGTGGTACAACAAGAACCAAGCAGARTGGAGTAGTCACATGCCTTGAAGTGCTGATGCAGCCCAGGACATGAGTGGCTTCACTGCTACACTTTCCAACATTGCTACACCCAGACAGGTCTTCCTCAGCATGTACTRCGGCTGGGGATTAGTCTGTCCCAGGCTTTGCATTTCCTTTTGTTGAACCTCATGGAGTTCTTTTTGGCCCAGTCTTCCATTTTTTCCTTCTACCTTATCTACCTCTCCCCTCAGGTTGGTGTTACTTCCTAATGAGATGACAGTGCATTCAGTGCTGTCATGCAGATCACCTATAAAGATATTGAATAGTATTGAACCCTGTATCAACTCTGGAGGAACTCCACTCTTGATTACTGTCATTAACCACCATCCTCTGAACTTGTCTGTTTAACCAGTTTTTCATACAACTTACGGTCCATCTATCCAATCCAACTTACAACAAAGATCTTGTTGGGAGACCATGTCAAAAGCTTCTCATCCTTCCCTTCATCTGCTTAGCAAGTTGTTTCATCATACAAAGCAATCAGGTTGGTCAAGCACAATTTCCCCTTGGTAAATCCTTATTGCCTTTTCCCAGACTCCTTCGTGTGCCTGGTAATATCTGTTGTGAGGACCTCTTCCAGCCACTGAAGTGAAACTGATTGTTCTGTAGTTTCCTGGATTCTCCTTTTTGAGCTTTCTGTACATGTGCACAGTATTTATCCCCTGGTCCCAGTTGCCTCATACCTAGTGGGGCGAAAACATGCAAGGGGTGGTAGCTGATGCAGACTTACGACTTACCAGTAGCTGATCTGCAGACCTCACAGTCTCTCCAATACTTGGTTTGAACTCCCCTGGTTCATCCAATAGTCAATGTTCAAACAGCTCTGATCTCTCCAGTATTCAGGACAAACTCATGGCTCAATACTTGGCTCCCAAGTTACTTATCCTACTCTCCAGCTAGTCCATCTTGATGTCAACTAGTGCTTACACACTGACATATGTACACACACAATATACGGGTCCGTCAAGTTGCTGGCACCCCAGACACGCAGGCCTCTGACCTATGATCCCCACTTAAGCTGCTGGAACTTAGACCTCCATATACACATATGCACACAGAACAGAAGTCCTTCTGCTCAGGAAAATATTCATAAATGGAGCTGGACAAATTCTGGTGATCAGGTGTAGAGCATGACCAGACAAGCAGTCTGGTTACATGTGACTGGCTTCTTAATTCCCTTATCCCTCTATTTTTACATGTTTGTTTCTCCCCAAGGGACCTTTACCTCTCCTTTTCCCCACTTTTGGTTTGTCCCCAAAACACCCCAAAATGTACAAAGTRAGTCTTGTACATGCTTAAGATGCTCTTCCTCTGCATTATGTGTCTGGACAATGATCTTAGTCATATGGGTTAGTTTTAGATAGTCCTCCGAGAAGCAGGGAGTTGGACTCGATGATCCTTATGCCTCCCTTCCAACACGAGAGATTCTATGATTCTATGATCCCATAATGAGTCTTGTACCTCTAGAGTCAGCAATCCTCTTCAGTCTGTATGGTGATCTAGAGACCCACTCACTCAAGGTGAAGAGTGTCACCCCTGACCCATGGGACTGATCAGCTTCTGACAGCCCTGGGAGGAGGCATGGCAGTTTTCTTCATTTTCTCTGATCACGTTATTGGAGTTCCTCCATTTGTCATTGCTCCTCTATGCCCCTTTGTATTTGCCAAGGTAAGCCCTTTAATTCCATAACCTAACACTATGCATATGAGAACAATATTTCTATATTCTGCTTTTGGAGTCTGTCCCCTTTACTATCTCTCATATGCTTCTTTTCTTGTATTTGAGCTCACTCTTTAACCAGGTTGGTTTCTTGTTGTTCTGGTTTCTTGCTTAGGGGGATGGACCACTTTGTGCTTTCAGAAGATCCTTTTTCAATATCTCCAGCACTCCTAAGTTCCTTTGTGCTCCAAGACAGATTTCCATGGGATCCTTCCTAACAGTTCCCTGAGCAAATTAAAATCTTCTCTTCTGAAGGTCATGGTTTTTATTTAGCTATTTGTCTTTCTCACATGTCTTAGGATATTAAATTCTATGATCTTATGATCTATGATAGCTACAGYCTAGGCTGCCATCTAGGGTCACATCTGCCAAGACTTTCTTATTTGTAAGCAGTAGATCCAGAGGAGCACCAATCATAACAACTGGTATGCCCAGTGACAACATTATGAATTTTTCCCTGACACACTCCAGAAATATGCTAGATATGCCTTTACATTGTTGTGTTGATTTTCCAGCAAGTATCAGGACAGTTGAAGTCACCCATGAGAACTAGGGCCTGTGGACCTGACGTTTCTTTGGGTTGTCCACCTATTTTCCCGGATCACGGGGTCTGTAACAGACACATACTATAAGGTCTCACAAAGTGGTGCCTCTAATTTTGACCCTAAAGCATTCTACGGACCTGTCCTTTTCTCCATAGCTAGCCTCCATGCACTCTTAACTACTCTTTTCTATAGAGCACAAACCTTACACCTCTTCTACCCTTTTTGTCATTCTTGAATAGCTTGTAATGYCATCCTCCAGCCATATGAGATATTCCACCAATTGTGCTGGGGAGCCCAAAACTGGACACAGTACTCCAGGTGTCACCTCACCAATGCTGAGTAGAGGGGAAGTATTACCACCCTGGACCTGCTGGCAACATTTCTCGTAATGCAGCCCAGGATACCATTACCCTTCTTTGCCACAAGGTCACATTGYTGGCTCATGTTGAACTTGGTGTCCACCAGGATCCCCAGGTTCTTTTCTGCCAAGCTGCTTTCCAGCTGGCAACCCCCAATATATAATGGTGCATGGGATTATTCTTCCCCAGGTGCAGGACTTCACACTTACCCTTGTTGAACTGCATGGGGTTCCTTTCAGCCCATTTCTCCAACCTGTTCATCATGCAGTTTTACATTGTCACCTGGATCCTTGCTTTGGACACAATTCCCTAAGAAGCCTAGTTTAAAAGTCACTTTACCAAGTTAGCCAGCCTTTCCACAAAGATGTCTTTTGCCACTTTTTAATTAGTGGATCTCATCTCTCCCCAGTAGCCCACAGTCTTCATATGGGTGTCTCATGGTCATCCCAGCTGAAACTTGGCTGGTGATACCAGCCATGCAGCCAAAGGTTAAACTGCCTGATACATCTGTTTCTCTCTACRCTCTTCCATCTGACTGGCAGGATGAAGCAGAAAATAACCTGAGTACCTCATCCTTTTATTTTAGCCCCCAGGACTCTGTAGTCCTGCTTGACTTTTTCCGGGTCACATTTCACAGTGTCATTTGTGCTCATGTAGAAAAAGAGTAAGAGGTAGAAATCTGTGGGCTTGATGAGTCTAGGCAGTATCTCCATGATACCCTGGACCTCGTCTCTGGGAAATCAGCAAAGTGCTGAGACTCAGCATCAGGTCGGCAGATGGGTGCCTCAGTTGCTTACAGACARGAGCCACCACTACTAACACTCACTGCTTCTTCTTCCTGCTGGTTTCAACATGCTGAGCAGGAGCTGTTGGGCAGGTCCATGTCTGTTGTTCATCTGAATTTTCCAGCTGTGAGAACAACTGCTATGTTGTTGCTATGGGGCATGAGCTTCCAGGGTGCCTGGTTCTGTGAATGACTGTCCTTCCCCTCTTCAAGACTTGCTTTTGRTATTCCTGTGTTGTCTGTGCTTCCAGGCCTGAGCTCTTGCACTTTCAGAGTTGCTGGTAGTATCCCACCAATTTCCTATTCACCTTCCCAGATGCAGCATAACCTATTGACCTCTTTCTGCAGCTCTTTCACCTGAAGCTCAGATAACATCCCCTCACACATTTTATGTTTACAATACAACAGAACTTTCTCACATTTTTATGTCCTGCATTCTTTCCTAATATATGTATAAAGTGGGTTTATGAAACAAAATGGTTTTATAAAACTACAAAGGATTTAAGTGTAATGGTCCTGGCACATGAATAATCCAAATTTACACTCTAAAAACTCTACTAAGCTGCCACATGTCACCTCAGTCACGTAGCATATATAAGCTTCATACATAAAGTTCTGTAAACACAGAAATGTTTGTGTCTAAGCACAACAAGAGCTAACAGATCACAGCAAATAGCCACAAATTGTTTGTTGGGGCATTCAGATATGGCGTATTTCACTTGCACTGCCCAATTTGGTAGGTACTGTATGAGTTCTGCTAAAACCAGAAAGTGTTTTTAGCCAGAAAAAGATTACGAATTATGTAAATCATCTTCACAGAGTTGGGAGATATCATACAGGGCCTACAGAGGTCTGCATCATTCTGAAACAGAAGCTCAAGGCCAGGCATGGTATCTGGACTTCTCAAATGTAACTTGTCATTCCCTATAACTGAATGAAGACCACAGTGAAGGGGGATGTAGTCAATATAGTCAATGAAGTCTATCCATCTCATTGTAAAATGTTGCATGTAGTAACCCAGACTGTGGAGATTTAAAGTTAAAATGAGCTCAGTCCCACCTGTGTTTCTGGTCTGGGCAGGGGGTTTGTTATTCTGGACACTGGTAAAACAAGGATCTTAAAAACAGATGCCCTAGAAGCAAAYAATTTTTCCAAAGGCACACAAGAAGTCTGTCAGAGATTTAAAATTTGCATCCAATTATGTTGATCAGAACTTAGTTCTTCAATCCCAACCCTTTTTTTYCTGGTGTTACTTTCCTTTATAACATTACTTTTGGACAAGCATAATATTATCATCATTTGCTACAATATTATGACACACCATATTTTATATTTTATGTATTTTTAACATTTAAATTCTACTGGCATACAAAATAAATTACATTTATATGTATATAAAACACTTGACCTAATCAGTTGAGTTGTCTCTTTAATTGCAAACAACAGATCACATAATTCAGGTTGTCATGTACTAGAAGTTGTGGGGTTTTTTCTATATTTGCAATCTACTTTTCATCAGCCTGCTGTCTATAAAGAAACAAAACAAATAACACCAACATATTTGTGCATTTCTAGAAGCTCGGAAAATTTCCTGACTAAATCAGATGTCCTCTGTCTGACTGATTGCAGGTAGCAACAAGAATCATTTATCTTTTACTTTTTACTGTGGTGTTAAAGCCCTGAACAATGGAACTGTATTTTCTACTTACTGCATGAAACACCATGTGCATTCTTCAYTTTGCCAATATCCCATGTGTAAAGGCATCAGGCACCTTGCTCTTGGCCAGATGGTAAAAATGTACATTTGGCCATTTTCCTATTTTTTTGATTGCCTGTGTTACTTTGTGTTCTGTTTCCCTTTTACTTATTTGCTCTTGAATGTGTTCCCCTATGCCCTTGCTTTGCCATAAAATTGCCTTTACTCAAAGCAACAGCAAGCTGTGTATTCATGTAGTATAGGTTTGACACTGTTTTCTCTCAGTAGGCTTCCCAGCACCTGCTGTAATATCCATAATCTAAGCGTTGTTTTCCTCCAGTGTTGAAGTATTTTTTATTTTTGGAATGTAAGTGTCAACAGATGTGATTGAAGATAATGCAACATGGTGCCACCGTGAGATTACAGTCGGGGTGRGGGGGAGCAATCCTGCAGAATAGATGGCCCATGCAGGTATATACTGCTTGTCCGCCTGTAATCAGGATGACTTTCAGTATACTGTCTGAATTAGATGAGTAGATTAACTAGGTTAATCATATCATTAAAAGTTAACAAAACCACTCAGATATAAGCTATAAATACAGACATTAGATGAACTTTAGTGTTTACTTAACTCCAATAAAAACATTACATGACATTATGCTTGCTTGACACAACACACCTTCACTAAACTAGATACAAGTAATTGTTCAGCAGTTCAAGAAGGCTTATGCTGTTTTGAAAACTGAATGTCAAATTCTCCCCACTTAAATTTAGACACCAAAATGGTGTTTATTGTAGTTTCCTTCTATAGTTCAAGAAAGTAAACACTTTCAGGAAGTTTTGTATCTCCAGGATCCAAATCTGAACACAAAACAGAAATGGAAGAAGGCAACAGTTATGCAGAGATCTCCACAGACTTCAGTTAGGCTTTGGAATGTCTCCCATCAAAAACACAGAACACAATGACAGTTATGGGTAAACTCAACCCATCCTTGAGAGACCCCAATGAGTGAATGTGGGAGAAATTAAGTRAGAATAATGGATTTATGTCATCAAGCCTTAAGATTAATATTCAGGTCATCTTAAATTTAGGTGCTTAAATACAGGTGTCCACAATAACATAGTCATCTAAGGTCATGTTTTAGTCAACAGAGAGGTAATCGGTGCAGCAAATGGAGTCTTTTGTGAACTAAATAAATCTCTAGATTATATTCAGCAGAGTTTTACTGAGTATGATGAGTTCTCAGACTCTTAGTCCACATAAATACAGCTACACTGTAGACAGCTACAGTTACAAACTCAGTCCCACCCTAGGAGTGAATTTTGCTTCTGATGATAGGTAGATTTCAACTGTCTCAACATAGGCATCTAGTGGACAGTGTAGATATGACATCCACTCAGATACAGAAGATATGGGACAGAACATGGAGGGGACCAGTGCTTCTCTGAAGCAGCAGCCAGAGGTTATGCCAAGGAATCTGAAATTATRCCAAATATCTATGTATAGGCAAAGGGAACATTCTTTACATGTCTACAGCAATAAACATCTACTGAACAAGTTACTAAAGATTCCCCCTCGTATACAACAGATGGCAATAGATACTTTTTGGTTTGAATAATGTGGCCAGATAAAGATTATCTTCTCACTTTAGGATGAGAAGGATCACTCCCAGAATGTACCCATCTTTCTCCATTGATTTAAAGAAACAAAACACCAAAAAGRATTCTTGAAGGGCGGCAAAGTTAAAGCAAAATTCTGTCACTTACATTTTGAAATAGTGTGCAAAACATTTTTTAAGAAATGGCCCTAATATTGGAATTAGCAGGTATATTTGTCAAAAGTTTCCATGGATAAGATTTCTAAATCAGAGATATTTCTCTTCCTTTCTTTTATAACAGCTGTATTTTTACACATTAAAAAAAATGTGTTTCCACAGTACTTTAGGCAATTTCTCAAACATCTACACTTACTGTTTTTGTAATGGATTATGACTGACCCAGTGATTCTGCTCATAAGGTTTCAATAGTAGGGTCTTTCCAATAATATTGTTGTCACTGATTGCAGGGGGAAAGAAACACAAGATGGTGTGACACTGCTAAGCTCAGTTTATGAAGTGGGAGAAAGAAAGCACAGGCTGTGTCAGGAAAAGCTTTGCACTCACACAGGCACATGTAGACACACAAGTAGTACAGACACAACTTTTACTCAAGAGGAAAAGTGGYAGATGCCCCACCCCAAATTCTGGTAGAAGTCCTCCCCCCCTGCAGGCAGCCACACGTGCCATTCAATCCAGAGGTCACTCCCCTCTTCCAGTCACGCAGTCTGTTGTGACYGGCTGGCAGGTCCAGCTCCCCTTCCAGCTTACCTGGAAGTACATCAGACCAGGAAGTCCCTTCTTGACATACACAGGCGGGCGCTGTTTTGTTTCAGCCACCATTTCATGAGAGGGTGTTGCCTGTCATAAACACATGTCATAACCCACGTGTTTTTGCAGTTTTTTTGGTGTGTTTGCTCTGATCTGGCAGCCATGGATGACGACACTCAGTTACTCAACTCTTGACTAAGGCAAGGTCATGATGCTTCTGTGACAATTTATTTTTTCCTTGTTTTTTGCAGGTTTCTTTGCTCTACACACTGTATTGTCTGGGGTTATATCCATATCATAGCACGTTTCTGTACTATTTTCCTCATGAACAAAGAAGAAGGGAAATAAAAGGATATAATTATTTGATAATGTTGGAAACAAGTACAATTGATTAGGATAGTACAGGATAATTTAGATTTTTATAGCTCAGTAGTTCAAGGCTAGAGGGAGTTGCCATGTTGTCATTGCTACTGCACGCAGCACACAACTGCTGAGATTTTGCTTTGACAAAGACATGTCTACTCAAGTTGAACTGTAGTTGAAAGTAGAGAATAAAAATAGAAATACCATGTGATCCCAGCCTTTATTTCTGTGGGGTATTTACTCACTAAGTTCCAATTCACTGTAAATGTGACCCTCAAAATCTATCCTCAGAAGTCAGAAATGCACTTTAGACTTTGAGCTTCAGTAGACAGTGAAAATAGAAAAGCTGTGATGATGATATTTTTCAGATATTTTCTGATGTGATTTGTTCCCRTCAGATGTCAAAAAGACTTTCAGGTGTGCTGTAAGTATTTCTACTTTTCTTGGAGATAGTGGTTACATCTAGAGGAAATTACTTTGGAAACTATTTTCCATGTCTGACACATAGTCAAAAGAATTTTTGATATGCTAAAAGTGCCTCTCAAGTGTCTATGTTGTATACAGGACACYACCTACACACACACACGCACACATGCACACACACGGAGAAGTATTCCACACTGTGAAGTATTTCAGAAATACTCCCATTTTGCAGCAGATTGCTCTACAGTCTTARTGTCTAAGCACTCAAGTGTGTACGATTCATCTGTGAAGTAGGGTGAAAAATTAGGTATCCCTTGCTCCATTAGGACAATGAAGGAAAACATTCCAAGTAACTAACTCCTTAGAGAAAGTCCAAAATAAAGATTATGTTTAAAAAAGAGCTTTAAAAATTATGCATTTGATATTTTCACCTATTTTCACCTCACACTTTATGCAAATGGTCATTATTTTCTTAGGGATTGTGGATGTTCAAACTTCATTATGTCAATTTTCTGATTTCATGAGAATCATCTTTGAATTTGCCTAGTGCACTGTTTTTTGGAGTATTGCAAGGAAGACACCTACTAGATAAATACTAGTAGGTAAACTACTGAAAGAAGAACCTCACATTTTAGGTCACGTAGGAAAYCAACCAATTGTTTCTTTCACAGCATTTATTTATATTACTGCATGTGAGTGTTGTAATTTTGTAAAKAATTATTATTTTCCCATATAAATAACTAAATTAGAACACATTGACATGAAATCTAAGTCATAACTCTTCAGTCAAACCTGTGCTATCACAACATTACCAGTAAAGGTAAAGCAGTAAATTGCATGTATGTATAAGGATAGAATCTCATAGCATAAGAAACCCTATGATAAGTTTCTTGTCACTTCACACTATTGTAAACATCAGATAAAAAAAGYATGGGAAAACTCGATTTTTCTTAATTCTCTTTGCTATATGAGAAGCAAATAAGCAGAATCTTTAACATATTTGTTTGATATCTGCTGTCAGTTTTGGTTCTCTGGAAAATAAATCGCTTATTCTAAACTTTTGTTAAATTGTATAATTTAGGTGCTTATGGTAACTGTAGGTCTTGATTTGTAGTTTTCCATTTGTTGTTCTATTTTACTTTATTTGCTTCTGCATAAGAACCAAAACTGTTTTCTGAAAAGCAGAACTCTTCAATGTTAGCTTATCCTTTCCTAAAGCTTTTTCACCTGATATCAAAATAAAAATCAACCTGATTGATTGACAATGTCCAGTTATTACTTTGTTGGAAGGACTGTATCACCATTTACTCAGCTGCATTTCAGTTTTTCAAGTTTTTCCTGCTCTCTTTATTACTTTCCAGTGAAGGAGTAGAAGAGGGATGTAGAAACTGATTTTTAACCTCATGCATCTTTTGGTGGGGAAAATGGGGACTATGCTGATAGTGATCAGATACAGCCCCAGAAAGACTTATTAATGTTGTTGTTTCTCTAGAAGGCAACTTGAGGCTGTTCCTATCCCAGCATAAGCTCACAGAGACCATAACCCATCAATGTCAGAGCCTCACAATCTCCCTCAACACTTTTATACTGGTAACTATTTGTTATCAAAGATTAAAAAAAAGGCAAATGAAAGAAGAACAAAAGAAAGATAAAGATTGAAAAAGAAAAAAAATGAAAGTGCAAGAAAGAATAGAAAAGAGGAAAAGAAAGAAAACACATTTTTCAGATTTTCAAAAGCTTAATTTGAAACAACAAATGCATTTAATGTAAAATCTCTAGCTTTTTCTCTCTCTATTTCTGTGATAGAATAGTTTTAGTTTCCTGTATCAATTACACAATATTTTTCATTAGCAATGTCTTCTACTTTTTCTAAGCCAACCTGTGAATGGAAATTGAGGAAGAAATTAAAAAAGACAGGACARTTTCCAAAGCAGAGATTGCCAAGAGGACACAATACTAAAGTCCTGCTGGAATGCTGATTTACTCATTCACAGAGACTTGTTCAAATGTAAGGTTTCAGAGAGAATGGGTCAGCGAAGGTGTGATGCATGGCCTCTTTACAGATTTTACATCAAGTATCATCTTGATCTCTTTATCAAATGGAGGCATTTTCACACTCAAATACAGGTAATGCTTTTAGTTTTGACTTTATTTCACAGCATTCTTCCAAGTTTGCATTTTGGAAGTTACAAGTAGCTGCCTCTGTGCGTTAAGCATTCGTGGGTGGGAAATCTGTAGGATCATTYGTCAAAAACCACACCTAGAAACGGTTTTGTTTTGGAATGCAGGAGAACTCCAACATTTCTTAAGCAGCTGTATGCTGAAGATATTTTCTCCTCCTACTCTCTAAGCACTGAGGGAGACTTAGTCCACGTTCCTGAAAACATCCATTCATTCTTAATATTAGTAAGAATACTCTTAGTATAAATTCACTATAGTAAAATTAAGTATGTTCAAGACAATTCAAAGGGGGAGTGTCTTTTTAAAGTATTTCACCAAGAGAATTGGGTTAATATATCAGAGAACAGATAAAATAGGTAATTGTGTCAATTTATACAAAGCATGGATGTCCTACAGCATCTTATTAAGTATTCTGCAGCAGGATTTCTTCCTCTTTAGAAAAGCATAAGAAAATGCAGAAGGGCCAGTATATAAAAGGCAGCACACAAAATATTTCTACAGGGAATTGGTTTGATCGGACAATGACATCTCATTTATAAACTAGGAAATCAGCAGAATTATAATACCTTTCAAGCAATTATTAAGAATTCAGGGATTGACCATCCAGTAACCAGAGAACCCCTGCAATTAAAATTACAATAGTCATGTGAAACATCACATAGATGATATGTCCCCTTTTAGACATGGAGTCAAGGAGACAATTTAGGTGTTTAAGAAAAAATTGTCCAGAAGTACGGACATCACAAGAGAGATGGTCATAAACAAGCTGTACAAAATATGGTATGCTGCTAAGGAAAGCTGCTTATAAGGCATTGTAATGACCTAGAGTCATGGTATTTGCAAAGCAAAATAACTTTGTGAAGAGAAGCCCACCTGAGAAGATGGAAAGTCTGTCAAAGATTCATGGGCACACAGAATGATCTTCAAGAGACAACATACAGAAGCAAATGGGGTGACCACAAAAATCTTTACACTTCTTACTGAGAAAGCCTCATGTGGTAAAAGACAGACTCTCACTGYTTTTTCTTGTTTAGCTGCTTGAAATTTTATCAAAATTTTGAGAATTTCTGTGAGGAACTAAGCAGTCTCATTTCTCACCGATGTCAGTGGGAGTTCGTGAGGCTCAGTGCCATGTAGAATTGTAGCAATAAATGACTACAGAGAACTTACTCTTTTTTTTTTTTTTTTTTTTTTTTTTTTAAATGGGGTTAGGAACATTCTGCAAGCTTGGAGGTTCGTAACCAAGAATTTATCTAGACTCATATAATAATCCTAATTAACATGTTATTTTTTCTATTAAATAAGAAAATCCCTCTTTTCTAAATGAAATTAATTGTTGGGAGCTGCTAGTGTTACCTCCATATTAAACACAGTATATTTTACATTCAGCTCATTACATGATTAAGCCTGAAAGAATTTCACTAGTTTTGAAGTAGTACCTGGTATCAGTAGAGTGTTTTGTTAACTGAATGATCCAGCATCAAACTGTGTGRCATAGTGAAATTTTGTACTCTAAAACCTAAAAATCTCTGCAGAAACCATAGCAAATAAATTTATTTTAAAAGTACATTTTATTGAGAAATTATCATGAAGCCACAATATAAACCTTTCCTATTGTATTCATAGTAAATAAGTTACATAAATATTATAATCTAAATTATTTTAAATAAAATATAATGTAATACTTTTTTTGTTAAATTCTGCTATTTAACGCTACCACTTGGCATTTCTATTGTGCAGTTCATCCAAGGATATGAGAATGCTTTATAAACTTGAATTAATTAAACCCACAGTAGTCTCATGTGGAGGGAATGGAACAGAGGAGTCATTTTACATGCGACTTACTTAAATACAAACACCTTTGTGGTGAAGTGTGCCAGCTCTTTAAGACTTCATAGCATCATTAGGCAGTAGATTAAGACAAGAAGTGATTAATATTCAACTAAAATCACAGAATTAATGTACTTAGGTAAAACCTGCTTACTTATATTGTGGTTTAATCAAAGCAGTAAAACCAAGTCATAAAATTCTATGTAAAGCATTTATTCTTTTATTTGTTCTTTCTGCCTCTGGGTAGACAACTAATCTGCAGAAGGAAATTCCCCTGAAGTTCTAACTCTTCTTATTGCTACTAGTTATTATGGTACAGTRTAACTAACATATCAGAGTATTGTAAGGTGATGGTAGGGAAAACATTTTCTGCTTTCTAGTCTCTGTCCTTAAAACATTCTACAGAAAGTTAATTCATTTATACAAAGGTTTTCTTCAGTTCTATATTAATGCTATCTATCTATGGTTATTTTATTTGATCTATTTCTGTTTTAATTTATATCTGTGATAAAAAGAAAAAATTCCAACACAGCTGTTCACTTATAGACAATCCAAAATTTCCTTCATTTTAGACAGCAATTCAGTAGCAACAGTTGTGGTAAAAGTAGACATTTTCAAGACATTATGAGGGCATGCCATGTCCTAATCAGAGTGAAATAAAGAAACATATGGAACTCAATATCATGAATGTGTAAAAAAAAAACCTAGTTAAAAAGCCTAAGTATGATATAGAGAATTAAAAAATGTCTCCTTGGAAACATAGTATGTGGTGATTTTTTTCGACAGAGGACGTTTGAAAATTACATTCTGCAGCCAGGACACATGTGGGTCAGCAGATTGAATAGCCTTGGCTATTTTTTGCAAGATTTGGTATGTTAACATTTAAGTAATATAATTTCAGCCCCTTAATAATATCTTAATGTTCAAATGACTTAGTTGCCTGAACTTATTTCCAAACACTCATAAGCTCCAGATTTTACAAAAAGTGTCCTGTTCTGTTCTATTCCAGTTCCTACTTTATTGTCTTAGCCTTAACAAGTGAGCAAACGTAAGCCTGCTCTGTGTTCCTTCTACTCACTCATTTTAATTAATCTCACAAGACTGCAGCTTTGAAGCACACATTTTTCTGTGGAGTAAGGGAATAATTATTATTTCAGTTTTATAAATGGAGGAATTGAAAGCCTGAAACTGGCCAAAATTCTGTGAGAATTTAACATAAGTGCTAGAAGACAGAAAAGAAACTCCTGATACATATTTTAGACTTGCTCAAAATCTGTTTACTGTTATGTCAGGAGAAATGAAGAGCAAGAGGCCTGAGAAAATTTACTTCATGATCTATCCAGTTGCAAAAGTCAGCACAACAGACCTAGAGGTGGGGAGGAGGAAAAATAACATGCAATTTTGGATGATTAAAATGATAGTGAACTAAAATAAAACACATAAGAGCTTTGAGTAACCTGTAAATATTTGTATGATAATGACCTGAATAAAGGATTAAAAGAGTTAAGAAAACAAATTTTCTGGACAAAAGCCACAGAAAATGCCATTCATTGAGAGGGCTTAGAATCCTTTGTCCCCACCTCAGGCCTCTGCACTTCTTTTTGTGTTGTCACCATGAACAGTTTGCTTGTATTAAAAACAATGGCGTGTATATATTGCCTCTAATATCACAATGTAAGCATACACACAAGGAATAACAGTAGGCCATCTATACATTATTTCAGGCCAGCACCAATCTTCTCAAGTATGTAAAAAGAAACTAAATTATTCATCTCAGATACAGACAGAAGTATTTATTTGTGAGCATGAACATTCAGTTTTAGATTGTTGGCTCAGTAAGTCATGAGGTGGAAGACTGTAATGTATGATCATGCTGATCATGCTGGGAAGATGATTTAGTTTGTGCTTTGACAAGTCTCTGTTATCCTAAAACAAACTGCACTGACTTTTCGGAGAACATGTGGTCACATCTGCCAGCTTAGTAAGCGATATAGGACATCCTCTCCCCGCCCATTTTCCTCTGGGACCCACTCTTCCTTACACTTTCCTCCATGGGATGGGACTTTCTCTCTCCAAGCTTGTTCTTTCACACACTCACCAATATCATACACACACATTTGATCCAAGTTAAATCTCTGCCTTTGTCTCTGCCCTGGTTGAGAGCATCAATGACAGAGGAGAAAAGGGGATGGCTGGGATGGTAAATAGGATCTCCAGCACCTGTTGGTTATAAAGAGGAGGATTCAAACAGGCTACAATTCTCCACTTCTCTTGGCATCTTGAAAGGATGGGGGTAGGAGGCAGATGACAGATTTATTGCTCTCTGTTATCCAACAATGTTCATTTTGTGATTTTTTTTTTTTTTGGGGGGGAGGAGGGGTGTCTCATCTGAGCCTGCACCTGGAACCAACTAAACAGTTTTGGCACCTCCATGTTCAAAAAATCATGAGATGTGTCCTAAATTAATCTCAGATACTTGGAGAAGGAGTAGTGGAACCTCAGTTGAAAAATTAGTTGTGTTAGGTTTCCCTCTAAGGGGAGAAAATAATTGAAAGGTCTTCTGAGAGGATGACTCAGCCTACTGTCACACTCAAAATCCTGTTATGACTAAAAGGGAGTACACACCATGTACATGGAACCAAAACCTCAGTCAGTACAATTAACATTTTAAAGAGAAAGACCTTACCCCAGCCCTTGGCAGGCCACTGCTGCCATGGGGGCCACACTCCTGCAGGGGTGGAGGGAATGGAATCAGAAATCAGAATTATCTTTTCCATTTACTGTAGATGGAGAATAGGACAATGCCTTCCTAAAATGCCACAGCTGTGTGCCCAAAGTTAGGTGGGATTAATCTAATCTAAAGTGCCTTAAAACCTTGGGGAAGTGGTGTGTTTGGGGTGTTTATTTATTTATTTATTATTATTTTTTACTTCTGTTTAAATGATTACATTATATTTAAGATGTCTCTTCTAGTGGCTATAAAGTACCATGAAGGTTAGACTAGTTATTTACATTTTTAAAGGAAAGCTGAATTTACTATGTCTCCACAAATTAGGCTGTATGGAAAATGTAGATGATGAGAATTTTCTGTCCTTGAAACTGAGGAGATTTTACTCAATATCTTCACTGTGAGCAAGTATTTTAAAGAAACACTGCGAAACTTATAAGAACATTTAACTGGCATAGCTGAGAGCTTAGCATACGTGTTTGTCACTTTTTTTTCTCCTCCCTCCCGACAATTGAATGCTTAACCAAGCAAATTTAGGTTCAGTTATCACACATTTGGTATGGAGTAGCATTAAATCATACATACAGACCCTTTCCTGGGAAAGCTGGTTTTGATTTTGGTCTTCCCGTAGGCTTTGACAGGTGGAGAGAGATATTGAGTGCAACACGTGAGCAGCTCCCACCAGTGGAGTCTTCTGAGCTCCCCTTGCTCTGTTGCTAAGGAACAGGACAACGTACAGCTGACGCTCCTCTTTCTGAAAACCACAACACCTAAAATGTGATTAAGAACTGTGTTTTCATGTTGAGGAATCATAAGTTTTAAAAGCTTCAAGCCCAGAATTCTCTGAAGCATAATGGAGAAAGGAATAAATTAAAGACAGGGGAAAAAAATTCTTACTAAAAATGTCTCAAGCAAGCTGCTGCTCTTTTAGTTTAGAGCTATGTATAAATACAGCTATTTATAATCTGCTGCTGCAATCATTATGTCAGTATATTCAGTGCAAAACTCTGCAAATAGTGCTGTGACTCAGAAGATACAGAATTTTTGTCAAGGGCAGGCACTGTACAACTCGGATCCCCCTCGTATCTTTCAGAGTTTTGTGACTCTAAGAGAGTCATTGGTCTCTAAGCTTGCAATTATGAAGGGCATAAGTAATACTATGGCCTATTATTGCTGATACTTAGAATACATTATAAATTAAAATCTCCTCATACTGTCACAGTACTGACCCAGAATTTTCCTTGCCTCATATAGCTCATGATTATGAAAAGATGTAACAGACAGTTAGGTTGAARTATAGGTTTGTAGTTGGAAAGAAAGGTCACGGTAAAGCTGAGACTTTTGCCTAAATTCATAGTCTTAAACATGGGATTATAGGTRGGACTTTTCTTATAAAGACGGCAACATCTACAGCTTCAAAGTAATGACAGCATTCCGAACGTAAGAACACCAAACAGCATTAAAAAAAGAGGGCACTGAGGATATAGGTTCCTTCATAATTCTTACACTCGAGTGTGACAGACATTTTTGTGTTGCCATATACAAAGTCTGAATTATTATATACATATATATTAGGCACAACTTATGCTGTGTCTATATGGTCACTATTATATATGTGTTTGTGTACATGTATAAGAAAATATATGCACATATGACTGTTACACAGAGACACCAATTTATAGCAAGCTAGACTTAAGTTGTTCTACAAGGTAACACTTTTGACAAATACTTCCAGGAGGGAAAAAAAAAAAAAAAAGGTAAGCAGTAAAAAGAACATCTGAATATGCAAGAACTACTGAAATGCTAGGAATCTGTGTCCAAAGTCAGATCCAAGCACTCCAAATGTTATTTGAAGAGAAAAGCAACAAGGCTGTGTTTGTTAAGTCCAGAATACATGTGTCTCAACAAAGCGTCAGAGTTCAGGTGAGCTCTGAATGTAATGTACACCAGGTGCACCCACTCTTAAAGGACTGTGGGAATGGAATAAGCACAAACAAGTATTAAACAAGGGCAATGAGATTTAAACAGGCATGGACACCACCATTTCATCTCTGTTTTTGTTTCCTTTGTGTCAAAAAATATCTTCTTATTGACCCCATTGTTCTCTAATGACAAATTTCACATCATGTTGGAGCTGCATTGAAGATAATATCAATAAGCAGCTACAACTGTCTCTAAGAGCATTTTGATAAAGATCAGGAATGTGGTTTTGAAGCAAATCTCTTTATCATACCACTTACTGTGCTTGGTTTGCATCATGGAATGAACACTGTGCTCATGAGCTGGATTTCTTCTGGATGTAATTAAATTGGAAGATACCCAGGAGCATATCTAGCCACAAATGAGCGTTGAGTCTGTGATATAAACCAAAGTTACTTCTGATATAAATAAATAAATACATACATAAATAAATAAAATATTAAAAGTATCTAGTGTAGACTTCTCAGGACAAAATATTTCACTCTACGTCTGCTTCTACCAATCTGCTTTACCTGTTACTGCAAGTGTAGCCTGTAAGGACCAAGTAATTCCCCTGTAAAGTCCCAATAAGTTTTATAGAAGGTCAGACTAGGTATTATGTATAAAAATGGATTTTACAGTCATAAAACAAGTTAATGAAGTAATATATTGCAGTCTGTAAAGTTCAATAATGTCTAACAACAACTAATGATGTGCTCCTTTATATGATTTTGTATGCAGCAGATGCAGTAATCAGTTTCCTCGAATCCTTCAAATAAACCAACTTTGAGAGTTGTGTTGTTTTTTTAATAGAATAAAATGAACTTTTTATGAGGATTAATGAAAGATTTTTTCTCTTTTGTTTCTGCAAATTTGATCTTTAAAATCTGAATTCTAATTAGTTCTAAAAATTGCAAGAATATTTTTTCAAACAGGGTTTTATATTCAATACATCTAAGAAATTACTGTCATTTAAAACAGTCCTGCTGAAATAATAGATCAAAAGCCAAAGTCAATAGTACCAGCAGACTGAAAAATGACCTTCTATAATGAATTTGCTTGAAAAAAGGAGTAAATGAAAGCATTCTTGACCTGAACACTAACGTCTATTTCTTCTATACATAAAATAAYGCAAAGTCAAAGCGTCCCTCACACTGAAATGTTTTTTAAGGACTGAACTAATGCATCTTTTAAAAAATATCATTAGTTATGATATTATAGGTGTGTTAGTCTTCTCTATTCTGATTCTGTGTGGAAAGGCAATGAAATGTGGGTGACTTCTGCCTTAGGACCTCATCTGTATACTGTATAGCCACATGCTGCACAGTACAGTCATGTGAGCATTATTTCATATGTAGGATGACATCAGTCTTCCTCCTCCACAATTCTTGATCAGGGAGCTACCTTTTCTAGTGGAAGGCTAGGTTTTACAGTTTGGGTTGTTATGGACACTGAATAATGGGACATATTGGCATATTTAAATATACTGTTAAATCAATTTTTTTTTTTCCCCTAATCTTAGTCTTGCTTTGGACTAATTTGCTTCTGCTATACTATGTTAAGACATTTCTTTGTCTTGGAAGCCAAACCACCTTGGACCTCAGAGGAGTAAAGAGGACAACTCAAATTGCATCTTGTCTTGTGTACAATTTATGAGAAAGCAAGATCTATAATAGAAAAGCTTTATAGATTTACAAATTGTCTCAATTTTTTCTTATGAATGTACTGAAGTGTCATTGATTATGGTGATCACTCCAAAAGCAAGAAGTAGGAGACGAAGACACAGCAACACCAGCTGGAGTGCAGTTGGTAGAACTGGTTCACTTCTGAGACAGTGTACAAATCATTCTTTTCTAAGGAGTATAGCAACAGAAGTGTTTCCTCTACATGTTAGGAAGCTCCAACAGATGACACTTTTTTCTAACACRTTCACATGGGTCCAAAAAAGTCTTTTTAAATGTAATTTCCAGGGATTTAGGCACACTGATGAGCTGTTAGCACAGTACAGCTGATCTTTAATATCCTCACATGTTGACAGATTTGGAAATGGAAGTTAAAGCCTAAACACTCTTACGTTTTGTGTCTGCCAGGACCACAGATGACTACAAGTGTAATGTGCTAATAAGTGGATTCCTGCAGCGATCCTTCAGTGTAAGGTTCTCATCAGTGAAACAACATATAGAAGAATATATCTTAACATATTTCCTCTGATATTGGTTACATGTATAAATAGATCAATCATAGATCAATTGCTTAGTGCTAGTTTTGTCCAGGAGCCCAGAATSTGTGATACATTTTTAAATTGTCTTTTAATAGGGCCTAGCATCCTGTTACTGTATGCTATAGTGCTGAAAATACAAAATTAGTGAACATTAAGAACATTTCACATTCTACAGGATAAGGCCTCAGTTACTGTTACTATTACTTAATTACTTATTGCTTATTTGCTACTTTGACCATATGATTACCACATATTGACCAGATATTTACTAATATCTATTTTTGTCTTCATTTTCAGTAAGTTACATCTCTAATTCCATGTAGGTGAAAATCTGTTGGTCTAATAATTCAAGATCTATGTATTTCCAGGTATTTCTTGGCAGTTTGCAGTTTACCAGCTTGTCAGTTATCAGACTCAACAATCTTATACCCATSAGTATATGATGTCATGTAATTCTCCAGGTTTCTCTAACTGATACCTTTTGATTAAATTGACACAGTGATTTTACTGTATTTTCAGACAGAGATGCATTGCTTTGACTTGTTGRTTATGTAGCTGCTGACAAAGAAGTTCCACTTCAGCAGTTTCAGAGTCAATAGCAGGAAATGCAACTGCATGCCATATGCTTGCTTCTTACTTTATTACTTTCCTTTTTGGTATTATTGCAGTCTGGGGGCTCCCTAGACATCTAACATGGTAGGTTTTGATCTTTTAAAATGTCAAACTGCTGCCAGGACACTGTTTGAATGGGTTTACTATTGTCACTTCTAATGGGTAGCAATAGCTAAAGAAAACCTGGAGAGAAAGCATTTTCCCATCATTGATTTTTGACCTGAAGGTTCCATGCAGCTCACATCTGTTATCCATGAAAGATATCAGTATATTCACTGATTGCTCTTACTTTTTATGTATACTGGATAGCAAAKAATAAATTCATTTTCCTGAGAAACCGTTTGTATTTTGCAGACATATCTTCAGTTTCGTGCGTTGCAACATAAAAGCTTTCCCTGTGCCTAGCAGTGAAATTGTATCTAYAGATGTTATAGAATCCAAAAAATTCAAAAGCACCTTCACCTACTCTTGAAGATCTCTTTACATAGTTACATAAACTGATTGCATAATCCAGCTGCTGCCAGTTTCTGTTGGTCTTCTTAGAAGTATTTCTCAATGTACCTACTTTGGTGGAACCTTTCTATTTCTTCTTTTCCTTTCTTCTTAGATGACACTGTCACTCTCAGTAAGCCTTGATAACCCCTTTAACTTTAAATGAAGAGAAAAGACATAGATATCAAGGGAGAGGAACAGCTACCAGGAAAGCAACAAATATGTAAGCTCTAACTGAAAATATTTAAATCTTAGATAATATAAATAGCATATGCAGTGTTTTCAGACTACCAATTATATGTACAGTCAAAAGTACTCATAATGAGATCTGAAAAGTAAGATCCATTATGAGAGATGTTGAGAAGTAYCCTGTTCCTTACGCCTTTCTCTAGATTCTGTGAATCTCTGCATATTTATTAATGTTTGAAACTTTTAGGTATTGAAAAAAAAAGTCACTTGATAGCATGACAAAAAAGCAGTACTTGCATCAATCAAGACAAAAGATTTTTATTTTAAGGGAAAAAATGGATATGTAGAGATATGCTTTTAAACTCAACCCTGCAGGTAATTTTGTCTGTGGCACTTTTTGCTGTGATCAGTTTCTAGGCAGGTAGTTGCATGTGTATAAATCATATCTAAAATTACTTTAAACAAAAAGGCTTGTTTTGATCACACTTCAGTGTTGTGAACTGAAACCGAATTAAAATTCACTATTACTTAGTCAGAGGGAACAAAACAAAATGTTCAAGTAAAATATCAGAACAGGTAAGCAGAACTATTAGCTTATCAGTGACTTAAATAGCTGAATATTATCAGGTACAAAAACCTAACTGATAATCCATGCAGATGATTAGCTGTAAACAACCAATATTAAATAGTTGATCAAATAGAAATCTTTTGTAAATCCATTTAAAAAAACCCCTAACCTTAGCTGTATTGGACATGATTGATTCTTTGCATGTCAGATAAATCTACGCAAAAATACTCTGATCAARGATGTCTGAAGGATATTTCATGAACAGTATTTTCCTTCTGCACTCCTCACAAGATGAGACTGATTCATCAGCATGCCTTGTACTCAAAGACTTAGATTGGTAATAGATTTAGCAATTTCAGTGTCAGCAGTCATTAACCTAAAAGGTCCTTCTAAAGAAAGTTGGATAGATATCTGGTCCAAAATCTTTGTATTATTACACTTATTAGATTGTGACAATGCCTTAGATTTAAAGGGCAAGAAGAATGTAGGAGTCTTTTAGGCAAAACGAGGAAATATTGCCTATTCAGAGTCAGGACCAACTATGCACCTTTTGTCTCTTCTAAAAATGCGCATAAGGTAGTCCTTCCAGGATATGTGGAATACAAATCTAGATATATTCAACAAGCCATTGGATTTGATGCTTTGTAGAATGTATTACATAGACTGAAGAAGACGGTCTTCCATCTTCACATGTGATTGATAGAAGGGAACTACACAAAATTTGATTTCTGGTCTTCATCCAGATCACAAGCATTATCTTTTTTTCCTGGAGTCCCAGAGACATCCATAMTTGTATTTCTATTCTAGACCTTGTTTTTTTAGTGTCCTCCTAGGTTATCAAAACGTAGCTGCTGTTCCAGCATCTGCATATCCCTGATTCACAGACAAGTAGCTCAGCACAGCCAGGGCACTACCTTGTCTTGAAATTATCTTCATAAAATTATACAATAGACTTCAATAAAAAGCAGTGGATCTCAGTAAAATTGCCTAGTGGGTACTAGTAAAAATTAATCAAGTAACTCCGTATTATAAGGAAAAAAAGTTTATGAAAACATGGTCAGAACTGATTCTCTTAGAGATGTTTACTGTCACCAAGGTGCAGAAATGAGCACTTGGGAAGCCGTCAGTAGAGTGATGAAGATAGTACGTGTTCTAGAGTGGTGGAGTTACTGTAACTGAGTTAGAACAACAACAAMAAAAAAGATCAAAATTCATCACAGTTTTCTTACAGAGATTTTTTACAAGGGTAGTAAGTCACTTTGTTTTTCATCTGTTTTACTCTCTGAACAAGTTTTTTTGCAATTACTAAAAGAAGATAAAGAAACGGATATTTTGATGGTGTTGAGGATGTGATTTAAGGATTGAACTGGAAACATCTAACACATTATGACCAAGAGGACTCATTGCAGTTTCATAGCATAATTCAAGCCATAATAATGTAAAAGTTGTTTAATATATATTCTCCATAGCAAAATTACTTGGGTTTTTAAACTGAAATACTAACTTCTTACATATTTTAAACAGAAATTGGTTTAAACACTGACTGATGGCATACATTTCTACTATATAAGTGACCAATGTATATTAAGCATGAAATAATTGTGTTGCTTTTTGTGCAGACCTCAGTTCAATCTTAGAATGTTCAACACATCTTCTTGTTTATAATAACCTAATATCTAGATTATTATTTTATGAGTTGTCTGTCAATTATACTATGTATTAATGTAGAATTAATATTTACATTTTCTAAGATACATAATTGTGAAATTTACAACATTATCATAAGCAAGCTTAAGCATTCTCAGATAAAAAAGATTGATATAATCACGTTGTAATATTCTGAATATAAAGATAAAAAAACTCATAATATAAAAAAAATCTGAGAATGTTGAAAAACAGAGAAGATTTATCTCTTGTGTTTCTTGAATGCGTTATCTTGCATTTTTCTTATTTGAACATTTGCTGCCAAGGCTGAAATCTGCATCTTCAACAGTTTTGCAAACTGGAAAATCTGATTACATGTGAAAAGATCTATTTTGAATATGGAATGTTCATAAAGTATTTTAGATCTTTAAATAGGAACAGCAACCTCTCACAATCATGCCTAAGCCTTAACATTGTTTAGAGACATTCTTCAGGACTGGGTGATAATTCCTGACTTTGGTCAAAGACAACAACATGTACCTTTAAGTGGCATAGAATCACAGAATCATAGAATAGTTTGGGTTGGAAGGAACCTTTAAAGGTCATCTAGTCCAACCCCCCTGCCATGGGCAGGGACATCTTCAACTAGATCAGGTTGCTCAGAGACCCAGCAAACCTGACTGTGAATGTTTCCAGGGATGGGGCTTCTGCCACCTCTCTGGGCAGCCTCTTCCAGCGTTTCACCACCCTCATTGTAAAAAATTTCTTCCTTATATCTAACCTGAATCTACCCTCTTTTAGTTTAAAACCATTMCCCCTTGTCCTATCGCAACAGACCCTGCTAAAATGTCTGTCGCCATCTTTCCTATAAGCCCCCTTTAAGTATTGAAAGGCCACAATAAGGTCTCCCTGAAGCCTTCTCTTCTTCAGGCTGAACAACCCCAACTCTCTCAGCCTTTCTTCATAGGAGAGGCATTCCATCCCCCTGATCATTTTTGTGGCCCCCCTCTGGACCYRWTCCAACAGGTCCATGTCTTTCTTGTGCTGAGGACTCCAGAGCTGGACGCAGTACTCCAGGTGGGGTCTCACCAGAGCAGAGKAGATGGGCAGAATTACCTCCCTCGACCTGCTGGCCACGCTTCTTTTGATGCAGCCCAGGATACGGTTGGCCTTCTGGGTGCGAGCTCACATTGCTGGCTCATGTCCAACTTTTCGTTCACCAGTACCAAGTCCTTCTCGGCAGGGCTGCTCTCAATCTCTTCATTCCCCAGCCTGTATTGATACTGGGGCATGTAGTCCCTTGGTCAGACCTAAGGAGGTGGTTAACTGATTTTTAAATATATGATGTAGAAGAACAGGGAGACAAAACTCATTCCCTTACTCATTGGGTATTTTTATTTCTTGTTCTTTTGAAATAAAACCACAGACCTTTGAATTTAGAACAGAAGAACTTCAGGAGCCTCAAAGTTATTTTTCAGAGTAGGAAACTGTTTCCTGTCCTTCACTAGCTTGTAGAAGCTCCTACTGAATATCTAATCAATTTAGTAGTGCTATACTGTCCATTCTCTATTATGCACATAATTTAGTTTTTATTTAGACTCACTGCCAATCTTATTTASTGTGCTGTGTAATTCTTCTTAGAAGCATAACTATCAGGGAAAGATCATGAGTTGATATATTTTATTGAGTATATTTTGTATATTAAGCAGACATAATATTCCCTATATGCTATATACAGACCAGAAGTCTTAGAATACAGATTCTCACTAACCAGATTGAAGAGGAGCTTAAAATCAATATGTTGAAAACTAGCTGAGAGTCTAGACAACAGAAATTGACATTATAGGCAGCACCACACACTATTTCCTGTTGTCTTTAACACATTTAAAGAATTTTAAAGTGCTTGTAGGTTTGCTAATTCTTCCTACAAGGTGGATAGTGGTCCTTAGAACAAACCTTTTTCGTTCAGCATTTACAATAGCAGGTTAGAAAGACTGTCCTTATATCTCACATAGAGATTGTAGACTTTAAATTCTTCAAGAAAAATATGAAAATGTCCAAACTGAGTAAAAAAAGTGATACAGAACCAGGGGAATAAAAAGTTGCTAACTTGAGCCAATTTTTATCAATCCAGTGTCATACATTGATATATTCCAAAATATTGTACATCAGAGAATAAGAGGGTAGAGAAGAAGTTGACACAGCAGGGCTGTTTGAACCACAATAGGTGAGGAAAATAATATTTTGTCTTTATTGACAATGATTTTCATAGTAGAATTGTKAATAGAGGTGCACGAACTACTGTATAGGCACAGAGGAGATAAGTGGCTCATCCAAAATTAGAATTCACTCTCTCCAGCTCTGACAAGTCACATTTGTGCTTCTTGCACCATACCTTGTTCATATACCATATGTAAGAATCTCTGATTTCATTCAGGTGGACATTGAAATGAAAATGCATCTCTYAGGTCATGCACATGTATTACTATCAGGCTGCTTCTTATGTTTCAATTTGAAATCTTACTGGGCACTTCCACTTCAATATTTACTTATTTTAGGTATAATGTTCAGATACACAGTAAGGCAAAGATCAATATGGACAGCTTTATTTTTGATATTTTTTATTTACAGTAAAAAAGGCAAAGTCTAGAGTTTGCTATTTGTGCAATTTGAAAGCTCATTTAAACTTCTTTCCCACTGTAATTGTGTTCATTTCCAGGAATTCCTCTCATGTTCTGACATCTTGTCAGATGATTGCTCTATAAATATACCAACTTGATGGAAGCTGGTTTTCCACCCCCTGAAACCAATCTTTTCATGTTGATTAGTTCAGATTTTGCTACCTATGCATCACTTTTCTTTTCATGTGGTTTTGCTGATGGCATTCACTGTTTATTTAAATTAAACAGACTTTTTAGATTAGTACTATTTTTTAGATTAGTATTTTTTAGTAGATCTAAGAAAGCTATTTGAAGGAGTCCAGTTATTAATGCTGATAATTCAACATGAGATTCAGAAACCTAACTTCAGAAGCTTGATTTTATTGCCCACTTGATGTGGGCAATGTGCACTTCTGTTTCCATCTCTAGTTCCACTTGAGATGCTCTGTGATATTTGAAAGTCCAAAGGAGGCTGGCAGGTACGAGAGGGCCTTTGGGACCTCTTGCCTACTTCTGGGGCTGGATTCAGCTGMTGGCAACTGGATGTCTAGAGTCACTTGCAATGTCCTCAGGTATTTTAACTGTCTTGCAGGTGCTTTTCCAGGTTTGTGTATCTGTCTCGGAACAGCAACTAGGAACTAGACTGACTAGAAAATCTCCAGTCAGATCCACCTCAAAACTTTGGCCTCCTTGGTCTCCCTTCACATTTGTAATCTATTATTACGCATGAACAAACATATCTATAAATGAGATGAATATGGAACTTTCCCAGACTGCATYCTGCTATTGTGCATAATATTGTTCTTTTATTTTATAAAGCCCAGTACCTTGATTAAAGTACTGCTCTAGTGTATAACACATCATTAATAGAAACGTTTTGACAACAGTTTCTTCAAAGTTAATTTGAAGGAAACTTACACATGATTTTATGTATTGATTTATTTTAAACAAACAAGCCTTAAACAACTCATGTATGTCACTGTGTAAGTTCTAAACATCCATTTAAAATGTTCATTGCTATCAAGCAGATTGATTTGGAAAAAACAGAACTTCATAAAAACAGGAGCAAATTCTCAATATCTTCTAACACAGTATTTATTGTAGTAAGTACAGCATGTTTTCCACAGGAAATCTAAAAGATAAAAGTTAGTATCTTGCTTTTTTCACAAAATTGGCAATAATATGACTTWTTTTTTTTCTTCTTTCATTTTCCATAAAGTTTCCCTTCTGAGATAATTTGAAGAAAGACCAACCAATAATCAAATCAATACATTTTAGAACTAAATGTAAAAGGGAAATAATAACACCTTTTTTCTAATGAATCAATTTCATATTACATCATTAAGAGTTGATAGATTATTACTCTTCAGAAATTATTTTTGTAAACCACATAAAGTAGTTTTATTATGATACTCTAGTTGTCATTTATGTATGTTTTATGTTTTAGAAAATAACACTGGRAGCTATGGTAAACACACTTTAAGTRTATTTTGAAGATTTGTTTTAAATACACAAATATAAATGTCTTTATGTTAAAAACATCTGATCTAAGTTTTCTCATTATTTAAGGGTAATAATCTTCAGCATTTGTAAAGTTCATTTTGTGCAACTATTTAATGTTAATGTTAATATTAATGTTAATGTTTGTTAATGTTAATATTAATATTAATAGTAATAGTAATAGCAATAGAAACATATTGAGATTTGACTTTCTAACAGTGATKATATCATTTGATTCCTAGGATATACCTTTTTCTCTCTTCTATGTCTAGTTGCACTAATGGACATTCAGATTTTGATTTTTTGAATTGGTTGTTTTTGAAAGTTTCTTGTGCTGTTATTTGTCCCAGATATTTAATGATGGGAGATGGGAGGGATAAGGAAGAGAAAAAGATTGGAAAAGACCTTTACTTTTTATTTGTCAAATGTTTGTGACTTTAAGGTACCTCTCCTTATGTAGCTGTTAGGACATCTTAGGGCCAATTTTCATGGCAAAATATATTCCTAATGAATTCTACCTCAGTTTTTCCTATATTGTACAGCAAATTTAYGACAATAGTAACTGCTCTGTTTTGGTTGTAGGCATGCAGTGATCCAAAATAATTTATTAAGAAACAAAATACCTGTCTATGCTGGTGAATATTTGTAAATTATGCTCACTGCTCTTTTGAATCAAAGAATGCAGAGTCTACTTTTTATGTCATTTGATCATACTTACATGTCCAGATTTTCAAATTTGTCTGGTTCTACTAAACATGCACACAAATTTGCTAACTACTAAATATTTTACACAGTATACATATTCATTGCCAAGCCAAACAGGATTTTTTATTTTATGGCAGCATGCATAAATTTAGGTCCTGCAATTAACATACAATGAAGCATGCCTTGCTGCCATGAGATTTTAGGTTAATTAGCATGGGATAGTAGACTGGCTCRATTTGGAATGTGAAATCACACTTTCTGTAATAAATATTGTTCATGATGACAAACATCTTTCACTTTTCAGCATGAAAATGAGAGCTTTTATCATTTCCTTCTCTTGCTTTTTCATGGTGTAGCATTCCCATAAAATATATAATTTTGCCTCTTACATAGAAACTGTCCTAAAAAGCACCAAACAACAGTGAAATTTATTTACATCTTTTTAAGTAAAATACCTCTTCTCAATATCCTTTTGTCTTTAGAATCCAAGATTATGATTAATTCTGCCACATCATTGTTTTAAATTTTCCAGTTTATAAATTAACTGAGCAATTCCCTCAGTGTCAGTAGGTAGGGACTACTCAAATATATTACTACTGTGGTGATTAAGGTTAAAGGATTAAGCTCTCAGGGTGTCACAACCCACATTATAAATTTACTTATGAGAATTGAATATTCATGTGACTATATAGTTATTGTCAAATTTACATACCTATAACTGTTGTATGACAATAATGATGGCCTACAGAAGAAGGATGGCCTATTGATGGCAGTGTCAAAGCTTATCTATGATTCATGTTATGGTGTAACTTGGGCTGTAATTATTCCTTCTGAAACAGGTTTATTATATTAATTAATAAAATAATTTTATTAATGGGCAGGCTTGAACTATTTATCCCTGGATTACTGCAGTGCTAGCTCTTTTCCCRTCTGTGCTTTGTACCACCCCAGTTGCCTCTTTCCAAGACAAATCTGCAATGAATGGCAGTAGTACTAAGCAGCTGCAGATGTCAGCCTGATAGTCTTGCTTGGTCTGAGGGCCGGACATTGGTTCCTGCCCTTCTTTAGTTAGTAGTAAGAGACTTCATAGCCTTATTGTGCAGACTGAGGACTTGAGCAGGTCATTACACTCCTGTCATTGTGATCCTGGGTTTTCTTCCTGTGGAAATTGGTGCTTCTACGTCAGGAAAGGACCCATCTCCTGCATGCCTGGCACCGGTCTCAAAATAAGAGTGCACTCTCAGCATGCAGTAAGATACAGAAGCTTAAAAGAATTCTTAGGAATCCTCCAGTTTATGCATAGGTACGTAACCTCCAGACTCAATCAAAAATAAATAAGCAAGTGTTGATAAAACTAGATTATTTAGCATAACCTATTGTATACAACACCTACCCACACTTTTATGCTATAAAAATACCACTCTGAAAGGCTGCAGTACAGCTTTCATGATATTTCAGGTATTCTGAAATGAAAGTTTATAATAATATCTATGTTCAAGGCCTACAGGGCACCATATGGGTCCCTGGAAGCATTCAGAACAGGTTTCTTCTTAGCTGCATGCAATCTGCTCTGGAGGTAGTTTACCCTGAGCAGCACCCGCCTGAACCAGTATGGGCCACAGAGCCTCAGGGCAAGAGGTTGCTTCATGGAGCACCTCTCTTATGTAGCAACACAGATGCATTCTCAATAGAAATTGAGTCTCTGGCTCTATTTCTTTTGTGACAGCAAAATAAGGAGTTTTCCACCCTAGAAACCTAAAGTTTCTGGCATTAACATCACAGGCTGTTTTTTCCGAACAAATGATTGATATTTGTTGGATGTTTGCCTAAGTATATTTGCTTGCATAATGTTGCACTGATAATAAATATATATAAAAAAATAGGTTAATGCAAAGTCCCAGCCAAATTTTTCCAATTTCTTAAGTTAGCAAAGTTTGGAATGTAAAATTCAGAAAGACATTTTGGCGAAAAAGTTTTTATGATCTTGTAAACTTACTGCTTCTTTTAGATTCTAATAACTGAAATAAATACATTTTTAGAAAGAGAAGTAGAATAGATTATAATTTTTTTTTTACGTATCATGCGGATGAGATATCAATGCTGAGAGAAGTCTAAATGTCTGCCTTGCTATCATGTTTTTCTAATGATTTCTTTCTACCTAAAACCCAACAAAAACGAAAAGAGAAAATGTCAGTGTTGTTAACCATTCAACTGGTATATAACAATCAGTTTTGCATTAATTTCAGTAAAGTTATAAAAGTATTAGAAATATCTGTTTTTTAAAAYGACATATTTTCACATGAGGAAAAGAGGGAAGGATATTTTATTTCTAATAGTTAAAATAAATTCTCTTTGCTGATTTGGCCAGTTTTTCACATGAATGGAATTGCCATAATGGAGACATGATGAGTCATGGTATGGAGAGAGAATGATTATTATGATACGGCCAAACATTGCAGAGGGTCTTTGTAGCTGAAAGGAAGTAAGAACAGAGTGTCTGCCAAGCTCTGTCGACTAATGCTGCAGTAGTTCAGCTTCTGGCCATGGATTCAATCTCTATGCATATATATGGAAAGACGGATTTGTGGAGCATCTGATGTTTGCTGTTCCTCATTAGTAAATATCTAAACTGATCTTTTGCTTTTCAAAGCAGTGAAGGTAGCAAAGCTACATCATTTGACCACTTGAGAGGAACAATATCCCGCAGTATGGTCATACTGACCTGTTGGAAAATCACTGATGGTACAAATAACGTTGGTAGGTCAACCTTAACAGAAGTGATATCAGCTTTGGAAAAAAGGGCAACTCTGAAACAAGAAGAAAATTAAGCTGCTATGGCATTGCGAAGTAGCTGAATATTAAATCATGTAGGACATGATAGAAAATGCTAGTATAGGAGTATATATTAATTTTGCCAAAACCATAAAATCTCCAGTTAGTGAATATTAAAATTGTCAYGAGAATATGCCCGTGTGAATGAAACTTCAATTAAAGAAATACTGGAAGGAAGCTTGGGCTGATTGGAAGGAAGGAAGGTTGGTCTGACTGCACATCTGCTTGCTCCAGAGCCACTAGCAGCAACGTGATTAGGGTGTTCAGATGTACTTTGCCTCTTTTCTGTCTGACTTAAATCTCTTTCTTTGCTAAGCAGACACTTGGCTGTTTTGGAATACTTGACTCTCAATTTCTTCTGCTTGAGCTCTTGTATTTTGTATAAATATTGAATTATTAATTAGAATAGAAGTAGGTTATTCCACATCAAGCATGGGTATTGTAAACCCTGGGTAGAACTGGAGGAAGATGGGGATTAACTGCTTTGGAGTTAAGTCTCCTTTTTTTTTTTTTTCTCCTTGAAAACTTTGAATGTTCTTTCATTAAATCATATTGGTCAGTAAGAAAATCCACAGTGATGCATTTATCCAAACTATCTGGCCAACAGTGCATAAAAGCATTTGGGAAATCTCACAAATTTTCCAAGAGTCAGAAAATTATGTCTTTCTGGATCGCCACATTACATTTCTATTGTCTGGCAATAAGAAGACACAGCAAGTTTACCAGCACAAGAGGGACTTATGGCCTCTCGTGAAGTACTCATGTTTTATTCGCAGTTGTGCACAATTTGAGCTAGTATTTAGATAGCAGGTATTATAATAATTTTTGTAAGCCTTCTAGCAGTGTCTGACTGCCATCAGTAAGTTCTAGATTGAAATTTAAAACACTATCTTGATTTTCTATTTAGACATTTAGAAAAATAAAACGAAATATTCTGATGCTCAGCTAAATAATTTGCCCCACTTAAAAAGCATGAATCAATCAGTTTGGTAAACAATATTCTGTTAAAGGGAGATATAATAATAATAATAATAATAATAATAATAATAATAATAATAATAATAAACAAGCAGAAGCAAAATAGGTTAATATTATCATATGCAGTGCATAACTCTAAGAATAGAAGCAAAAGTATTTCATAGTCTGTGAAACACCTGAGTGAGGGTAATCCAGGTTACTGCTTTCCCTCTTAAGTTGGAAAYTTTTCATTTTAATTTAAAAAAAAAGAAATCCCTTTCAAAGGTAATCAAGCAACACACAGGAACTAACTGTTTCTAAGATTTCCACTTTAATCTCTTCATCAAAATCTTCTCCTTTTCAGCAAATGTCATTAAACTGTCTTTTGGGGATCGTCTTTCTTGAGTAATGATTTTTTTCATGGGACAGAAAGGGGGGTCTGGTTATGGATGTTTTACTTTTTCATTTGGTGCCTTAACCACCACCTTATATTCCCATAGAATGCAGCCCAGGAGAACACAAAATTATAGAACTGTATGTAGGTTTGGAAAGGATGTTTTAGTTCAACCCTTGCACTGTGAGAAGGCCGGGAATGCTTGGATGACAGTTCCAGGTATTGTCTTATCTGTTTAAAAATAGTGTCAGAAAATTCCGCACTGCCTATCAGCAGTCCTTTCCAGTCAACTGTACTGCCAACATTTAGTAATCTCTGGTTTCAGTTGTCCTTATTTCAAATTCAACTGACTTCTTCAAGCCATTTTCTGAGAAGGCATGGAGAAAAATCAATTATCTATAACAATCTGTGATACATTGGAAGTCTGCTATCACATTCCCTTTCCCTTCCTTTTTACTTTTGTTTTCTTTTCGTAAGCAGAGACTTTAACATGTCTGTACAAATTTTTGTCTTGTTATCATGCCATCTCCTCAGGCAGTCAAGATGATAGTTTTGAATTCCAATCTTGTCTTCTAAACCTTAGTGATTCTTATAGCTTCATGTCATCTACACTTCTCACTTCAAGAGAATACCATTTGTTGCTCATGTAAACACTGACTGAATCCAGGCAAATTACTGAAAGGTTATATAGGTGTCTTTTCAGTTGACAGTTTCTTCTTTTGAAAACATTTTTTCATATATGCACATGGATATTTCTATTTATACTATATTTACTTAGAATATGATGTGAAGATCAACATATTAACAATGTAAATTTTACTTAAATTAATATTTTTGTACTTTCCTTTCATCCACTAAAACAATTTATTTGTCAGAGAAGATAATTAGATTGGTTTGGATGTGACTTTTTCTTGGCCACGTTAGGTATAGTTTTGTGTTTATTATATCCACCAAGGATTTTTTAATCATTCCTTAGTAATTTATTCCAAATCATTTCAGAGACTGAAGAGTCTCATTCCAAATCATTCCAGAGAATGATAAACAGTTTACAGTTCCCTTTTGTACTCTTCCTTCTTTGCTAAGGGCATATTTGTCTTCTCCAGTCTTCYAAGATCTCCTTTGTCCTCTAAAAGTTAAGGAAGATAATTATTAATCATTTAGAGACTGCTTTGGCTAGCTTTTCTTAAAAACTAAGAGGTCAGTTTCATCAGGTCATACCGACAAACAAAATATCTCTATCATGTATATATATCCTTCAAAAAATAYGTTCCTTTCCTAATGTAGGCAGCATCCCTCTTTCACATTTAGTATTGGTAAAGACCTAATCACAATTAGTCTGTATTTAGTGAAGACAAAGGTAAAGAAGGTAATGATGCCACAGTCTTTAACTATTGTATGTTCTCTGTTTCTGCTTAATAAAGTTTCTTACTGTTCCTTTGTCTTGCTTTCTTTTTATTTATACTACATATTGATAGATTCTTTTCTTGCTACTCTTTAAATCCCTGTTAATTAAAATGCACCTTGCACAATAATCTTACTGATTTTACCACTGTGGCTATTCTTTTTGCTTTAGTTGTGTTCCTTTTTGTTTTCTTTCCAACTTTTTACATGTTTCCATTTTGATTTTCAGGTCATCCATTCATAATATTTTCTTTGTATGCTTTCTATATTTATTAATATCTGGATAATTTTCTACAGAGCAGTTAGTATAGACTTTAACAGTAGCTGGTCAGCTGTCCTACCTTTCTTTATTCTTTGATTATATTTCTGAGATTATCTTGAGCAGTTTCACAAGTTTGCTGAATTTTTTTTTAAATTCTGTTTCTTCCTTGTGCTTTCTTGTCTCACAGTACTTAATTATGTAATTTCATAATGACATCCACCTAAATTCTTATCTATTTGTATGTTTTCACTCAAATCTCTCTTAAAAGAAAAACTAGAATAGTTGCCTATATCACTACTTCATTCATTCATCTTCGTAAATAATATTTCTACCCATCACAGTTCAAATCAGACGGACAGTGAGTTCAACTGCATTATCTTTGTGTGTCTATGAGGGGGCTTCCAATGAATAGTTTGGTATTTAAAAATCCTGTTATTAGCAAATTCTGTCTGTTGGATAGTTGATTAAAATAAAAGTCTCGTTTGCTTTCTCCTTTTGTCTGAAGAGTCTAAAATTAGCTACCCTTTGCAGATTATTTCCTTATTTTTTTACCTTTTATTTTTACCCCAACATTCTCTTCAAACTTGCATCAGAACTGTCAGATTTTCAGTGTAAGAATGTATTCTTTTCACTCTTAGTTMTTCCTAAGTAAGGTTTTCTACTTGTGGCCAATAAAGACTCCATGATGCAAATTAGGCAGTAATTCTGATTATGGACTAACAGTGTTTTTCTGCAAATAGTTGCTAGAGTCTCTTCATTTGTGTATCAATGTCATAGATGTTCACCTAAGTCTGTGCTATTTGTCTCAGWTATACCCTACTATATTGTTAATCACCTGTTCTTCTATTTTCCAGAACTGCTGATATTACCAATATTACTAACTTTCAGGTTTTTGTCATCTGACTTTTTCATGCTAGTCCAAATCTCTTGTCATTATAAGTGGCTATATGAAGATACTCTTCTCCTTCTTTATAAGTAAAATCCATTTCTTTTCTTTTGCATTATCTCCATTAAGAAAGCTGAAGGTTTCCTATCTGCAAATCCATGTTTTAATTTCCGGAATTCTTCTCCAAGAATTATTCTTCTATGTTAGCTGAGACTAAAGGCAAGAATCTAAATTACACTCACAAGGAGATTACATGACTTACAATTGCTTAATAACAATGTTGAGGAAGTTACAAATTAAGCATATTTGACTTTCTAGCAGAGAATAGCAAAAAAAATTCCTTGTTTCCCTTCCCTTCTATCCTAGCTCATCAAGTAATTGCAACTACATAAAGTATTTYTCAGGTTTCATATATGTACATGAGAGAGAGTGGCACTTACTGAGTAGAACTGACAGATTTACATTAGAAATTATTAACTGGTATCTATGAACAATTCACTATTCTCAAATGCATTAAAATAGTCCCTTAATCTTGTTGATTATGAGTGATTTTTCACTAGAGAAGTCACTGTGCCTTTATAGTCTATAGAAAGATGTTTTCTGAAAGTGATTTTTACCACAAAAATCAATTTCTAACTGAAATGAATTAGAAATGCCATATAAATCCTTAAATTCAGTGCACTCTTCACTGGAGATGTGAGTATAACCAAGATAAACCTCAGGGGCTGATCTCCACTAAACTGAAGATCCTGTCCTTTGCTTATGAGGAAATTGCACATTAACACTAGTTCATTCTCAAACTGTATCATTCTGTCTTTCAACAAGAGCTAGACTGTTTTGTTGTTAGTAGGAAAAAAGGCTAGTTTTCACACATAATATGTTGGTATAGCTAAGGCAATAAGATTTTCCCACACTCTCTACAGTATTCTTAGAGTTATCAACTACATGTTGCAATGTTCTCTGGAACAATAGCTTATCCAACTCCTTAACAGAGCCCTCCTGCCCTTTCCAAACATATAAAATCAAACTTACCTGAGCATCATCATTACTGTTTAGGAAAAATTAAGCTCCATATTTTGCCTGAGGGCTGAACGTATGATCTAAAATGCTCTGAAAGTATTATGTYGTCCTTGTATAATAATTATAGTATTTCCTGTCTGTCTGGGAGCTGAACTAATTTTTTTATTTTCGTGCATTGCCATTCCGCTGTTCGCATCTTCCCTTTTTCCTTTTCTTTTTTTCACTGCTGTCTTCCACATACTTGCATTGTATATTTTATCATGTTGACCCTTTTTATGATCCCCATCTACTAATCATAAAAGGCAGATGTTCACACTGTTATTTCTTGTAGTTGGTTTAACCCAGCTAGCAACTAAGCACCACACAGCCGCTCGCTCACTCCCCCCCCAGTGCGATGGAGAAGAGAATCAAAAGGGTAAATGTGAGAAAACCCATGGGTTGAGATAAAGACAGTTTAATAGGTAAAACAAAAGCCACACATGCAAGCAAAGCAAAACAAGGAATTCATTCACTCCTTCCCATCGGCAGGCAGGTGTTCAGCCATCTCCTGGAAAGCAGGGCTCCATCACACGTAATGGTGACTTGGGAAGACAAACACCATCACACCGAACATCTCCCCTTCCTTCTTCTTCCGCCAGCCTTATATGCTGAGCATGACATCATATGGTATGGAATACCCCTTTGGTCAGTTGGGCTAGCTGTCCTGGCTATGCTCCCTCCCAACCTCTTGTGCACCTGGCAGAGCATGGAAAGCTGAAAAGTCCTTGACTAGTGTAAACACCACTAGCAACAACTGAAACATCAGTGTGTTATCAACATTCTTCTCACACTAAATCCAAAACATAGCACTATACCAACTACTAGAAAGAAAATTAATTCTATCCCAGCCAAAGCCGGGACATTTCTATACCTCAGCATTTCCAAGTGCACAATTTTTCATACAAATGTTTTCCAGAATAGTTTGTTCGTTTGTTCGTTCATTTGTTCATTCATTTGTTCGTTCCTTCCTTCCTTCCTTCCTTCCCTCCTTTTTCCCTTCCTCCCTCCTTCTCTCCCTACCTCCCTCCTTTCCTCTCTCCCCCTCTCTCTCCCCTTTTCCTCCCTTTCCTCCCTGGCTTCTGTCTGCATTAAAACCCATAAAAGGGAATCATTGTGGAAAGGTGAAAATTCAGTTTTAAGAAAAGMAATGAAAATATTAATGAACACCAGAGTTTCATGAAAAAATGTAGCAGGGTTCTGGAGCAATGCAAACCAAAACAATTTCTTAATTAAGCAGTTTGCATGTCAACACCTGCAGCATAACACCTACACAGAGCRCATAAATTGGCATTGCATGTAAAATAAAATTAATTCTATGTAAAATAAAATACGTGATGACAAATTTTATTTTCAGGCAGTCAAGACAACTAAGCCAGGCTCATATACTTTATGACAATACTTCAGATACATATCTAGGTGCTTCGGTTTCTGGAACTGAAAGAAGTTATGTGTCCTCCTTGATGKTTACCTCTATTTATGTCTTTATCCTGCACTTGATACTATAATCCCCTTGCCACAACTTTCTTCCAACTACCCAAAAAAGTGGATTTCTGCTTCCAGCAAGAAAAGTTCATGAAAAAKTGACAGGTCTTCTATCTGGGGGTTATTTCAATGTGTAATGCTCTTGCATATAAATATGAGTTTGAAGGAATATCAGCTTTGCAAAATTCTTGAGGCAGCTATGTTTTTGACAGGTAAGGAAACACATAGCACTGTAGTAATGAAATAGTTGAAAAAAATTATTTTTTGTGAATGCTCAATAAGCATCACAGTGATTCAAGTTTTTCTTTTATTGTTATAATAAGATTATTCTAAACTGTATTGCTGGGATAATAGTATGACAATATAAAACATTGGATTAGTTACAATAAGTGTTCTACTGGATGAGAAAATCTGGTGGGGTGATTTTCAAAAAAGTAGACAGTCAATGAAGAATATGAAAATGCATGCACAATTCAATGCTAGAGCTGGGTTCACAATTGTGACAAAAATACATGTATGAATTATGGTTTACAGGTTTGACTCTACAGTAACAGTAATTGCTCATTGTGCTGGTTTTGGCTGGGATAGAGTTGATTTTCTTCATAGTACATAGTATGGGGCTATGTTTTGGATTTATGTTGGAAACAGGGTTGATAACACACAGGGATAYTTTAGTTAACTGCTGAGCAGTGCTGACGTACGGAAACAAACTTCACAACTCAAAAGAGTTATAAAGCAGGTATGTTTATTACGGCGCTGGGTGCAAGGGGGATTGTTCCTCCTAGCTTGCACACCGAAGGGACAGGTGTTACAGTATTTAGAGCATCAAAGCATACGTATTCATCAGGTTTCCTGGAAAGGGCAGTCTTATGGTGATGAGTTCCTGGAAATCATTCACATAGTCCAAGCATGTGCAGTAAAATTAGGTTTAGGGTCTCTTCACCCTCTGGTGGTCGTCCATGGTCTTCCTTTGTCCATAYATAGTCATGGAATTAGCTCATCAGTCCTTCGACTCTGGAATGTCCTGATTTTCTGTCATCAATGATTTTCACATCAAGGCCTAACGAGCTAGCTCAAGGACTGTTCATCCTTATCACCCAAGGAGTTAGCTCAAGGACTGCTCATCCTTATCATCCAAGGAGTTACCCATTTCACTGCATCTTTGTTCCATTAGCAATTCCACTCAACAGATAGAKAATTAAAACTGTGTAAGTGAAGCTAAGAAAAAGAATGCAAATAARGATATTGCCTGATAAGACAGTTCTTACAATAGTTTTGCAACAGTAAGCTGGAGGATGTTGTGTAACTGGGGTTGAACTTATTTTTCTCTTTCAAGTGCTTACACAGAGTCAAGGCCTTTTCTGCTTCTTACCCCACCCCACCAGYGAGTAGGCTGGGGGGCACAAGAAGTTGGGAGGGGACACAGCTGGGACAGCTGACCCCAACTGACCAAAGGGGTATTCCATGCCATATGACGTCATGCTCAGTATATAAGGCTCGGGGAAGAAGAAGGAAGGGGGAGATGTTCGGAGTGATGGCGTTTGTCTTCCCAAGTAACCGTTATACGTGATGGAGCCCTGCTTTCCTGGAGATGGCTGAACACCTGCCTGCCGATGGGAAGGAGTGAATGAATTCCTTGTTTTGCTTTGCTTGCATGTGTGGCTTTTGTTTTACCTATTAAACTGTCTTTATCTCAACCCACAAGTTTTCTCACTTTTACGTAACTGATTGCTCTCCCCCATCTGACTGGGGGCGAGTGAGCAAGTGGCTGTGTCGTGCTTAATTGCCACCTGGGGTTAAACCACGACACTCAYGTAGGTTGTCTACAAAATAGGCACCTGTTCTTGCTCATGCAATTGCTAGCCTGGCCTTTGGGCATTGGTGCCTAGTCTCATTTAGAGTCTAATCCCTGTGCAAATTGGACTCTGTTGTACGAGTTGTAATTTTCTCACTTATTCTGGCTGAGGATAGTGTTATATTATCTGAATGACCGTATAAGAGGTCTTGACTTTTTTCTCTCCACACGACTACCTCCAGACATCACTGTAGCTGCCTTATTCAGGAGCATCTGCGGACCTCACAAACTCTGCAGAGCTCATCAAAGTTGAACCTCCAATGGAGGAGTCAGGAAATACATCTCTACAGTCATAAAGACATTGGCAAATTTTTTCCGACTCCTTATCTGAGGATAAATATCCTTGCATCAAAAACTGCTTTAAATACCTATTAAAAGTACAGAAATCCATAAGGCAGAATGTCCCTGACTCAGCACTTCCGATGTCGATCTGTTAAAAGCTACAGCTAAATCCAAGTACTCTGGCAGAATGTTTATTACAATCAGTAGGATTTTTGTCTCATTAAGGCCAAAAAAGCAATACTAGGTTCTGTTACTAAACCATTTTAAAATTAAATAAAACAGAAAAGTATATGCACTAGGTAAGTTTTGATTCTGTGTAAGTTCTTGAATATGAAGAATTCTGTCTCATCTGTATATTAGGAATAATGAGAGCAGAACTGAAAATAACCAAAACCCGATATAGAACAGTTGAAAACAAAGGGACCTGAAAAAGTGACTGTCATTTATACAATAATAGCTGGGAAAGAAAAAAAGTTAAAACAGAAATTCAAAATCTAATAATAATGTTAGATAAGATAAATCCCAAAGCAACTTTGTTTTGCATACCCCAGATAAATTATAACATACAACTCCTTTATAGCTATAATGAAATAGTGTAAAAGGAGGCGAACATTGAGAAGCAGACAAGATAAAAGTATTTTTAGATGAGTTTTGAAACAGATGGAGAATCATGTGGCTAAAACCCCATATAAATATATGGCACTTTAAAAATTTAGGAAAGTGTTGGTGGTGTTAGACTGAAAATAGATATCTATATATCAGGACAAATTAAAAAAATATGAGGAGAGAAGTGTAACTTAGATGGTGACCTGAGGGAGAGAGAGAGGAGGAGGGAGAGGGAGTAGGAGGGAGGGAGAGGGAGAGATGCTCCTTATAGCTACTTACAATTGTTTTATGTTGGTTAATCTTAGTTGCCAAGAAGCTGAAAAAAGTGCAAAAAAATAGAAGTTAAAATTATCCTCTGTTCTGCATCTATTCAAGACTTCTATTTCTCCAACCTCTTAAAAGTGCTAATTTACTCTTCCTGAGATATTTTAAAGCACTTCTTGAGAAGTGTACACTACTGCTAATATCCTTTAGGACATGAACAATCACAGTGAAAAATTTTATATATATAGTCATCGAGAATTTGATCAATGATATTTTTACTGTCATATTTATGTACATATTTTAACWGAAACACAGGACCTCAAGTTATTTTTCTTGCACTCATAAAATTATTATCTATCTGCTAAGCAACAAGAAGCCTAGATCAAATGTTGTTAAACTGTTAATATGATTGTATGGTGCTATTCCTGATATACGTTCCACTGTTATTACTCTGATTTTTCAGTATTACTACTGCATAAAAATTCCATTTGGCATTGGGGTCATACTTTATTGAGTGTTAGGAATATATTTGTGGTGGATTGACCTTGGCTGGCTGCCAGATGCCCACCCAGCTGCTCTCTCACTCCCCTTGCTCAACAATCCGGAAGGAGAAAGTAAGATGGAAAAGCTCGCGGGTCGAGATGAAGACCGGGACATCACTCAGTARTTACCGTCACAGAAAAACCAGACTTGACTTGAGGAAAATTAATTTAATTTATTGCCAATTAAAAAAAGTGTAGGATGGTGAGAAACAAAGACAAAAACTTAAACATCTTCCCCCACCTCCACCTTCTTCCCAGGCTCAACTTCTCTCCTTCATTCCCAGCTCCTCTAGCTCTCCATCCCCAAGTGGTGCAGGGGGGATGGGGAAAGGAGTTTCTGATCAGTTTATAACACTTCATATCTGCCTCTCCTTACTCCTCACACGATTCCCCTGCTCAGTCATAGGGTCCCCGCCAYGGCACACAGTCCTTCAGCGAAAGGCTGTTCCAACATGGGTCCTCCACGGGCTGCAGTGGAGTGATATATCCACCTGCTCTGGTGTGGGGTCCTCCATGGGCTGCAATGTGGATATCTGCCCCAGCGTGGTCCTCTCCACAGGCTGCAGTGACTACSTGTTTCACAGGGGTTCTCACAGGCTGCAGCGGGACAACCTGCGTTACCAGAAGAAGAGAAGGAAAACATCATACATGTTTCAAGCAATATATTGACATATACCTGCATCCTTTTCAGAGACTGAATCAGCCAAAGTGTACATTTCTAAGTGTTAATTTAGAAAGGGCAGCAGTCAATTACCTTTAAAGTAACAAATTAACTACTACTAACTGCACAAAAACTCTTGCACAACATCTAAACTTTCCATCAGAAATTAATGGTTAAAGTTTGGTTCTTACTATGATTGTGACCATGTTAGACAAATAAAAAACCTTTGTATGTTTATAACTCTGAATAAAATAATGCATAACAGTCCATGTTTGAGATGTGGGAAATTAAATTGTTTATAAATCACGTCTGTCTTTCTGGAGATTTTATTTCTGACTGGTTTTGTGTTTATGCCCCAAAATTGCTCTTTACATTTCTCATTACTTTTGGAAATGACTGCCTATTACAGTAAATGATATCTTATCCAGACCAAGATGTTAAAAAAATTATTGAGCTGGATAAACATGTTGAATTTGTCCTAAAGAAATTAATTTTAAAGACACTATAGTTCATTATGCACTAAGAATATTTAGTATTCATCTATCCGTTCTCTATCTTGAATCCAACTTGCACATGTGCTCACCAGAGAAGGACATGAAAGGCCAATATTCATTTGGCACTTTTCCCTTGAACTTCATACATCATGCATTTCCAATATTATTCAGTTTGAGGTTGTGGGAACAGAGCTAATGTAAATGTTGTACAAAAGCCAGCTAAAACAGAAAGAACAATGCCAGCTACATGCCAGTGTTTTCATTTTCTGATCAAATGTCTTACASTTCCAGAAAGCCAGAGGCATTTAATAAGCTTGTCTGGCAAGTAGGATCAATTTGTATGTTTAGGGGATCTAGGAGAAGAAAGAAATTAATAAAGATTCATGTATCAATCAATCAATTCATTGAAAGAAAACGGAAAGTAAATGCAAAACATTACATTAATGAAAGTTCAGGTTCCACAAATTAAAACTGTATTTTATGTTATATATTTTAGGGCATAAAGTTAATGTATCTTGCAATATACACAGTTTTCCAARCAAGAATGAAACCGATGATAAACCTAGGTGAAATGAGGCTAAGGCCATCTACTTTCCATATTTCTAAACATTTTCTGTAATTTTTTACAAGAGTAATCTTAGGCATTCTACAAAATTTATTCTTAACTTAATTTCAATTATTCTTTGCATTTTACATAATAGGTGACTAGAACAATGCATTTTCTGATGGAAATTGCTACAAGGATCCGTATTAATACACCTTGCAGATTCCTTCTCGAGCCATGAAGTTTACAGTTTAAACACCTGAAAAGATCCAGCCTTCAAATAGAATACACCAGAGAGAACTTTTAAGGCCTTATAAAGCTCTAAAAATTCTAGCTGAGAAGAAATAAATCTGAATAGGAGAGAGAAAAAAAAATCAGTGCAAGATCCAAGTCATGATCAAGACTTTGAAAGAAATTTGTGCTTATATTAACTCGTATAAAATAACAATAAGCAGCTAAAAAGAGTGATTTTTTTACTACTTAATGGAAAATTGTGAAAAAACATAAATGTGTAATCAAGGGTCTGCACTGGGTTATCTAATATTTAAAGACATGCTTGAAGAATCTCTCTTAAATTAAATGGGATTTAGAGGTGTAACCCAAAAGAAATAAAGTAATGAAAACAGACTTGAAAGAATTTCTAGTGAAGTTTTTTTATATACATATACATATACATATACATATGCATATTTTTCATTAAGAAAAAAATCCTTATACTTTTAATTAAAAATATATTTCTTCAAATAATTACAGGGAGATTCTTAAACTTCATTTCAAAAAAAAAAATAAGAATTACCTTTCATTTTGAAAAAGGTAAGGTACAAGGTCAGCTCTTTTCAATAGACATAAAATAATTGATTCTGCTCCCCCAACTCAACTTTTAATGTTGCATGAAAAGACAAAACCTATAGTCATTACTAAATGGCTAAACATTAGCATAACAAAGTATCTCAGTATGGTCAAAGACAGTTTGTGGCCTGATCAAAGTAAACTGTTTTGATTTTTCTGCTATATTTTTTGCCCATTTAATAGATTCTCATAGGGCACATCTGTTTAATCCAAACAAAATTTTTTGATTGACCCCTACACCTCCTCCATCCCAGTGGGGATGGATGTGATTGTATTAGCATTTGTAAGGCTATGAGAAGTGCAATATATAGGAAGGAGCCTCTCTGGAAGCCGTTCAGACTTTTTACATCAAAATACAAAGCACTCTCCCATGCAAATTAGAAAATAAAACAAATGAAACAGCATGTAYGGTGGTAGCACTAATTAACTTTGAAATATAGAACATCTCATGAAGGAAAACCAATTACACTAGCTTGTAATGTAAAAGCTTTGCATACATTTATAATATTTTGAAAGAASTTAAATGAAATTGTGTGATCTCTGAAGGCATTAATTGAAGACTTCAAGCACATTTATTTTTAATAATGTTAAGCCTGAACTATGTTCATAGAGCCTAAAACCCCTGAACTAATGAATTGTGTAAATGGCCTGAAACAAAAGTCCATGATAAATATTTTCAAATTGCTGACAGTTTTAAATCTGATGCCAGTTTATGCTGTTTGAGACCATTTTACCAATACAGGTTGCAAACTGATCATGGTTATTCCAAGAGTTTTATATGTCTCATGGTTATATCAAGTACACATTTATTAATTGAAGTAAAATAATCTCTAAATAGAAATATTGTACAGTTAGAGTTGTCTCCAAATCCATTGAAAAGAATGCAGACATTTCTTTAAGATGTTTTAATAGAAACAACAACCAATGATTTATTTGAATGAAATCTTAAAAAAAAATAATTGGGGGGCACTTGGCTACTTTTGTCAAAGTTATGAGTTGCTTAATCATCTTAATAAGTTAAATATTATATATGAGAAACACTGTCTCATACAAATGGCTTGTTACCAATAATGCAGAAGTATGACTCTGAAGTATGCAATGGTGAATGAGTTAAGCTCAAACCAAAACAAAAGTTCATTAAATGTGTGTCGTTTATACTGAAAAGTCAGGGAAAATAATSTCAAGCAATAAATAAATACTGACAGCCCTGCATTTATGAAGCTTGTGGAGAGACAGAAGTGTAGTGAGAAATACTTGTGTTGAATATAAACAGCTTTAAAAGCTTTTAGAGAAAACTGGTGTCCGATGTTATTTAGAAGACTGGAAAACATTTTTGGACAATCAGAAGGGATCATTTTACAAACAGTACAGGCAAAAGGAAGAAAAGCAGCTCTACAGATACGTTCTTGTTTTGTTGTAGAAACCATAACAATATGTCTKTCATCTTAGAAACAGACAGAAAATTTAAGTGCTTCACTAACAGAGCAAACAAATTTCTGTTATGGTCAAAAGCTGGGATGAATGTTAACTGCTTAAGAACAATAATGTATTCTTAYAATGAGAAAACATTATAAGTGAATGGACTAGCATTTATTTTTTTTTAATGATGAAAAGAAGTTACAGTGTGGGTCTTCTATTTTGAACTGCTTTATTTTCATCACTGGGAGTTTGATACCAGTTTCCATCAAAGTCTGTATTGTTAATTACGATAAATAGATGGCATGAGGTCAGCAGAGGACATAAAGTGCCTCAGTAAAAATCAGGGTTTTTACCTTAGTTTTAAATTTAATCAATTGAAATAGAAACTCTGACTMAATCCCAGTACAAACCAAGGTTATGATATGTAATAATGTATTTAAACCTACTTGATTAGAGAGCTTGGGAAACAAAGCCATACAAAATTAAAAAGGGTTAGAACATAGTAAAAAATTGTTGAAATTATACTATTAGAAAAACTTGTACAAGTCTTATTTTGACATTCTTTTGCTTTCTAGCTGACATAAGAGATCCTTCAAGATGCTCTGCGCATGGGAGAGCTCAGATGAACAGTTCCTAGCAAGAATGAAGCAGAAGGAATAAATAGTTCTAGAATATATTGCTGTTTTTCTGAGGCCTATTTTCAGTCTTAATGCTCCCAAGAGACTCCTGAAGAAAATAGATTCTGATGACAATTTTAACATTTCTCCAGCTGAACTGGTGAATAGATCTCCATAGTACAGACATAAAATTGCTGAAATAAAAAGTCCTATTAAAAAGATGTAATTGTAAGGCTGGGAAAAGGAGTCAGTTGTATGAAAAAAACCACACAACTAAACAAAGCAAACCAAAGGAAAACAAAGAGACTGAGTAGCAAAATATTAGCAGGAGTAATTTAAGTTCATATTTCAAATCAGAGTGGACAGAGTTATAGAAGAATTGCTAACAGGGAGTGGTTAACAGCTGGTCATTTCCTCCTTCTCTACTAACCCCTTAAATGACAGTATTCTCTTCCAGATGCAGTCCGTGGTATTTGCTGACATGTGAACCACAGCTTGTCCTACATGACTGGCACTCCCCAGTTCTTCACAGAGTACATCTATACCATGCTGTAGCATGCAGAAAATCTTCATTGTGGTGCTAATTTCCTTTGCTGTGTATTTGCTATGCACTCGAGTGTGTCACTGGTGCACTTAACAATGGTTTCCTGACATGTAGCACCAGGACTGAAGTTATGCACTAGAGGACCTTTGGAAATGTCCCTCTTGCAATGGGGACGTTCAGTYGTTCAGCACTTTGCTGTCTGTGCATGTGGGGTGCATGCCTCAGACCAACAACTGACATTGCTGGTAAAGTTGTCATCTGGTTGTGAATGTGTGGAGTCACAGTGGATCAACCCCTGGTCCTTTCCTCTTTGCCTTTCATTAGTTGTTAATGAAGATGCATCTGGGGTGCACTAAAATGCTTTTCTGATGCTTTATGTCCTACTCAGAATAAAGCTTACTAAACATGGTTTATGGTGTTTAATTTTGACATCACGAATGTGTCCTTTTTTCATTCAAAGGATTTGTATTTCTACAATTTTGGCAAAGGAGTGTTAAAGACTAAATACTTTATCTTTTTTTGTGTATTAGTACCACTTTAATCACTAATTGGTTCTCAGAGCTCATAGCCTCTTTCTCAAAATTAATTTGTTTGTGCTCCCAGAATGGAAAACTTCACCAGCTTTGTCCGCTTTCCTCCTTTCTCCAAAGGTCACATCTTGAGAGAATTGCATCCTTGAGACCCACTCTAAGCAGTTACAGTCATTACTTATGATGAAGTAGCACACTATATAGTCTGAATTGGAGAAGTAATGCCACATGTAATTATTGGAAAGTCTGCTGTGTATAAATCAAACACAGCGATTTCTACCCACTGCTAGTAGCTGCAGGTAGGGATTATTCGTAAAATATCCTGAAATAGCAGGAAGGCAAGGAAAGTAATTCATAAAGGAAGATCAAGAAACATTCTTCGGTAACCTCTAGTACAGGGCAGGGATTAATATGAGGGAGAATCTAGAGAGGTATTCAGGATTTTACTTAATCCCCAGATCTTTCCTATTGCCTACATTGTGCCACAGGTCTCAGAGGAACACATGTAGCTAATTATCAGAAGGACTTTCAGTTTTTATATATGTATATATCTTTCTTGAAACCATGTACCCTAATACAGCTATACACAAGCTGCACAGGAGAGTTGCTAAATGAAGTAAATCTTTAAAGTGCCTCAGATATCAGAATTATCTTATTGCAACCAGGTATTTTGTCCATATGGACAGAAATTCTCTAAAAAATAGTTATGCTCTTATCACGTAGATCCCTGCTTATATTAATTTCTTTTACCAAGAGTGTGAGTGCTTGTTCTGCTTCTCATCTGTTATCTTGGGCTTCCATAACAGTATCGTAGGATGTCTAAATAAAATCTCCATGGATTTTTGCAATGCTATATGCAACTGTAATGCATAGTAATGAACCATCTGTCACACTTGAACTTGAACATTTATTATCTTAATCTGAAGGAAATAAAGACATGGTGAGTGGGATTCAGCTCCAGATTAAAAGGTCAAAATTTGGGTATCTACAGGTAGGTGTTTATATCTACATGAGCTCGGTGAAAAAAAGTCACAGTCTGAGAACTGATCCTAAAATATCTCCTGTAAGGTATCTAGTACATATGATGTCTAGTAAGGAAACGTAAAAGAGACCATAATACGATCTGTCCATTTCAGTGCCCTGTGAAGAGTGCAACTCCAAACACTGCAATCCTAAAATGACTGGGATCAGCTGTCCTGACATCGTATGACATAACATGGCTGGYTCTTCTGCGTTTGGGTCCAGACAGTCTAACGTACAAAAAGTATAATATCACTGAATAGGCTCAGTTGTAAGAAATCAGGTCTTTTTATATCTGAATTCTGTGAGGGATTATTTGACCAGGAAATTGATTATTCATTAGGCATTAATAAGCCCTGCAAAATAATTTACTTTTTTAGTTTTTTTTCTGGAACTTCTCTGAAGAAAAATCTACTAATTGATTTAAATTTATGTCTTTAAAGCTGTTACTGGGCCACATCATATTATATGATCTCACAATCTATGGTACTTACAGGAAATATGTGTATTTTAGATTTTTATTTTCTGAATAAAATCTGTATGATATTCAACTGTCTTAAATGTGTAATGATTTTCCTGTTATAAAGATGTGAAGTAAGGAGAATTCAAATTATATCATAGTTTAGCATGGCATTATGTTTATACCAGAAAGTACAAAAAGAGAAAACGGAGTTGGGTGTACATGGCAATAAGATCAGCTACCCAGAGAAAGCAGAAGCATACCAAAGAAGAAAGCAGACAGAAACTCTTTGGGAATAACATTTAAACCCTAGAGGGTCAGGAAGGCCTCTGGAGGGTGGAGAGCATTATTTGCTACTGTTGTTAGTTGTCAGAATCACTGGGCTACCACGGGAAACCAACAGAGTCCCTGCTGTTGATCCATCTGCAGAATATTCCATATGCCAGCTTGCTTCATGTGGGTGGCAGGCAGAGGTCTTCTACGACAAAGTTGCAGAAGTTACCAAAACAAAATAGCAGGGTGGATTTTTCCCTTCATTACATTTTTCCAGGTGTTCTTTCCACTGAGACAATCATAATTCTTGTGCTATTGTTTTTGATGCTAATATCAACTAGTGCTAGGACCAAATTTATTTATTCGCCACCTGGTGCAGGATCTASTGACTTCTTTTGTTTCTTCTCCATTACTTAGGAAGTTAAATTGCTAATCACAGCTGGGTTCAGCTCATGAAMGAATAAAGTGCATTATCATTAAAATGATCACACAAGCAAGCAAGCAAGCAAAAATACTCCTGAAAGCTGTATCTGGAAATTTCTTCCAGCCATAGCTAGTAACGAGCAAACACAGTGTCCTGGTTTTGGCTGGGATAGAGTTAAATTTCTTCCTAGTGCTATGTTTTGGATTTAATATAAGAAGAATGTTGATTATCAAAACCAGGACACACAGTCATCTTCTCTTGTTACAGWTTTGACATTAGCTTTCAGAATAGTAAGCACCTCTTCATCAAGTTACACATRCTAACATATTACGGCACCTGCATTACTTGCAGCCTGGAAAATGTACCRTTTTGAACTGATAAGAGCAGGATCAAAATATTCAGATATACAAGCTCTTTTCACTTGGTCTGCACTCAATAGCTGTGCTTCCTATGCTTTTATATTTTTTTCCTTGTTTGAATACTGGTCATAGCAGCAAGTCTTACTTAATTTGCTCCCACCAACACTAACCTCTYCTCCTCCTCCCCCTCCCACTCTAATTCTCATATAAGAATTTGACATCCATGCATCATCAGAGAAGCAGAATGACACACCACTAGCATGGAAACAGATCCAAAACACATTAAAGAGAGCGGAGGGATTCTCGCTGAGTTCAATAAGTTTTGAATAATGTCGAAAGTCTTGATAAGAATTATAGGAACATTTTTTAATTCCATATATTTGAATATGAATGAGCAACACATTGTATAAGTGACTTAGATTATGTGGACCAAAAATGTGCTCCAGTTCCACTCATATTYCGTGCATTCAACTAATTTACTCTGCTCAGTTGGTACCATATTTAAAGAATGTTCAATGAAGCCCTTGATCCAGCAAAGCATTTTGTTTAACTTACTCTAGGCACGTAATGAAAACCATAAAACTTTTGTCATGACTGATTTATACTTAAACTTTACTTCATGTATTCTTATTAATTCAGGGCATATGTACACACATTACAGATTTTCTCTGTACAAATTACTGCATTTTGATTTTAATACTAGGAAAATTATTAATTAATATTTCTCTATATGATATTAACAACAGACACTTCAGYAAGAGCTTTATTAAAAGAAGTTCAAAATCCATGCTTAGTGGAAGGTATGCTGAAAGCAACTAAAATGCATTGAACAAACAAATATGTATTGAACAAACAAATTCAATCTTTCCATCCGCTAGCACAGTTGCCACTCAGCAGTCATTTGGTAATGTCACTGCAGAAACATTGTCCAAAAAGATAAACAATTATTTTTCTGGTAAATCTCCATGAAAACAAATTATGATTAACAATTGCACAAAATGCAGATTACTGGCAACAGTTCTTGATATCTGGCACTTGATTTTATGTTTTCCCAGTTATCTTTCCCTTCGCTTCAATATTTCCTTTATCAATATAGACAAATGTACCTATGAATGGATTCTCATACAGGAAAATAAGTTGTTTCCTTCATTTACTATTTATTTTTTTTTGTTTTTTCGGGGTTTTTTTCTGTCACACAGGTATCCTGGAAGAGTATAGGGTTGCTGCACAGCTGTGTAGGGCTGGTAGGCGTGGCTAGTACTGAACTTGGCAAGGGACGCAAAGAAGAAGAAGGGCTWCTATAAGTATGTCAGCCAGAAAAGGAAGGTCAAAGAAAGTGTATCCCCTGATGAACACAACTGGTAAACTGGTAACAACAGACGAGGAGAAGGCTGAGGTACTCAACAACATTTTTGCCTCAGTCTTCACTTGCAACCTCTCTTCCCACACTTCTCAAGTAGATGGACCGCAAGACAGGGACTGGGATCTTCTCACTGTAAGAGAAGATCAGGTATGAGACCACCTGAGGAACCTGAACATACATAAATCTATGAGACCTGACGAGATGTATCCCAGAGTCCTGAGGGAATTGGCTGATGTAGTTGCCAAGCCACTCACCATGATATTTGAAAAGTCATGGCAGTCAGGTGAAGTCCCCAGTGACTGGAAAAAGGGAAATATTGCACCTATTTTTAAAAAGAGTAGAAAGGAGGATCCTGGAACTACCGATCTGCCATCCTCACCTGTGTGCCTGGGAAGATCATGGAACAGATCCTCCTGGAAGCTATGCTAAGGCACATGGAGGACGGGGAAGTGATTTGAGACAGCCAGCATGGCTTAACCAAGGGCAAGTCCTGCCTGACCAGGCTAGTGGCCTTCTACAATGGAGTGACTACATCAGTGGACAAGGGAAGAGCTACGGATGTCATGTACCTGAACCCGTGTAAGGCCTTTGACASAGTCTCCCACAACATCCTTCTCTCTAAATTGGAGAGATATGGATTTGATGGATGGACTGTTCAGTGGATGAAGCATTGGCTGGATGGTCGCATCCAGAGAATAGTGGTCAATGGCTAAATATCCAGATGGAGACTGATTATGAGTGGTGTCCTGCAGGGGTCCATATTGGGACCAGTACTGTTTAATATCTTCATCAATGACATAGACAGTGGGATCGAATGCACTCTCAGCAAGTTTGCAGATCACACCAAKCTGAGCGGTGTGGTTGACATGCCTGAGGGACGGGATGCCATCCAGAGGGACCTGGACAAGCTCGAGGAGTGGGCCCGTGTGAACATCATGAGGTTCAACAAGGCCAAGTGCAAGGTCCTGTACCTGGGTGAGGGCAACCCCCAGTATCAATACAGGCTGGGGGATGAAGGGATTGAGAGTAGCCCTGCCAAGAAGGACTTGGGGGTWCTGGTGAATGAAAAGTTGGACATGAGCTGACTGTGCACTCRCAGCCCAGAAGGCCAACCATATGCTGGGCTGCATCAAAAGTAGCGTTGCCAGCAGGTCGAGGAACATGATTCTGCCCCTCTACTCCGCTCTGGTGAGACCCCACCTACAGTACTGCGTACAGCTCTGGAGTCCTCAGTACAGGAGAGACATGGACCTGTTGGAGTGGGTCCAGAGGAGGACAGCAAAAATGATCAGGGGGATGGAAYGCCTCTGCTGTGAAAAAAGGCTGAGAGAGTTGGGGTTGTTCAGCCTGGAGAAGAGAAGGCTCTGGGAAGACCTTATTGCAGCCTTTCAATACTTAAAGGGAGCTTATAAGAAAGATGGGGACAGACTTTTTACCAGGGTCTGTTGCGATAGGACAAGGGGGAATGGTTTTAAACTAAAAGAGGGTAGATTCAGGTTAGATATAAGGAAGAAATTTTTTATGATGAGCGTAGTGAGACACTGGAACATGTTTACCAAGAAGCTGTGGATGCCCCATCTTTGGAAGTGTTCAAGGTCAGGTTTGTTGGGGCTGTGAGCAGTCTAATCTAGCTGAAGATATCCCTGCTCACGGCAAGGAGGTTGGACTAGATGACCTTTAAAGGTCCCTTCCAACCCAAACTGTTCTATGATTCTATGATTCTATGATTCTATGATTCTATGATTCTATGATTCCCTTCCCAAGTATTGCTTTTAGAAGGCTAGGACTTGTGGTTTTTTAAATTTGTATTTCTTCTTATATTTTTCAAACCTTTCTCATTTATTAGTGAAATAGATAACAATATTTTTCCAATAATGCATGAATATAATGGTACTGAACTTTAACTCATCCTCTGGAAAGCTTAAGGAAGATAAATAGTCATTTGTATTTAAAAAAAAAAAAAAAGTATGGTATTACAATGTGAGACACTAACTTTCGGCTATCTCTACTGAATTAAAAAAAAAATTAATAAATTCATATCTCTATCCTGAATGTTTGGATGTAAGTTTTAACTTCAACTTATTAACGAGGCTGTGAAAATTACATGACTCAGACACACTAGTGGATGGAAGAGTACAAGAATTTATATTTGTAAGAGATTTTAGTCATAAAGACRTCCTTTTTAAGCTAGCAACACATTCAGTTCAGACTAAGGGGAGCTGGGATAAAAAGAGTTAAATGCATTAATGGGTTTAATTTAATGCATTAAAAGGATTTTCATTTTTCAGGATTTTGAAGGGCCATTGTCCATTTTCTTGAGTTTTAACTATTCAACTGGTTCTGAGCAATAAGCTTTCAAATCATAAAGCTGGAAGAATCAAGGTATGTTTATTTTTTTATTTCTTTTATTTTGTTTGTTAGCAGYTCACTTGCAAAGGAACAAATATTCTTACTTTAAAAAAATTCTTTCTTACTTACAAAAAATGGCAACKGATTAATTTTCAGAAAAAAAATCCTTAACGATTTATAGCTAATTTCACCCCACCAAAACCACCAAGCCTAAATCCAAAATATAACTTATTAGCTACAGTACSCTCCCTGGAGTTCCTTTCTTGACAATAGAGCAGTCAGACACCAGAAGTCCCGGTTAAATAGAATTTATGCAGGTTATTTTAACAGAATTAAGTGGCAAGAGTTAACTAACATTTCAATATCTAAGGCTGTTTTTCTGTGCCAGCAACACTGCAACATGGGCTACAATAGTGCCTGTCTCTTGAAGGCTGTATAGTTTGCAGAATAATATAAAACTCTCCCAAGGAGCTCCTGACAATAGGTGTGGTAAGAACAAGCCAACCACACAAAGGCGACATTGGAATATCCTAAAAATAGGGAATCTTGTGCGCCTCATCCCCCTTTTTTGTACGACAGATATTTAAAGGTGTCTCCCAAGACATGTGATACCACAGTATTTCTATCTTTCAATAGAAGCAGGTTTCAACATACAGGTGAAAAGATTATTGCCCTGACAATTTCTTACAACTATTTAAATGGAATAAGAAATGATAATATATTATTCTTTTGTTCCCTCAAGGAGGCAAAGGGKTTTTTTTGTGTATTTATCTATTTAAAGACATACTCCACTTGTCTTGTCTTTGACAATTTGAAACAGTTTGAATATGTGAACATTTTAATTCTATACTTTAATGAACTGGGTTTCTATGTTTAAACTACAAATGGCATCAAGTTGTGTTTTCAAATAACTTTTAAGAAGAAACTGCTTGCAATTGATGTGGCTAGGATTCCCATCACAGAGGACTAATATCAACAATCTGTCTCTAATTTTACAATTATATCAGAAATCTTTTGGCAGTGGAGTAGTCATTGTGCATGTAAGAGACAAAACAAGACACTTAACGTGATATTGGGAATGTTATACTGTTTTATCTTAAAGACATTTTATAAAATTACTGGCCATTTCTCATTTTTATTTTTATTTCCATTTTTTTCTTAAAAGGCCCTACAACTCACATCAAATTCTTCTTATTTTATTGCATGCTATGAATTTCTAATCACTTTCATGTGATTACATCTACATTAATTTTTACCTCCAGCTATTTTAAAAAATTGTCCTGTTGTTCCTTGTTGCCTATATTTTTCAGAGATGAGCTTATTTTATCTTCACGTCTGTTTGTTCTCAAAATTGTTTCCTTGCTCTCCCCAAGAATAAAAACTACCTTTTTTTTTTTTTTGTTAGAACATCTTTGAAAAGTGATCAATTGTCTTTTTACAAAGACCTAAAACACAAGTAGTTTCAATATTTCTATTTGTTTCCCTTGAAGCTTTGCATTTCCAACTCTGATTTAAATGTATGGGAAGATTAAAAAAAAAGTAATAAAGAAAATAAATTCTCTGATTTTGTAAAAGTGTTTTGGATTTTGGGGAGGAGGGTGAGTTGCGTTTTTGTTGTTGTTTGGTTTTTTGTTTTTTTTTTGTTTTGTTTTGTTTTGTTTTGTTTTTGTTTTGTTTTGTTTTGTTTTTTGGGGGGGATTGGGTTGTTTGGGGTTTTTTTCTGAGCTGAAGGACTATGTTCCACATTTCTTTTCAGATGTGTTAAGTCCAAGGGATTCTGAGCACTCTTCATTTACCATGTATGAAGAGACTGTGTATGTGGAAAAGGCCACTGACCTGCAATGTACTTGAGACCTTTGCCTGCAGCATAGGGATGGACAGAATGACACACTCATGCATTACAGACTTGTGGATGCATCCAAAGACATTCTTGGGATTTCCAAGCATTTTCAAGCCTGGAGAGAACCAGCAAAGGTTAAACAAGCAAACAAACAAACAAACAAAAAAACAAAAAATCAAAAAAAAACAAAAAAAAAAAAAAAAAAAAAAAAAGAGAGAGAAAACATTTGTTAAAACTGAGGTGTATTCTGCAGGCAAAGTAATAATAAAAAACCAATAAAAAATAATTTAAAAGTAATAATAAAATAAAAAATACTGGTAATGAAATACTGTTTAGTTATGATGCAGTTGCTGATATGTGTAGACTGTGTAGTGATAGGTTTGAAAATCATAAGCATAACATGTATCTGGGTACAAACGTGACTGAACTACCATAAATATATTTGCTTTAAATAAATAGTACTATAAGCATATCTTGATCTCCTCTAGACATGTTTAGTATAGTCTTTATGCTATCAGATATACGACTATGTGTAATCAATATTTTGTCCTCAATAGCATTTACACAGTCTAATAACTTTTAAAACAACAGGTCATGAAGACTGAGGGTGTAGAAGACACCTTTGAAAGGCACTCAAAATTAAGAAAATGTATCTATCRCTGTTCTTCAAAACATTTTGAAGTGGAAAAATGCAGTGCCTCCTCAGTAAACAAGCTGTGGCATGTAAAAAGTTCAGGAACACCATGTTCAGTAACAGGTGAAAACTGAAAAGAGTATGAGTATTCTTTAAACACCCACAGTCAATATGTGTAACTTTATGCAAGATGGAAATCACAGGAGAATCACACATTATCAGTGAAGTGAGTCATAGCTCATAGAGGCATAAAACAAATGTATGACAAAGCTGAACCAGAAATTGGTAAAGTATGTGTGTTTTCTCCTATTATTTGTGTGGATATTAAACGAAGGAAAAAATAACCATTTTTTAATAGTTATGATTTTCATATTCTCTCTCTTAACCAAAAAGAAAATAATTTACTAGTTGCTGGGTTTCAAATGTACCCTAACATTCTTTTAGTAAACCTATCAAATATGTAATCAGTAACTGAATTCCTCCAATAAAAGAATCAAAAAGGATACTATTAAGAGAGATCATAGGACAACAAGTTATATTTGATAACAACAACTATGGAAGTTTTTTTTTGGACTATAAGAACTTCAGTATTTTTCAGTGGGRTTAACATTAACATATTTTCAAGAAGAGCATATACAAAAGTAAATGTGCCATCAAATTCCTTGCAAATATCCCCTTGCTGTGTCTCACTCCATGCCACAGCATTTCCCTTCCAACATCCCAAAGGAGGAAAAAGCGAGTAATTGGTTTCTCATCACTAAAAAAGCGGAAATTATACTTTGTGAGTAGGTTGCTGCTAAGGTCCTCACATGACTACCATAATAAATACTTCAGCTTAACGCCTCTGACCTCCCTCTCTCACCACATTTAAGATATTTCTTGTTTAAGGTGTTGTACAAAAAGGTCTCAGGTGGCAGATACAACCTAGCATACTTGATTCCAACTGTAGGTTTTATCAGTAGCTGACTATTTTTGTTTGTTTCTTCTAGATAAAAATTTATCACTCGTATTCTGTTTTTATTTCGTATCAGCTATCAAAAACAGCTTTCTGATTTCATACACATTTATTTACATAGGCAGTTTTTTAATGAATTGCATCTGGAATTTCAAAGGGATAATTGAAATTAATTAAGCCAAATTGGACTAATTGGAAGGGCAAAAGTGGTATTTGACTGCATATCTTTAATCATAAGTGAAAGCTTTACCTATCAGAATACAGATGCAATGGATGCCGAAGCCATAAAGTCTAAACAGTCTTCAGAGACCCTGTGTTGCACACAGAGGCTTCCTGAATTTGCCTCATAGTTTATAATTAAATATTRTTTTATTAGGAAAGTTACATCATGATCTACTTAGAAGTTATTTAAATGTTTCTCAAGAGAAGCTAATCAGCTAATTCTTTACATTTTCTTTCAAATAATTCAATAATTTTAAATTAAACTTTGTTTTCTCTTTGAAAATTAGTAAATAAGTATTATTAATAAAGTACAGATAGAAAGTATCTAATTTACTCACAGCTGGTTATTCTTTCCATCTTTGATCATACTGCATCACTCATACCAACTCGCTAAGTTTCTTCACACATATCCRTTGTATTAGTGTCAGATTGTTGCTACAGAAGAGTGGGAAAAAACATAAAGAAGCAACACTTTATAAGACTTCTGTGTATTATAAAGATCTGTTTGGGTTAAAAAAATACTACTGGTGTTAATTCATAGAGACTTCTTAATTATTATGAAGGCAGTCTCTATGTAAACAGAACATATATCATATCATAAAGTTATTTAGTGCATAACAAACTGTGGTTCCTCAGGTTCAGATGTGCTTTCCACAAATAGCTGTGTCCCATAGAGGTTTTTTCAGTTTTGAAAGTCAATCAAATTTTTCTCCACTTATTCCTGTAATACTAAGTCTCAGATTAAACCAGATACCTTCCCTGGTGGTAAATTATGTGCATGAGAAATATGTCTTCTTATCTGTTAGATTACCCAGAATCAATTTCATCATTTGCTAAACTTCAGAGTAATAGATTACCAGTTTGCAGTAATTGAAGAAAATATCTAAAAGTAAGAAAATAACAAAAGCATGATTGAAAAACGTTTTTAAATGTTCATTTTTTTGCTTCTCCAGTTTCTCTATATTTCTCTTAGGTTAAGACAGAATTTCCACCTGGGATGCAGCTCCAGCTGTTAGACACCTCAGTTTATTCATCTGACTATAGATRTTTACATGTGAAATAGGCTATCTAAGCTCACACTGAGTTTAATGGAAATCTGACCTAATCTACTTGTGTCCACACACAGGTGTCTAGTAACATTTGATAAGATTTAGAGCTTAAAATATATCCACGCAATAGAAGCAGATATAACAAAGGACTTACGGGAGACCGACGTGCTTCTGAGTGACAGCTTAAYGCCAGTCCTGATTTGCTGGAGTATCTCAAGTAAAGTTCTGGAGGCCTAAGTGTGTGCAACTACATTGAAGATTCTTTGTTAAAGAGGGTTTTGGCTACTCTAACCATCACTAGGAAAATGTTACTAACATAAACCAAAAGGATATCTTTTTCAAACCTAAGCTGAGATTCTTGAATTTTGTTTATTTTCTTTCATGCTTAAGAAAATCTTTTCCTATTTCCAACAATATGGTGTTTATACAACCTGATAAGGCAGAAGGTGTTACTTCCCACCCTTAATTCTTGGCTTCAGATTATTTATTTCTATTACAGTCTGAAGGCAAGCTGCTAAAATTTTATGAAAATTGAGATTAAAACTAAAGAATCTGCAAATTTATTRCGGGATTTGTAATTAGTATTATTCTTTAAGACCCCTAGAAAGACTAAGTGTGGTAGCCAAACTGCTGAAATTTGGAATGGGATATTTTTTTGGGTATGAATTTTATAACTTCCCACTTTTACAGACCTTTGTTTTTATAGGATGTCTGGTTGAAAATAATCATCAAATAGTGTAACACCGTCTAATGTGTGCACATCAGTAATTTAGCAGTCACAACATGAGGGACTCACAAAATCTACATTATGCTTCCTGTTGCAAGATCAATGTTTGCATATGTTGTCTTTATTTAACTTTTTTAGAAGCCTGAAACTAAGAAACTAGTTTACTCTCTTGTTAGGACTTTCTATTAATGCCTTCAGTGGCTTCTCCTTCAAATAAGGAAGGAAGAAATTTTTAAAAAAATTGCTACCCCTTGCTGTGGTTCAACCTCGGTAGGCAGCTAAGCCTCACACAACCACTCACTCACTGCCCCCCACCCCGGGATAGGGAAGAGAATCAGAAGGGTAAAAGTGAGGAACCTTGTAGGTTGAAATAAAGGCAGTTTAATAGATAAACCAAAGCTGCCCTCACAAGCAAAGCAAAATAAGGAATTCATTCACTACTGTCCATCGACAGACAGGTGCTTAGCCATTTCCAGGAAAGCAGGGTTCTATCACATGTAACGATTACTTGGGTAACCCGAGTAACTTGGTATGGACTATCCCTTCGGTCAGTTGGGGTCAGCTGTCCCAGCTGTGTCCCCTGCACAACTTCTTGTGCACCCTCAGCCTCCTCACTGGCAGGGCAGCATGAGAAACAGAAAAGGCCTTGACTCTGTGTAAGCACATGCTCAGCAATAGCTAATACATCAGTGTGTTATCAGCATTGTTTTGATCACAAACCCAAAATACAGCCTCGTATGAGGTGCTGTGAAGAAAATTAACTCTATCCCAGCCAAAACCAGTACACTCCTAGACTTTTAATAAATTGCCAAGGCTTATAGGAGATAAATGACCTTTCCAAATAAAATTGAATTAAATAAAAGATCTGCTTCTTCCTGKTTTTTTTTTCAGTAACTGAGACATCTTTTCTATTACCTTTTGAAAAAAAGAAGGAGTTATAGACTTATGAAAAAATATGTTGCATAGGATCTTATGAGAGGAAGAGTTAGAAACTCCATTTTGAATGTGGAGGTGGTTATTTGTTTTACCTGGTATGTCCAGTGTTATTTCAAATTAGATTTCCTGGTTTCCACTGCAATCAAAATTCTTTTGTCTCTTTAACCTGAAGACTTTTTTGACACATTAATTTTGAATCATTGCAACTAGGCGGCTTCAAAGTCTTGACTTCAGATTCTCAACCTCATTGAAACATTTACATTCAATCATAAATTAGAACATAAAATTCAATTTTAATTTATTCAATCATAAATTAGAACATCAGAGAAAGAATTGAGATTGTTATTTATTAGACTTGCTGTCATTTGAAAACCCTCTCCAAGAAGCCCTCAAAGCACATTCATTCATATTAACATGTGATGTTCATATTTCAGTGGAAACACTGAAATTCACTCTTTATATTGTAGCCTGTTGTATTAGTTTCTGTACAAATATGTGGGAAGAAAAACAACCTATCAGTGAAATTTACTATTTGAATTGTCAATTCAGAGATTCAGTCGTAGGCATGTAACATAAGAAATACTTATTTTAAGTATTTGTTCTTTATGTAAACTACTTTCCACAGCTTCAACCCACAAACAAGTTTACTAGCTGCCCAAACCTTTCTGGTCAATAAAGAAACTAATTTTAGCAATGTGAGCTAGTGGTTTTACTGAAATGTCCATTAGGACTTGTTCAAGAACTTCGAGTTCATTTCATAGGGGATTGGAAAAGATATCAGAGAACAATAACTTTTACAAGCAACAGACATGGACTGTATTCAGATGAATGACCTAATGCCTTTTATTTTTCCCTCTAGCAAACTGTTTAAGTAATAATATTTGGTTTCACAATGATAACTTTGAAATAAGAACTTGTCTGTAAGACAGAAATGTGACAGGAAAATGCCTAAATTTCTACTAAATTTTTACTTTCATTTAATACACTGTAAATAGGAATGATTAACAAAAATATTTCATCAAATACTTAAGATTTAAGACAGAATTCTGCAGCATACTGTAATACATTCAGTTTATGTGGAACTGGCACATAACTCAGACACGATTTACGTTTTCAAATATTTACTTGGAGTATTGTGGAGGTATGCTATATGAACTACAGAAACCATTAATCAGGCTATTTGGTTCTGAACACTGATATTAACACTGATATTTCCTGCAATTTAAATGTGTTTCCATTAAGACAAAATTTTGCCATTAGCATTAAGTGTGAATCAGAAAGTTGATATTCCAACTTCACTTACATTGTGTTCTTTGAATGTTCAATCTGCAAGCTATTAAGCTGAGATGTACCAATCAGAGTTAAAAATCGTGTACACTCCAAGTCCTGGCTGGGTGCATTTGATTGCAATCAAGAATCATCTGATMATCTAACCAAGAGTGCTGGAAATAAAACACACTTTGAATTTTGTGATATCTCACTTAAAGGATGTACACTTCTGTCCTCTTTCATTCTGAGGGTTTTGGTTTGCAGTCTGGTTGTTTTTCTACTCATGCAAAGATCCCTGAACAAAAAATAAATTATGTCCATAAATACATCTGTATATCATAAATAAATGTCACAACACACACAAGCACACCATCCTATAAATACCACATCTTAACATATATAGTATTATACACAAAACAAGCACGTTTAGAGATCATTTTAACAACAATGGAATAACAAATTAGTTCATCTGTAAATAATATACRTTTCTGTTGTTTAATATATTCTGTGGCTAACCAGAACTTACATACTCTGTGCTTTAGTCAATTCTTCTTCCTTGTTTCTTAAATTTTGATTTAGAAACTTTTGGTAAAGAATAAAATACATTTCAGACATGTTTCAACATTAGTTTATACAAATTATGATGATTTTTATGCCTTTTTAAGACATAGAAGTAGCAATACAAAAATATTTAAATAAAATGTATTTTTAGTATACAGGCATCATTTGATGTTAATTTTACTCCCTATTTTGTCTTCCTGACTTTGATGTGCAGATTTCTGTTATTTTAAACACTTGTTATATGAAAAGGATATTTTTACATCACAGCTGTCCCTCTCATCTGTAATGATGCTGTCCTAATCTGAATAAGATTTCTATATGCTTATCATTAGGAAAATGAATTCTTATAATAAAATACTGTATTAATATCTGTCTTCCTTTAAAGAAGCGTAACAAAACTACTGTTTCATGGCTATTTTTATTYATGTGTTATCAAGCAATAATAGAAGCCACACTTTTTATTTCTGTAACAAATTTATTTCAGAAAGAAAAGGGAATTCATAAAAGGGAAACTGTTTAGTCCAAGAGGAACTAAGGTCTGACTGTGAAAACTCTGCAAATATTCTCAGTAAAAACAGAGACAGCACTTGTTTCCCAGATCAATTCTCTTTATAGGTCAGTAAAGATAAGGCTTTGGTTTCTTTTAGGCATCAGACATGTGGCACAGAATGCTATTAATACATTATGTTGCCCCCCCAAAAAAGCCACATAAACCCACTTTTGGATTATTATCCAGTTTGCAAATATGCTTTTTATTGTAGCAAACTGCATTCTACTCCTCTGTACAAGCAGTTTTCTCAATTTCCTCCAAAAGACGGACTTTGACTATACAAATAATATATTGTACAATGGATCCTTCTTTTTGAGGGGAGTAAGAAAACATGGAACTCCTCTCCTACASCAAATAGACACTTACAGAGTAAAGAACAAAAGATGTGCTTTTGGGTTGSAAGTCTTTCCCTTCTGTAGCATTGTTATCCTACTATGGATTAATCTCAGAAGTGTTTACCTTTATTAACAACATCAGGATATTGGGTGGCTAGCGATGTAGTAGGTAGCCAGATACATGAAGCAAGGAAAGAAAACCCCTCCTAAACAGAAGATAGACTTTCAGAAACATTCATTGTAATATAAGAGATTGATTCTGAGGGTTTGTGTATTAGATTTAAAATAAATTTTTTCAGCCTGCTTTTCAAACCTTAGATTATTCAGTAGAGMAATCGCTGTTGCCAATAACACCTCCAAGAGATCCTTTATGTTCCAGGTCAGAACACTAACATGTTTAGCCTCCCCTGCCAAAATCATTAAATGTACGAAGTCTGAGGGTTAAAATGCTTACAGAAGGAAGGAAAAGTGGGTATATGATGATAAAGGGGTAAAAAGGATGACTTTTTTCAAGTCTGGTGTATATGCTTTCTATTTTAAGCAAAAATATAGTCAAGAAAAATAGATTGATGTGCAAGATCTCACACATGGTTTTGGTTCACTGTGACGTATCACCTTTCCATCACATCAATTACTGTATTTCAAAGTGAACAAAACAATGCTTTTTAAAGAAGCGTTGTGATCCGCAATTATTAATATTTTAAAATAATATTTAATGTTTTTTCACATATTATTTTACTGTTCCTGCTTCTAAATGAAATGCTAGCTAAATCTGTTTTATCTAGCTAATATGATTAAGAATTCTTGATAAACACTGTAGAAAATACAGGTAGTAAAGCAGTAGAGGCAGAGGGAACTAATTTATTAAATCTTCCATTAGTTTTGTTATGCAGGCTGCTATAAAGTAATCATATCCATGCCTTCCATGACTTTTATCGGCTATGCATATCACCCAGTAAAATTCCCTGAAGTATAACTCCAGCAAGTGGTGTAGCAAAGAAGGAAATGCATCACTGTAAAAGATGATGATGGAAAACAGGCAACTTGAAAAATCATTTGCTGTAACTTCATATCTTCATGGATATTTTAAGTAAACCTGTAGCTGAGTTGCTGCCAAAAGAAAAAGATTTTCTTTCCTTATCCCAGGGTGTTGGATTGTGTGGTTGKTTTTTTTTTCTCTTTTCCCTGTAAACAAAAGAAACGTTTGTGCTCTGATCACAGGACCAATACACATTGTAATTACCTTCCATACATGTGCATGTTTTCTTGGATTAGTTTTGTTCCATACAAATGCCTGCTTTTCTTCACTGTCTGCAAAAGAAATCTAGGATGACTGACTCAAAGGTAGAAGTCCAAATTACAATCTTCTTCATTTGGTCCRATGACTCTCATCGACAATGTCTGGAGACAGGCCTAGGGTTTTTTGCACCTTAGCCCTTCATGAAAGGAAGTCACCGGATTCTTGACAGTTGGCTGGTAGTCAACCATCAAGTAGGTTGGCAGCAGTCCTCTATCAAGTGGCAACCATTACAGACTTACATTATGACTTCTGAATTGAAGTAAATAAGTAATTGCAGTCCCTAGATGAGACATTAAAACAGTTTGGGCCTAAGCAAATTACATTTCTTTATTTTCTTCCCTATATTTGAGACAGCACTGATGCAGCATAATATTTCATCCTGTCTACCTAATACTGTTTTGTTGCTTGTCCCTCAAAATTTACCTGGCACAGACACCATTAAGCTGGTGCAGAAGAGGACTTGAGAGAAAGTTAAAGTTAAAGAAAAATAGAAACACTTTTTTTTTTACTTCTCCCTCCCCCACCCCCAACAAGAAAACACTAAGTACTGAATTGTATGTTGAGGTTTCCAGCTGACAGTAATGCTACCCAAATATGACACTGTATTTTTCCTTTAGTTCATCATTAATCTAGACTAATCAAATCATGCTTTGTTTGCTTTATTTGGGAATCAGAGAATACAATTAACATATAAGAACATATGAMAGTAAAAAGAAGTCACCAATGTTTTTTGCACCAAGCCAAGAAGRTGCTGTGTGAATGCACTTCTTACACCCAATGTTTCTTAATTTCTTCCAAGTAAACTCATCTCTTCAAAGCTAATTTTCAGTGGCTTTGATGCTAAAATCTTACCAAATCATAAAAATAATTCTGAAGTCTTTCACAAATTTTCTCCCCCTATTTTTGTTTTCTTTTTGTATTTTATGTAGTACATGGTAATTTGAAAAGTTTAGTAGGCTTGAAAGAGATTATTTCTCATTTGCCATTAGGATACTTTTTCAGCTTATTACTGATCCATACATATCTTTATCTAGAAAGATTTCTCTGCTGTTCTGTTTTGGAAAAATTCTGCAAAAGAGGGCTTTGAATTTTAACAAAATGAAGACATTGTATTTATTAAGCAAAGACAATAGTGAAAATAGTATGAAAAAGAGATTACTCAACAGTMATACACAACAAAACACTCTTAACTAGCTCGTTTTTAACTATTATTTTTCACAAATCTGTTTACAGATTAAGGTGAAAGTCCAGCAAATCCCTGAAGTATGTGTTTAACTTCAGCCAAACATYGTTCTTTAAATGCATCCTCAAGTATTTTAACTCAGGATAAAAAACAAAAAAAAAGTATAGAAGATTATTGAAAAATAAAGACTATTATATAATACAATTCAAAATATTAACATTATTTTCAGTGAATGTATGAGTTTTTCAAAATATTCAGCAAGCCAATGAATTTTCAGTGCATATAACCTTTAAAAAGTAAACCTTTATGATCTTTCTTTTATATTTAAATTTTTATCATTTTCTTCACCAAAACCCATGCAATTTCAAAAAAGTAACAACCTGCAGATAACATTTGAAATTTTATTAAATGTTTTGCTAAAGTGATACTTCAGCTTTTAAGTGTAYATGGCATTTAATCTTTCACAAATTATTGACTATATTTGCTGTAACATTGAAACACTTTAAAAGACATTAATGTTTTTAATAGGCAATCACTATTCAGTGTCTACTTAAAGTGAACATTATTACAAGGTACTGGTTCCATTTGAACATAAGGAAAAGATTCTACATTGTGAGGGTGACTGAGGACTGCTGCAGGTTRCCCAGAGATATTGTGGAAACACCACCCTTGGAGGTACTCTAAAGCTGTCTGAACATTGTTCTGCACAAACAACCCTAGGTGACCCTGSTTGTGCAGGGGGTTGGACAAGATGACCTCCAGAGCTCCCCTCTAACCTCAACCATTGCATGATTCTGGAATTCTGCAATACTCCATGACAGAGTTAAAAAAAACTCTGTTTCTTGAACTGTACTTTTTCACTTAACCATGACATCATGTATACTTGAAACCATACTTTTGGTCTTCTTTTATACTAAATTGATTTTGTTGGTAAGGTTTTATTGGGTATTTCTTAGTATTTTTTCCTTTCTTATTTAGATACTTAAAAAAAAAATCATAAGTGAAATTTGACTGACTTCATACAGATATCAGAACAGAATCTATGAATTATATCCAGAAAGGCTTCTATTCCCTCCCTTCACATAAAGTGACCTGATGTGACAACTTCACCTACAGATGTCCAGATTTAAGGTGGATGGATTTCACCTTACTAGTCTTCTATAAAGTGGTCATAATATTATATCAACAAAAAAGATCATCGAATGATAGAATGATTTGAGTTGAAGGGACCTTTAGAGATCATCTAGTCCAACCTCCTTGCCGTGAGCAGGGACATCTTTCACTAGATCAGGTTGCTCAGAACCCCATCCAACCTGACCTTGAACACTTCCAAAGATGGGGCATCCACAACTTCTTGGGAAACCTGTTCCTGTATCTTACCACCCTCATTGTAAAAAATGTCTTCATTATATCCAATCTAAATCTACCTTCTTTCAGTTTAAAACCATTACCCCCTGTCCTGTCACTGCAGGCCTTGATAAAAAAAATCTCTGTCTTTCCTGTAAGCCCTTTTAAATATCGAAAAACTGCAATAAGGTGTTCCCGGGGCCTTCTCTTCTCTGGGCTGAACAACCCTAACTCTCTCAACCTTTCCTCATAGGAGGAGTGTTCCATCCCCCTGATCGTTTTTACGGTCCTCCTCTGGACCCACTCCAACAGGTCCATGTCTTTCCTGTACTGAGGACTCCAGAGCTGGATGCAGTACTGCAGGTGGGGTCTCACCAGGGCGGAGTCTGGGGGGAGAATCACCTTCCTCGACCTGCTGGCCACGCTGCTTTTTATGCAGCCCAGATAAGAGATGGCATTCAAAAATGAAATGTAATTAACTTTAAACACACAAATGTTATAAAAACAATAAATGTCTTTTTTTATTATTWTAAAAATTAAATATCTCATTTTTTTGTTGAAGTCTCAGAATATAAGGATCTCTCATACTTCAGAGGGAAAAATGCATCATGTACTATATGCTATTCCTATGCAAAGTGAGAATTTAAAAACCAGTTCAGAATAAATGTTTGACTCACACTTTGTAGAGATATGTATTAAAACCAAGCAAGATAATAAAACATCAGGTTTGCTTATTTCCCCCAAAGCCCATGGTGTTCTATTTCATCTTCCCGCTTGGTTCTGGAAAAGACAGGCATGACTGCATACTTTTTAAAAAATACCTTTTGTGATTGCAGAAGAGCTCTTTCAGCTTTTCCGAATTACTGTTTAGTCTAGGATCAAAATTCTGAATACTTTTCTACTGCCATAATTCAATGAATGTGCCTGACAGCTAATAGTTAAAAAGGTAGTTAAAACAAGTGAAAGAAGAGCATTATTACTATTTTTTCAAATCTGTTAAGATATGAACTACCTCACCAAAAGGTCATAAAAATTTCATTGCTGCAGCTGTGTATATGTGTAAATGCTACATTAGAAGTCTCAAGAGTATCATACAATAGCCATTCGCACACGGATTTTGGTAAAGTAGAAAAACAGAGCACTGAAGTAAACCTAGCTCTTGAATGAAGACAGATTTTTCCCTCAGTTTGTTGAAAAGATTATTTTGCAAGGTTTCTTGCAGAAGAGAGAAACCCAAAACAAAACTCAACTTTCCATAGAGCATTTTTGATAAAGATGAGTTTGAMGTAAATCAAGAATCATCATTTTAAAAATAACGCACATGATTCTTTCCAATTGTGATCACATCAGAACTGATTTATCTATATTGTAAGGGAGAGCTGAGGCGGACATGAACTGTACTGTTCAGAACTGCTTGTCCTCAGTAAGGATTATTCAGACCTCTAAGCACTGTTGGCTGCTCATCACACAATGAAAGTTGTGCTGATGCGAAAGCAGCTCTGATGATGCCTCACATATACATTCATGCAGCTCCCTTTCATTTTGCTACTGATTGACTGCAGACACTTTACACAATTTCTCTTAAAACTGTTAAACTGATCAAAGCCCAGTAATGTYTTTCATCACATTTCCAGCTACTAATTCTGTTTGATGATCAAGGCGATGAATGAACCGTAACTTTTGGAACTTGTTTAAGCCTGTGCAAAGCCTTTTCTTGTATCCTGTACTATTAGTCATTTCACTGACTTCCTCTCTGTTGCATTTCAAGAATATTCTCCTTGAGAAGTTAATAGATTAGGAAAAATAGAAACAAGTTTGAATATGGCTTCTGTTGTGAGGTGTTATTTTTTTTCCCTCTATCCAGAATTTTCAGAAAGACATTATAAAAGTTTTTGAATATCCATTTTCTTACAAATGAAGTCATCTTGTCAAAACACTAAAAACACCACAAGAAATTTAGTGACAAAGACATAATACTATCAGCACACACAATGAATTCCAGATGGATGACCAACTTTATTTTCAATGAAAACAATAAATTGATTCTTAAAGTTCTTTGACATTTTATCAATACTGAGAAAATCCCTTAATGTGTAAATATATACTATAGAAAGAGATGTCAAAGTAAAAAAGACTGAGAATAAATAAGAAGTAGGTTCCCACTGATTCCATTGGGAACAAAGCTGACTATAGATCACAGGATTTGATTAAGCTTATGACATTTTACTGTATTTATAGGAAAACACATATTAATTATAGGAATGTAAGGTAGACATAGTTAAACAAACCTGATATCAAATGAACTTGAAAGATTTTTCTCTTTTTATCCTTTCTTGTTCTCCTTTTGGCAAAGGTTCAAAAGAAAGTAAAATAAAGGCTGTTTATTTTGCAGAGACACTGGAATTCACTAGAAGCACAGTTTGAGGTTCTATGAAGACAGGAGAACAATTCTGTTGCCTAAATATGGGTATCTGGAGCCATTATATGAAACATATATATACATATATCTATAACACTGGCACAGGAGGATAGGACTTACAGGAGCACCATAAAAGAAGCAAGGGTTCAAAAATGAGAGCCAGGGCATCAAAAACGTCTCTGGATTCCCATTTTTAAGCACCTTCTTCACACCCTGAGGGTCAAATTTCCAACTGCTGAGATGGTGGGATGGTATAACTAACCTTATTTCTGTCTCAGACCTCATTTTAGTTCAAGATGTATAGTCATGCATTGTATAAGCAAATATGCAAACAAATTTTTTTCTACTTGTTTGAGGGTTTTGTTTCATTCGATGGGATTTTCACACGGACAATGCTAAACATGCAGTGGTTACCTGAATATCTTGGTTAGAGTAAAAATGGATACATTCACTTTAAAATATAAAGATCATGTCTTAAGGGAACACTTTAAGGAAAACAAGTAGTTTTTACTGGATTTATGATTTGCCAGASATTTGCCTAAGCCCACAATACCATGATAGGATTTTTATACATCCTATACTCTAGGATTTTTATACATCCAGTTTATAGGTCTTGAGATTCTGAGATTTTACAGATATGGAGGTGCACAGATATATAAATCACTCCATTTGTTCTGGAGGTAAGAATGTATCCATATTTACTGTGTCTGAAAAAGTACATGGGAAAAATATGGAAGATTAGGAAAAAAACATTTATGCTGTGCCCCACTGATTTCAATGAAATGTGTATGCATTTGTCCAAAATCTAAAGTAGGCAAGAGCCATGGGAACTCAGACTTCCTAAAATAGATTGGAAAGCAAGTAAAAGAAGAGGTTTACTCTGTTTTATTTTACATTGGGTTTGGCTCATTTAAAATTAGGTGGGTGGAAGAAGAAGGTTTTTATCAGCCACAATGGATGAGACAGCCTAATTTATACATGTGCAATATATGCATGGATTTACCTCCAAGTAATGTTTGCTAAAATACATTAAACAAGAGTCAAGGCTAATGATCACATATCTAAATAAATAGCATTGTCATACTTAAAGCAACATATCAATGACAGATATAGTATATAGAGTACAGAAAGTAATTTCATGCTTCACTTTCCACTTATTTGCATTTTTAGATAAGCAGTTAATGTTCTTCCAGCTGTTTCTGGATATTGTAGTTACTGGGAGTAGTACTGCGTGTACCTAAACTAAATTAATTAAATGTCATAAAATATTATGCTTGTTGAAACAGAATTCCTAAAGTAGATGTAAACAGCCATATTGGTTAAATGCAAAGGTTTATCTGGCTCAGACTCTAGAGGCAGTCAATGGGGAAAATCTAGGGAAAAATATGAGAAAGTTCCCGTAAGGATATTTCTCTAGAAAAATCCCCCAAGATAGCATGCAATACAGAAATTTCCACAGTCAAAGTATTTGGTTATATTTTCAGTTAATTTCAATATATATTAAAGTGGAGAGTGAGAAAATTTGCAAGGAGATGCTCAGCACTTTTATTAAGATAGCTAAGTTTGGTTGACAGTTGAATTCTGCCATAGTTAAGAGTACCAGTTTACTAAACTCTTTTAGTAAGCTCACAGGCTAAGTGCCTTAAATGCCTTAACTAGATTATATGGTCCTACTTTAAACAAATGTGAACCTTTTTAAGGGGAAAATTAAAAAAAGGTTCCTATATATGATTACACTGGCACAAATAAGTAATTTTAAACAGCTAAACACAGACTTCAAAATACACAGCTTCTTAGAATTTCCTTCTCATATTTTCTGGTAAGACCTTCTACTTCCTTTTTTTTCTGACACTTTTAGAAAGAAAATGGTTATGCAGAATGTCAGAATTTATAATATTTTCTGTCACTATAATGCACATGCACTTCCTTTGCTTTATCTTTTCTGAATTTCCTGGCTTGGAATACTGCAGCAATCATCTTTAAGTTTCTCAGCCAGCATACACTGAGAATTTTTCTTCAAAGTTAGTCATGTAAATCATAAATTTAAAGTTGTCATTTTCCCCCTCCCTCATTATAGACGTACACTTCCTACGCCTTTGTTATAGTCAGTTTTGTGCACTGAATATGAGCTTTGACATAACATTAGAGAATGATATGCAGATGCAGGCTAAATATTAATGAGAAGAATCAAATGCACATCACTTTTCACAATTATCCTTAAAAGAAAAAAAAAATCCTAGAATCAGAAGTTAAGGATGACTTAGGTATTAGTCTGAAGTAGTACAATAAACTCRGGAAAAAAAGGAAATGAGAAAAAGGGAAAAATCACCTAAGGGTTGACATTAATTAGATCAAACAATACAATTCCACCCAACAGTGGCAAAATCTAGACAAGTTATACAAGTACGCAGAGTGCTGATTTTGCTCTTGTAAAAGTCTTTGGCAGCCTACTTAGCTTAAGCAGAATGGTCCTATACCTAAGACATGTACAGTAATTCCAGGTTCATATGAGAACTAGTGATCCTGATGCATACTTTTATACAGTACTGATGCAGTATTATTCACAAGTGTTAACAAGTATTTATTTGCAATATCTGCCCACCTACTCTTCGGAAACAGACACAACCAACTATGGTAGGCTACAACAGTTTAATTTTCATATCATTTAGGACAGAACTGTTTGGTGGGGTTTTTTTCATCAAATGGCATTGGACAGCTTATCGGAATTAATTTAATTCATTCCCAAATACTCTCTGCACTCACCATCCATGAAGCTCTGATCATCTGACTTGATTTCTCTTTACTGACTTCAATTTCTCAGCCATGTACAAACATGGTTAAAATTTCACTAATCCTACAGCTACATAAGCAACAAGGTAATGACAAAGGGATTGTCTTCATTATTGTCAAAGAAAGAAAGTACATAATCATGACTTGTGGGAAAGAAARTCTTTTTCAAAAAAACCCTAAAAATGTTGGAATCTCTGTTGTATAGAAATAGATGCATAGGTAGATGAATTATGGAGACAGGTTTATACACAGATGAGAAAAGGTGTGAAGAAACACAGAATTTTCTCTCCCTGCAAAGCCAGAGGTTAATCAACAGATTGAAAAATAATTTTGGAGATGTAAAATTGGAAAATGATTATATTTTTTTTGTCAATTCTTTATATTAGTGTATTTTTCTTTTAAAAAAGAAAAATAGGAGCCATCTTTTTCAATGTCAATGATTACAAGAAAAGGTTTAATAAATATATATTTATCTGCTGTAAATCAGAGTAATCAACTTGTTATCCAAATAATTATTCAAATTCATCACAGCCAAGAAACTCATCCCTAGAAAAATAAAAACAACAACAAACGCAGTGAACGTGCTTGGCTGAAATGTTCTTAATTTTGAAGAGTGGTTTCAGGAAGTCTTGATAAATTTCTGGTTTTGAAAACACCAGATATCTGAACTGATTGTGGATGAAAATTAGAATAAATCAGGGTTGACTGCCTGGGGCTTCAAGGACTCCTCTACAGACAAGAATTGAAAGGTCCCAGATTGGCATCCCGKGCCAAGGACTGGGAGATTTTTCTTATAAATTTGAAATGGTTCACAAACAATTCTAATCACACTCTTATAGGAAAAAGTCAAATTTGAAGTGTTATTTGCATAAGTGGTTACAGACTTAAACCTTTACTCCACTCAGAAAGCTAGAGAACAGTTATTTGAAGAGAAAAGCTGCCAATTCCTATCACAGAAATATCTAAAAATCTACTCAAAGTCATTCCTTATATGATCCACAAATATCCTAACACTCTTTATTCTCACTTTTCCTATACAAGCAGCAGAATCAGAAAGAGACATCCTGGTTATTACTGTGAAACAAGACAGGTGTACATTATACGATTTAATTTGTAGTCCTGATATGGCATATAACCTGATATGGCTAAAGTCCTAGCTACCAGTTGGAATGAGATCTTTTTATTTCCCATATTTTCCTGGTCATCCTTCCAAGGAAAAGGCAGAATGGTGGCTCTAATCTGGTTTATTTTTTCTCACTTGCTGAAGTCACTAACTCACCTCTGGTTCTTTTTCCCTATTCTTAACTTGCAATTCTTAAATAAGGAAAACCTAAAATACTGTTTACCCCTGGCCTTTGTAACCTACTCCCTTTTTCCTAGGCATATTTCCATTTAACTTTCTACTTTTAACTGCATCATATTCTTTGGATGACCCTCCTCATTAGCCTTATAACTTTTGGTGTAGTTCCACTGCACTCTATTTTTCATTGATTTTCTTGTCCATCTTCAACTTCTCTTGCAGGAACACTGTGATCTACAAACATAATTTCAAACATTTTCCTCTCGTCCACTCACATCCCACCCTTCCCTTCCCTTCCCTTCCCTTCCCTTCCCTTCCCTTCCCTTCCCTTCCCTTCCCTTCCCTTCCCTCCCACGTTCTCCTCCCCACGTTCTCCTCCCCACGTTCTCCTCCCTACTTTCTCCTTCTCCCTCCCCTTCCCCTATTCCACATATGCAACACAACAAATTTTCTTCGCCTTCCAATTAAAAGTGTTCTTGGGATCTACTCTTCATTAGCCATTCATGTTATAGGTGATGATGCATTGAGAAAAATTACTTCTTTATGATCATATGCTGAATGTAACTTCATCCTGCAGCCACTTATTTTCTTTATTTCTCCTTCCCTCTTCCTTTTTCCTCTTTCCTCCTCCTCTGTCATTCCCCAACAATTGAGGGGTTTTTAATACACTCCTAAGAAGATTCTAAACTTCTGTAATTTCTGTGTTTTGCAAAGGTACTAAAAATCTCTAAATTTATCACAGAATTTGTGTCAGTTAAAAAGATGAAAAATATCGGTCTCTGAGGAAACATTTAATACATCATCAGGTGTTTCAAGCACTACATTACAMAAATGCAGTCTCACCCTGCTCTTAATCCAATATAAAAAGTAAATCATATGCAAATACTGAGCTCCAACATCTGTAACATGTTATGTGCAATTGTATGCTCTTTGGGAACACTGTAAAAACCAGACTACATTGCCTATATTTAATGCAATAGATTGATGCCTATAGTATGAGCATTTGTGGTGGGAGTTTATTAGTCAGCCATAATTTAACTGTAGCACTTTCATATGTAGCCCATGTATTTCTGCTCTCAAACAACTGATCACAGAAGAAGTATACATTTATAGGAGAGGGAAAAACATATAATAAAGGAAATTTTTGACAAAACAAATGAGCTAAGCATTCTTTGCAGAAWGTTTGCAAAAATGCATGTAGGTTGAGCACATTTGTCCTTTTGCCATTTGAACTTACATCCTATATGCAGGGCAATCCTTCATTCTTTTCAGCCTCAGTCGTAACAGTTGTCAAGTAAACTTCCATGTATGCCAAGGTGGATTGTAATGTCTATCAGGCACTTATTTTTGGATGCATACAATGGAAATTTGTCAGAAGCCTGAAACCTACTTAACACAAGGCATGTGTGACATCCTTTAAATATGCTGACTTAACACTTGACAAAATCAATGATCATCTAGCTGCTAAGGTTTAAATAAGAAAAATAATTGCATGTAAGAGAGACAAGAGGGGAGAAAGGGAATAAAWTCTTTTTCTCACTGCAAGAATTATTGTTAGCTCTCTGTTTACACATGGAAATAATTGTATCTAGCACAGAGGGTCCTGTAATGGGTCATTCAGTTTGTTTTAAGTTAATTTCTGTATTTCCATAGGAGAATTCACATGAGTACAATCAACCTTTCTGCTTTAGGAAGTACAAAACATTACAAAATCTGAGATCTGACTGATTTTAGGAGAGACCACTAGGAACTTGACAAACATTTTTTTTATATATTATCTAAACACAGTGTCTAACAGGTGAAGGGAATAATAATAACAAGATAACCAGGTACAATTGCTGTACCTTGCAAAAAGGATGTTCTTTTTGTTTGCCATGCTTAAGTGCTTTGAGCTACATCTTACCTCTACAGTTATTCTTTTTATAATTAATGTACAGAAGTTTTCAGTTTTAAAAATGATTGCTAATGTTTTTAATCCTAGTGATAATGTTTAGGCAGATAATGCCATAAAATTCTGTATATCTGTAACTCGGAAAAAATACAGTAATTTCATCTGCATATAGAGCCACTATATCCTAAATTTAATCGCAGGCAGATATTTGAAAGTAAGTGAAAAATACAAAGCTTTACAAAAAATCTTGTCCAACATTATGTCAATAAAACTCTTTTTGCAGTCTTGAGATAGTATAACTTGGTTGCTGTTTCTGAAGTATGTAAAGCAGAATAAAATTATCCTATAAAAATGTTATGTATATAATCATGCAAATATTTCCAAGAGGCTAAAAATTTATTATTGCATTGATCACAGCCATGCTTTTTCATTAAATTTGTACACAATAAATATATAGTACTCACGTAGAAAAAGTAGATGCATATGCACCCATTTTGGTAAKACCTTTCACTGCTGGATTAACTCAATGACCTACTGGTACATTCCTCTGATTTACTACTTAAAAAGACTGGATAAGCTCCTGGTGTGATGGTATTTACACAAATCAAGAATGAATTAATTCCTTAGGGCAAATAACTACTTCATACAAACTTCTGTATGATTTTTSTCAGTTCTTATTTATCAATAGCCCAGATGGTTTATATAAATTAAACTTTAACCTAAAATATGTAACAACAACTGAATTGCACAAGTAGTATCACATATTCTGAAAAGTACAGCCTAATTCTTGCTCGTATATCTGCTGCCATTTCTTATGATTCTTTTATTGATTCCTTTGTGCTCACCCATGTGTGTTATCTCATAGCTGCCATGTCTGCTACTGTCCTTCTCCTCATATTTCTATGCTACCTAGAAGTCCCCAGTCATCTCAGCCTGCCAATGAATGAATTTCTTTTCTTTTAAATGGCTTCCTAAAATGATCACTCTGTAAAATGCGCAAATGTTAACTTGGGTCAAAAAATAACACTTTCACCACAATAATAAATATTGTTTTGTAGACAGTCTAAAAAAATCCCATTTCACGTGTCTATTTGTTTCAGACTGATTTCTTATTAAAATATTCTGGTTTCCTATTAAAATGTTGAGACCTTTGGGTTACAGTCTGTTGACTTTTTTTGGTGTCTTTTGCTCTAGTAGCACTCTAACTGTACCATTGAAATAACAGGAAGAAGAAGAGGAAGAAGAAGATGAAGAAGAAGAGGAAGAAGAAGAAGAAGAGGATGATAATAAAAACCAGACCAAAACAAAACAAAACTAAATAAATGATGCTATTGTATATGGCCAAGAAACATCAACTGGGAAGAAAAATAGATTATTGGAGGTCAAAAAGACCAGCAAAAATTAATGTAACTATTTTTACATGCTGATTTCTTTATATGCAATTAATATAGAAGTTCTTCAATATGATACGATGTGGCTAACAAAATAAAGGAGTGGACCCTGAAACTACTTTTTGTATATGAACAAAAGAGAGGAATATCTGATTAAAGCTGAACAAAGAATATGCCCAGTGCTGAATAGGGCAGGTAGTTTAGTGACTGTAGGCACAGATAAGGCTGAGGTATTCAACATCTTTGCCTCAGTCATCAACAAGGTCTTGCAGACCTTTATGCTTAATTAAAGGGTCTTAGGAGAATGACCAGCAGTGGATGAGGATGAAGTCAGGTGTTACTTAAGCAACCTTGACCCATACAAAGCAACAGGACCCAAAGGGCTGCATCCATGGCTGCTGAGAGAGCTGGCATTGACTCTGTGGCTTAATCTTAAAGGTTGCATCAAAGAAAGGTTTTTCCTGGTTCAAGTTTCATTTCATGCCCTATAGTTATTATGAATCTGACATTTTCTTGGATATGGTAATGGAAACAAAACAAGATTAATTCAGTATTTCTCATCAGGTTCCAGAGAGACTCCTGTAGAGCCCCGTGTTTCAATGAAGTATTTAAGCATATCTTATAAATTCCTGGCAATATTGAATATTGGCATTTTAGCACATTCTATTGTGCACGTCTCTTTTCTGTTTCAATAAGATACGGGTTTTTTTATTAAATGGTATACCACATGATCTGAAAAAGTGAAATTTTAAGTAACTCTGGGAAACTTCAAGAACCTTTCCATCTAATGGTTTTGAAACATCGTTTACCTTTCATTAAAAAAAAAAATCGATCATATTTTTCATATTTTTCCTGATGAAAATTTTTTAATATACACAGCTCTGTTGTCATGATGTCTAACAATAATGAAGAGGGAGCAACATCTAAGCATTAAGGGATAACCCCCATCATCTAGAATAGTTTTGAATTTGTGTAATGCTTGGGGATTTTTTCTCTTTTTTTTTTAGTTAAAAAAAACTCTGACATGTCCACATTTATATGATTTCATCTCACAGAACAAATGCCATCTGTCAAGAGAACATATGCTGTTATTGACTATGAAGGTGAAGTAGCATCAGTGGGAGAAATCCTAACTCTTTAGACATTCATAACAAGTTTTGCTGCTGATTTCAAGGAAAACTGAGATTTACCCTGTTTCCTAAGAGAAAGCTATAAACATGTGATTGTGAAATTTTGTAACATTCTAAGGAAGGCCATAAACCTGTGATTAATTGATTACACAACTTCAAGATTACCAGTATCCTTCAATATAATGTAGAACAGARAGAGATATAGAATGGTGGTTATGTGTGGTTTTCCAGGCTGCAGTATACTATACCTGTGTATGGTTTGTGTGCTCATTTTCAGGAAAACAATTTAGCTCCAAAAGCCTTTCTGCTGTGCTTGTATGCTATATTTTTTGGATAAAGATCTACACTCTTTAATGAGTGCAGATTTATCAGAGAGTTATATCCAAAACTGTGTAAGTCACATCATGATTTTCTCCAACCTCCATCCACCACCCCAAAACTGAGAATTCATAAATTCCAGTGCAATACCATTAACCCTTTTCGTCTATTGATCCTCACGTATCGACTACAACTGATCAGTTATTGACTTGGTTCCTTAACAGGAAAAAACTGTGGTGCTGTGTAGAAGTCAGAGAGTATATAACAGTCTCCTAAAACTTGAAGGAAAACAGATTGGGACTATTTGCTCAACTTCCTTGTCTGTGTTTAGTATTGATCGTATTCTGATCTGTGCTATTTATTCTCTCTTTAAAAACACATTAGAAAAAGTTGAGGCCCTGATCCTACACAAAAAAAAA
>JASVER010000002.1:13609951-13629495 GCA_030449065.1 Oceanodroma leucorhoa | reverse complement strand
CTGGTCTCTTCTCCCAACTAACAAGTGATAGGACGAGAGGAAATGGCCTCAAGTTGCACCAGGGGAGGTTTAGATTGGATATTAGGAAAAATTTTTTCACTGAAAGAGTAGTCAGGCATTGGAACAGGCTGCCCAGGGAAGTGGTGGAGTCACCATCCCTGGAGGCGTTCAAAAAACGTGTGGATGAGGTGCTTCAGGACTTGGTTTAGTGGGCATGGGTACTGGGTTGATGGTTGGACTCGATGATCTTAAAGGTCTTTTCCAACCTTAATGATTCTATGATTCTATGATTCTATGAAAAAGGTATCTTTCACGTTTCCCTTTTCTTACCTCACCTTTTCCCTCCTCTAAAGATGTCAGCACTTTTTAAATAGGCCAAACCCTAAAACCATCCTGAATCCCTGAAGATGAGTCAGATTTTTTTTTTTTCTCTGGGCCTTTCTGGTCTGTTATTGACTCTGACTGTTGTAACATTCATATTAATCCTGTTCTTAAGAACATACTCAGCAGTTTTGATGTACACCTACATTCATCCTATTTCATCTGTCATGATTGTAACACAACTTACCCTTTTATCTTTGCTGACGAAAGAGGTTTTTTTTAGAAATGCCCACATTAGCTGTGGTAGGTTGACTTTGGCTGGTCACCAGGTGCCCACCAAGCTGCTCTGTCACTCTCCCTCCTCAGCAGGACAAGGGGAGAAAATATGATTAAAAGGGTCATGGATCAAAGTAAGGACAGGGAGATCACTTACCAGTTATCATCACTGGCAAAACAGACTTGACTTGGGGGTAATGAATTTAATTTATTGCCAATTAATAACAGAGTAGGATAATGAGAAATAAAATAGAACTAAAAACACCTTCTTCCCACCCTTCCTTCTTCCCTGGCTCAACTCCAGTCATAACTTTTCTACCTCCTCCCCCCTTGAGCAGTGCAGGTGGACAGGGAATGGGGGTTGTAGTAATTTCATAATGCTTTGTCTCTGCTGCTCCTTCCTCCTCACTCTGTTCTCCTGCTCCAGCGTGAGATCCCTACCACAGGATACAGTCCTTCATGAACTTCTTCAGTGTGGGTCCTTCCCACAGGTTGCAATTCTTCAAGAACTGCTCCAGCGTGGGTCCCTCACAGGCCACAGTTCTTTCCAGAAAACCTGCTCCAGCATGGGGTCTTCTCCACAGGCCGCAGTTCCTGCCAGGAGCCTGCTCCAGCATGGGCTCTCTACGGGCTGCAGCTTTCTTCAGGGCATATCTATCTGCTCTTACAGAGGGCTCTCCATGGACTGCAGTGTGGGTATCTGCTCCACTGTGGTCCTCCATGGGCTGCAGGGGTACAACCTGCTTCACCATGGTCTTCTCCATGGGCTGCAGGGAAACACCTGCTCTGGTGCCTGGAGCACCTCCTCCCCCTCCTTCTTCACTGACCTTGGTGTCTACATGGCTGTTTCACATTTTCTCACTCCTCTCTCACACAGCTGTTGCACAGCAGGTTTTACCCTTTCTTAAATATGTTACTACAGAGGTACCACCAGTGTTGCTGATTGATTGGTTCAGCTTTGACCAGTTCCATCTTGGAACTGTCTCAGTTGGACRTAGGGGCAGCTCCTGGTGTCTTCTCACAGAAGCCACYCTGAAGCCCCCATCCAGCTACTAAAACTTTGCCATGTAAACCCAGTACAGTAAGAAATGATTTTTTTTTTGTTTATTTACTATTTACTGGATACTTGCTAAAAGGATGTGGCTGGGTGGCAGAGAGAAGGTTGGCTGCTTCCCAAATGCTAGCTGGTGCACTCTAGGTCAGACAGAATCTTTTGTAAATAGAAAACGTAACCAGAGTTTCTGGAGTGACATAGAGCAAAGAGAGACTAAAACTGGGGTAAGCAGGGAGTCTGCAGCATTAATGGAAACTGGAACAAACAGTGCATAAAAAAGATATGCTGTCAGTCCTCAGAGATATTTTTGAGCCTTTTGGTCCTCCACACCTCATTCTTCCCTGTTAAGCCCCCATGTTCCCTTCATTTCTTCTGCTGAGGCACACCTTAATCTGGTAAAGCCTATGATTAACATACATAATGAAAAAGCAGAAGATCCATGACTCCTGGTCCTAGGCATTGGCACTCTATTGGCAATGAGAAAGAGTTGGAAAGGACACCTTGGAGTCTGTTTTTCTCACATAGAACTGCCAGCAGTGCACCAACCCACATTTCTAAGGATGCTCAGAAAACAGCCCTTATCTGGGTGGGTCGGGAGGAGATAAAGAACAGTTTGTGAAGTGCTGGGTCACTCCTCCCATACCTACTATAAGAATTCACTCAAGCTCAGAGCCAAGGAATCTGAGGTGCCAATGAGGAGAGAAAGGAGATGCTGATATTACTTGCAAAATCTTCCCCTCTGCTTTGTCTTTTTCGATAGCTGTATTCAGTTCAGACCAGGGCTATATTTCRTTTGATCACTTTAATCATACCAGAGCTACACAGGAAGCACCCTGCAGTGAACCTGGCCAGAATGATTTACTATTGCAACAAATCACCCTGTAGGCTTAAAATGCACAAAAAGTGATTTTAGCAGCTCTCTGTGAGATGTAGGCAATATAGATTTCATGTTGTAACACAAGAGGAATAGCAGATATATCTGTCTATACTAAACCTGTCTAAGCAGCCATGGAATCTCTTCCTGAAGGAGGATTAGCTTCTTGTCAGGTATTAAAATCTATAATCAGAAATATAATAACTGAAAGGCCTTGGTGGATCTTTTTGTGCAATGCAGAAGGCATCTAGAAGATCTGTCGAGAAGGTGAAAATTTTGAAACATGAAACTAATTAAGTGCTACCAGTACTTAAGCAGTTAAAGGTTAAGAGAACTGTGAATTAAACATGTGGGTTTAAAAGTTTKAGAGAGGCTATAAATAAGGACAAATAAAATCTTATGATTAAGCCATTTATATTTCTCAGAAATGATACAATTATTTTTATGACTAAAATTTCACTAGATTCCTAAGTCATTGGCCAAATAAACCGAAAAATATTTATATACTACTGAACAACAATTGTCTTTTAACTGGGTATTTTCATAAATGTTACTGGACATAGATTTTACAAGAAATGCTTCTGATGAAGGCATCACTGCTTATTGTAGTTGGCTTAAGAATGACGCTTCAGCTTCATGACAATACTAAAGGTTTCAAACTTGATTTGCATTTCATATTGGAGCTTTTATTTTTAAGACAAAATTACATTGAAACATCATGTTGTGGTGGTGCATTCCCCCCCATGCCCCCCCAGGCCACATGTTGATCTCAGAAATTGCCATGAAAACTCGGCCTTGGTGTGCTGAGTCTGGCAGTTGAGCGCTCCTTGACCGTATCAGAAACACTGCATAGCTGAGGCTGGGAACCTACTCCTACTGCCTGGCCCAGGTGTCAAGTAGAACAACACTGAAACCTTGAGAATTTTTAGTAACTACCACCTGGGACTGTGGCCAGGATGGAAATGTATGGATGACTAAAGTCAATCATCTTGCGAACCTATAAATGGTGGTCCTAAGTGAGACCCTTTGAGCTCTCCGGGACCGCAGCAGGCTGCACCCAGCATCTCCCTCTGAGTGGGACGCCTCTCAGAGCTCCTGACCTCTCAAGTCTGTGATATTTGGAGGACGATCAGGACCTGGGCTGAACCCCCTTCACTCCTTGAAGCTCAACCCTTGCCTGTTGAGAGAAAAATGCGTAGACATTTGACGTGAATATTTCTTCATTGAACTCAAGGGGAATTTTTAACAGGTATAACTTCTGTACATATGTATATATATTTTTTTTTCTTCTGTCTGTGTGGACTAATAGCAAGCATAATCTGTAATTAAGTTGTGATTATAGTAGACTTTACTAACACTTATTTTGTAAATATTAAATTAGTTAATGATTAAGTGCTACTAAAGTTTGTCAATGATTAGTTGATGATTAAGTGCGGATAAAACTGTGAATGAAYCCTAGACTGTTGCTAAACACATAGAGTCCCTAAGATATAAACCCTTAGATGATTTTTCTTTATATATTTCATCCATGTAGTAAGTAATAGAGTGGACCTTGCCATCAAATTCTGTTATGTCACACCTTTATAAATCTCTATTAAAATAACTTTCTGCTAATACCTTTGACGGTGATTCTTCAAGCAGCCTCTAAACCACTCATTCATGACATACGTTTCAGATATTTTCAGGTAAGATTTCTCATTCCCTTCTTTTTAGTGAAATCCAGTCTGGGTGTCCAACACTTGACAAACTCTTTAGGGGAAAAAAAAAAGAAAAAAAAAAAAGATTCTGCAATTTGGCTTAATGATATGGAGCATTTCAAGCAAAAAGAAAAGAAAATATTCTGATCTGAAAGCTTTGGTCTAAAGTTTTGTTCATTTAAATTTTATTTATACAGCAGAAAAAAATCTTTTACTGTCAAAATATCAATAGAATCCCTGCACTAGTATTCACTCCATGAGCAAGGACTACAAAAAGATTTACTTAGTGTGAAAAATCAGTTGGGAAAATATATCATTCTGTATAACATTTATTGGGACACCAAAAATGCAACTAGCTACAATTATCTGATTTTTCTCCCCACCTAAAATGAAATGATTGCACCAAAATGAAATGATTGCACCATTAGGGTTTATTTTTCATTAGTTTATCTTATCTAGTAACAGACAGAAGTACCTGTGAATCAGTGAAAATGCATTTTTTCATTATGCATTTTCATGCAAAATGCAAACTCAGAGTAGTAAATGTCTGCAGGTTTTAAGATTACATCAATAGCGGGAATAATCACAGCTGTCCTCCTACTGATTTACTAGCTAGTGACAATGTCAAATACTGAAATAGGTCTGCAAAGAGGTTTAAGGATTTAAAATTCTAGGCAAGTGCTAAACTATAAAGTGATTCATAAATTATTTTTTTTTTTAATGAGGAAGGAAAAATAAAATTTATGTATGTGTTTCTCTTATGATATTGCTTGGTAATATTTTACAGAATTATAAGATTCCCTATTAAAAAAACCCAAACATGTTGCCCTCTGTGACATAGGACTTATAAAGCCCATTTTCTTATGCGTTTATATTCTCTGTTCCCTTCATACTCTGCTGCAGCCAAATGCCTATGACAAGATCTTATACCTGGAATGGCATTTTTTTCCACGTCCCTCAGTCCATGTTACAGAATGCATGTAGCTTCAAGATCCTCAGCTGGCTGAGCAAGCAATTGCAGATCTGTGTCTGCTTTGGAACTGTGCTTCTGCCTGCCTGGCAAATATCTGTATAAAACAAAATAAAGGACTTATTTCTCCTAATTCCTTTCTCAGTGCAAGGATAATAACAGCTCTATGCTCTACTTTAGTTCTTATGGCCCTTGAAAACATTTAGAGTTGGATTTAGGACTCTAATGGCTCAAACCAGTTACCTTAAGGTAGGTTCTTACTATCTACTAAGGTCCCTAGGATATCTGAGAAATCAGAGCAGATTTGGCACAGAATATACAGAATATACCAACACACTTCTGGGCTGGTAGGTGGAGGTCAAGAAGAATAATTTAGGACACTGAAGATGGCACTGTATGCTTAGGGAACATCTAAAGAGAACACTGAATATAGGATTCCACATGATATCCAGGTCTCTCAAACCTCATTATAATTAACAGTGATAGTCAATATAGTCACTTACAGATGAAGCTAGAACACTACACAGTCTACTCTAAAGTAAATACTTAGTAAGAGATTGGACAATGACCTTGCATGTAGTTTTGTAAATTTGGGAGTCTATGGTCTGGATGATGAGCCCATCCTTATAATTCAATTCAGCTGTGTGTCTACAAGTGGGGAAAAAAGCATTTCTATCAACCTTGTCAACTTGGTGATGAGAGCTTTGAACAAGGCACATCAGCTAGCAATGTTCTTTTGTGGCAAAGATGACCAACAGCAACCTAGGTTACGTTAGGAAGAGAACCTCCAGCAGGTCAAGGGAGAGCAACCCGTCTGTTCAGCACAGCTGAGACCATATTCGGAGTCTTGTGTCCAGTTCTGGGCTCCCCAGTAAAAAGGAGATATAGACAGACTTGGAGTGAGTCTAAAGAAGGGACACAGAGATAATGAAGGAATTGGAGCATCTGCTATAAGACACTGARACAGCTGTGGTTCTTTAGGCCTCAAAAAGGCTAAGGGGGATCTTATCAATATGTCTAAATACATAACGGGGGGAAGTAACCATATTCTTCCCAGTGGTGCCTAGTGAAAGGACAACAATGACAAAAACTGAAATACAGGAATTCCATTTAAACATGCAATAACCCACTTTTTTACTGTGAGAGTGGTCAGACAATGGAACAGGTTGCTCAGAGAAGTTATGGAGTCTCCATTCTTGGAGTTATTCAAAAATATACTGGACACGGCCATGAGTAACATGCTTTTGTTGACTCTCTTTTTGAGCCCCACTTGTTAGGATATATATGGAGATGAATAAATAAATATAGATGAATATCTATCTATATTTACTTACCATCAAAAAGAATAAAATAAATTTATATAAAAACTAAGAGGAATGTTACCTCTTCAAACTTCAACTATTTCATATTTCAAGTAGATAAAAGTATCATTTTTTGTTTGTGCTGTAAATTTTTGTAATGTAATGTAATGTAATGTAAATTTACCAAATGTAAAGTTGCATTTTTTGTTGAAAATAGTACTTGAATTTTTAATGAGATTAATTTGATTGACATTTCATATTGTATCATGTTTTATTTCATATGGTTATTCCAACCAAGCTTATTTATGTATTTATTTATTAAATGATAGTGCTAGTGGCCCAAAGCTTTGCCTCATTTTACTTGTCAGGGCTACGGCAACAATGAATAGAAATGACAGGATACTCTAGAAGGTAAGGTATTCTTTTCCATATTAGACAGCTATGATAGGTTGAATGGCCRTCTGGAGAAAGCTATTCTCCCCTTTGAATATAAGAAGGTTCTGTATAACTAATCTAAAAAAAAATTAATTTTTTGAATGCCTAGACTTAAGTGAGATGAAAGTCAATGTTAATGCTTAAAACTGTTATGTAACTCACTATTACTGGAAACTAAGGTTTAGAAATCAGATTTGGCACACTGCATGAAATTTCTTACCCAGAGAAAAAGAAAGGGAATCCCTTTGCTCCACTAGCAAACTGATTTTTGTTTTTAACAGTATAAAATACTTGTCCGTGTGACTTCAAAAGCTATTTCTTATTTTCTCTGAAAACAAAGTGTCTAAGTAGAATTCAGAACTAGATCAGCAATGGTAGATCCTTCATCCAAATGCTACATAGTGTAAGCAGCTATTTGAACTAGATTAGAATCCTGCCCTTTACAAACATATTTGATACATAAAGAGGGCCTGTTTGTTTATTATTTTCTATCACATCTGTTTGGATGGCATCATGCCCATTCAGTAGCTTATCAAACCCTTGTCCAAGGGCAAAGCTGCCAACCAAGCAAGCACTAGTTAAAAAAAGGCCAACAAAGAAGATACATTAGACTAAAATAACAGACTGGGAGATAAGGAAAATAGGAAGCTCCATAGATGATACTTCAAATATAGAATAGCCTTTGGTAATATTGAACATGAAACCTGGAGGAGTGGGAGAGATTTTTTTCTGAGATAGCAGTACACCAGAGTTGCTAAAATACTATCTGAGATAATAAGCAACATGTTTTGTTAAAGATATCATAGTAAGGGCAAGTATCTGTGCAAACAAGTACAGAAATAAATATTACCTTGGTTAACAAATGATACTGAAAACACAATAATGGTGCTACTAGTAAGATCAATAAGCAAGCAGATGGTGACGCATGTATTTGTAGTACCTCACTTAGMCAGCATTTGAAGCACTTTAATTAGTTCAGCTGTCCAACCCTCTTTCTCCCCCATGTCATTCTTCATGTATTTTGTCAATAGACAGAGAAATATTAGAATTATTATCCTCATGGTACAGATGGAAAAAGTGCGACAAAATGATACAGACGTCATAAAACAAGACAGTAGAAATGCCTTGGATAAAATGCTATTTTGTTTYCAGTCATGGAATATAATTTCAGAGAAAAAAATTGAAATTGACAGAGTTCTTAAAGCTACAGTATATAAAGAAATGCAGATTGATCTGGATAGCTAGAGATTTAACAAAAGCAGAATAAAATGGTGTTTATAATCTCAATAATGAGTTGTACTTACTGTTTATTTTAAGTTAGATCGATAAACAGCACACGTATTTAACAACATCCACGAAGATACTACGCTTGAAGCTATTGTGAATAGTTACTAATAGAAATCACAAGAACTGCTGTCTGGGTAGAAAATAGGGTTTTTCCATTCTAGATTTCTCCATTTCTTTCACCGTACAACAATTCTTTTGCTTACAATGTTAGCAAGCAAACAGAAAGAATGTGTGTGCAATCCTGGTTCTCACATGAGCCTTTCAGAACTTGCTATGAATGAACATTTTTTATTAAAAAAAGTAAAGATGGAAGTGAGAAACTCTATGCATACTTTCTGAACTTAACATGCATATGCTGATTTGTAAGTCCTAGTCTAATCAAAATTAATTATTAAATTAACAATGAGTTAATGAAGAGAATATTTCATTCCTTCTTTTAAAAAATGCAGCTATTTCAATCTCTTTTAATTTGTCCTGGAATTACTTTTCTGTGTTTTATGGTAAAATCACCTGTCTTCCTCAACATGAGGATGTGCCCATGATGTTCTTGTGTAACTGTAGTTTGCACGGAGTCTCTGCCAGTGTGTAAAGTAATTTCACATCTACTCTAGTATGAGCCAGTCCAAGTGCTGGCTAGGAACAGGAGTAGTTAATTGTCATGCTTGCTTCAGTGATTTTCTTCATGAAAATATTTTCAAGTTTGTTTTGTAACCAAATCTGCAACTTACATTCTTTTTTTTTTTTTTCTAATTTAACACCCAGGATAAAACCAATTGTCTACAATGAACTAAAGTAAAATTGCAATCTATAAATATAYGTTTAAACTTTATCTACCACTGCTTTGTAAAGTATATTAAAATAAATAGTTTGTGTTGCAACAGAATATTAATCCCAGAAAATAATTACAAACTTATGCTACAAACTTTCAATTCAAAGTTTTGTCTACCTAAGTAATATCAGAGCAAGTCTATTAGCCCTAGTCACACATACAATACCACACTAAAATGAGAAGATATATGTTAATTGGAGGGCAAAAATGTACTTATACTGTAGCTGGCTTGATTTTAACCTATCTAAATTTAGGCTATACACTGAAAAATCTAGTTAGGACTCTAGTCACCCTCAGCTAGTCAGTGTGAATATGTGGGCATCTCAAGAAGACAATCATTGTGCCTAAAACTAAAATTGCTTTGAGAGCTAACTTTGTCTCTCCATAGAGGGAGCTTGCAAACAGGACACCAGATGAGATGTCTTGATGAAGTGCTTATGGATAGCTCACAAAATGAACGTGAGCCTTGTTCCATCTCCCAGGGCCGCAAGTTTTAACATACACAACTAAAACAAAACCCAATGCAGGCAACGAGTTATTCAACAAAACTAAACTTAGCAACAGTATTTAGTTCCACATTCATACAACTAACTTGCACCTATATGTGAGCTAGGTGGCTTCATAATCAATATAGCCAATATATCAATAGGGAGATATAGTCAGTACTGTCAACAATCTTAAGAATGATCCATTTAATCATAACGTAAGCACCCACGTGGGTCAATTGGATAGCTCTCTAGGATCTGTTAACTAGATTCACTACATGCATCTCCATTAAGTGTAAAGGGAATTTAGATACACCTAGCTCACATACAGACATCTTTAATAAAGACACCTAAAGTTAGGGTGAACTGAATTTGTTAACTTTGTGAAATGGATAGAGTTGACTAATCTTACTGTAAGGGACACTGAAATAGCACATTTTTAATATCTAAAATATAATGGGTCAGATTAACTGGACTGAGAAGCAATGATAAGCATTATCATACTGGACAAGATCTAGATCCAAATAGGGAGGTAAGTGCCTGTTTCCTGTGTAAGTCCCAGACAACAACCCAGATGATCTGTCCTTTAGCAACCCTATAAATTGCTTCAGCTCAGTTAAAACCTTCCTTAGTGGACTGTTGGGGTTTTTTTGTTTGTTTTGGTTGGGTGGGTGGGTTTTTTGTTTTGGTTTGGTTTAGGTTTTTTTTCCTCTTCGTACTCTAATCTATATTCCTGAAATATCCAGGAGACTGGCAAGATAGAGGAATGTCAACCCAAACTTTGCTATTTTCCACGTTTAGGCAAAGAGCCACTCAATAAAATTTGTCAGAAAAATCTATTATGGTCAAACTATAGCTAACTCCATCACAGTGTCTGCAGCAACATCATACTTACATTGCATCTTTTACAAAGCACCTGACTGGTCATAACATATACTTACAAAACAGGAAACCTAAAGAGTTCAAAACTATATCTTATGCCTTTCAGGATAGTGCTCCAACCACTCATATGTGTAATGTTCTGGATGAGCCTCTATCTGGTATTAAATTGGGTTGATGTGTAACTAAATATACAAGATGTAYATTTATATCTGGAAGGCAAGCAGTGAAAAAGAAACTGATTCAGGGATCCAGACATCTCAGGTTGGGATATCTGTAGCTCCATATTATTTTATTTATCTACATGAAAATATAGTACACATCATCGCTCAAGGAGTCTTCTTACGGAGTAAGCTGAACAATGAAAGCAGGCTAACCTTAGAAAGGCCTGCATCATTTTTCAGAAACCAGGCTGGGCTTAAATTTATAGGTCCCACTTTTGCAGATAGTCATGACCTTAAATGAGATTATTACTATGGAAATAAGATAATAGGATCATAAAATGTAGCATCAAGTTCCCAGAATATGTCTGTATAATGGAGTTTCATTTGTTTTTCTATCACCTAAGTTATTCCACACATAATCTGTTTCTAGTCTTTGCCTTCAGCTCATGCTAACATGCTGCCATTTCCTCTTCAAAATGGCATTATATGTAACATTACGTGTTTCAAAAGAAAAAAGTAACAAACTGTAATTACAGCCAGGGAATGTTAATACTAGCAATGCATGATTCAGTATTACAAGAAGAAAAAAGTCTTTTGACATCACAAAAACCTTAAAGTTTTCAAGTTGCTAAAAAAAGGTGGGGATCTTGATGGTATATTTTAACTCCTTTAAAATCCGCTGGGAGTCTCACATAGCTCTGTTCACTTACATGCCATAAAACACAGCATACAATGGAAAAAAAAATCAAATAACTTACACAGGTACATACATGCTTGTGGACAAAAATTTTGATCACAATAGCTTTCCTTATCTGAATAGTATTTATTTGTGTGGAGTTTTACTAATTTTGGTGATGTTATTTCCATGAATTTAAGTTTTACTGGGGACAGAATGCAATCTTCAACCAACATTTTTTGTAAAGAACTGCAAGTTCTTTCAAGGAAAGAAAAAAACCTTGTAAATCATCAAGAGTATTCAGGCTATTCTATTTAGCAACACAGTCTCTACAGGATATTAGAATTCTTGATTCTTGCAGTTTTTAAATTTTGATACTAAATTAAGACTTAATAAAAAGAATAAACTTAGTCTGCACCAGATTCTGATAACCTTTGCAAGAAAGGAGGGAAATTTGACTTAATCAATTCCTCCAAGGGCAACAGTAAAGCAACAGCTATGGAATATAAGTTATGGGATTGAAACTCAGATTTGTCCTATGGTTATAATGGTGGTGTGGCTGGGTATCAGGACTGTGCCTGTGTATGCTTACTTTCTTAAGTCATTAATTCCCTGAGTGGTCTAGGATCCCCCCAGCTAGTAAACTGCATAGATGAGCTAATGGACCTGTCTGATACAGTGAACAGACATGAGACAAGGTGATTGACTGAACTCCAGACCTCCACGATAAACGTTTTGACTGGTGTAGGAACTCTTCTGATGATAGGAATTTTGGGCTGTCCTGCAGATTGTCTCAGGCAGCTCCTGCTTTGCCTAGACCAATCTGAATGTTTCAGTACGTTGAGCAATACCCTGGATAAAATCCCAATGAGCCTTCTCTTCTCCWGGCTAAACAGTCCCAGATCTCTCAGCCTTTCCTCATATGGGAGATGCTCCAGTCCCTTCACTATCCTTGTGGACCTTCTCTCCTGTACTGGGGAGCACAGAACTGGACATAGTACTCCAGATGTGGTCTCACCAGTGCTGAGTGGARGGGAAAGATCACCTCCCTCAACCTGCTGGCAATACTCCTCCTAATGTAGCCCAGGATACCATTAGCTTTCTTTGCAGCAAGAGCACATTGATGGCTTAAGTTCAACTTGATGTCTACTGGGACCCCCAGGTCTTTTCCTGCAAAGTTGATTTCCATATGGATGGCACCCAACATGTATTGGTGCACGGAGTTGTTCCTCCCCAGATACAGGACTTCGCACTTCTCCTTRTTAGACTTCATGAGGTTCCTGTCAGTCCATTTCTTCAGCCTGCATTAAGCATTAAGAAATTTTGAATCTGTCCCATTTAAGAGACATCTAAAAATTTTCAGATTTGGTTCAGGTAGCTAGCTGAGAATCAGTTCAAATCCTCAACACCTTCACTGAACCATTTAACACATCCCTAATGAGAAAAGCTTGCAATCTGCAAGATAAAGTTGCATAACAAACCATTTCAAGTACTTCTGTTTAATCTGTGTTAATTATTCATTATTTTTTGCTGTCCATATTTTTAAACTCTGGTCCTCATTTTAGTTTGTGACCCTTTATTTTTGCTTTGCTGAAGCATACTTAAGTACAGATTTTTTGTACAGTTTTCTGTTTCAGTACTATTTCTACAATTATTATATAGAATTCTATGTAAAGTTGAGCTTAAAGAAAATCTATAAAAAGATGCTGTGGGGTTTTTTCAATATATAGAAGATCAGAAATCAGTTTTTGTATTTTTAGGTCATTGAAAATACTTTTTTTTTTACATTTTTTCCAATTCTTTTGCATATCTGTAAGGCACAGAATATGAAGCAGTTATGGTAAATTTAAAAATGTAATCATGACATAATTAAGCAGATATTTAGGATGAAATAGAGAGTAGACTAGTTAGGCATTGCTGAATCTGGTAGCTGGGTAGAGTCAAGTTTTTTTTCAGCTCCCTGTTCCCAGGTCCCACCAGTAGAGAGGCTAAGCATGTGTTCTCGGTAGGCACACACAAACACATCTATACAATACGCACCTACTTATAAGTACAGCCAGACACACAGTTTAACACAATTGGGAAACATAGCTCTCATGCAAACACAAACAGCACCAACAGCCTTGTTTCATTCTCCTCTACGGCAGTTCAGGATGAAGGTTTGTTAGTGGATCCCTTCGATAACTGGACTTAGGCATTCAGTCTGTCCCTGTATCCTCTTTCTCCCCAGTTGCTGGCATCTTGGCATGTGAGTCACTGGGGCCTGCAGCCACATTCCTGTTCCTGGAAAAAAGGTCTGCTTGCACGCATACACACACACACAGAGACAGGATCCCTCCAATAACAACTCTTCATCAGACAGTTTGTCTATGCAATAATAGGTCCTTGGATCTTCTTGTCTCCAGTTGCCACATGCATGCACACACATATGCAAATGAGTTTCTCAGTTGACCCAACAGCCTCTCCAGTAGTTGACTTGGACCTCCTGGTCCCTCCAGTAGCCCACTTGCAGACTCTCTCAACTCTCCATTATCTGGTCTGGCCCAAACTTATGGCTTCCAAAACTCTTACCCAACTTGCTGGCTAGTCTGGCTTGGTATTTGCTAGTGATCACACACCAATGTATATACCGCCCCTTGCTCCAGTTGCTGGTACCAGAGACACATGGTCCCCTCTGATCCATGATCCCAGTCCATCTGCTGACATATAAACCTCCAGACACACACTCAGATGTACACAGAATATACGAAAGAACACCTCACCCAGGAAAATAGTTAAAAGTGGAGTTCAATATGACAAACTGGCCATCAGGTGCAGACCATGGTCAGGCAAGTGTTCTGACCAGCAGCCTGTTTACACACAGCCATACCCTTTTAACCCTTTGTCCATCAATTTTCCCGTGATTAATCCTTCCCAAACAACCTTGATGCCTTCTTTTCCTTTACTTTGATTCTTTCTCTAAACATCCCATATGTCCTGTGCAATCCCAAAATGCACTTTCCCTGCATCTCATAATGTGTCCCATACCCACTAGGCAGTAACCCTTCTCAGTTTGTAAGGTGATCTGGAGAACCTTTTCCATTTACTCATGGTGATGGGTGTCATCCCTGGCCCATGAGGCTGACCATCACGGAGGAGCAGATTCAGGGTTCTTCTTTCTCTGATTAGGTTTTTAGGGTTTCCCTGCTTGTTATTGTTCCTCTGTGCTTCTTCATGTTTGTGGAGATGAACCTTTTATCATATATCATAACACATTAATGGAATATTTTTGGGCCTGAAAGGGAATCCCTAAATGGGAAAAAGTAAGGCATTAGAAGAATTTTGGCTAAGAATCCCAATCTTCTTGCAGAGGTACCAAGCAAATGCAATGAAGTTTTTCAGTCTTGTGTTGACAAATAATAGCAGCAGATTCCAATATTCTGAAGTAAATTTGGGGATGAAAGTCGATGGAATTAGGGTTTTCTGAGCAGCAATTGAGCAATTAAGACAAGTAATGCTCATGTGATCCCTCCTCTTCTCCATTCCTTCCTTTTCTGCCTCCTGCCCTTCCTATCTATCATTTCTTCCTTTGCCCTGCCTCCCTCTCTTCCATCTCTTCCTCTTCTTTCTTCTCTTATTTTAGTATGGACAATTAAACATTCGATGGTTTTAACATTGGTTTTACCCACTCTGTCTGCCTACACCACTAATTGCCAGCTAAATACCCCCTTCTAATCTCTTCCTCCTCTGAAATGTCTTTTGAGATTTGAGGTTCTGTCCTTAGCATTGAAACAAATTGTTTAATGGATATCAGTTTTACTGAAACACAGCATGGAAGCTATTTTGAAACCTGCTTGCAGATGTTTTTCATGCCTAGTATCAACAATTTTCTAGCTACATCCAAGAACAGGAAAACAGGAATTAGTAAAGATTAAAATCATGTTTTGCAAAGGCTCCCTTGGATATTATTTTATTCGGGGATACAACAAAGTGCAAAGGTAAGTGATAATGTGATATCTAACTGCATTAAAGATTAAAGAAAAGACAAATAAGCAAATCCTCATAATTAATTTACTGTAAGAAAGACAATGACACATATACTTTATAACATAACACAAACAAATGTATAATTTATTTTGTGTATGAAAAGTAAATAGAGCTAAACTGCACACCATAAACATTGTCCAAGTGACTTTTGAACAGTATAAAACACTGAGAAAAGAGAAAATTCAGCCTCAGAGAGGGAATAACATCCAAAACCACAGTGCAGACTGAGAGAATATTCTTTGAATAGACTTTCAGGGCGTGAAGCATATGACATGATTATATTACAATATTATGAATCTGTACAGTCATCTGTTTGTTTCAAAAGAATCATGAATGCATAGTGAGATGGGAAAGAAAATATTTATAATACTTTGATGCACTTCCAGTCCTGAATTTTTTTTCTGACATTTTTCCTTGGCATGTGGACAACTGAAGAGCAACAGTTATAAAACCCTAAATTAGTTCCAAATTCTCCCAAACCCCCTCAAAAAACAATGGTTCATACGTTGCAGCTAGAGGTGCATTCAAACTTTACAGCCTGGGTTTCTAGTTTTCCACAATCACACACCTTCTGGAAAACTCTAGTGCTCTCCTTTTGTACAAATCCTATTTCTCGTATTAATTTCTGGGGAAAAAGTATGTAGTGATGGTCTGGTCGTCAGAAACTGTTTAAAGATTAAGTCTTCAGATGGTTCTCCAGAGTTAGGACAATCTTCTGGGATGCTATGGAACAGGTACCCATACATTCAGTCCTATGGTCAAAATAGACAAAAAGARGGCTTTATAGCATATTATGGAAATATCTATCTTAAATCTCCCGATCTATTAAGATGCTTATGCGAACAAATGTAACCCTCTTTGAACAGTTCCATAAAATACCCTTTAGTGCACTGCCTTTTCCATTTTCTCTCCCTTAAATAGGCTTTCAAAAGGAGATGGCACCAGCTTTTTCTKCATAGCATCCATTAATTATAGCTAAGAAAAATATAAAACAGAATTTCCATTATTTTTCTCTGATTACTATGGATACCCCATAAAAAATTATTGGAAGAGGTCATTAATTTGAAGATATTCATTTAATCCATCTGTGTGTAGGCTACTGTGTGACCTGCAAAATTAAACTTACAAAGCAAAGGGCTAAATTCTATCCTGTAAAGCATGCTAATCATTTCCAGTTGACAGAAATGGGGGGCAGAAACTTTATTTAGTTTTAATCATCTGAAACTTAGTCATACTTGGGCATCTTGACAAAGTAAGTCTTCTGCACTCCTTCCCATGAAGACAGGGCTTTCTTTCCCAGAGAGGCTCAGAATTGTTAATTGTCTTGTGCATCTCTATACCCATAAATATAGAGAGCCTTAATGTCTAGATACCTGTGTTTTGTAGAAGTGATGTTAAATGTGGAGATTCCCATTTAAATATATATTTTGGCAGTACTCTTTCAGTAACATTTTTTTTTTTTAATTGAAGAATGAGTTTTTAAATGGAGATGAAGATGAAATTGATGGAAGTGTTCTGTAACATGCCAACTGCCTTTTACTTATTCTTACAATATAAAAGCAAGTGTTATGAGAGTAAAAAAGCTCTACATTGAGAAACAAACTATCATGTTTAGGAAAAAAAATCCTCTTAGCAGCTTTGAAAATAGTAACTTTAAATACAAGCAAGCTATGAAAGCTSTATATCCTTCCTGAACAGAAAGCTGAAGATATAAAAGATGTGTTTAATAACAAAGAGGTCTTGAGGGCAGGAACCAGACAGGGTGGTAACAGGGACTTTTCATTTGAGTCTGAGAGGAGGAGAAACAATCTGAAATAAGCAATGTCACCCCAGGAAGAATGAACAGCTCTATTAGAGAATTGAGCTTACAGGAGTCAGTGTTAAACAATCAATCAAGGAATTAAATGTGATTATCCATAAAATATCTATTCCTATTGAAATGAATCTACTCCATCTCTGTTTTAGACAAAGTTAGGGATATGAAAATCAGTTATATGATAATCTTGTATAAACTATCCAGACACAATGAATTTTACAGCTAATTAGCCAAAACAGAACGGTGAATTTTTTTTTACTCTCCCTTATACCTTTCTCAAAACTGAACTCCAACATAACTTCAATTTTTTTTGCATACCAGATATAGCTACAAATAGTACAATAGTACAAATTAGTCTAGAAATAAAAATGACCTTTTCACTGCTAAAGTAAATAGTTTTAAAATTTTTTTGTAATTAAGAACAACTTAAATATTTTACATTTACAAAATAAACATAAAGCACTTATTTTATTTTAAAACTATTATTTTGTTTAAAGTGAAACACTCAATGTAGCATTTAGCTGTGCATCCCACCTAGCTTGGGCTTCTTGTCAGTAAATTTTACAAAGTCTTGTACTATTGGGGGAAACCATTCGGTGACAGCAATTAACATCAGGTTGTCTTTTTCTGAAATAACCTATTTTTCTCTGAGGCTGGACTTTTAAAATTTACTTATTATTCTGCTAGTTTGTTTTGGCTTTGCTTTGATTCAGATAATTTCCAAGAAACATCCATCTTTTCTGAAAATTCTAGAGTTAGAGAGAGCAGTCTTCCAGTACCTGCTGTTAAGAGATTTTAAGCTTAAGGTTCATGATAATTAGACTAGCCAGTGGATGTTGGGAAGTCCAAAGTGTGTTCTAGGAACATGCTTCACTTTTTTCATTTTCTACTTAAGTTTTTGCAGTTCCTGAAATACATTATAAGAAAATCTTCAGTAGGTGGGTATCTGGATAGTCATTTAGAAGGTTGAGATAGACTACACTGCCCAATGTATGCGTGCAAGTACAACTGTTATTATTTCCTTAGGTTTTAAGCAAGAACATCATGATAATCCATTGAAGATTTGTTTCTAAAAGCAGTAAAGTCTTGAGACATCTCCAAATAAATGCTTCTGGAAATAAAGTTTTCTCTTCTAAAGACAATTTCCTTAAATACATGACTACATAAGTAGTCATAAACAAAGTTAATATCATTAGGAAAAAACAGAATAAATGTTTATTTTCCTTTTATTTATGAAAAAAAAAATTAAAAGTTTTGCAATTTTCTTGTCTCAGCCACTGAGGCTGTCTCACCTAATATCGCCAAGTAGACACAATACTGAATACAAAGGCAAATATAGTCATCAGTCTCATATACCTACCTAAGTATGTTTCTATTCTGTGTCACCCGTTTTTTAAGAGCCGGATTCATCCGAAAAAGTCATTGCCACCCCTCTGCATGTGCTGCTCTGATGATGTGTACATAGTGTGTTTGACATATTCAGGGCATGCTGGATTTATTCAACTTACACAGACTGTTGGCATCAGCAGCAGATCTGATTTACACCCAACATATTAGATATATTTCATGTATATTGTGCCAGTGATCTGTGTACTATAACATGTTTGACATCTCTGGTTGTCCTGTGGYCTTGTCAAAACTGCAAATTCTGAACAACATGTCAGAAGTCCTCAAGCTCCACTTGAATAAGATTTATTTGTAGAAAGAAAAAGAAATATCTTGGCAAACATAAACATATGGTACGCTGAGTCTTATTTCTTGAAATCTTATTTGCTCATAGAAAATAGTGAAGCTGCAGGACTTTGAGTGTGAATCAGCTTCAGAAGTGTTACCCAGGAAACTCTTCTAGTCAGAATTCATAACTGTTCCATTCTGCTCCTTTCTATTTGAATAGTCCTACTTCACCCTTTCTCCCCACACCACAAACCCAAGACAATATCAAGGCCTAATTTTTTAAAGCACACATGTAGGTAAGGCTTGAAGCTCAAAACAGTTTTAATGCAAATGCAAACATAACTAAGATTTTTTTTTTTATTCATTGTTAAAACATTATGCTTGTATTATTTTTCATTCTTATTATTCTAAAATAACCTATATCTTCTTAATTTTTTTTTACTTCAATACAAGATAACTCTAAATTGTAAAAGTATGTGGAAGGAGAGTATCTGCTTCTTTAAGGGTTCCCAGTCAAAGGAGCCATAAACCAGAAGACACAGAGACAAATCTGACCAGCAAATGATAAGGGAGGTCCTGATAAGAACAAAGCTGGTCAGTGGCATGAATCAGTAGAATCATAGAATCATAGAATCACTAAGGTTGGAAAAGACCTTTAAGATCATCGAGTCCAACCATCAACCCAGTACCCATGCCCACTAAACCATGTCCCGAAGCACCACATCCACACGTTTTTTGAACACCTCCAGGGATGGTGACTCCACCACTTCCCTGGGCAGC
>JASVER010000002.1:13540170-13603720 GCA_030449065.1 Oceanodroma leucorhoa | reverse complement strand
GTCTCTCTTCAAAAATACATATCAAAAAGGGTACTGTATGTTACCTAGATTTATTGGAAAATCAGCTGATAGACAATGACTGCCAACAAGACTTCTGAAGAAACAAGCACAATACTGTCTTTAAGGGGTTATCTGAAGTTATTTGTATGCCATTCCTGAAACTAGATTATATTTAGTTATATCCCAGTCTTATCTAATCTAACAGTGTTTGAGGCTGAATGCCAGGCATTGTTATGGCAAATGAATGCATCACAGCTGTTCAAATACATTTCTGGTTAAACTCTTTTAAACAGAAAAGATGAAAGAAAAATCTACGTGCATATAAAATTGTTGCTTAGATGTGATATTGAGAATTATCATTCAGTTGTTTTCTCCTTTTCTGAATATTTTAATGGATATTGTCTTAATTATTTCTTTAATTAAGAAAGGCCTTTTCTCTGTTTTATTTTTCTTCTAGAACTTGGATATTTAAGTCACTGTTAACTCAGAAATACTAAGAAATTTATTTATTATAATTAATATGTAGCAGCTGACAGCTACAATGAAATGTGAAGTATCTTTTTTCATATTATTTGAAGGAACATCCAGCAAAATAGTGTTAACAAAGTGCTCAACATGCAAAATCTGCCCAGATGTGAATGTGAAATTTCATAGATTTCAGAAGCAGAAAAATTTTACCTATATTTTTCCAGCAAGTTAATTAATCCACTTTTCCTTTTACTATGTGTGATAAAAATGCCTGAAACACACAGGTTACTGGAAATATAGACTGAAATGAGATGTGAAATATCAATCCCTACAGTGAAGAAAGACCTTTGCAATACCTAACCAAAATGCCTTCCTAATTTGATTGTGATCGCTGATACATACTTAGAATGTGTACTTTTCTTCCCAGCCACTTACGCATTATCATATTGTAATTATATTTAAACCATGTTTCCTTAGTTTAGTTATGAGATGACATGTGTGACAGTGACAGCTATGGAAAATAAAAAGCTATATCCCATACATAGTTCCCTCTACACATTAGAATAGTTAGGCTGATAAGGAATGAAGCTGGATTAATTTCATATTTTTTGACAAAGCTATCCTTTTTCTAATGCTACATACCTAAAAATTGATTTTTTAATAATATATTGCCAAGTCATTTCCCAGACAAAAATTAGGCTGACAGATACCTAATTCCTCCRGTCCTCCTTTTCTTTAGTCCTTAGGGCATACATATTATTTTTCTATAAATTCTATAAAGTAACAAGCATTACTTCAAATGTCCTTTTGACTAGTTCTGTTGCTTTAGGGTCAATTTCCTTATGCTTTGCTGTACTGGAGATAACAGAAAATTTTTGTTGCTTGTTCTTTCTTTCTTCTGGCCTACATTCTTATCTTCTTGTCAAAATTATTTGCATGCAGTATATGATTAAAATGAACCTTTTTTTGTTTTTGGTGATGGCTGAAGCAAAAAAAATGTAACAAGCTATTGATGATATTTTCATATCTATTAACTTTTTTCCTTTCCTCTTTTGTAATATATCTGTACTCCTCTTATCTGTTTACCTATATTTAGAACCTTTCCTTCTTAACTCTGTTTTACTAATATACATAATTTTGAATCTCACTCTTTCTAGCTTTATCATCAYTTACTTGATCTATTTCTTCGTACTGATTCTTTATAATGTGACCTTCTTTCTACTTTTGCAATCTCTTTTTGATTTCCAAGTCATTGACTAACTCTCAGTGCACTCACAATGCTATCACACTCTCTTTTATTTCATAATGACAGTTTGCCATTTTCAAGTTAATATACCTCATTAAATAAATTCCAGTTCCCTTCCACTGTTTTAGCCCACAGATTATTTTTTYCAGTGATTCTATAAGCAACGTATTTCGAGTATCAATCTGGTAGTTAATCTATTGACCACATATGTTTTGAAAATATGTGTTTTATTTATTCCAACAGGACTTCAAAATGAACATTCAATTTATAATATTCTCTTCAATATTTTAAAGGGATTTCTTTGTGTTTAAGTATGCTTCTAAGTATAGAAGTAATTGTCTGCTTGGGAACCTGTAGGTTTCAGTGAAACAGTTGACATCCTCAGATGAAAGCCCATACATATGTCTTTTCAAAATGAAGGTATGTTGGAATTGTTAAAACAAAAGATCTTATCTTCTTCAGTTTAAACAGGCAAAAGGATGGTTATAGTGATATTTAATGTATACAGCCATTAACAAAATTGCAGACTCACACACTACTTTTACAGATAACAGTTTAATAATTAAGAATAATCATATACTCATGTCTCAGTGTAGTAATTTTTATAAGAATATATGATAATTTCTAAGAAGAAATCAATTATAGCTTAGCCACTCAAAAGAACAAAGCAAAAATAGATCCTCCATGAAAGATTCATGAACGTAGAAATGACAATACCTAACAACAGTAAGTGCCCCTGGTGTCCCACAAAGCCTCCTTCCACAAAGTGGCAAAGTTACAACTCATGATTTGTCAGTATCCATTCTCTGTTCAAGTGACACATATGGTGGGATTCAGGTTACAGATTAAAACATCTATAATCTATAAAGAATATAGTATATATATATATATACAGGACACATACAGTAATGGTGTCTGCATGTAAGCTAGCCATTTAACCTCTTATTACAGCCAAGACATATAGTTTCAGTACAGTCAACAGTCTAGAAAGCTCGTTAGTAGATTGGATACATGTTCTTGTTTTAGGGAGAGTTGTGTAATTCCACTGACTGTCCTTATTAAATACCAGTGAGTGATGGGAGCTTAACAAACCTAGCTCACACTTACACATCTGTTTTTGATGCTTTACTCTGTAAGTAAAATAAAATTTTTAAGGCTTACTTCATTTCCCAAAGCATAGATGTGTCACACTATCTTAAATATCCTGAGAATTACCACTTCCCTGGATCTACCATTAGTTCTGTGTCATACCTGAAACCTCATGGAAATATCTTTACCAATGTAGAGCATCTCAAACTGTATTGGATGCCCCCCTATGGGTGATTGACTTCACCCGTTACTTATATAGAATTTATGTTTTGCAAAAGTTTTTATCATGCACTGTAATCCCTCCCAGGTTTTCTCTCAAAATTTGGTCAATATATCCTAAATTATTAACCCAGACAATCTGATAATCTGTATATAATTACCATACTCTCTACTGTGTCAGACTTTATTTTGCTTGACAGAATTCCTACAAATTACTAGAACAAAAGTGATCACTTCTTGAACCCTTGTTGATTAATCATTTTCTCTGTCAAGGACCACATATGAACACCCTAGAAGTAGTCAGTAGAGTAGATCTGAGTTTCAGGTGATTGATTTGAGAGTTCATTGGGCTTGATTCTGTTTCCTGTCTAACTGAGCTAACTTTGTGATAAATAACCAACAGGAGTTATAAACTTGGGGGGAAAAAAGGTACCTCAATCTAGGCTATTGAGAGAATGCAAATATTGAACTAAATATTTTTCAGGAAACATCAGGCAGAAAAAATGAAAAGTATTTCAAAATTGCTTTCTTTAATTGAAATTGTTCTATTACAAAAAAAGGCACTTAAGTCCTGTTGTAGTTAACTGGAAATGTTATAACACATCCCTTATTTCCTCTTGTTWTTGAACATGACTCCTGAAAGCACTCTATTACATTATATAAATAGAACTCATTGTCAGAATAAATAATTTTATGGAAAAATTTGCCCCAGAGTAAATTTTTGTAGGTACATTATAAATCTTTGCAAGGCAACATGCTTAGACTCTTTATTGATGGAGCCCCATAAACATATCCAAAATTCAAGATATAGCTTGTAGCATTAAACTTATGAAGTTTTTACAAAAGCATAAAAATAAATCTGTCATTAATGATAAGCAGCATCAAAATGAAAATTTAAAAATACAAAATAGATATTAATGACACATAGCTCATACTTTGTCTTCATTAAAATTATTTTTATTTTCATTTAACAAAAAATAGTCAATTGTAAAGTTATAAGTAACCACCTCTGTGTTTAGTTTGCTCAAATAAAAATCAATATAGCTCTTAACTGGAAACAATATTGTTTTGACACACAGTGTGGCATTCAAATTAGACATTAATCTTTTAATTCTTCCATAAATTAACAGTGGTCATATATATACTACTAAATACATTCTCTGCCTCTGAGTGTGAATGGCACAGTACAGGCCATATAGCTATGCTTTATTGCCTTTCAAACTGGGGCGGCTCTTGTCAAACTGGTTAGTACTAATGGTTCCTGCCCATGTCAAGCCCTGAACTGTGCCCAGGTGGTTTTTGGGAAAGTGGTGTTAGACCCAGGTTAACCCATGCTGGGATTATACTAAAATTTAACAGTAAGGACAATAAAATGCCAACACAGTGGCATTTGCCTTCTTTACTTTAAATACCATAGATACAGCTATGATGTACCCGAAGACTCTCATTCAGTAAGGTAAATCTAAAAATACTCCCATTAAATTTAAGGGTACTCATCAAGTTCTTAAAGTTATGTACTTAAACTTCTTGTTAGATGAATGCCATAAATGCAAAGAAACCAGTTTCATCACATTAGGAAATGTAATCTGTTTCAAGTAATCTCATAATCCGAARAAAACAGTATAGCATAGGATCTGAAGTTAACATACAGCTAGAAAAAGATTACTGGATAGATCATGACTATCTGACATTTTCCAACAAATGATAAAGATAGTGGTGAAGAGATGGACGATGCCCTTTGTTTGAATTTTAAGAACTGTGCTTGGATAACATGTAACAATGTTTCTGTTATTGTCTGTGGCAATATCAGTATATTAAAAAAAAAGATTAAAAAAAAAGATGAGTTTGTATGCTACAGTGAGAAATCAAAGGAAGAATCACTAGAAAATGTTAGAATCTTTTAAGTAGGAAAGAGAGAAGGCTTGAGAATCCTTAAAGGAAACAACAATTTGAAGTAAAGTATCATTGAACAAGTAACAAGGCTGATATTTACATGTTTTTATTTAAGAAAAAAAGAGGTATATTTTTTTTTCTTCTCTCTTCCCTGAAATAGAAGCAATCAGACAGCAAAAACCCTATATAAAAATATCCAAATCAGAAATCAAAAAAAATCCAAGATAAAATTAAAAGCCCTGAAGACCTAAGAACTGCACACTTCTTCCAGCCCAGTGTTCGCTCTGATAGTTAGGATTCCTAAATGATATGGAAGGGAAGCGATGTTTCTTCTCTGTCCTGATCAGCTTCAGTCTCTGCATCTTTTCCTTTTGCCTTCAGTGATATTTAAGGCAAGTGGAGTATGTCTTTCCTAGCTAATTTCTAAAGAAATTTAGGCAAAAAAGAGCTTGGACAAGGAAAACCCCCCAGTGAGAAGCAGAGGAAAACAGTAAAAAGAAAGGCAGAAAAAACTTCTTTTTTACATCTTATTCCTTGTAGCAGATCTAACATTCTGCAAGCAAGAGACCACCCTGTCAAGCAGAATTATTTTGAGCTGAGTTACTACTTAGTTTGACATATATCTCAACTGAAAATTTGAGGGAGAAAGAACTTGTATGAAATGTTTAACAAATAAATCGTATAATATAAAAAGAGTTTTGAAAACGTTTTATTTTAATAGGGTTTTTTTTGTCCAGCATTAGCAGAAAACATTTCAAAATATATTAGTAATCTTTATAAGTGGATAATGATCAGGACCTGCTTGAAATCTTGTAGTGGTTTAACCCCAGCCGGCAACTAAGCACCACACAGCCGCTCGCTCACTCTCCCCCGGGTGGGACAGGGGAGAGAATCAGAAGGATAAAAGTGAGAAAACTCGTGGGTTGAGATAAAGACAGTTTAATAGGGAAAGCAAAAGCCGCGCACGCAAGCAAAGCAAAACAAGGAATTCCTTCACTACTTCCCATGGGCAGGCAGGTGTTGAGCCATCCCCAGGAAAGCAGGGCTCCATCACGCGTAACGGTTACTTGGGAAGACAAACGCCATCACCCCGAACGTCCCCCACTTCCTTCTTCTTCCCCCAGCCTTATATGCTGAGCATGACATCATATGGTATGGAATACCCCATTGGCCAGCTGGCCTAGCTGTCCCGGCTATGCTCCCTCCCAGCTTCTTGTGCACCTCACAGAGCATGTGAGCTGAAAAKTCCTTGGGACGTAGACTACCTAGCAACAACTAAAAACATTAGTGTGTTATCAACATTCTTCTTATACTAAATCCAAAACATAGCACTATACCAACTACTAGAAAGAAAATTAGTTCTATCCCAGCCAAAACCAGGACAAATCTGTAGTTTAAAAAAGGATTATCAGTTTTTCTCATGTACCTGATACTTATTCTGCCACTTTTGAAACCTAAAAAACCTCATTGTTTTAATATTCCTATTGTTATTTTCACAGAACATTCTTGAGAGAACAAGGACTTAGCATCTCCAATACAATAGTCAGAAAGGTCTATTCCAATATTCTTTCTATACAGAGTGGCTGTAGAAGAAATATGACAAAGCAAAACCTGATGTTAATTACCCTGTTTTAAACTACTTTTCCAAACACATAATGCCAAAACAGTATTTTCTACTTCATTACTGTTATGACCATCACATACTTTTTTCTAAATGTTTCTGTAACCTCATGTGTGAATTTCCTAAGACACTGATGCCTGCTCATCTTGGCAGCCTTTTTGCATTAATTTCTGTCTATTGTAGAAGAGAGACACATTGTTTTTCTGGTTCAGTTAAAGTTAAGGATAATCCCTAATCTCTCCAGTTATAACAGTGGGTTGCAGATCAGACCTATGTGTCAAAATAACGTGATTTTTCAGGAGAATGTGGAAAAATCATTTTAGTGCAATTTACATGTTTAGTATTAATCACATGATTAAAAATTCAGTCCATCAGGCCTATTGATAGAAAACTTGTGCCATGTTCATCCCTTGCAAACTGAAGATATCACAGAGCAATGATTTGTGCATGTGAAAACAGTAGTTCCTGCAACAGTACCCCAAGCCTTAAGATATTTTAATGAACAGGTGGTATACACATTAATTAATGTTGTCCATTATCACTTCAACATCAACATGCATAACATTTTATTATTTTAAACAAAATAAAATGTAAAACATTATTAAAATTATTGGGTCCATTTATTTCTTTTTCAGTAAAACTTTTGTTTCTCATCTTATTTTTCTCCTCACAGCTATTTTTCAGTATGAGAAAAAAGACTCTTTGAAGTGATGTCAGCACATCTTATATCTTCAGACAAAACCCAGAAGCAATCAGCCCGACATGAGCAATTGCCTCTTGTTTATTATTAAAGTATCATTTTAACCTTTCTCATATCCCTACTCAGAGTCATTYCCCCCCCCCTGTAATTTTTAAAAAATAATTCATTTTAAAATTAGGTAAAATGTTTCATCCTGTCCTGCTGTCCCTCCACTCTTTCATATTTCTTTTACTTTGTGTTCTCTCCTTAAGGGCTTTAACTTTCTGTGTGGCCATACATATATAAAAGCTTATAAGTGCACACTTTGTTACTTGATTATTTAATACATAGGCCCTGCTTTAGAAAGCCATGTTCTGCACATACTTCAAAGACTGTTAAAGCATACACACCTAAAAACTGGAGCATCATTCCTGGTTTACACAATACCAATCAGTTACATGATAATGAGAACAAAAGCAGTATTTCAATGTGTTTATATTTTCTCTGAAAATAATTATCTTACTAATATGATGAAAGAAAAATAATATTAAAACATTCTGATGTACTCATTGACAGAACTAGGACAAACTGCCACAATAAATTTGGCCTAATTATGTCATTTTGCCTCTTGCCGTGACTAGCCCTAGCCATTAGGGTAAAAAAATATGGCATTGTATAGGTTGAACAGACCAGACAGAAAAACTGTTTAACTGACTATGTCTCTAATTTATTCAAACAATAAATACATGCATACTTGATTTCAGTGAAGTTAAGCAGTTGTATGTTGTTATATACAAACTTAAATGCACAGATAACTTTTTAATGGCACCTAGAGCTTCCATAAAGCTTTTAGGTACTGAGAAAATTCCCCTGTCAAGTCCTTTTGTGCAGGTTGTGTAGAATCTTTCTTCAGATTTTTTTTTTTTCTTGAAGTTTCTTGGGACATTTTGCAGTACTTATTAGTGAAATACCCAACTCTGAAATCATTAAAAAAAGGTTGAGGTACATGAACATACTTGAGGTTCATGGAAGCCATCACAATGATTGGGGACATTATTTCAAATAAAAGGGTGTCAGTTCCTCCCTGTGACTGGAGCTCCCCAAAACTCGAAAGAGACAACTCCTTTCCTTCAGAGACTACCATAGGAGATGGGTCTTAGAAGGAGAGGATTCAAACCTGCATCTTTAACCTTCCAGGTATATTACTAGGTTGCCTAGTACTGTGTCCAGTCCAGTCTTGAAAACCTCTAAGAATAGAAAATCCACAACCTTTATAGACAACTTGTTCCACTTCTTGACTGTCCTCATGGTGGAAAAGTCTGTTCTTATATCCCATATGAACACTTGCTGTCACAATTTATGACCATTAGCTCTTTTCTGCAGTGCACATAAGGAGTCCCTCTCCAACTTGTTTATGACCACCACATAGATATTGGGAGGCTGCTCTTAGGTGACCCAAAACCCATCTTTTCTCCAGGCTGAACAAGTGCTGGTGCCTCAGCTTCTCCTCCAGGCCAAGTGCTCCAGCCCTGACAATCACAGAATCAAAGTATACTTGAGGTTGGAAGGCACCTCAGGAGGTCATCTGGTCCAATGCCCCTGCTTGAGCAGAGCCACCTAGAGCAGGATGCTCAGCACCATGTCCAGACAGCTTTTGAGTATCTCCAAGGAGGAAAACTTCACAGCCTCTTTGGGCAATCTGTGCCAATGCTCAGTCACCATCAGTAAAAAAAGTGCTTCCTGATGTTCAGATGGAACCTCCTGTGTTTCAGTTTGTGCCCATTGCCCGTGGTCCTGTCACTGGGCACTACTGAAAAAAGCCTGGGTCTGTCCTCTTTTCACTCTCCCTTCAGGTGTTATAGACATTGATGAGATCCCCCCTGAGGCCATTTGGGCAGAGTTCATACCAACAGAGGTAGTCGTTCTGCTGCTCTGTGTTCTCTTCTACAGCTATAGGAATGAACTGCCTCTGTTCTGATCAGATCTAAATTGTATTCCAGGCTAACAGTCTCAGCTCTCTCAGCCTTTCCTCATAGAGGTGCTCCAGTCCCTTCACCATCTTTCTGGCCCTTCGTTGGACTCTCTCCCGTAGCTGCATATCTCTTTTGTACTGGGGAGCCAAAAACTGGACACAGTACTCCAGGTGTGGTCTCACCAGTGCTCATCAGAGGTGAAGGATCACGTCCTTCACCTCTGTGATTCTCCCCCTCTACTCTATTCTCATGAGACCCACCTGGAGCACTTCATCCAGCTCTGGGTCTCCCAGCACAAGAGACATGGACCTGTTAGAGAGGGTCCAGAGGAGGTCCATGAAAATGGTCAGAGAGATGGAACACCTCTCCTATGAAGAAAGGCTGAGAGAGTTGGGATTGTTAAGCCTGGAGAAGAGAAGGCTCTGGAGAGACCTTATTGTGGCCTTTAATACTTAAAGGGGGCTTGTAAGAAAGATGGAGAGAGATTTTTTACCAGGGCCTGTAGTGATAGGACACAGGGTAGTGGTTTTAAACTGAGAGAGGGTAGATTTAGATTGTACATAAGGAAGAAATTGATTACGATGAGGGTGGTGAGACACTGGAACAGGTTGTCCAGAGAAGCTGTGGATGCCCCATTATTGGAAGTGTTCAAGGTCAAGTTGGATGGGGCTTTGATCAACCTCATCTAGTAAAAGATGTCCCTGCCCATGGCAGGGAAGTTGGACCAGATGAACTTTAAAGGTCCCTTCCAACCCAAATCATTTATGATTCTATGATTCTATGATCTTACGAGAAACAGTGTCGAAAGCCTCACTGAAATCAAGGTAGACAGTATTCACTGCTCTTCCATTTCATCCACCAGACCAGTCATTTCATCATAGAAGTTTATCAGGTTGGTCAAGCATGACTTTCCCCTGGTGAATCCATGCTGACCACTCCTTATCACTGTCTTGTCCTTCATATGCCTTTTTGGAAGACAGCGGTGAGATTTGCTTTCTTTGAGTTCTCTGGCACTTCTCCCAATAGTCATGATTGTTTGAAGATATCAGGAGAGGCCTTGCAGCCAGCTCCCTCAGCACTTGTGGGTGCTCCCCATCAGGGCCCGTGGACTTACGTATAACCAGTTTGCTTAARTATTCCCTGATCTGATCCTTTTCCACCCAGGATACAGACTTCCCCCCTGGTCTCTGGGGCCTTTGATTCCTGAAGACCAGTCTTACTAGTAAAGGCTGAGGCAAAGAAGCCGTTCAGGACCTCAGCCTTTTCCATATCCTATGTCACCAAGTTCCCTGACTCATTCAGGAGCAGGCCCACATTTTCCCTAGCCTTCCTTTTTCTACTTAATGTACTTACAGAAGCCCTTCTTGTTGCCCTTGATTTCCCTTGCCAGATTCAACTCCAGGTTTTGTTTTTCCTAACCATTCCTCTGCATGCTCAGACAGTATTTTTCTTTTCCTCCCAGGTTACCTGTGCCTGCTTCCACTTTCTGTATACTTTTTTTGTGTTGAGTTTTTCCAGGAATTTATTGTTCATCCATGCAGGCCTCCTGGCATTTTTGCCTGACTTCCAGCTGTTTGAGGTGGAGTGTTCATAAGCTTGAAGGCAGTGATCTTTGAGTATTGACCAGCTTTCTTGGATCCCTCTTCCATCCAGGGGACTATCTCATGAGACTCTTTCAAACAAATCCCTGAAGAGGCTAAAGTTTGCTCTCCTGAAGTCCAGGCTTGTAATCTTGTTTTTTGACCTACTTCCTCCTCTCAGGATCCTGAACTCCACTATCTCATGGTCACTGCAGTCAAGGCTTTCTTAGACTTTCACATTCCCAGTGAGCCCTTCCTGGTATGTAAGTATGAAGTCCAGCAGAGCACCTCTTCTTGTTGAGAGGAGACCCACCATCCTGGCCTTTGGTGAACTTGCTCCAGTTTATTGATACCTTTTCTGTACTCGGGGTCCAGTACAGTCACATTTTGCTGATCAATTTACTTGACAATTTACAAGCTAATCTTGTGCTTCAGTAGAGCTGGGAGTCCATTATAGYTGAGCAATACTTTGGGTTGAATACAAAAAAATGTGCTCATTGAAGAGCCATTTAGGAAGACAATACAAATTCAGAGTTAATTCTGAAGATGGAGAAGTCCCCCTTCTACAGGCATCTGATAGCAGTGTTAGAGCCACCAGAATATTAGAAACTTTTCATAGTCCGATTTTGTAGATTCTTGCTAAAGGCTTACATTCCAGAAGAACACATAAAACATCATGCCATCATCTATTTTGAGTAAATCTTGTATTAATGCCATTTAAGTTTACAAAAAATACACAAGTTATTCAGTACTAGTGTTAGAATCAGGAAATTTTTTTTACAAGTTATATCCTAATCACAAGCTTCTAGATGTGTGTGCTGTATTTGGCTATCTAATGTCTGAAACAGCTTCAAGACATAAGATTGAGATAGGCTGTCTTAAAGGCTGCATATAATTTTCATTTCAATGATGAAGAATATTTGAAAACCTGTTCTGAAGCTGACAAAAGCAAATTTATACATAGTTCAGTTATGTAAACAAGTATCCTAATCACTGGGCTGTTGAATAAAAAGAAAAGAAAAAAATAATCACAAAGAAACAAACAAAATCAACAAGGTGAAGTTATCAACTATTTGCACAAATAAAAAACCCATCTCTGCAGGCTAGATTACAGGACTAGATACTGAAGTTACATTTAGCATTTGTTAGCATCTATTATATGTGCTGTAGGCAAAGTGGTAATTTAAAGATAGCTTTGCAGGAATTAGTTTGCCTATAAATATAAATTATTGTTGCTTTTTCTGTCTCAGCTTCTACTCTTCACCCAACATAAATCAGTTCACTTACAAACAACTGAAAATTTTGAGGAATAGAACGGAGATCTATGACTGGATAAATATAGATACATTCCCTAATATCTGACTAAAGAGACTGGTAAGTAGCACTTTTGACTCACAATTCTTGGTGAAGCTGCAAAAGTAACAGGTGAAAAGTTTTGGGGTTTTTTCCTTTTTTTTTTTTTTTTTAAAATCACTGTTAAAGATTTTAAGCTTTGTAAGAGCTTTACAGTTTTATTTCCCTGTTGTCTTCTTACTTCCTGACCTATTCTTTCTCCTAATTATTAACATAGTGCTTTTGCAACCCCATTTCACAAACACCTACTTATGACACTTCCTAACTTAGGAGATGTTCTTGATTCTTTTCCAGGTCAGGGAAGGTGCCAACCATAATGCCCAAGTTTAGTGTTCTTTTAACAATAGTACGTGTAGTAATTCCTGACAGTAGGCACTGATGTATGGACTGTAAGAGGTTGTTGACAAATGTCAAGGCTTTGAAAGAATTACTTCAATTACTTTGTATTTCTCACCTTCACCAGAAGACATGATAGATTTCAACATAATGTATGTGTTCAAAAGCATTCCTTTTCCTGTAGTTTTCTGTCTTGAAATGCTAAAAAAGTCAGCACTGTCTCAAAAATATTTAAGTTAAAATAGGATAATTTTTATTTCAACATATTGAACTGTAGCAAAGAACAAAGTTGGTTTTTTTTTTATGGAGTAGGTGCATAGCAAAAGCACACATACAAGCCACACCTGCCCTTATTTTGATTAATGTAAATTACCATGCAGCTTGGGAAAAACAAAAAATATGTTAGATATTATTAAAATAAACATTATCACTCTATATTTTACAGAATAATTTATAATGTTATCCATGCTGTGATATATTAATGTTCTAAGATTTCCATAGCTTTGAACAGAGATAATATCTCCCACTGAAATAAAAATTTAAGTGCCAGAATCTGAACTCATTTGTATCACCATGTATTAAAAATAGTGGTTAAAATCACTTGACAGGTGTCAGAACCCGTGCTTCACTCTATCAAAGTGTATTATTAATTGTACTAGCATAATGATGATACAAACCAGGTAGTAATTTCTGAAAATAATACTACTATCTTTCTTCTTTGAATCCTTCTGACGTAATTGTCCATTGAACACTGATATTCTACTACAGTATTTCCTCAGTTCACATACTCTACTTTCCTGAAGCCATGTGAAGCAGAACATTTCAGAGTTGAAAGTGCATCTTGGATATCAATGCAGGACCTGTCTTAGAGGCTCTAGAAATAAATTATAAAAAACCATAAAAATTTCCCTAGCACAATTTTAGAAAAGCACTGGACATGACTAGCAGTTTTGCTATTTTTTTGAGTTGGCTGCTTAAATTTCAGCCTCTTGCTTAAGGTTATGTGAAACTACTAGCTTTTCCTTAAGCCATTCTAAAGTCCCAGCTCTTCCCCATCTACACTGTGAGGAGTTTAGAGGACCTAAATCATCCTTGCAAATTCCATTTTTGGAGCTGAGCCAGTAGCTTTCAGATATTGAAAAATAATACTCGTAGTGCCTAATGTTCTTTTGCCTATATCTATACTGCTAAATTAGAAAGGGCCATTGAGTGAATTCAGGCTCAGAGTGATTGAGCACATTTCTACATTGTTAATGTACTTGCTATTCACTGCTACTGGCAGAACTCTACTCTAGAAGGAAGTAGCCCTGAATAGTTAGTGTGAGAACTGGTTAGTTCCATTTCAGACTATCTCTGCCTACTAGCAGTCCAGACATGACTTGTATTGAATCTAGATCCTAACAGTTCTTTTTATTTTTCCTTTTATTTTTTTTTCTTTTTTCTTCTTTCTGCAGCAACATAACACATTTATTCATCTGTTGATTTGTGATCATGTAAAACATTGTCTTTAGCATGTTTGAAGGAAATTACAAGCCTGGAAACAGGTTATTTTTTATCATGTTAGCGCTGTCTTACTGCATAAGGTGCTAGCAATAAATTAATTAGAAATACTCAAAGGTTGGCCATAAAACATATAAATACCTGATGAAAACAGTATTGACTTGCCTGGCATTAAGAAATGGAAACTGAAAATTCATATCACTGTGCCATGGAAAGTATGCTGTTACTATATCAACATTTCTAAAACCAATGTACTGTGGGAAGATAAGGTTTAAAAAACTCATCCTTTCAAAAACAAAATATATTAAGCTTGATTAAACTCCTTGGAGTAAGGGCACAAACAATTGTGCCTGTGGTTCCAATCATGGCTCAAAAGATTTGCATTATTCACACTACTAGTCCCATTGACTTCAGTGATATTATTCACATGAGTAAGATAAACAGATTCGGCTCTTGGTTTTTCAAGCTTAGTCAAAAATTATCATTATTGGCAAATATTTGAGGACTTTGACCACTGAGACATGTACTGTAACTTCAGTTACATCTGTTCAGCTGAATGAAATTAATGAAAATGCACTGATAAAAGGAAAGAATTTACTCTTGATTGCAAAAGCTGGCCACTTTTTTTTTCCCCACTTCTGCTGACTGAATCTGCAGAATATGACTGTGAGGAAAAAAGAAAATACTTGAGATGAATTCTTTGAACATAAACTGTAATGGAGCTGAAGAGTTAAAAACGTGGCTAATTTTGTGTCTGAACAGTTATAACAATTTCAGGCTGACTTTATGTCCTTTATTGAATATTTAAGAGGAATATTGTAACGGTTATGGTAGGAGTAGGTAGTAGGGAAGAGACTGAATATGAGTAAATATATTCAAAGATTATTTGCTTTTTAACACTGGCAAAAGAGTTGGCATTAAGGCCTATAAGTCATTTTAAAATGGATTACAAGAGGTTATAAGGAATACTGGTATAGCATAATCAACAATCCTGCACAGGCACCAGAAAAGAGTGGGAACCCAAAACAGTAGGTCTTTTTCATCTCTAAAATCTCTGATTCTCTGGCATAGTTACATAATTACAATTATGTACAATTACATAATGTATAATTAAAATTATGTATAATTGTAAGTGCATGTGTGTAATTACAATTATGCATAATTACATAATTATAATAACATTCATGTTTCTGAAGATCTAGCATCAGTTCAATTGCAATGAATTCTGTTTCTTTATTAAGTAGAAGGAAAAAGAGTACAGTCATCATGCAATAGGATGTAAATCCAAACTAGCCACATTAAAAGAAAGAAAAAACTTCCACAGTTAAGAAAAATCATAGAGTAATACAGAACAATTCTTTTAATATTGAGATATATGAAAAAAGATAAATGTCATTCATTCAGTCCAAGGTGAGGAGGGACAAAATGCTTAGAAACTTCCTTTGGCCATTTCCCCCCCACCCCCCTTTTTTTTTTAAATCTATAGACATACATTTTCAGTCTTCAATATATGAAAATACATAGACAAAAACTTACAAAAGATGCCCCGTACATGAAGATTATTTTCATTAGCAATTACTYCTTTTGATCAAAAAAAAAAGAAAATAAGAAGTAAATATCAAAGATCTTTTGGTCCAGTTAAGGCTTTGTATCCAATATTATTTAACTGGCTGAAGTGCTACTTTATTAAAGACTATTATTTTGAGGTTCAACTTAAAGAATTTGATTTGAACTTAAATCACTTGATTCTGGAAAGAATACACGATTATCTAAATTTTCAAGTCAAGCTGATCCTCAAGTATCTTTTTTTTCACCATATTTCTAGACAAAAATTCTAGAAGTTGAACATTTTGGTTAAAATACATAAAATCCAAAAGCTTGGGGGGGGGGGGTGTTGGAACAACAACAAACCAAAAAAAGGCTGTTTCTTGATATGTTTCGATGACATAATTTTATTTTCTGGATAAAAGAAGTAATTTTTAAAAGAGTTCATCTGAAATTAATTTTTAACTTTAAACCGCTCGAGATAAGCTTAATGAATAAAAATCCAATTTGTGACTGTTGTCTAACCACAGACACCTAATGTCATTTGAGGCATGCTGTCATATCCAGGACATCCACCTGGTATGGGCAGATATGGCAAAGGACCTAGGAGACATTAATGCCCTTCTGCATTGGCAGCTAGAGGTCAGGCATCTCAAATGGCATTAGATGCCTTTAGTTAGGCAGCTGAAACAGTCTTGTGGAATTGTGTTTCATCTATATATTTATTTTTGATAGATCAACACCAATGTTTTCTGAAACTGTATGAGACACTCACAGCCATCCACAGGAGGTGGAGATCCACCAATCTCAATATGCATCCAAGTGTAATTAAATTTCCATCTAAAATACAATCCCGGCAATAGTTTTGTACACTTTCTATGTCATATTATTGAATTAACACAGGTAAGTTACTTACATTGGCAGTTTTTTCAGGTTGGGTTTTGTTGTTGTTTTATTTTTTTTTAACTTCAAAAAAATCATTTAGGATTTGCCATGGCATGCCAGATTTTTTTTAATAATTGTTCATAGTTTTCATTGAAGAATCGTACTTAACACTCCCATGCAGTCTTTCGACTTTTGCCACTCTGAGAAGGGATTCAAAGGAAGGAAAAGAAAAAAACAAATTTAGACTTYACAAACAAAATTTCACACTATACCATAACACAGTCTTTAATTTAGTGCAGCTACTTCAGTGTTATAATGCCATTTTATTCTATGTTTTGTTCCTTTCCATTAATTTGCTCTGAGCAGCCTTTGAAGATCAGACATGACTTCACTTGTGTTACAAATTAGTGCCATAGAACTTATAACACTCTTTTTCTTTTCGTCTATAGAATAAGCAAAAGTGATAATTCCCTTACCAAGAATATACACACATATATTAAGATTCTGTTATATGAAAAAGAATAAGAACATCTCTTCTTTTTATTTTGATCTAATATCTGGGTGTATGGATGTACTCTTTTTAGGCAAAGAGAAGAGGCAAGAAGAGGTGAAAAGAGACTAGAAATTATTACCAATTTTCAAACTCTTTGTTTTAATTACCAAAATTACTTATTAGAACTCATTATAACCCATTCTGTAACAAATAAAACAAAACACATACATCTTTCCATGTTTAGAGAGGTGAATCCCACATTCTCATACATATAGAATCATAGAATCATGGAATCATTAAGGTTGGAAAAGACCTTTAAGATCATCAAGTCCAACTGTCGACCCAAAACCACCATGACCACTAAACCATGACCTGAAGCGCCACATCTACACAGTTTTTGAACACCTCTAGGGATGGTGACTCCACCACTTCCCTGGGCAGCCTGTTCCAAGGCTTGACTACCCTTTTGGAGAAGAAGTTTTTCCTAATGTCCAATCTAAACCTCCCCTGGTGCAACTTGAGGCCATTTCCTCTCGTCCTGTCACTAGTTACTTGGRAGAAGAGACCAACACCCACCTCACTACAACCTCCTTTCAGGTAGTTGTAGGGAGCGAGAAGGTCTCCCCTCAGCCTCCTTTTCTCCAGGCTAAACAACCCCAGCTCCCTCAGCCGCTCCTCAAAAGACTTGTGCTCTAAACCCTTCACCAGCTTCGTTACCCTTCTCAGGAGACACTCCAGCACCTCAGTGTCCTTCTGGTAGTGAGGGGCCCAAAACTGAACACAGGATTCGAGGTGCGGCCTCACCAGTGCCGAGTACAGGGGCACAATSACCTCCCTACTGCTGCTGGCCACACTGTTTCTGATATAAGCCAGGATGCTGTTGGCCTTCTTGGTCACCTGGGCACACTGCCGGCTCATGTTCAGCTGGCTGTCAACGTGAGCCCCCAGGTCCTTTTCTGCTGGGCAGCTTTTCAGCCACTCTTCCCCAAGCCTGTAGCGTTACCTGGGGTTGTTGTGACCCAAGTGCAGGACCTGGCACTTGGCCTTGTTGAACCTCATGCAGTTGGCCTCGGCCCATCAATCCAGCCTGTCCAGATCCCTCTGCAGAGCCTTCCTACCCTCAGGCAGATCAACACTCCCACCCAACTTGGTGACATCTGCAAACTTACTGAGGGTGCACTCGATCCCCTCGTCCAGATCATTGGTAAAGATATTAAACAAGACTGGTCCCAAAACTGAGCCCTGGGGAACACCACTCGTGACCAGCCACCAACCAGATTTGAATCCTTTCACCACAACTCTCTGGGCTCGGCCGTCCAGCCAGTTTTTTACCCAGCGAAGAGTACACCTGTCCAAGCCATGAGCCACCAGCTTCTCCATGGGAATGCTGTGGGAGACAGTGTCAAAGGCCTTACTAAAGTCCAGGTAGACCACATCCACAGACTTCCCCTCATCCACTAGGCAGGTCACCTGGTCACAGAAGGAGATCAGGTTGGTAAAGCAGGACCTGCCTTTCATGAACCCATGCTGGCTGGGCCCCATCCCCTGGTTGTCCTGCACCTGCCTCGTGAGTGCCCTCAAGATGAACTGCTCCATAATCTTCCCCAGCACCAAGGTCAGGCTGACAGGCCTGTAGTTCTCTGGACCTCCCTTCTGGCCCGTCTTGTAGATGGGCGTCACATTGGCAAGCCTCCAGTCATCCAGGACCTCCCCCGTTAACCAGGACCRGTGATAAATGATGGAGAGTGGCTTGGCAAGCTCCTCCGCCAGCTCCCTCAGTACTCTTGGGTGGATCCCATCCAGCCCCATAGACTTGTGAGTGTCCAGGTGGCGTAGCAGGTTGTTAACCACTTTCTAATGCAAAAGACTGATCCCCTTTTGATCATTCCTGAATTAGTTATTTATGTTGGCCCGCTGTTAAAAGTAGCTTTCCAAAGTTGATCCCAAATACCCAGTGGCACAAGTCCAATCAATGCAAGCCATAGTTCTTTTTTATTTAATCATTTATAGACGGTTTCATTATTTTTACATGTTGAACACCATGTACCTCATATACTTGTAAACTGGCTAATTACATTATACATATGCTGAGCACACACTCAAATGCCAATCACTAACAGTATTTTTTATTAATTCCCTGTTATATATCTCAGATTGTCAGTTTGGACATTTTCTGTTTTCTTTCTAAAATATCAGAGCTGTCCTGTGTAGGCTTTGTTAATTTTGATTGACTTCATGCATCCATCTCATTTAGTCTATTATTTAGCTACTAGTTAGTCATAGATACATCTATGCTTTTTACGCCAGTTATCTGATTGGGAAATATTTTTTTTTTTTTTTTTTTTAGCCTGTATTTTTGAGGTCATGGTGGGATGAAATGTAAGAATACCTTCTGGCTCAGCTGGATTCAGAACTGAATGTGTCCATTCACGATGCAACAAAGTCCCAATCAAAAGGTTCACAAATAGTTTCAAGGGTAAAAAGTTCTCATAGCCTTGTGACTTTGTCAGATCAATATGAAAAGTAATGAAACATAAACAAGAGAAGCATACGTGCAGTGATACAGAACCTCATACCCTTTCTCACAGTTATACACCCAGTGCAGTGAAACTGAGGAAAGTGAAGGGAAAACTAAAAGTTAAGGCTGTAGCAGAAAATAAGAGAGGCAAGAAAAAATGGAAGAGTTGGAAAAAACGGAAAAATGGGAAAATGAAAAAAATAATGCTTGTATCCTAGGGCTGAGTTACAATGGATAAGTGAATGCAATGGTTTTATTTGCTTATTCTGTCCTTTTTTTTTTTTTCCCATAGCCACTCATGCAGAACAAAACGAGAAGTATATAATAGGATTTAAATGCTATCATTTTGAAATCAGAAAAAAAAAAAAAAAAGTAAAAGAAAAGACAGGCAGTGTCTTACGTTGGGTTTTGGAATTCTTTTGAGTGGACAAGGATTCTTTATTCTGATTTAATAAAACCATCAAAACCAGATAAGGCTAGTAGTTTCCCTTTACCTCATTACAAACATTCTTTTAATTCTTACTACAGTTGGTATTGCAATATCATTAAAAGACATTAAAGAATTCCTGTTCTCATGTATTTTTTCTAACCTGTTATGTTGTGGTAGGTTGACCTTGGCCAGCTGCTCTCTCACTCCTCCCCCTCAACAGGACAGGGGAGAAAATAAGATGAAAAAGTTTGAGTGCTGCAATAAACACAGGGAGTTCACTTACCAATTGCTGTCATTGGTAAAAGACACTCAGCTTAGGGAAAAATAGTTTAATTAATGGCCAATTAAAAATAGAGTTGGACGGTGAGAAACAAAGACAAAACCAAAACCACCTTCTTCCCACCTATCTTCTCCCCAACTTCATTCTTTCATTTCCTACTCTTCTACCTCCTCCCCACCCTGGAGCATCTCCTCCCCTCTCCTTCCTTCTTCTCTCACCTTAGTGACTGCAGGGCTGTTTCTCACACCTATTTTTTTGTCACTCCTCACACACTACTGGGCAGCATGTTGCCCTTTCTTAAATACATTTTCCCTGAGGCGCCACCATCTTGGCTGAGGGGCTCAGCCGTGCCCTGGGGTGGGTCCACTGTAGCTGGCTGGAACTGGCTGTGTCGGGCACAGGGCAGCCCCGTCCTCTCCTCATAGAAGCCACCCCTGCAGCCCCCCTGCTACCAAAACCTTGCCACATAAACCCAATACATATGTGTGTCATTTCTTGATGTCCTTCGTATATATCAGATGATGTGACTAAAACTCTGCAAGATGAAGACAATAGAGAYTTTCTTAAACATAAAAACATGGTAGAGTAATGGAGACATAGGCAATTGATTTGCTTTCCATTAAAGCATCTTTATTTTCTATTCTTTGTGACATCCTGACAGGCATTAAAAGCAACATAAGAGTAGGAAGTCATAAGAGGAAAATGAGGTAGCAATATAGACTTTGGTTCCCTTTAGTTGTTCAGTTCATTTAAATTGCTTATAAAATTGGAACAGTAGCTTTAACTGGTGAAGAGAGGTCATTATTTCCTCCTCTCTGCATTAGATTTCCCATGTATAAAGCTGGATAAATGGCATTCCTTTTTCAGAGTTTTTTTTAGATATATTGCAAAAAGTCCATTAGAAGGCTGGATTATTTTGTATAATAATATTTTGTTTCAAAATATTTTTTTCCCAGAAATATGCATAACCAAGAAARCATTATGGCAACTAAAGATACTGGCTAACTTACAAGGAGCACTTACCACACAGTTCAGGGCGATGAGATTATCTGGGACATTTATACACTCTAAAGTGCCTTTGCAGAGGATGGACAATCCTAGTAAAATATTCTGCACAGAAGTAAAAACTAAAGACTAAAAGATTTTATTTTTCTTAGCAGAAAGTCAGATAAATGATGATTTTTCAAGTGGAACTGGGTTGAAGTTATTATCTGGATAGATTTGAGTTTCAGATAAATGCAAGTCAAATGTCTAAGCTCCCACTACGATCATTGTGAGCTATTAAGTTACCCCACATTATACTCCTGAATCTAGTTAGCTGTGGCAGGAGTCTGTTCCTTAAACACAGTTTCCTAAGGCCATTTTAGATGTCCTAATTTACTCCATCTGGCCTCTAACTGCTGCTTTGGAAGATCATAGGTGAATTGTGTCCTCTGCCGTATCTGACAGCTCCATGGGAATGCTTTGAGTAACCTAAGATGTCTCAAAAAACAATATTTAACATCTGAACTTAAGCAACTGAATCACACATTTGAGCATACCTACTTACTCTATAGAGAATCTACTGTTTATAATGGAAATTTAATCTGATTAATGTATTGGTGACTGAAACAATAGATGAATCACCTGTGACAGATGAGCATGAACAGGGAGTTGACATACTTGAATTCTGGTCAAAGCTCCACTATARCTTGTTTTAAAGCCTCTATTTTTGTTTCTTTTTCTTTTTGAAGAAGATGGTGAGACTTGCCTTCCACTATAAAGCACTTTCAGATCTTCAGATGAAAAATGTTGCATGAGAACTATTAATATTATTCAGTGCTGCCCTAAGGATGCCAATTAAGTGATTAATTCTACTAGTACCAATGCTGTTACCAGTTACAGTCACTGCTGAAGTTTTTGATATGAGGGCTTTTTTTTTTTTTTTTTTTTTTAAATTGACACCACTCATTAAATGATTTCTGGGCATAAATAAAAGTTGTTCCAAAGTGATCAAGTTTCTCAGCTACGTGAATAAGACTATTAGAAATAGTTTTTCATTACAGTCAGGAAATCAACATGTTTGTTTATTAAAAGGTTCAGTATCATAACATAACGTGGTAACAATGACAAAAAACAAGTGTGATCTATTCCCTTTCCCTAGCAGAATGAAAATTACTGTTACTGAAAGAACAATGTAGGCTTTCTTTATATCAACTGTTTTGAAGGAGATGTTTCAAAATTTCAGGTTACAGTGCTTATGTTCTGTTTTCCATACCTTTGAGTCTACAAGTTTACCCAAACCAGGCAACACTTTCTCCAAATCACTATGAAATCATCAATCATCAGGGCTTCCATGGAGCTATTAGCATTCTGTTGGTTTCTTAGCTATACAAGCCCCTGTTTTATTCCTTTTATCTCAAGTTGGAGATATTTATACTCAGTAGTCTGAAGCAGCATGAAAACTGAAAGAGAAACATACATTTTGACACTTCAGAATATAAGCATGCCTATGAAAACACACACGCACACACACATACACACACACAGACTTTTTCTAAAAATGGTCATAAATTTTTCCTCCTAACTGAACAAACTAGGTATTTGAGATTAAGAATTGAAGAAAAAATATGTTTTCAAATAAATTTTGCTTACAGTTGAGAATCAGCATACAACTCAAGTTTACTGCATCTCTCTGGGGTATTTTTTCATTTCTATTCATAAACATGTTTCATGGAAACAGCCAAGTTACCATTTTACTGTCATTCAATCCACCCTTCTATACATATCAGCTAGTGACAACTTGTATGCTGTTCCAAAAAGTCTGGTAATGTACTCTGAATGTGTTGCAAAATATATGCGAAGGAAAGGCCAAACGATTTTATGTGCCCCTTCATTTCTGTGTTTATTCTGATAATGAAAGATATGGATTGTGTGAGTTGAAAGGTGGGAAATCTATTCCTGTGCATGTTTTCCCAACTAAGAATCAAAAATTAAAGTGAGAATTTAGATATAATCTCAGACAGGTAGATGTGTTACGAACAAAAATGCCCTTACGCATGTAAAATTGCCTCTTTTCTTTTTTCTTATATTGCTCATTCAGTAAAAAATGAGACATAAATGAGATTTCATCATGCTCTTAATATACCTCACAGAGTTTAATTTCTGACACTTTCTGCCCTCTTTCTTTTGTCCTTATAACTCATCTGTTCCTTATTTAATTTTAACTTTTTAGCATACATTTCAAGGTTGTTTTTTTTTTTTTTTCTTCCCTATCTTCAAATACTTGAAGCCTTTTTAAGGTAAATCCTCTTAGTTCAGCATTGCTATGGTAGTGGAAGGCATGACAAGTCTTTCATTACAGCTGTCTCCACTGTATCTTTTACATATGTTTTTAATTTCTCAGGCATTTCCCTTTTAACACCATTTAGCTATTTCATTATTGCTTCTAATTTTACACATTTGAGAAGCCATTAAGAAATACAAGGCTAATTAAATAAGATGAATTTCAGTGGTAAAGGAGATGTATTTTTTCATTGTGAGGGAAGAAGAAAAGAGGAAGATTAAAAAAAATACTACTGAAGTTTAATAAAGACTATAAAGTCTGAGCTTCTCTCTACATGACAAAGCAGTCAAAAAAATTATTTTTCTTGTTGCCTATTTTACACACGGTGACTGGTAACACTGCGTGTAAGAAATATGTATGTATGAAGCATTCACTACTTTTCCGGTAAGACAGAGAAATTATTAAATGGAGTGAAAAGTTAATTGAATTAGCATTTTAAGCATGAAACTAAAATGGCCTARAATTTTGTATATTGTTCCTTGACAAAATATAAAAGCAAAATCTACAAACTTTGCACTGTACTAAGTGGGTCCTCTGCAACCTGACATCATACACATAAATCTATGTCTGAAGTAATGCAATGGGAAAATTCCATGCAACCGTAAGGACCTAATGACTATCAAATCAGTTTCAGAAATCTGTTCTTCTGTCTCAGGAAACATGTTTTATAAAGTAAAATATCTTAGGAAAAAAAAAAAGTCAAATTCAGTATTGATGTAACTGAATGGTATGCAAAAATAAGTACACTCTAAAGATACTTAAATAAGAAAATCTGTGTATGTTTCCAATCAGGAATGATGGTAGCTGAACGCTTTTAACTTCAATAATTGTATCTAGCTTTATATCATCAACTCGACAACAAGTACTCATACTAAATATGTTATTAGCAGAGTTTTTCAAGCATTCTCCTTCAAATTAAATGCAATTTCCTTGAGATCTCTTCTTTATACAGGCCAAATTCTCAGTAGAACTTCAGCAAACATTAGACAAATTTCAAATCAATAGCAGAGTCAATTGCTTTGCTTAGAAAACATGAAGAGAGCAGCTTGCATATATATATTTAATAGAGGGACATGCAATTAAKTGAAGGGGAAATAGGTAGGTGGAAATACAAGTATGTAAAATCCTCTCCAGAAGCAAAACTCTTAATAAATTATTTACTTCTACTGGTATCAGTGACAACACTAGAACAAAATGAAAACATAAAACTGTCTACTGGTGGTGGCTATAAACCTTTACAAGCACACACTCATCTGTTTTAAGAATCACTAGTGAGATTTCAAAGTCAGGCAATGAAAAGATCAGGGGTGGAAATTTGCTTCAGAAACCTAACTTTGATCATCCTTTTTGTATAAATTCTGATACCATCTTTACTTGCATGAACTTTTCGCATTACACCCATGACATGGACAATGTTCCCTTAATAAGCAGCTCCTTAATTCTTTTGTTTCCCCAACATTCAACGTATGGCTGTAGGCTTTATTTACCTTATGCTAATCTAGAGTTGTTCTAAATTCAAATTCATTATTTCACATGGTTCCTCTTTTCCTTTTATTACAACTGTATGGGAATACTCTGTTAATTAGGCAGCATATACTGTGGCTACATCACTGTGAAAGAGGTATTATTACCATGATTTTGCGAGGAGTGAAGACAGACACAATAGCATTATCTTCAACTGCCCAATTCAACAAACCTATGGCATGATTTTTCAGACTATTTAGTATGCAGTATTCTATACATTTAAAGTCCATTCACTCAGCACTTCTGCCAAGTAGACTATTGTTTTTCATTAGTACCCCATAAAATGAACATTATTAGAAAGCCACAAAAGATTGTTTGCATTATAGTGACTATATTATAACAAGGAAGTAGTTATAAAAAGCCTTAGGTAGCCATGTATCATTTAACCCATACCTTAGATACCTAAGTAAAGGACAGCAAAATTCTCACCACGCATTGCTAATCCATAAGGCAGACAGGGTATTCATCTGAAAGAGAATAGCCTAGGTACCCTAGGTTTCCCTTACAATCAATGAGAAATAAATACACACATCTAAAGCTTGATTAATTTAATCACAAATTAAATATTTAAAACATGTCAACTCAATAGTTCAGGGTAGTCATCTCCATTTCCTTAGATAATTTCAGTCAGTGTAATTTCTCCAYGACAATCCTGCAGTTTTCGGAAGTTTTAGATCTGGTACACATATCCAGTTTATATAACCAGTGGCACAGTCTGAAGTGAAGCACTTCCCATGGTACATTATAGTCTAGTTATGAATCATTTAAACTAACTGGACATACACAAGTCCATGAGACCAGATGTGATGTATTCGGAGGTGCTAAAATACCTGGCTTATGTCACTGGGAGGTTGCTCTCTATCATCTGTGAAAAGTCATGATAATTCAGAGAAAAGAAGAAAGTGTCAGATCTGACTTCATGGAGAGACAAAGGAGGATTCATGGAAGTATGGGTCAGTCAGCCTGACTTCAGCCACTAGGAAAATTATAGACAAAAGTCCTCTTTGAAGCCATTTTCAAACACGTGAAGAACAAGAAGGTGATTTTTAGCAGCCAGTATGAATTTACCAAGGACAAATCATGCCGGAGCAACCTGATTGCATTCTATGATGTGTTGACTGGCTGTGTGGATAATAATAAAACAGAGGATGATGTTGATCCTGACTTTACCAATATGTTTGACATGCTYTCCCATAGTATCATTATTGCCAGGTCTCTGAGTGCACTAATAAGACTTAGTGACTCTGATCAGCCTCACCTGGGGCTTCCCACCCACACACCCTGCCCATGAGCACAGTCCTGGGCTTTACTTCCCTGCCTGAAATATGTTGGAAGAGTACTGATCTCTAACATGCCATGTCCATACGCCCTGTGGAACCAGACCTAAAGCTGTGGACTGCCTTTTAGCTACAGTAATCACCTGCCTAGTGATCGCTGGGACTGATCTTAACCCTGACGTGAGGATAAACTTCCTGGATTGACCTTGGATCTGTCTTTTTACCATAAACTTGCTTGATGATTTGGACTTGTGGTTGGACTTGACCTGCTACCCTGTCTTGTCTGACAGTCCTTGAACTGTTGATAGAACCTATTCCTGTCACCATTCTGTTCTGTTTGTCTGCTGCTGGTACTGTGGCCTGTTGGTGAGGTCATCACCTAGTCAGTGTGAGGCAGTGATGAAAACCAAACCTGATTAGTCACACTAATTGATAAGAGTATGTGTGAGAATGTTTATTCCAGCAAGGTTATCTGATCAGAAACCTCATAATTGAGAGGATAAAAAAAGAGGAAGACAAAAAACTCCAAACATACAGAGACACAGACCTGATAAAAAAAACATGGAGACTGACAAGAAACAAACCTTGCCAATCACACTAATTGATGGGCTATCAAGAAACTACAGGTCTCACTTCCATGAAGATAAACCTGGACTTTGCAAATGGTAAATTGTAAACTGGGGGGAATCCCTAACACCAGACTGGGAGGGGTGAGGGATTCTATGGGATTATACAAATCCATGCAGGGGGGAAAAGGGAGCAAGGAGGAACAAAGACTGGGTAGAGACAACAAAAGGTATTAAAAACAGCTGGTCATGTGTAAAACAGGGCCAGTCAGTAGGCTGTTCTGGCTGAGCTCTGCACTTGATTGCCGTGGTTTGTCCTGTTTTATTAAACCTTTTCTTAACTATCATCTGTAATCTCACTTTCTATCCTGTGTGTATGTGTGCTGCAAAGATTCAGTGCAAACTATTGAGGGGACTGGCGTGAGAGTACTGGGTGCCAGCTACTGGAGTCAGAACAGGGGTGTGGATGCCCCTGGCTGGTGGTGTCAGCTACTGGAGCCCATGGGGTCTCAGCATCAGCTACTGGAGTGAGTGGGGGTCGTTAACCTCCAGCCACTGTGGTGGGAATGGTGTGTATCCTAAAACCAGCTACTGGCCAGACTGGGGTGAGTGAGGTGAGTGAGGGGCTCAGCACTGGTAGATAGAGCGGGACCATGGGTCACAGCCCATGTGCCTGGTGCCAGCTGGTGGGGGCGAGTGTCTGTATCTTCCCCAAATCAGGTGCACATAGGGTGTAAGCATGTATTCCCTAGCAAACTTTAAGCTGAACTCAACGGCGAGTAGGTGGGCCTGGATACAGGCTGGTTATCAGGCAGGCAGAGGGTCCATGCTGTATTTGGGGATACTCATGAGTATGGGGTGCCTGTGGGACAAGTGTGTGAGTGCTGCTTGTTTGGAGTGAGCACCGCACTAGACCAGCCGATGAGTTGGGGACCCTTGGGGTGGGTAAGAGGTGCTAGGGAGTGGGCAGGGGTGCCGGGTGGGCAGAGGGGCCATGCCGGTACTCGGGCATCTGTGAATGTGAGTGCACTTGTGAACCTGGAGAGTGTGGGGTGTGTGATGCACTAGTGACCTTCTGCCTCTGCCAGCCCAAGAGGAGGAGGGGACATGGCTGGGCTTGTGTCTGATGTGAGTCCTGTCTGCGGGTGCTGTTGAAGGCAGCGCCTTGTCTGTGGCTGGCTGTGTGACCGTCCATGTCTGTGTCCTCTGTGTGTGGCTGGTGTGTGGCTGGGACATGTGCTCAGCTTCACTGCTGGCTGAACCTGTAAACAGGAATGCAACAGCTGCATCCTTCAGCCTGGGCAGACACCCTGAATCCCCAGGACACCAGTCTGGACTCCAGCAGATGGGCAAAAGGGAGTCTTGAGCTGGAGCTGCTTGAGGTGGCTACACCTCTCCTGGTATCCCTTAACATAAAACAAATCACCATCTAATGAAAAATGGTATATACATGGTCCTAAACTCAGTTCACAGGGCTATATATACAAACAATCCAAAAGAGAGAGCATTATTTGGAGGACTGGACTAGATGATCTCAAGAGGTTCCTTCAAACCCAAACAATGCTTTGATTTGGCAACTAAAGTATCAAAACAGCAAAGATTTTGGTGAAAAGGAGGCCTTAACTTTACAACTGAAATCAACTAACAGTGCAGCTGATATCTGAAATTCCAATATAGATCTTCAACGTGATTACTTAGCTGTAATCTGTAGCTAGATCTATGGTATTTATAAAGGATGCTCTTGTATCTGTAGGAACATTGTTCACATGAATTCATTAACTGTGACTTGTGTCACAGAGTCACTTTAGGAATGTTGGGCGAAGATCTTCAAATTCAGTAGTAAGAGGATGCTTTTTAAATTAAAAGGAACAAATGTGTATGATAAACTAGACAACTAGAAGTACACATATGACACTGAAGGTATGCATTTATGGAAGCACTTCAAGCAAGCTTGTAAAAGCTTCTCTGCACTGCTGTAGACCTAAATGTCAAAACTACAGAATGAAAATATTCATTAATGGAGCTTTGCAGCCGGGTGTTTTACCTTTAATGTTAATGAAACAGAGCAAAGCACAGCTACTATTCATAACAGAATATTTTAAAATTACTGTTTTACTTAACACAAACCAAAGGGTTTATATGAGTATATTTTGTGTGAATAAAATCATGTGGCATCTTCATCTTACTTCCTCATAGCAATAATGTAAAACAGAGATTCAAAAGCTGTTTGCTGCTCATTTGATTGAAGAGTTCACAGGCAGTTTGATAATTTTTATCTTGGTAAGTAGGTAATTAGTTCCACTAACAGTAAACACAACTTCTGAAATACGTTTGTCCACAAGTGAGAATACAGTATATAAGGCAGAAGATGAAATATACAGTAAACTCATCCAAGAAAGATACCTTATTATTTCTGTTTCCTTATACACCAGAGAAGATAAAGAATTATGGTGTCTACATATGATAGGTACTCAGCTTAGAGAATACAGAGTATTCACAGCCTTTTGTGTGAAAACTAAAAGCTATGCTATCATGAATATTTGCAAGGACAGGTTATCCTTCTCTCTCAAATGAATTATTCTTTTTTTTGGATCTACTCAGTGTAGAACTGCATAAGGTGAGTAATTCAGAACATGAGTACATTCCTGCAGTACCAGCATTAAAACACTATTGGGTTTTTTTTTTTTTTTTTTTTTGTTTTTTTTTTTTTTTTTTGTCACATAAAGTTAAGAAAAAGATAAAAAACTTTAAATATTTCAATGGAAATATAAGATACATCAAGCAGTGGAGCAGGTTGACCAGAGGTATTGTGCAGTCTCTGTCCTTGGAGGTTTTCAAGACCCAACCTGAAAAAATCTGAGCTACCTCATCTAATTTTACAGCTGATCTTGTTTTGAGCAGGAGGTCGGACTATAGACCTAAGACCCCTGAATTACTCAATGACCGTGTGATCCTGTGAAGTCTTTACTATGTAGTAAACCCTTATCCCCCTGAATGCACCAACCTGGCACATAAGCACTACTTTGGAGGTAGTCTGAAACACATTTTGCAGTGAGACATGGCAATAGAAATGTGTAAATATATTCTCCTGTGCATGGATACTGCAGCTCTCTGAGATGAACACAACAGTATAAGATAGAACTCAGACAATAGAGAAAAGGTATTTTGAAGGTAAAATCCCTACCTGCTATGCATTAATACAAATCCAGTGGATTTCACCTGCTAACATCAGATTCATTAAATTGTTTCTACTGCATTGCATTTTATTTAATATTCTGTCACAAGATACTGAAAACAAAAGAGAATGGGGATCCAGTCAACTTCTAATTTCGTAAAAGAGGTCTGGGATTTTTACAGCAATTACTGCTCCAGACACAATGCCATAGTGGGGATTGGCTTAGAAACCAATGCAACTCAAGCACTTTGAGTGACTGAACCACTCTAAATGTTTTTTCTTGGTTTGCTTTTCAAGTTTATTCTGCTGGATTGTAACAAAATACCACTACAGACTGAACCTATAAAAAAGTTAAGAGCTATGGAAACTACAAAATAATATAACATTGCTGTCTGAAATGGATTTGGATCAGCTTTAGTGTGGTTTCAGTGACAGGTAGAATACTTATGCACATCATCTGAAAATAAGGCTATTGATTTTCAGTAGTACATTTAGTTGCATATTTTAGATAAGGTATTACATTGTCAACCAGTTGTACTATGCTATTTTTTTATGTATGAATCCTCCTGATTTTTGAATAACTAGCTACATACTTTCATAGAGCACATATAGATTAATCCAAGGACTACTTAGAATCTTTATATACATCTACTCTATACGACAATAATGCAAGGAAAAAGCCTAAGGAAACCGAGTGTTCAATTTTTCGGTGTGGAAAAATGACAAATTAGTTTAACAAGACCATTCTGTAAAAATGGTTCACTCTAAAATTCTCAAACTTTTGTATTTCTCATATGTCATATGACTATCATGTAATGTAACTCATGATATTAAACTGAGATGTAATATTGAGTATATACAGAAACTGTACTGGCTACCTAGAGAAAGACATATTTTGTTTGTTTTATTAAATATTTTTTCTGGCTGAGATTGCTATTAACAGTTATCAATAGTGTTGATAAAAATAATGCAAATGGACAAAGATAATAAAGAGAGTTCCTAAAGGTATTATGCCATTGGTGTTGAATCTGAACTTTCATAACCTACTTTTCCTACATTCTCCACCAATGTATTGCATTGAAATTGCAACTGAGGTTGTCTCCACCAGTTTTTTTTGCACCAGAGATAGTGCATTTTATGTGGGACAAAGAAAGCTACTCTCTACKCAAATTCACAAATATACTGTTTAATTGCAATCTACATAGTCTAATAAAATAATTATTATTAATCCAGAACTAATTTTTACAAGAATAAGAAAGAAAGTACATAAGAGAAAAGATTACTATTAAAGGAAAGGTCTCCTTAAAATTGTTGCATGCATTTGATTTACTTTTTTTGGTATGCTTTCCACATATTGGGTACCTGATTTTTGTAAATGCTGAAACACCTAGCTCCTAAGGCTGTATTTCTTCAACAAGCATTACCTAACCTTTGGTGATTTATTTATAGTCCTGATATCTCTGGTATCATGGTATTTTCATGCATAAAAGGCACTTCTCTGTCCTGCATTCTTATTCTAAGGTCTTATGCAGCAAAAGCAGAGGACTGTGACATCTGTAAGTTATAAATATATTAATTAAGATATATTTGGGATTAGTTTGCCTTGAATCCAAATGGAAGCGTGCATTTAGATTTGTCAGAGTAACTAACAGAGCATAGAGACTCTGCAACACTGTGATGGCATAGCTGAACACAATATAAGCATTTTACAGAAGTATGAGAGCAATATGACCACCAAAGGGTCAAAGGCTTATATAACTGCACTTAGAGGGCATGGAAAAACATGTGAACAGTGACCCATGCAACAGTTTCCAAGATAAAGGAAAGAGAACAAAATAAGTATAAGGCACTACAAAAAGGCAGGATATCCTGCTGAGCACACCAGAAAGATGACTGGCAAGACTGAAAAAAAGATTAATCAGCATTAGGAGCAGGTGATGAGGGGAGGGTGAATGAGGAGCACAAGAACACCAGGCATAAGTAAGGAAAACTGAGGAAGAAAGAGGTCACCTGCTTCAGTGCTCACTTCTTTGGTGCTATTTAGCACCACCTCTGCTGCAACATATACTCACAGCTAATTTAGAATATGAATGTTAAGAACTAACAGTTTTTTATATGCAGTGATAAATAGTGATAATGATTAAGAATTAACCATTAGCACAAAATGTGTTGTTAATGAATGAATAGTTGTATTGCTTTTAAAGTTTTTTTAAAACTGGACTAAATTTAGTCCTCTAAACACTCTCATCACAGAGATATCTATTTCCAAACTGATATGTRTATATGTATACACACACACACACATACATATAGAATCATAGAATCATTAAGGTTGGAAAAGACCTTTAAGATCATCGAGTCCAACCATCAACCCAGCACCCATGCCCACTAAACCATGTCCTGAAGTACCACATCCACAAGTTTTTTGAATGTCTCCAGTGTTGGTGACTCCACCACTTCCCTGGGCAGCCTGTTCTGGTGCTTGACAACCCTTTCGGTGAAGAAATTTTTCCTAATATGCAATCTAAACCTCCCCTCGTGCAACCTGAGGCCATTTCCTCTCATCCTACATATATTATCTCGTCCTATATATTCAGTTGCAACACATATTTCACTCTACACAGGATATCTACTTGTTATTACTTTCTAGTATTTACCAAAATGTATCAAAATTACTATGACAATAGGCTTTACACCACACAACAGTAGAAAATGAAGCTAATACTAAAACAGATTAGGTTATAACACAGTTACCATTACAGCTGCACAAACTGAAATAAAAGTCCAGGCAGGTCACGATAAGTTCAAATACAAAGCCTGACAAGCCCTTGTCCTGAGACCTGGCAGAGTGACTACAAAATTTGTGGCCTGTTATTAGCAATGGTAATACAATATTTTTTGGCCTCAGTGTTCAAGAGAACATGCATCTGCCTAACTTCTCCTTTCTGTTTTAATCCTATACAAAAATTTGGCTAGTACAGACTTGGAAAAGAAATTCAGATGTGTGCATCCTGAAATATACTGAGACTTTGCTGTTCAAATGACATTATTCACTACAGTCAAACCTGTGGTCATTGTACCTGTGTCTGAAAGAGCAATCTCTAGATCAGATGTAGATTAAATTTGCTCTACCTCCTGCCAGTCTTCTAGACACACAGACTGAAGATTTCTGTGGGTTACTTGCAGCCAGCCCATGGTGTCTGTGCCTGATGGGAAGTTTTTGTATTGAACATGTTCGAGCATAAGAGGGTCCCGTGTGTTTTGAAGGATATGCATTGACTGTGTCAGAGCCTTCTCTTGAAGACTCAGTTTATACACAGCATACAAGTGTGGCTAGTACATCCAATAATCTTAAAACTATTCTCAAAATGCAGCATAGACAAAGCTTGTGTTTATAACAGAGGCACACATGCGACTTAGCTACAGGAGTATAACTCCCAATACACAGATAACTAGGGGAAGTAAAACTTTTTTTTAAAAAAATACTGTTTGGCRAAGTAGCTAATCCTTTAACAGAAATAATTTGGAAATGTATCAATTTCTTTTTGAACAGTTGCACAGTCATTATAAAGAAGATTTCTGCTTTCACTGTTGAAAAGTCTATAATATTTCTGCAGTTACTTACTTCATTACCCTCTTGTGTTCTCCCAGATTTCTATGTAAATACATTATGTATAGATAGCCCCAAATCACTTGAGTCAATACCTCAATGAACTGTTACAGTTTTGTTGAAACACATTTATCACATTGATTGCATAAATTCTGTGAGAATAAAGAGATATTGCATTAATATATGTGTTAGAGGAGTCCTTGGAGATTTAGAGGTTTAATGTCTCTGTAACAGACTTATTGGAAAAAAATAATTTCAGAGATCTTTCTTTGAGTTCTGACTCCTGGTCTGCTAAAAAAAAAAATCTGAGAATTTGAAGATAAATGTTATGTGTAATCAGGCACCATTTTTCAATTCAAGTGTCTAGTTTTGGATTTAATTTGCTAAATGAGCTCAGTAAATATGTACTACAATGAGATAATTCTTTTCAAACATGAAATTTTTGACACGTAGGTGTCATATAAACTTCAATAAAACTTGCAGGGAGAGGAGAGGAGAGAAAAGAAAAGAAAAAAGCCTTTTGCAGGTACATGTAGGCAAAAAAATCTGTAAGTGGATATATCATTTGTATTAAGATAATGTCATGTATTGCCTCTCTTGAGAGCTGGTGATTCATCAGATACCATGAACTACAAAGAATGAATGAACGAGCAGTTTCCTGTGTCATATTTAACATTCAAATACTAGTTGCTACAACAGATGCCCAATTTAAAAGAAGCAGTTCAGACTGGGCAAGGGAAATTAGCCTGTAGAGGTTGCCCAGAAGCAATGAAGAAACAGCTGTTTCTACAAAGCCATTAATCATGCTTACATAGAAAAAATACAAARCCTATGAAAAAAAAAAAGGAAAACAGCGTTAAATAATTTCAGAAAATAATTAGAACATATGCCTTTGTATACCAAAATCTCACTCCATAATGATAAATGTGGAAGTAAGAAGAAATTGAAATGTGCTCGACAGCTGGAGTTTCCAGCTATGAAACATGGATTTCCAACTCTGTTAGCTCCAACATACCCCAAACAAGTTCAGGTTATGACATTGAAACAGTTAGTAAGAATTCCTGCTAAGTATGGACTAAAACTGTATTTTCTTTAAAAGCTTATAGCCACTAATGACAGCAAAGGCAGCTAAAGACCAATTACAAAAGCCTTGCAAATAATAATAATAGAAAAAAAAAAAATCCAAACAAAACAAAAAACCCCAAAACTTTGCTTTGGTTTCTATAATGCTGTTAGGAATGGAGGGCAAGGTTAACCAAGATGGACTAACATCATGAATGTTACAAGTTAAACTAAAGGTTGTCTATGAGCAATATTTAGAAATTCATTCCTCTGAATATGTTTTTGTGTTTTGAAAAGGAGCTCATAGGGTTGGGTGGCAATTTACATCGCTGGTAGAGGCAGGTGGCAGAAAAATAATCTTTTGCTTATGTGGTAAACATCCAAATATCATAAAAGTATTTCACTTTGCAGGTCTATGCAAGAAAACTCTTTTCTGTAACAGTATTGAAACTATATTCTAACTGGAAGTGAATTTGTGTAAATAAATTTTTCTTTTAATTGTTAAACAACATGATATATAAATATTTAAAAGATACAAAATACATTTATTTTTGTTCCAGTCAGTCTGCTATATTGTTTTGTCTTCAACCTATGAAAATAGATGTTAGACAGAGAACAGAATTTTAAAATAAATATATCACTTTGGTTTTGAATTATTTAACATGCCTCTATGTCCCCTTCTTCAACCATATTTAAGAATACATTAGATTCTGTTTCCAACAAAATGAAATATCTCAACCTTTAAATCATATTGTCCCAAATGCATTTTACTGTATTTTGCCTGAATCAATAAATAACTAGTCCCCTCACATAATTATATTCTTTAAAGGAATTTATTTTTTCAGAAAGAAATCTTCCATTTCTACTTGTGATTAAATATACTAGAGTTTTTATTTATATGTTTGCCCCAACACCTTGTCTTGTTAAGCTTTTAGGATCAAAGTCTGTTCAAAAACCTGTAAAGCTGAGAGAAAATATGGATTTTCCTCCCCATTAAGCTCCTTTATTCTTCCATACAGAAAGCCAGAATAGTTTGCCTGCATCATTCTTAAAGCAGCTTCCTTATGGTCAGTTTTCTGGTTCTTTTAATTCATCATGTTCTGTGCTCTGATATGCATCCTAATAAATCCTGCTCTATCCTGCTAACAGTCAGAAGAAGAAAAAAAAAAAAAGACCTCAACTAGATTTTCTTTCATAACAGCAGAATTTTCAGTCATATGCTAATTTTTCTAAGGCGGCTGGAAGAGGAAAGGTCATCAGTGCAGGGGAAGCAATTATTACAGGTTTTTCTTATGCCTTCATTTATTGAAGGTTCTCCTTTCCTCACTAGCCTTATTCTCCTGATCTGTTCTCTCTTGCAAAACCAGACATCACCGAACCTCCCMCCACCCCTTCTCCAATGTAATTATGAAAATTTTATTTAGATTCTAACAAAGTACCTAAGGCTGTAAACATTGGTAGAGGAAAGCACAAGATGTTCTAATACTTTATTCATTATTATTTAATGCCTCTGTTTCCCTAACTTCTGCAGAATTAAGCATAAAGACTAATTTGGATGCTTTGAATTGCTCTCTGGAAGACTCTGTGTGTCTCTCTCTCTTCCACCAGGGACTAAAATTCTAACCAAGGCACGGTAAGCTACATCTCTAGCTTAAGGCAATAGGCATACTTTTACCCCACTCCCCAGGCACTTTTCATGACTGTACTGGTTTTGTCTGGGATAGACTTAATTTTTTTCATAGTAGCTCTTATGGTGCTATGTTTTGGATTTGTGACCAAAACAGTGCTGATAACACACACATGTTTTAGTTATTGTCTGAGCTGTACTTACACAGTGCCAAGGCCTTTTCTGCTTCTCAGACTGCCTTTCAATGAGTAGGCTGGGGGTGCACAAGAAGCTTGGAGGGGACACAGCTGGGACAGCTGACCCCAACTGACCAGAGGGATATGCCATACCATATGACGTCATGCTCAGCAATAAAAGCTGGGGGGGTAAGATGGAGGATGGGGTGGATCTTCGGAGTGATGAGGTCATGTCTTCCCAAGTTACCATTGTGCACAATGGAGCCCTGCTTTCCTGGAAATAGCTGAACACCTGCCTGCCAATGGGAAGTAGTGAATGAATTCCTTATGTTGTTTTGCTTGCTCTCACAGCTTTTGCTTTACCTATTAAATTGTCTTTATCTCAACCCACAAGTTGTCTCACTTTTACCCTTCCCATTCTCTCCCCCATCCCACTGGGGGCAGTGAGTGAGCGGCTGTGTGAGGCTTAGCTGTCTGCCAGGATTAAACCATGACAATGATAAGCCACCTGTAAGCTTGAATCAGTGACCACGTGACAGAGAACGGGTTCAGAAATAAGACAGTCAGAAAAAGATAAGAGATAAAGGAAAACAAATAAAACATAATATTGGGAAAGGTAGGGGCTGCAAAAGAGACACACTATGGCTACACCTGTCCTAGTAAGCTAAACAGGACCAAGACACTAGCTCAAGTGTATGATCATCCATAGCAGTTTTTTGCTAGCACACTTCCTGACAAGGTTTTGGTCTATGCCAACTAGTGATCTCCCATAAGAAAACAACAGAGATGAGATGACTTTTTTCTTTGGAGGAAAAGGGTTCAGCCATAGGGAAGTGGAGAGTACCATGCAGACAACAGCATGGTAAGCACACTAATAATTATACTGTTGTGTATTTATTTAAATTATTAAAACGTTATTTAGGCTAGCAATAAACTCTTACCGTTATGTGTAAGGTATGTTCAGTTTGCCCACAAGAAGATTTTGAGTGTAACGCCTTCCTCTGTTTTGTTTGTTTTTTTTTTTAAATACTCTCTTTTATCTATATTTGCCCTTATGAATAAAATACTGGCAGAATCAGCCTTCCTAATTCACCGTCCAAATTCCTGATGTTAAAGTGAGGAAGGTCAAAGGCTTGAGTTGTTCATATTCGCCTTTTAACATCTAGAATGTAGTAGCATGATTGTATAGGAGGCTAAAGGCATGAAATGCTTCTAGTACCATGGAAAAAAAATAACCTCAGAAAAGTCAAAGTCTGAATTTATCCTTAAAAAAATAATGCATGGAAGAAGTTTAGATATGTTAGGAATTAAAAAAAGATTGACAGAGAGCCATTACTTGAGAGATGGGCTTCACCTAAATGAAAATGGAACATGCCTAATGGAACTTAATTTTAGTAAGAAGAAATAGAGATAGAGTTTTGAAATTAAAAACTATAGGAAATCTGAGAAGTTCAGATGACTGTACAACTTAGTAATTTTGAAACGGAGTTATAATACACAGTATTTCAGAAGAAAGTGTAAAAAAATAAAGATCTGATTAAGTATAGTACATCATAAAAATAAGTTCTTGAAACAAGTCCAAATATACACTTCTATACAAATGCTACCTGACTAAAAATGAATGTCTTAGACCTTGCAGACCAGTGGTAAATGAAATAACAGGGATTATAAGCATTTTAAATATTGGCTGAGAAGATAATCAGTGGGATGTTGTAATATGACTCAGCAGAAACACCTTACAATTAAATTCAGTAGGTATAGTAAATTGAACAAGCTAAGAAATCACATTATGTGTTTAAAAAGCAAATACAACATGTAACTTCATTGTATATAACTTTTTGACCCTATACATGGAAAATGATTGTTATCTTAGATGTAAATTCCGTACCTAAATCTGGAGAATTTAAGTATTATACTATCCACTATGTCAAAAGACCATCGTCAGCATTTACAAATAGTCCTAGACAAATAGAAAAGCATAAACCTCAATCAAAATTAAGTATCTCAGCTAAAGGGACACTGAGAAAAATACCCTAACTGTCTGTGAACACTGATGGACTCTAGCAGCCATTAAAAATAGGGCATGGAGACTGATTGTAATAGAAAGGGTATGTGGAAGAGAGACTTTCTGCTCCCTTAAGGGTATATGGTCTGGGCCTTTTCAATGCAAAAAGATATAATAAGAAAAAGAGAAAGCCAGAAAAAAAAATATAGAGACATAAATCTGACACACAAATGGTAAAGCAGGCAGTAACAAGAACCAAAACTGGTGAGGCAGACTAATTGGTAAGAATACGTGGAATGTAGAAAAGTTTATTTCAGTAGAATTATCTGATTGAAGACCATGTCAAATGGGATAAGGAAAAGGGGGAAGCTATAAAGAAAATATACAGAGACACAAATCTGACAGACAAACATGATGGAGACAAAGATAAGAAACAAACCTCACAAGTCACACTAATTAATAGGCTATCAGAAAACTGCAGGCAAACCTGGGCTTTGATACTGGTAAGGATGCAGACCTGAGTGTCCAGGATGTAAGCAAGATGTATGGAACCCATGGGGTGGGTAGGAGGAGCTGGGATCCAGGCAGGGGTGCCGGGCAGACAGAGGGGCCGTACCAGTGCTTGAGGGATCCACAAATGTGTTTGTGCTTCTGAACCTGGAGAGCATGGTGTGTGTGCTGCACTAGTGACCTCCTGCCTCTGCCAGCCCAAGAGGAGGAGAGGACGTGGCTGTCTGGGCTTGTGTTAGATGTGAGTCTTGTCTGCGGGTGCTGTTGGAGGCAGCGCCTTGTCTGCGGCAGGCTGTGTGACTGGGCCTGTCGGTGTCCTTTGTATGTGCGTGTGTGCGCGTGCACGCACATGTGTCTCTTGGATACACAATCAGTCTTGCTACTGGTTGAAACTGCAAACGGGAAAGCGGCAGCTGCATTCCTCAGCCTGGGCGGAGACCTGCGTCCCTGGGGCACRGGGCTGGGCTCCAGCAACTGGGCAGGATCAGTCCTGGGCCAGAGCTGTTGGAGGCAGTCACCATTTATAACATCCCTTAGCAATGATTTTTTCATATACATGATGATTTTTGGAGTTTCTAAGCAAGACAACACATAGAAACTTTTTCAAGATATTATTATTAAAGTTTCTATATGTAACAGTTGTCATAGAATAGTTACAAACCATATTCTTGTGTAAGAAATAATTGTGAAATGCTTTTTCCTTCATGGTGTGTGATTTATTTTTTTCATGAAAGAGTCAGAAGCAAGAATTCTGCCAGAGAACCAAAAGGCATGAGAGGCAATCAGAGTGTTAAATAGGAATTCAAGGAATACAAAACCAGTTAGAATGAAGCTAAATTAATTATCTGCTTCAAAGTTTATAAGAGAGGCCAGTAGAAAAATTTGAACACTGAAACAATTTTTAATGGGGATTAGTCAGAGTAGGTATTACACCTGAGTAAAGAGATTTTAAAATAAATTGATGAAAGGAACAGTAAAAACACGCCAGTATGTGATGGTATATGCAATGAATTCTAGGGGAACTCAGATATGAAAGCAGCTTTGCAGAAAAGGAGCTGGGGATCTTTGTGGACCACAGGCTGAACACGAAGCAGCAGTGCAAAGAAAACCAACAGCCTCCTGCACTACATTAGGAAGAGTGTCACCAGCAGGTCATGGGAGGTGATCCTTCCTCTCTGCTTAGCACTGGTGAGGCCACATCTGGAGTGCTGGGTTCAGTTCCGGATTCCCCGGTACAAGAGAGACATGGACATACTAGAGTCTAGCGAAGGGCCATCAAGATGATGGAGGGACTGGAGCATCTGTCATACGAGGAAAGGCTGAGAGATCTGGGACTGTTCAGCTTGGAAGAGTGAAGGCTTGAGGGCTGAGGGGATCTTGTCAATATATACAAATATCTGATGGTGAGGGAATAAAGAAAAGAAAGCCAGACTCTTCCTAGTGGAGCYCAGTGGCAGAATGAGAGGCAATAGGAAAAGTAGATATACAGGGAATTCTTATGCATAAGAAATACTTTTTTAATATGAGTGTCTTTGGTGTAGGTTTCAAGGTTTTGGGAGCTGGGTGGGCTGCAGGGGTGGCTTCTGTGAGGAGAGGCCAGGGGCTGCCCCATGCCGGACACAGCCAGTTCCAGCCAGCTCCAATGGACCCACCGCAGGGCACGGCTCAACCCCTCAGCCAAGATGGTGGCACCTTGCAGAAAGCGTATTTAAGAAARGGTAAAATGCAGGAGCAGCTGTRTGGGTGCTCAGCTGTCAGACAGGGTGAACCCACAGCAGCAGTCAAGCACTGGAACARGTACCTTAGAGCCTGTGGGATCTCCAACCTTGGAGACACTAAAAACCCGACCAGGAGGGTCCTGAGCAACCTGCTCTAGCTGAGCCTCCTTTGAGTGGGGGTGGGCTACATGATCTCCAGAGGCCCCTTTGGAATTCAACCATCCTATGATTCTAAGAAATTACATATGGYCCCAGGCCTCTTTAGCTAGAAGGCACAATTGTGTGTAAGCATGTGTTTTCAGCCCAGATTAGCTAAAATGATATAAGAACTTTTTTTCTGCAGCTGAGCAGAGTGGTGTTATTCTGGTATTTACAGTACCCATTGCAGTCCCTTACACATTGCATGAAATTATGCACAGGAGTTTGAGGTGGAAGGTTTTCTGAGACAAGATTTGAGGAATGTGAAGGAGACTGGAAAGAAAAATTTAGCCTTGCCCATATTATTGATAAAGATGATCACTAGAATGACCTGTCCTCAGAAGCACACCTAAGTTTTGTTTTAGAAGTAACTCCTTAGCTAACTCCCTGGAAGAAATTAAAGTTTGTGAGATGTGTCTGATCAAAGGACTGGAATCTGGAAGTGAATGGGAAAACCAGTTATCTGATATATGGGCATAATCCACCGTGCACTGTGACTTCCAACAGTCTGGTGAAACAGGTTCCTCACAAATTATGTGATTAAAACAAATCATGCCGAGAGCAAAAAGAATATAGTTCTTCCTACAGACAGATGGGTTAAAAMAAATGGTCATTTGTTCTCTTATGATTATATACAGTTCGGCAGCTTGGACCACCTGTAAGAGAGCCCATTGGTTCTGTGGGTACAGGAATATATACAGTATTAGAAGCACCGGTAAGTCTAATCATGCACAAGCAAAATAAAGTTATTCACAGATTTTATAAATCAGCAAAATGTAGACAGATTTGTGCAATAATATRAGGAAGAAGTATCCTTGCTGAAAAGGCCAATGATTTATTTAAGTAAAGTTAAAAACATATGATCTCTAGCCATTTTCTCAGAATCAGATAATCTTATAATCCAAAATATTCCCAAAATTCAGGGTGATGCAGACTATCATACAAAACTCCTGCTCAGTTCTGTCAAAAGCATGACTAAATGGAGACAAGGTCTGAAAACAGGAAGACAAACCCTAATAATCAGGTGYTATTACAAGCATCCTATTACTGTGCCTATATAGTTAATCCATACTTGCAAATATGCCAAATTGTGTATGCCATATGGACTACTATTAGTATCTATTCATATTTCCCATCACACCTACTTAATATATAATGTGTAAATCTATATATTATAGACTAAATCCCACACTTAGGAGTTTTTCACATACTTGTCCAATTAGGTCAGAATAAACCAGGTTGTTTAAAAAAGTCATTTTGAAAATAGTACTGTTATGACTCATAGAAGTGAAAATTAAGAACTATATATTTTAATTTTCCTAATTCCTTAATAATAAAATGCTTGCTTTGGTAATTTCATACCAACTTCTCCCTTAGTGTTGAAATGGCAAAGTACATCATAGACCTCTCATTGCTACAGTGGATTTTTAGAGGTGAAATCCAGGTGTCATATCAAAAAACAAATTAAAAAGCATAAAACATATGTTTTACATCTTTTCTGAGATACTGCATTTTTTCCAGAAGCAAACTATTAAAAAAAAAAAGTTTTCTGTGATATCAATAAAATCCTCAGAAAGTTGGAATTTCTTATTTGTCTGAACAATATATTTTTTTTWGAAATTAAAACTTCTGCAACCCTTTTTTTCCAGCCCTCTGCAATAATATTGTGTTGCTGACATGACTAATCTGGTGTCAATATCATTTAACTCACTAATGTTACTCTTTCAGGGAAATAAATCTATATAACAACTTAAATCCCTATCAGTCATTCTTCACAGGTCGAGATACCCTGATTATGTAATTTCTTTCTTTTAATTTCTCTTAGGAGAGGTTTCCAGAGAAGATGATTTGTGTACATGTAAGTGTCYTGGTTTCGGCTGGGTTAGAGTTAATTTTCTTCCTAGTAGCTGGTATAGAGCTGTATTTTGGATTTAGTATGAGAATCATGTTGATAACACACTGATGTTTTTGCTGTTGCTAAGTAGTSTTTACACTAGTCAAGGACTTTTCAGCTTCCCGTGCTCTGCCAGGTGCACAAGAAGCTGGGAGGGGGCATAGCCAGGACAGCTGACCCAAACTGGTCAAAGGGATATTCCATACCATATGACATCATTCTCAGTATATAAACTGGGGGAGTTGGCTGGGGAGCCGCGATCGCTGCTCAGGGTCAGGCTGGGCATCAGTCGGCARGTGGTGAGCAATTAATTGTGCATCGCTCATTTTGTATATTCTATCATCATCATTATTATTATTATTATTATTTTCCCTTCCTTTTTATGTTCTGTTAAACTATCTTTATCTCAACCCACAAATTTTACTTTTTTTTTTTTTTTTCCAATTGTGCCCCCCATCCCACCAGGGGTAGAGTGGGAGTGAGTGGCTGTGTGGTGTTTGGTTGCCTGCCAGGTTAAATCGCAACAGTGAGGTTTGCCAATTGGTTTAAGAAGTTGTGATAAGTGTAGAAAACATTCTTACTGAGACACAAAATATATGATTGCTTTCATCATCCAAATACTTGTGTAACAAAGGGAAATAACTTTAACCACTTTCAGAAACAGTGGCCTAAATCACTTTAACAGTACCACATGTGATGGGAATATTTTCAAGGGAAAAATCACTGTAGGCTATTTCAACATTCAGTAACTGTTTATTGTCAAACATAACAAGACAAAAGGTTAGTTCACTATGATGAGAAACTGAATACTTAAGTTGAAGCTTAGGCCTACATGAAATAAGATGCTTTTCTTTTATAACATTACATTGGTAAAGGATTTTCGGCATGTTGGTAAAAGAAAGCACATATATATATTTTATTGAGACTCCATGTTAGATATTTCATATACAATTGATTCTAAATATAGAGTTTTTTCTATGTGGTCAAATCAGCGTAGTGCAATAATAGAAATATATTATGAAATTTTGTAGCATACAATATATCATGATGTTCTCAACGAACAGAAACAATCATAATTATTAGATTAATATATATTACTTTTTCATATAGGAAAATAAATGATAAATTAAAAAATTATAGTTCTTGAATAAGAATTCAGCAGTACACCATTTAACAGTGACTTATTTGTCACATATTATTTCGTGTATTCATATAAAGCAATGCCTGAGTCAAAAACTCTTATATATTTAAACATTGCTTGCAGAGATTTGTGTACGTCAGCAAGTCTAAAATTGATCAAATAAATCAGAATGTTTCAAAGTGTCTTACCAATTTCACAGGTAAGATAACTCTTTCTCTTATAAAAATTAAATCTGTGCTATTTCTGAATGCTGCCAGAGTTTATTCCACTTTATCAATGAACAGTAGATGTGTACTTTATGTACCACATGTATAACTGAATATGTGGATAGGTCACTAACCTCATGGTAGTGAATTAAAATTCAGCAGGAAAAAAAAAAAAGAACACTAATGAATAATAACAAATAAGAATATAATTGCATCATTAATATATCTGTGTCTAAATTTAATTACCTGTAGCAATATATTGAGATACTATTTTTTCCATGACTTTTCAACACAACTTTGATGTATGCTAATATTTACATTATGCTATTGTGTTTAACTTTGTGTCTATAGATAACTAAACATTCAGTGCAAAATTGCTCTTATTTTCTGTTAATTTGTATTTTCACACAACACAATTAGCTGTTCATAATGGTATATAGGGAAAAAACTATGGAGATGATCCAATAGAAATAAAAAATATTTTAACAGTTATATTATGTAGCCACACTGATATGTACACCACTGCTCAGTATTGCTGGGTCTTCTAGTCTAACTCAAGAAATATCTTTTGTTGACTAAAACACAGAAAATGTTTTACTGACTTTTTAATTTTAATTCACTCTAGCACATAGATATTAATACAGTTCAATACAGAGTTGTAAACTGTATAAAACTGTAGAGGAATGCTCTTCGGGTATATGTATTGAAGCCTTAAGATATCATCCATTAGCAAGCTGGTACCTGTGGATAGATGCATGAAATTACAAGCAATTTCTACTTTATCATTGTTTATTATAAACATAATGCATTTAGGCTCACATTCTTACACAGTAACTAAATGTACTCAGTTACACAGAAAGTAAATACCATCACAATAAATGGTTATATTAATTACACATTCAAAAGWTCTCTTATTTCTGATGTCTACTTAGGGAAAAAGCTTCCTGTTAAAGGAACACTGAAAGTTCAAAGATTGTTTGCCCATATGCCTGCTAAAAAATTAAAAGTATCTCACTCCTTACACAAAATTTCACTCTGTGTTAAACTTCAGATACCCAATTACTTTTGCGTTGCCTTGATCCCTTGCTGTTTGTGATTTGACCTGTTCCTCTACTGTATGCCATGCTGCTATTTTCTCCTGAAAAGGATGGAGAACTAGAAACCTGATTCAGGTAAAAGGATGAAGGAACGTAAATGTCATAATACACTGTTAATATTCAACTGAAGTAAAAAAAGCTGTATGATTAGAGTTAAAGGAAAGGCAGGTAATGAATGAAGAATTATACCCTTAAAAGGAAAACAATAACTGTGTTAGTACTTGACATACCTTTTGTTGTCATTTCTGTTTTGTGGCCTGAATTTAAAAGCAARATTTTCTGTGTCTTCCATTTTGTCATAACTTACATATATTTTTAAGAAAAAAAAATCAGATTGACTCATTTTCCCTTGGAATATTTAAAGTGGGGGCTTAAATTTGCTGACTACTGACTGTTTGTTAATATTGTATGACCCAGAAATTTATTTCCCCTGTGGCATTTAATATGAGGTAGGCCAGATATGAACTGTCAACATTCAGTGTATTTAATATTTTTAGTCTGCTATTGTCTTATTTCTAAGGTGAAAATTAGGTGTGGCAAGAGTCTCAAATATGTAATGCAGACATCAATTCAGTTTTGTGTTCTGAAACAAAGAAATAAACTCAATAGCAAATGATGCTATTAAGCAGGTATTCTTTATTAGCAGCGCTGGGGTTGCACTGGGGATTTTCCACCATAAGTGCTCCCACCAGGCGATCAAGTTAACAGTGATTTATAGAAACTGCATCTTACGTATTCATCACATTTCTGGGAAAAGGCACTCTTGTGATTATGAGTTCCAGGAATTCATTTACATAGTCCAAGCATGTGCAGTAAAATTAGGGTTAGGGTATTTTCACTCTCYGGTGGTTGTCCGTAGTCTTCCTCACTTGGCCAATGAATGACCTTTTTCCTGCGTTGGCACGGTTCAACTTATTTGTCATCTTCCTTTTGCATGCTCTGGACCTGGTGTTCTAGTTTCATTTTTCTTGTTTTGTGCATGAATACTCCAGATTAAAGAAGTTAYGTGCACTACTTACTTCCTTCATTTATCATGTCTAGATGACCATTCTTCTATTGATACAATTCTCAATGCACCRCAGTTTTGTCATTATTACAATTTCACTATACAGTAATTTTTCTTCTGTACACAGCAATTATTCTTCTATTAATAATTATTAAAATGTCAATATGCAATGATTTAGCAGCATTTCCTCAGTTCCTTCTCCAAAAATTTAAATCAGAACATGAAAGACTTTCTTATCTTTAAGTGAGAGACACATAAATCTAGTCACCTACAAAGGTGTAAATATGGCCAGAACAATTGTCTTAGTATTTCCTTTCCCAACAAATAAACCGGAAAAAGTAAGGTACGTGATAGCATGAGAAGACTGATAGACCAGTCATCTGTTTTGGGTACTTTTACAAAGAGAGCTTTTAAGCAACCAGTAAATGTATTAATATATAAGTAAAAAAACAAACAAACAAAAAACCAAAAAAACCCACAAAATCTACATTTGGAAATATAACTTTTAATTTACTTAATTGGTTTCAACAGATACAGGCATGTTGAATTAAATGCACATATTGTGAATTGAAAGCTTGATAAGCTTGTTAGAGCTCTCAGTATTAATGATAATTTTCATTTTCTCTAATAGTAGTAAAGGTTTAAGAGTCGTATCCTGTAACAATGGTCTCAAAATGTTAATGTAAATAGTTCCATATCGCTGTTGCAAAAAAAACCCCAACATTTTTAAGTCTTGTCTTTTCAACCAAATTATATGTTTATATTTATATATTTCTCCTACAGAAGATCTCTTTTCATATACATTAGTTGATCTAAATATATCTGTACCACTGTCATCTGTTTGCCTTCCTAACCTGCATCAGATTTCCTGGAGCAAATTCATACAGTGCAAACTTAAATAAAAGCAATGTTGTTTTCTTCAAACAATATATAAACACAGTTGTATGCTGGATGGCTAACAAGTTTGGGTAATACTAAGGAGATTTAAAAATGTAAACTTTACTTCTGAGAAAGAGAAACCAAACAGATTATAATAAGTATAAACCAGAATACATTTATTTTCTTTTTAAGTGAGATAATGGATTCACATTGACTTAAAGTCAATGGTAGAACTCATTTAGATTACTTCTACTCTGCATTTTAAGTATGGGTGTGTGCTTCAGCCCTGTCTGTGTCAGATGTAATGTACTTACTCTCCGAATTATTGTGTGTGAATTTATCATAGAATCATAGAGTGGACTGGGTTGAAAGGGACCTTCAAAGATCTAGTCCAACACCCCTGCCATGGACAGGGATACATTCCCCACTAGATCAGGTTGCTCAAAGCCCCATCCAACCTAACTTTGAACACTTCCAATGATGGGGCATGAACATCTCAGGGCAACCTGTTCCAGTGTCTCACCACCCTCMTCATAAACAATTTATTCCTTGTATCCATTCTAAATCTACCCTCTTTCAGTTTAAAACCCTTACCCCTTGTCCTATCACTACAGGYCCTGGTAAAAACTCTTTCTTCACCTTTCTTATAAGACCACTTTAAGTATTGGAAGGTGGCAATCAGGTCTCCCCAGAGCCTTCTCTTCTCCAGGCTGAACAACCCCAACTCTCTCAGCCTTTCTTCATAGGAGAGGTGTTACAGCCCTCTGATCATTTTCATGGCCCTCCTCTGGACCTGCTCTAACAGACCCCTGTCCTTTTTGTACTGTGGACCCCACAACTGGATGCAGTACTCTGTGTTCAAGTACAGGTGTTATAAAAATTATACAGCATCTGAAACAGAAAGTTAGCACATATTCTTTGTTTTAGGAAACCAAGGACAGATTTACAAGCACTGTGTATGAGCTGGGAATGGTCACAGATTGCCTGCTTAGCTTTAAGCAATCAACAAGTATTTTGCATGCCTTGAAGAAGTACCGTGTTACTGATGGAGGATGGACAAGTTTTTTTTAGGCTTCTTGGTTGCAATATGTAGACTCTGAGTTATGGTTATCATAAGGTCCCTTTGTGAACAGATGGAACAAGGGTCACAGAGCATGCTGTGTTTCAGCCTGCTTTTGAGCCATCCCACTGAGGATCTGCAAATATACCTATAAATAAGTATATCTTCATTAACTCAAATGGACCCCTGTTTTCACTGTGCTAGCTGTATCTGGATTCAATAGATAGAATCATAGAATCATTAAGGTTGGAAAAGACCTTTAAGATCATTGTGTCCAACCGTCAACCCAGCACCCATGCCCACTAAACCATGTCCCGAAGCACCACATCCACACGTTTTTTGAACGCCTCCAGGGATGGTGACTCCACCACTTMCCTGGGYAGCCTGTTCCAAYGCTTGACTACCCTTTCGGTGAAGAAATTTTTCCTGATRTCCAGTCTAAACCTCCCAATATGCAATTGATATTTACAATACAGTGATATTAAGCAGAAAGTAATTTATGTGGACACAGAAAATAATGTATATGGACAAAGCAATTTAGAAAGTTTAATTTAAATTGATCARAGCTACAATAAATAGCATTATGATAATTTTAGCCTATTTTTTTCAGATTTTGTTTGAAAAGCTTATATTCAGATTATATTCACTGCTTCTCACTGTACACACCAAACTATTCCTCTTCAAGTGGATTTCCTTTCATGAAGTTATTGGTAGTACACTATGAATCAAAATATTGTAAGAATCTCAGTTGTAACATAAATGATCATGATCTATTAAAATGCCAACATTTGCTAATGGAATTATTATTGCAATATGTTTTTGGATAAACAAAAACTAGAAGATGACTTTGATCTCAGAATATATGTATTCATATTGGTTTTTACCTTGGTAAATATACCCGTCCTTCATAGCTGTAAAATTCTGACTTCCTTTGTAATCAATTCTGAATCAACTGACACCACTGTATCCAATATAAATTTTGCTCAAACCCAAGACCGTGCATTATATGCATTGTAGAAGAATTTACATTGGTACTACTACAGCTTTTGGTAGAAACTCCTTCACTGCAAATCTGAGAACTTGACACTGAGGGTGAATGACAATATATTACTATTCTGCTCTTCCAGTCAGTGTTTGGTTTTTTTGCTGCTTGAAATGTAGAACCACAGTCCCCCTACAGCCTGGCATTAAGGACAATATCTGTTCTTATRTTCTCACTTACTAACAACCATTGCTGTTGTCATAACCTTAAGTTTCTGTATCAGTGCCTCTAGAAACAATTTTTCTTGTTACACACTTTAATTATACTAGAAAAAATGCAATGTCTTCCTTCAGCAAATGTACTGAAGAATAACGTCTTTCTCCATGGGTCTAATTTTTTGAAGGACAAGCTATGACTATGTGTCCATACATGTACTTCAAACATTTGATAAATTCTTAATTGAAAAAAGCCAAAACCAAACAAATAGACACAATTCTTCAAAGCTTCCATTCCTGGAATCCTTATCTAATTAATGAGTTTACAAAAGGGTTCTGGAGACAAAAGACTTGTTATCCCCTCAAGTATTCTCCCCTCTTTCACATGACTTTCTGGCTTTTTTTCGTATGTATGTCTCTCTCTATCACCACTGCATCTGTGTCTRTATCTACATCTACATCTATATGAATCGATACCATYTGTTGATAGATATCTGTGAGATTGCTTTCATATCAGCCTTGGATGGGTAAATAGTAACTATTGAAGGGATAATATTTTCTGCTGTTTGATAAACAGTGCTGAATGGAATGTTATTACAACAAATATTCATAATCCTTAAAAGTTTTGGCTCATTACATCTTTGAGATAGTCACCTAGCCAGGCCACTTTTGCCATCATTGAAATTATAGATATACTGAAATTTCATACCTGACACTCCAACTCTTCTGACATTACTGATCCTCTGCTCTCAGTTAAACCAGATAGAACAGAGATAAATTGGGACTATATTTATAAATAGCTGTTTTCATTCTGTCCTTGACTATATTTATAAATAGCTGTTTTTCATTCTGCATTTTGAAATCAAACTAACACTCAAAATGCAATCATGCATAAGCCAATCATGCTGTGTTGCTCGAGGCTAACAGTTCTGCAGGTATGTACCAAGGGAATACCAACTTTTTTTGCTTGTTTCCCACCACCACGTTGCCATTCTTGCTGGGACCCCTGAAAGCCACCATTCCCACCTTTCATTCAGTGGTTGACAGTAGCAGTCACTCATTCAGAAGTTACAGGCAGAGTTCTGGTAGCTTCTGTGTCTTGTTAATGAATGTGGATCATAAATACTGGCACTGCTGACAGATGTAATTACTCAGGGAAATCCACTTCACTGTACCCCTGTGTTTGCCTTGTAAGTATCATAAATGGGCTCATCTCAAAAACCTGACATTCAAGGGAAATACAACCCTGGTCAGAAAGAGATGTGAGAGCTGACAAGTGATGACAAATGTCAGTAGTTCAGCTACACTGTTGACASGTCTGCTCTTGTTAACACCAACAGTATTAATAGAATGGCGAAATAACCTATTACTTAMATGCCAAGGTTTTGCTGTTAACAGCTTCCCCCTCCCATTGTAACTCCCCCCACTCCCCTGCCAGCTACCCAACCAGCACCGCTCCCATAGAGGCCTCTTGGATACAATATTTTATTTTTTTCCCACCCAAATAAAAAGGTTAGATAAAACATAAAATTTCTGACGCTATCATGTTATAAAAAAACCCCACATGTAAAGTTCTGTCAAACATCTCATTACAGAGTTAAATCTGTCTGTTAATGCACATATGAGAGATCTGTAGTTACTATAGACTATATCTAAAGAACRGATTAAGGACATGTGCAGTGAAACAAGTTTCTCACTGCAAGTATGAATTTTTAGCTTGCTAAACAGTCATAGTGATGGACCATGGGAAACTCCTGATCCCAAGATCTCACCCTTAAGCCRCTTTGCCAGTGGCCTGGAACGGTCACTTTGTGCTGAGCGCGGAGGCAAGGCCTGCACACTGATGGCTGTCAAAAGAATGGGCCCCCTGGATCATGGCTCCCTCATGTGCCCAGACCTCCAGTCCTCCCCCTCAAATCTGGGTGTTACACCTCCCAGGTCTTAGACAGCATGCTGCTGCGGCACAGTTCAGCACCCATGGGTTGTCCATCCCCTTTTACWAGCAGTTCATGCTCTATGTAATCTGGAGGAAGCCAGCCTGCTTTCCTGTTAGGAGCGCTTGGACGTGCAGTAGGTCTGCCCTGCCCCACAGCTGCTGTGCTCCCTGGCAGCGCGGGCGCAAACGGCTCTTGCCGCTTGGCTGCAGCTCCAGCCAAAACTGAAGGACAAGTAGCACAGCAGTGCCATTCATCCCCTATGATTGTGCTCATGAGGCCCAGACCCAAATACCCTCCAGGCAGCTAAAACAAGACARTCAGAATTTCTGACATTAGAGTTACTCAAATCCCACTTTTTCCTCAATTGCAGGTGTCTTACCTATGCCTCATGGMAGGTGCTTGCTTGAGATTTTGGAGTTTACAGGTGTCATTTTCCCTGAAGATAAATACTTCTAGCCTACCTTTAAAAGTGAGGCTAGAGACATACTTTTATTAAACACATTTGATAGAAACTTTCCCAAACTCTGGACACATGGTCTTTCAAGACATTAGAAATTAAAGCACATACATTTCTGTGGGATGTGAAAGACTCTTGTTCATTTTAATCCAGATATTCTATCTCTCATGAGAAAGTTCTTTCTAAGTTGGACACCAGAATCTTGTTCTTGATTTTGCCAAAGGCCCTAAATTCTTTTCCTCTTTGTTTTTCTCAAAATGCACTAGAATCAATGACATGTGGGCTGTGTTTACCCCTTCTCTCCTTCCTACATTCTGTCTCTCTTGTTTGGAAAAAAATAATATTAAAATAAAGACCAATAAACTAAAGATACAGTTATCTGAAACTTATTTTTTCCCCCTCTCCTCAGAAAGATTTAGTGTCTTTCAGGGTCAGATGGAAAAGATTATTTGGAAAGTGTACATATTGATGGACATGTTCAGTGGCAAAAAGGGTAAGAAAACAAAAGGAAATATTTTAAACATAAAAAAGTCAAAATGCTGAATAGAATAGTCTTACTCTGTTCTGTGAAATAAATTACTTGAAGACTGAAATTTTGTCTTCATTTTCAGCTACTCAATTTGATAAKCACAGCAACATGAACTGTGAGAATGGTATTACCAGATATATGTCAAGAGGACATAGTTACGCATCCATTAGTGGTAAAGTTAAAATGGAAAAAGAGAGTCATGCTGCCCTGAAGATTTATAAAACACTAAGGTGKTTTTTTTTAATCTTCATGGTGTTAGCACTGATATATGCTGCTTGAAAACCCAGTCATAAGCTTAAGCTCTTTCTTACTTATTTATAATCAAAAAAGCTAACAGTTCATTTATCTGACAGTTATTAGTTTGAAATGCTAATAAAAATAATGAAAACACATAAATGTTTGCTAGTTTTTCCCTGTCTCTGCAAAACATAAAAAAAAATTTACTTCTTGCCTTCCAGTTAGGTGTCCTTGGAAAAAAAAAAAAAAAAAAAAAGCTCTTTAGAAATCCTTTTTTAATAAATAAAAAGATATTTTATAAAAATTAAGTCAGTTTTAGCTGGCCAAAATTGGGCGAAACCTGCATGTAAGAAGTACATATTTTACAGATTATTCCAAATTTGCACATATTAAGTGGGGAGCATAGGGACCTGTATACACTTGGAAATAAAGCATTTCCCTTGTTCCCTAGAGATGGATTTCTACATTGCAGCTTTCTAGCTTTCTCTCTCTTTCTCTTTTATTTTTATTTATTTATTTATTTATTTTATTTTTCCTCCAGATAAAGTTCATTGTGCAAGTCATGGCAACTCAAAAATAAACTTCTCTAGAAGTGGCACTAGTTCTATTTTAKTCTATATTATTTTACTTTATATTATCACTAGTCCACTTAAATCTTAATGCTTAAGAATTTGCAAAAGGTAGAGGGAAAGGAGAAATAACATTTAAAGATTTAAACATTTAACTTCATTATGTTTTGGTAAGGTAGATAAGTGCATTTTATTAGTGTTGCCAAAAACACACAAAGTAACTGTCATAAAATCTTCATGAGCTSCATACAAATACCTGCCTTCAAAAGTCAAGTGTCCTTCAGCTTGGTGAAGCACCTGAGCCCAGCTTCTACAGAGATGTTTTAGAGTGTTTCACTTATGCTTCTGGTTACTGAGATAAACTCTTCTTCTCTGACTGACATATATCTTTTTCACACATAAACATGTCATACACCACTCAGATACAGCACAGAGAGGATCCTTGCCCTGTACAGTCTAAATCAAACATGACATAACAAGTCAGGCTTATAAACAGATGTGGTGTATGTGGAGGGAAAACAAAGGACAAGGTTGAAAAAAATTATCACACTGCTAGTCAGCTATTTACTCAGTTTGATGGCTCAGTTTCTCCCGCCCCTACATTTTTTTCATGTTTCCCCCCCACTTTTTTAAAAATTCAGAGGTTGAATGCACTTTCCCTCCCTTTGCTGAGCAGGTAGTGAGCAGACAGTAACACCTCTGTGAAAGTTACAGTATAATTCCTTTTAATACGATTACTTTATAAGACTAGCAAATTAGCCCTTATTGCTTTTTAATGTGTGTGTGGCTGTGTGTGTATCGCAGGGGTGGGTTGTATCACAGGGTGCTGGGTTGACCTTGGCTGGCTGCCAGGTCCCCACCAAGTTGCTCTGCCCCCTGCCCCCCACCCTTGATTTTAATGGAAAAAGACCCTTCGCACATGCCTTGAGGAAGAGCTGCACTGCACTCCAAAAAGGCTTCACTGAAGCTGATCCCAAAACACACTGACACACATKCCTATATGCAAAGCCAGATGTCGCCAAATGAACTGTCCAATGAAGCAAAGTCTGTGAAGATAGAGAATGGTGAGAAGATTTTGTTATGCATTTGTACAACCCCTGTGCAAGGCTGCAGTACTAGAAGCAGAGAAACYGAAAATAGCTTGGAATTGGATAACACAGGTTAAAAAGCCCCTAAAATGAACAAGCTACGAGGAAAAACATGAAAAGCTGGAGGAATTTGATAGGCTGAAACCAAAACAAAGGAAAGCACAAACATAATCAGAGAAAACCAATCCCTTGAGCTCAGCTATAGCAATACAGACCCAGAATTTGGTATCTGTATTATTCAGCAACCTGTACTCCCAAATAAGCAGGTGTTTCTCTCTTTCAGTCTCAGGCACACGGGCAGTGAAGAACCAAGCATGCTCACTTGTGACTACAGTATTTATTATACTATAAAGTAGTTTGAATTAAACACTTGAAATCATGCCAGTTACATGAAATCATGCCAGGTACATACACTGCCTATGTACCCTAAACAGAGACTGTCCATGAATTGCATTTGAACTTCCATTATAGCAAAAACTTCCATTCTGTCRTATACAAAGGGAAGGTACAAATATCCACTTCCCCTGTGTGCTGCTGAGGTTGAGTGAAGCTGAAATCTCCCACAGCAAATTAAAAACAGGCTGGTAGGGCCTAAGTTCTCCACCTTTTCCCAAGGGACAATCTTTACTGCACAGCCAGACATTGTCATTGCTCTTCTGAAATAGTATAAACTGACATGAAATTAAAAAAAAAAAAAAAAAAAAAGGAAAAAAAAAAGTACTACCAGTGTCAGTTTTGGACTAAGATTAGTCTTGGACTAAGATTTTTTAAGTTATTTAGGATTTTCCTATCAGTTCAACATAGAAACCGCAGATCTTTGTGGCCTCTGTGTTTTGCAGTAAGAAGCCTCTATATAAACTACAGAAATAGTCCTGGATTCAAGGAGTAGAAATCAAGTGTTTCTTTTCCAAAGTATATACTGTAACTATYAGACTAAAGAATTATCCTCGGTTCTGTTCAAAAAACAGCCTGACAAGTCTTACTCTTTTTATTTTTTTATATCTTTTTACACATTGTAACAGCTTTCTACGAATGGGTGAGGAATACTTTTACTTAGATAAATGTATAATCTGGTTATTATGGCACTCTTTTGGCAGAGAGAGAAGGGAGGCTATGACAAGAACTGAACCCTGGTTCCCCACGGTCTAGATGAATGTTTCACTAGAAGTCTAYTGAATAAAAGAGGCTACAATTCTGTCATCCTACAGCAGTGTTTTAAAATAAAGTGGTCATGACAACACTGTATAGTTCAGATCTGGATGTGAGTTTGTTGGTGTATTTGTTTGGTAGATGCATTTTTTAAATGGCAGAAGAATATATTTTTGCATGCTTGTTGGAMTTAAACAGGAATAAAATTCCAGGATGCTCATCCTGTCCCTTCTTGGGCAATTTTGGCTATATGATGAGATATAATAGTACGTTGAGGTAATTGCAAACAAAAAATTASGCTGCTGACAGGCATTACTTACCCCCATGTCTAAATTCAATAAGCAGGAGTATTCAGGGTCACAGCTGGACTTTGGCTCCTAAGAATTTCATAGGTCCAAACCTCTGGATTTTAAAGCTTCTTTTAAAATACATTGTTAATGCCTAAAAGAAGCAAAACTGCATACAGAATTTACTGTTTTAATTTAACTTTTCCCAGGCTTTTTTTTTTTTTTTTTAATTATTTTTATTTACTGTTATTACTGTACAATCCTATACCTTTAAAAGGCTGTGCATTTGAGTAGCTGAGTCCTTATTTGTGTCTGGCCTCCAATTTTTGAAACAACAACCGGATCAATACAGAAGTAACTTGAAACTTTTTGCTTTTTAGCTTTGTGATCTTCAGCTACTGCTGTTCGACTTTGTGCTGTTATATTTTACCTGTCATGTGCATTGAATGTAAGAGGCTTATCTGGGATTTGATTCATTGGGATGTGTGGAAAGCAGTTCTTGGAACATTTTAAATATGTCATTTTTTATTTATTATTCAATACAATTAGAAGTTGAATTGTAAGGTACTATTTTTAAATTTTTATTTACATTTGTTCTTATTCTCCACATAAATACTAACAGTATGACATTTATGGAAATCCCTACAGTTACTGTAACTACAAAATACCCTCAGTCATTAACACAATACATCCGCCAATATACGTTTGCAAAAATATTTCTTTTTATACAAATAAATTATCACCAACTATCAAGTAACATGTCACTACTAATGCTAACTTCGATCCACTTTGATGGATTCACTTTTGCATGCAGTGAGGCAGTGGTACAGAGAAACTTTAGTAGATCTACACGATCTTTTATAGAAAAACATCAGCTCAGACAGTTTTTCCATCCAACATTTAATAATGCAAGTTCAGAAAACAATTTTAGACACAGAATAAGGAAGACTAAATTACTGTTGTAGGTGTTTCTTTTACTTTGGAATTTTTTCACAGATTTTAATAGGTGAAGAAGAGAAACTAGACTATAGCAAGGGAGATATCATTTCAGGTCCACAAAAACTCAATCATCCTTCTAGAATTAAAAACAGAAGTTTTGGTATCCCTTTTGTGATCTTTATATTGAAACATCCCACTRATTATTTTTCTGCCCCATTTTGCCTCTACATGCAACAGAATGATAGGCATTTAGGTCATCTTTTCCTTTTCGCTGCTTTTCAACTCTAGAAGAAAATGCAGATATGAAATAATTTACATAAAAATATTAATCCCCACAAATATTTGGAAGCTGAAAGCCTTAATGGGGTGGGTTGACCTCGGCTGGCCCCCATGCCACTCTCTCACTCCCTCTCTTCAGCTGGACAGTGGAGGAAAATAAGACAAAAATCTCATGGGTCRAGATAAAGGCAGTTTAATAAATAAAAGCAAAGGCCACACACAGAAGCAAAGAAAAGCAAAAAGATTTATTATCTCCATCAGCAGGTGATGTCCAGCCACTTCCTGGGAAGTAGGGCCTCAGTACGCATAGTGATTGCTTCGTAAGACAAATGCCTTAATAATGAACACCCCCTCCCCTCCTCCTTTCCCCCAGCTTATATTGCTGATCACAACATCATATGTTATGGAATACCCTCTTGGTCAGCTTGGGTCAGGTGTCCCAGCTTTGTCCCCTCCCAACATCTTGTCCAYCCCCAGCCTCCTGGCCTCTGGGGGMGGGGGGAGGGTTGGAGAGACAGCCTTGATGCTGTGTGAGCACTGCTCAGCCGCAGGCAAARCATTGGTGTGCTATCAACACTGTCTGTTCTGGCTACAAATATGAAGCACAGCACTATGAGGGCTGCTATGGCAAACCGATACACCTAATTGTGAAACTGAAAACTTAAATTGTTGAATATTTGTCCTAACTCACCATTAATTTGTTAAAATGAGATATGATTTAGATTATATATAAAATATAAATGAAAGATTATGTGAGTATGAAAGATTTSGGAATTATTTCTCTGCATTTGTTTTGCTCACTACTCCACAGAATATATTTGTTGCCCACACTCTCCCTAACTTGTTTAAGGGGCTACTGTAGTTTTTCAATCTCTTCCAAAAGTGTCTTGAAATAAACACTCACATTTTATTTCTTTTTTGGTAGGGTCTTGTTTCTCAAACTTTTCTGACAGCTACCAAATACCTGATAAGTAAGAAGCAACATATATGTTTTTCCAGATCTGTTATTTACAATAAATGAYGACCTTCATAAAATACATTCTATAAAAAGCAAAATAAGCTTTTATATAACAATTTTCATTCTTGTTTGTCAAAGTGCTTTTAAAATGTTCTAAGAAAAAATTGTTTGTTCAAAAGATGTTGTTGAAATTATAGTGCAGAAAGGTGAAATAACATAAATACTGAAATAAAGTTGCTTTCTCTATGCTGTTATTAAAAATATGTCCCACATGAGCCATGATTAATACTAAATGTAACCTGGACTTCTAGTGAAAAGGATACTAAGATTCGGATCTACCTTTGACTGATGTAATTCAAGAGGACTTCTTTTGACTTTAATCTGGATATATTTTTAGCAAGATGTGAGTTCTCTGATATTGCTTGACATGATGAAGAGTACAGTTCTGGTCTTCCTAATGATCATATGCAGGGAAATTTGAGCAAATATATAATTAAAGAGGTGAGCTGGTGCCTGGATATTTGTTTCTTCAGTATTAGGAGTACATTTGGGAGTATTTTTATATGAGTTGAATGAGTTTTCAGTTAGAGGTAAATACTTCCTTCAGAACACTATTAATTGTACAACTTTATTCAAATGCTTCATCCATTCAATCTTCACACAATCCAATCAAGATAAGCAGTGTTATAGGCAAGTGTTTCCTTCTTTTTGGCTTCCTCTGTAGGTAAAGAATGAGTTTAAGCATGGGCTTGAGAGAAGACTCATTTCCTGTATATTATGTTTCTTGATTTTCCCCTCTGCATTGCTGCTCGCAGAAGAGAGACACTTTCCAGCCTAAAGAGTACCTACATTTAACCCATGCTGTAAAAGTCTTTGTACCMTTCTTCTGTGAGTATAGAACTCCCAAATTACTTATATACTTCTCCATATATTTTACAACATCATGGCAAAGGATGTTGATATATTTTATGGACATGAAGTAGGTTCAACCTACTAAACTTTTACATACGAAGTGTGAAAATCTCTTAAAAAAAAAAAAAAAAAAAAAAAAAGCAGTACCAGTATGGTACAGTATAACTGAAAGTGTAAGAAATTAAACTTTCTGACACTGACAGCCAAAGAGCATCCTGAGTGTTAGAAACATTAAAAGAAACATATCTAGTCAGAATTTGTTTTTAAAATGCATAAGCAACAATCCAATCGTACTCACAGAAAAACAATCTTCACAGAGCTAAGTAAATGTAAATAGATTACTCTTCTAATTACTTACAGTTAAATAAATAATKTTGTCTCCAAATCATGGCTGTTATTGTCTATTTTGTAAATAGACATAAAGTTAACATACTTAAAATTTTGAAAGTATGTATAAAAAAGCCTTACAGAAAATAGCTAATTTATTAAAGATCTACTGAGCCAGGAAATGTCAACCATTTTTATTTCCACAGGGAAACACATTCATATTCCTATAATCCTTCCTGAAAGTAATATAGTATTTTAAACAAACTATATTGAAGAGTTTTTAGTGGAATATTGGGCAGTTTCTTAGTTGACTTAAATCAATGTAGCTCTACTAATGCCAGAGGTACATCAATTTACACATTTCACTGAATATATGCTAGTTTATATTAGCTGAGAATCAGGCCTTTAAAAGATTGTAAATTTGTGTAAAGTTTTATTCATAATCCTGGAAAATAGGAAGGGACATTTGGGAGGATTATTTCAGCCATTTTAAAGATGCAATTAAGCCAAACATATAGACTTTTTTAATGTCTTTCCACAGAGGATTACTATGTTTAAATGACCATTTTTTGTTGCAGGAAGAGATATATTTACCAATAAATTCACCTCACAAGGAACAATTTACCTACTTCTTTACCAGTAAAAAGAGTCCAGCACACAGGTAGACCACAACCCAAGTTTCCTATGTACCTATATGTATATTTAGGCCACTATGAGAAGCTAAAAAAGGTCATAATCCCCATTAGTATTCAAGTTCAATAAGATCTAAGTTCCTATTAATAGGACATAAAGCCAGCTTAACCTTTGCATTTCTCCGCAGTTACTCTCATATAATGTAAAAGTTCTGGCTGCCTTAGAGAGAGTTTCTCAGTCTACACATCAGAAAGCATCTTCAGATGTTTTAGGCCACCTAAAACAAAGTGAAAGAAAATTGGCTAGGAGAGAGAAAAAACAGTGTGCTTTCTCGTAGTCCTTAGTCCTTCCAAGTTGAATATGAAAGATGTGGATTTATGTACCTGCCATCCTTCTGTTCTCAACAGAGCATTCTGGGTTCAGAGTTCTCATTTTCAGAATGCTCAGAATTTTGAGAACTTCTATTGTTATTTTGCATAAGATATGAAAAAATTAGAAATGAGCTACTTAATTATCTTACCTAAGACCATAAATTCATATCTGAGTACCTCAAATGGAACAACAAAGAAAAGGTTTCCTTAGATTTTGGCAAGAAAGACAGCAGCAGAAAAACCATAATCTGAGTTTTAGTGAGTTTAATTTAGAGTACTCATTTAGAATACTCATAACAGGGCTTGCTCTAAGGACTATTTAAAGGGTTCTTGAAACAGTGCAGTYTATTTTCTTTCTCTAATATGCAGTTACTAAACTACGTAGTGATAACTGTTCTTATGCTCTTTTCCGATGAACATTAAAATTCTTCCTTCTGTGATGTGCCAGCATTAATATAAACAGAAAATGAGGCAATAATTTAGGTTGGAAGGGATGTTTGCAGGTAATCTGGTTTTACCTCCTGCTTAAAGCAATKCTAACTTCGAAGTCACATTAGGTTGCTCAGTGCTTTGTGCAGTTGAGTTTTGAATATCTCAAAGGATGGGGATTCCACATTCTCCTTCAGCAACCTGTTTCAGTATTTGACCACTCTTATTGTGAAGATTTTTTTTTCCTTATATTTAATCAGAGTTTTCCCTACAGCAAGCTATGCCTGTTGCTTATTGCCTTTCTCACTTTGTATCACTGGGAAGAGTTTGGCTCTGACTTCTCTCTGACCTCCTGTTCAGTAGTTGAAGACAGCAGTAAGATTCCCACAAACCTTTTCTTCKTCAGACTATACAAACCCAGCTCTCTTAATTTCTTCATATGTGTACCAGCCCCTTGACAACCTTGACGGCTCTCTGCTGAATTAACTCCAGTCTTTTTTGTCCTGGGGACCTAAAACTGAGCACAAGACTCCAAATGTGCTTTCATAAATGCCAACAGAGAATAATCACTTCTCTCAGCTTTCTAGCTATACTCTTATAAATGCAGCCCAGTCTATGATTAGTCTTCATCATCACAGGTGCACACAATTGACTCACATGTAACTTGTTGTCTGTGTGGAGTCCAAAGTCTTTTTTCTGAAAGGCTTCTTTCTGGCAAGGTTGAGGCACCCAGCCTGCATATACCTTGGTTTTTTGCATTTGCCTTTATTGAAAACCATGAGATTTCTGTCATCTTATTTCTCCAGCTTTTTGATGTCCCCTTTCATGATAGTCTTGTCCTCCAGTATACCATCTGTAAATTGAGTGTGTGCTCCATCCCATCATCCCTATCCATAATGGCAATATTGGTTCCAGTATCAGCCCTTAAGAAATGCCATTCATTGATGGCTGCAGGTTGGACTTTGAACTGCTGGCATTTGTGCTCAATGGTCCAGMCAATATTCAACATTCCTTTTGATCTACCCATCTAGTCAATAACTTACCAATTATGCTAAAAGACTACTATTACTCAATGTGGTAGAGACCACACTGAAACCCTTGTTAGAGTCAAAGTAAATAACTTGGTTCCTCTCCTGTTGTTCACAAAGTCAGTCATTCCACCATAGAAGCTAACCATGTTGGCCATACACATTGGTAAATTAATGCTGAGTATTCCCTATCACTTCTTTTCCTCCACATGCCTGGACATGGCTTCCAGGATGATTTTCTCCATCATGTCCCTGGAGACTGTGGTTAGCCTGACCTGCTTTTAATTCCATGCATCCCCCTTCTTGAAGAGAGGTGTGACATTTGCATTCCTCAAGTTATGAGGGAACTCCTTGATTGTCAAACCTTTCAAAGCTGATATAGATCAGCTTCATAAAGACATTAATCAGCTCCTCTAGATGCAATCCATTCTCCCCAGTCTAAGTGGTCCCCAACTTGAGCCTTCTGGTTGTGCAGACAAGCTTTTATCACATAACGTAACATGATCTCCAGAATGTGTCCACCATAATCTCACCTCCACTGATAACCTAATCTCTGATCCTGGCCCATAAATTCTCACCCACCCCTTAGGAATATAAATGTACGCTCAAGCTRCTCCTTCATGTAGGGTGCAAGCCTTTTCTTTGTCTCCTCTCTCTGTTATGCTTTCTGAAGAGCTTGGATCCATCCATCCAGCCAGCCAGCCAGCATTTTAATCACTGAAGCTATCCCACCATGTGTCTCTCATCACAGTCACGTTGTGGTTCTATGACTGGGCACAGCCTTTTAATTCCTTCTTTTTCTTATGTTTCATATGTTCATGTACACACACAGGAGATAGGACTTTAGTTGTGCCACTTACCCTGGGGACAGAATACTACACTGTCTCACCTGCCGTCCCCTCCACCCTGGTGCKTATGTCCCTGTAGTCACAATATTATAGTTGCAATAGGAGACATAGCAAATGTTTCTACCACACTATATGCCAAAACAACCGTTGACTTTCTAGAATTGTTTAGAATATCATTTTGGTCAGAGAGACATTGAAACAGGTATTTTCAGATGCATATATAATTCATGGTCCAATAGTATTAAAAGAGGGACAGGCATTTCATTAACTCTTTTCTACTTGGGTAAATTTCAAAAGAAAAAWTGTAAAAGTACACCTATTTATATTTAGAGGAAAGATTGTAAACATTTGTCTTTAAGAGAGGTTTCAGGTCTGCAGATTCTCTGTGGTCAGAAGTACTTTCTTACAACTCTGAGTTAAACAAGTGATTTAAAATGTAACTCTGACGTCAATGTTTGCAACTACTTAGCAGTATGTAACTGCATGATGAGGGCAGCTCTCTGTTCAGCATTCATTCTGTTTTGGTCTTAAATCTGAAGCACCAATTATTCTCACACACTGAAGAGAGAAGAAAGTATTTCATACCCAAAATCTGTCTGTGTTTCAGCAGCTGGGTATCTAAGCATTATAATTAGGTTAGATTTGTTTTGTTTCCTCCTGGACTTGTGCTTAAATTTCACTTGTATTTCTAATATGTTTCTTAACACTGACACTGAATTTCACAACAGAAGCAGCTTGGAGCACACAGCAGGATAAATGCAGGAAACGCAAACAGCATATCATCAGAGCTGCTCAGTAAAGGTTCTTGTTTGATTCTCAGTATTATATAAACAGTAGTACTTCATAGTAAAGCTCAGCAAGCCAAACACACATACAGAATACTACTGTCAAAGTGCTTAAACTAAATTTCCCCATTCTCACTGTTAAGGAAGATGAATSTGATGGTCCTCAGGGCGTTGCAGATCCCTCCTTCCCAGTCTGCTAGAGCTCGATTTGGTGCACTCTCACAACCCAGGGAATCCCAGTCTGGTACTTGTAGCTGCGACTGTTTCCCGCAGTAGATCCAGCCTGTAAATAAGTGTTCCCAAAAGACACATGTGCATGTGTGCGTACACACAAGCATACTCATGGCTTGGACGGGCGTACTCTTCACTGGGTAAAAAACTGGCTGGACGGCCAAGCCCAGAGAGTTGTGGTGAATGGAGTCAAATC
>JASVER010000002.1:13504526-13538955 GCA_030449065.1 Oceanodroma leucorhoa | reverse complement strand
CTTAATGATGCTATGATTCCATGATTCTATGATTCTATACGTGCACACACACACATATAGAGACACAGAGACCAACACAGGCCAGTGCCTTTMATGACAGCACCAGTCACATGAACATGGACAACACTGAATCCTGTTCCTCCCCTACAGYTGATCAGGACTGAAGTTTTTTGTTGAGATAGACACCCTTACTCCCTAACCCACAATCATACCTACATTCACAGATCTTTGAGTATTAGCACAGGCTTTAAGTTCCTTTAATACCCATGCCCGGATACTAGGTCCTCAASTCATTCACTAACTCAGACCCTGGATCTTTCCTAGGCTTCTCCTACCCACTGGCTAGTCCAGCTTGAAGTATACTAGCAGAACATAGATGCAGACACATACAAAATACGGGTCTATCCAGCAGCTGATCGCAGATCAAGACCTCAGCCTCTCCAATTGCTGGCTCCTCTACCCTTATCTGGCCTGAAGTTCACTAGCTGTTCACACACATCGTCTCAGAGTAGAGAGCACACTCACACATAAAATCGTGAGGAACAAAGTTTAATAAGAAGGTTGGACAGACTGAAATCATCAGGTACAGGGCTCAGCAGAAAAGCAAAATGGCCATGCCATCAGTTACTTGTATCTTCCCGTGTCTCCACTTTCCCACATTTCTTCCTCCCTCATCCACATTGATCTTTCCCTTTCTTTTCCCTTTTCTCCTCCCAACTAAACAGTTCACACCTAAGTGAACTTTTAGTCCCAGGCCTGCAAAATTTGGTATCTCTCATAAKGTTACTGAGGCACTGCTAGCCTTGCAAGGTCCCAGTCCCCAGCAGGTCCTCAATGTTCCCCTCCAATTATCAGAGAGGTCTGTCTGTCTCTCACATAACTTCCCTTAACCACATGCAAAATCCTGCCATTTCTCATGGTGCTGTCTGAAACTTTTGTCAGGGTACTACTTTCTTATTTGTTATGTTCAGGAGCTTCTCATGCTAAGCTCATGTTCTCRTGTTTTTCATGTTCTGTTCAGTTAGCTGAATATCAGGTCAGGGCCTAGTCATCTGCCTGCATACCTTAATACTAGTATTTATACATATAAATGTAYGTGTGTGTGTTTATTTTGCTTTAATCATCCTGTTTTGAGGGAAACATGAAAAACATTGATGTGTATTGATATTACACAAGAACAGACATGCCAAATCTAYTAAGCACATATTAAAGTAAGGTGTACGTGCTCAATATAAAAGAAATAGTTGCTCCCAGTAATATATCCTGCAAGACTTCACTAGCCTCTCTTTCCCCATGTGTATGGTGAAATTCTGATCATAATGGAAAGGTAAGAATGACTGAATATTCCTTCATGTAAACACAAACAGAATTCATTCTTTTATACAGAAAAAAACCCACAAAACCTAGCCATCTTATGTAAAAAAGAAAAGGTCTAGCAACTGTGACTTGAAGCATTACAAAATAATGTTTCTGTCCTAATATGTTAGTTAGGAAYATTGTCCAGAAGAAAGATGCAAAGCCTGCATAAAGAAAATTTTCCTGAGAACTTGATATAATAATCCTCTTGGTCCTATGTCAACCCCATTCCCACTTAAACTCATTCTGAAAGCAGGGAAGGAGAGACAAAAGCAGGTTTTTTGAGCTCAAGTCATGAATTTACACATTTTCAGTGGCCAACCAAGTCAATTATCTAGGAAGAGAAAGAGACAGTTGCATCCCAGTTGCAATTTCAACATAAGGGATGGGAGGGCAGTTATCTAAGTGAGAAGGTGAGTCAGAAGTTGCTTTTTGATGGATAAGGTTTTCTCTTCCACTGCTGTCATGATTATGCAGGTATAGTAGATGCAAGAAGCCAACAGAGGAGTGATAAGGGGTGAGAAAAAAGTGAAAACAGTTCTCAGCAGCCTTTTCTGTAGAAGATAGTATCAGTTGTCATTTAGTTGCTCCTAGAAGCACAGGGATTGCTTTAAGGGAAATTTGCTGACTCCCTGGYGACTGGTCTCTGAGTGACAGTCCAAAAAGGCTAAGTGGCAGCAGAGAAGAAATTTAATYGTCAGTTCATATTAATGATGCTTGGCAGGCATATGATTCTATAAAAATAGGCACATTATGGTATAGGAAATGTTACCCTGAAAGCAAAGAATACTAACMCATTTTTTTTCATTATCCCATTTTGTTAATAATGAACTAGCAAAAGTCAGCCCTGTTTTATGCAACAGTGGAGACCACAGTTTACAACTGTTTTGTCAAGGCTGAACCTTCATGYACCTGTGATTCTGTGGCCATATAAAAACAAAACAAGTAAATGTTTCCTAGGACATAGCCATATAGTTACTATATATTCAACTTAGTGGAGTAATTAAATAAATTCTTTTCCTTCCCCCATGCAAAATAAAACTAAATATTCATCAGTACATAAATTGTTTATAACAATTATTTCATCAAGCTCTATAAAGAGACAATATGAAAGCCTCTTTTAGATTTAAAGATGACTTTGTAAGAACCACTGCAAAWATAAACATAAATATTTTGAATTTTGTGAGTTGCTGTTGTCCATAAGTCAGCAAGGTTTTTCTGTATTCAGCTATCTTGGATTATTTTATGAAAACCTTTATAACGTCCCTACTGGACTTTTGTTTTGATGTRATACAAACCATTCTGCATGTGTTCCCCCAAACTTTTTTTTTTTTTAATCTTTTTATTTGTTTAATTTATTCCTGTACTACAAACATTTGAGCATCCATGAAAAAATATAATGAAACAAATTGTCTATGRTGATAATTCTGTAATTGTCACTTTGGATGGAAAGATTTCTTTGTGTGATATATTTGTCATTGAGGAAGTAAAACTAATTTTGTCTTTTTAGTTTACAGAGTTGAAAGAATAATTTGTATCACCCTCATTTACAGGGCTTYATGATTGTTGTAGCTAATTATGGAATGAATAATACTTTTTTTTTGTATAGTTGAGCACATGTTTTTATCTGAGAAAAATACAGAACATCTGTGTAGGAGATTACTTGTTTCCGAAGCACAATTTCAACATTAAGAAGCTTTGAACCATCTTCAGAATTTCAAAGTTCTTCATAGAAAGTGAATGTGTCACACCTTGTTTCTATATTGATTGTAAATAACATGAGGACAAAGTCAGAAATATTAATCTAAATTGTGTTATTATGCTGTAATTTCCCACTAAAGGATAAAAAGGTTGTATTACTTTATCATATAACTACTCACTATTAATTTAAGAATAAGTACTTTATATCAAAGCTTTAACAATGTAGAGCTATTTCTAAATTTAATTTTAACAATGAAAATTAATTTTAACATGCCTTTATTCCAAATAATAAAGTGAATATACCTATTTTGAGCCAATAATCATTTTGTTCACATATTCTAAGTAAATGAATGATAATTTACATTGCTTAGTTTAGTTACTTCCTGATTTGGAYCACAGGGTTAAAGAGAATGGAATGAATTTTAGTTCTACCCTGTAAAATTCCAGTATCCCTTATTCTGACAAAAAGCCTATGGCACTTGTAAGAAATACACACATTGATGGATCTGGCCCACTCCACAAGTGTTGGATATGGCCCACTCCAAATGCTAATCTATAAGTAGCTACATACAAATCAGCATAGACACACCAGCAGACTTATCAGATGGACTAGTGATTATTAGACTGAGCATAAGAGCAGCAAAATATGATTTTAAAAAAAAACAAAAAAAAAAAAACAAAAGACAAGATTGGCCTGCAGAGAACTTATGTACTACAGTTACAGTCCCTGTATTCCACTTGTGTTGATGTTTAGCCATGAAGACTAGGGTTAGACTTATGCTGGAGTTGGAATTTGAACACTTGAGGATTCTTCAGTCCCTTCCCAGAAGATGATTCTTTATTTCTTTTTTATTCCAAACTGTATCGTATTTACAGGTACATAATGATATGCATTCATTTCTGAATGAAAATTTTCTTTTTATGTGTGTAAGTGTAGGACAAATTTACCAGCTAATCTGTCTGGAGGAAAAAAAAAAAAAAAAAAAAAAAAGAAAAGGGGAATAAATAATTTGGGGGAACTGAAGGAGAATAAATGACAGCAGTGCTTGTCTCCAGTCCCTTAGGTCAGTGGTTTGAGGACTCAGCAGATTATGGAAAAATCTCAATTCCCTTCTCTGCCAAAGGGATTTAAACCAGTGTCTCTACTTTTGGGGATTCTAGATAAACTACAACAGTGCAARGAGTTGTGAATTCTTTTCTCCTCTTGCAGCTGATCCAATTTTACTTCAGAAATACTCCAATACTCTATTCAGAGGATGTCTCTCTTTGGTCTGGTGGGCAGAATATTAATACATAGAGCAAAAGGGGAATGGCTGTATTATAACCCTGTCTAAAGCCAATTTTTTGTTTGTATAAAGTGGAAGAGTTCCAGCAATAGCGGTTATGCCAGGCTAAGTATGTACTGGTGTCTGTGGTATCGAATTTCTGTGTAACCTAAATCATGGGTCTGTTATGTACATTTTCATCTATTCAACAGTAAATATTCTCAGCCACTCTCATCTCAAAACAAGTAAAACATTAAAAAAACAAACAAACAAACAAGCAAAAAACAAAACCAAAAAAAAACAAAACCAAAAAAAAAAACCCCAAACCTGTGGTTTTTAAATAATTGGTTTAGGTCCTAAATATCATGCCAACCTATTTAAACTGTTTGAATTTAGACTGTGTGACTTTTTACGTTGCCTTCAAAGGCATTTGTAAAATAATATATGCTCACGCTTTCCTTTTTAACACCTACATTTTCTTTGAAGTGTATTTGCTGACTCTGCATGCTTGTCATAGCTGAGGAATATTTGAATCTTACTTGATGAGTAAGATCTTTACCTTTTGCTGATCTAGTATAACTATTGTGCAGATTCAGAAGACAGGGTCTTTCACCTGCTTCCATCATGGTAGTAAAGCTGTGTRAGATGGTGTGAAAAAAATGGCAACAATTAATATTGTTATAATTAAAACAGATGAAGGAAGATAGTCCTTAGGAAAATAGTCATCCATCATTACTTTGAATCTTATTGACAAGTTATCTTACACCACCTAGCTTTGTCTGCAGGATGTGCTTATATTCTTTCTGTTTGAATACAAAAAATAGCACAAAAGAAAGTGTATCCACATTTTTATATCTACATATATACACACACACATATGTATATATTAGTATATACCACTTTCCTCAAAAGTCCTGATGTTAGAAAGGTGAAAATGTAATTAACTGTYTTCAGAAATGTCTCTCATAAATAAAAGCATCTGACTATTTTAGCATGAGAATTCAATTGCTAGATCGCATCTTGTCATAAACTTCCATGATAAATATATTTACTGGAGAAACATAATTGCTCCTTTGGAGCATATTTGTAAGCACAAATTCCATTCCTTAGACCTTGCTCTCTGACCTTGTTTCATCCTTCTTAATTCTAGCCATTTCTTCAAAATACATAATTTGGGATCTTATTCATCATGAACTCACTCTGTAGTTAGTTGAAAGTGAAAAAAGAGACTTTAAAAAGCAGTTCAGTATTAGATATATCAACATCTGAAGAGCACTATCTCTTTCTACTTATTAGGGAGGTTCCCAAGTAATTGTRTTCCTGCTCTGTGACTATCAGCTAGATGCTTGTTGCTAGGTGGAAAGAYCCTTTTTTTAATATATACTTAAGCCAAATTATCATTTATCAGCCAAATACTTTTCATGCTCCACTAATTATGGCATCATAAACATAGCAACTACTCTTTATATTTGGGTTCCAAAAAAAAATAAGAAAAAATTCTTATTTTACAGAGATAAACAATCATTGTAGATGAAATGCATTTCCCAAGGTAACAGAGAACACAAATGAGAACTTCAGTGCATGTTTWTGCATGTTAACTGAGGAGGGGAGGCAAATTGACCAGTACGCATATGTAGAGTGTTCTTTACCAATTTTGGATTTGTCTCACTTAAATCTCACAGGCTAAAAAGTGTAAAATAGTTGTCAAGTTGTTTCCCACTATGGAAATGCTTATTTTCTCTCTATGACAGTAGAGGGAATTTTGCTGGATGGCCTATACTAGATGCCTAACCTGTATATGGCTGAAGTTAAGTGAGAATAGCATCTCCTCTGACAAATTAMCAGTTTTCTTACAGTTGTACATGCTGAAAATTTCTTTGTTTTGAGAGCAGAACACTAAGAATCAACTGCCTAATTTCAGAAATCTTAAGGACAGACATCTGCAGCTGAGGTAGTTATGAGGGGAACCCTTTACATGATTTAGAAATAAATACTTCTGGTGAATAAACCACAACAACCTCATATAGATGTCAAGCTCTATTAACTGCACTAATTAGATGCCCATTGTAAAATACGAATTAAGATGACTAGCTCACATACATTAATCTTCCTCTAGGGGAAGAACCAGACAGACAGCTATATGTGAGGCGAATCCTATCCTGAGTGTTTATATTAAAATTAGTATAAGAATATTTGGAAGTGCAGAAAATCAGTGAAGCAGAATACCAGATCAAGTAACTCACAGTCCTGAGCATATCCATCTCAAGCAATTAAGCATAGGATTCAACTCAGCCTTAGATGTAAAAAAWGTCTAAATCTGATTAAACATGCTAGACTGCCTTTACAGTCAAAGGCAAAAAMCAGACACTTACAGAGAAAGGTTCATCTAATTCATGTCACCTTCTCACAAAATAAGATCAATCACATCAGGGAGGTGTTTATTTCTCTATATTAAAAGTAAGGCAAGCTTAAAGTGACCTGCTTAGGCTTAGCAATCTAATGTGCAGACACTTAGGTTACAGCAGATGAATCCCACCCATAACCCTGAGAGAGAAATATAAAGAAGTATCTGATATCACCATTACAAAACTTGTGCATATAGTTATGGATGTGTATTTGGTGGGAACTCTGGGATATAATCAACAGAATAAGGACATCCAGATAACAGTCATAGGCCTCTGTGATATCTCTGGTACTCCTTTCCTCTGATTTAGCCCCTCCATCATAACATACATCTCACCCCTCCATTTTCCCAGTGAATAAATGCTGTCTTGATTTCCACAGCTAGCAAGTGCCCTGGATGAGTCCCCTATCAAAGAATCTCAGATCCAGCTGTTCAAGGAATTAGTCAATAGAACCCCCTGGGAAACTGCCCTCAGGGACAAGGGAGCAGAACAGAGCTGGCAGATCTTTAAGGACGCTTTCCATAGAGCACAAGAGCTCTCGATCCCCAGGTGTAAGAAAACAGAAAAGGAAGGCAAGAGACCAGCATGGATGGGTCAAGACATGCTGGTCAAACAAAAGAGCAAGAAGGAAATGCACAGGCAGTGGACGCAGSGACAGRTATCCTGGGAAGAGTACAGGGACACTGCCCAGTTGTGCAGRGATGGGGTCAGGAAGGCCRAGGTGCGGATGGAGCTGAACTTGGCAAGGGATGCAAAGAATAATAATGGCTTCTATAGGTATGTCAGCCAGGAAAGGGAGGTCAAAGAAAGCTTAAACCCCCAATGAACATGACTGGCAAACTAGTATCAACAGACRAGGAGAAGGCTGAGGTACTCAATACGTTTTTTGCCTGAGTCTTCACTGGCAACCTCTCTTCCCACACTTCTCAAGTAGATGGACCACAAAAGGACTGGGGGGGAGCAAAGTCTCTCCTGCTGTAAGAGAAGATCAGGTATGAGACCACCTGAGGAACCTGAACAYACATAAGTCTATGAGACCTGACGAGATGTATCCYAGAGTCCTGAGGGAATTGGCTGATGTAGTTGCCAAGCCACTCACCATGATATTTGAAAAGTCATGGCAGTCAGGTGAAGTCCCCAGTGACTGGAAAAARAGAAACATTGCACCCATTTTTAAAAAGAGTAGAAAGGAGAACCCTGGGAACTACCGACCTGTCATCCTCACCTSTGTGCCTGGGAAGRTCATGGAACAGATCCTCCTGGAAGCTGTGCTAAGGCACATGGAGGACAGGGAGGTGATTCAAGACAGCCAACATGGCTTAACCAAGGGCAAGTCCTGCCTGACCAACCTAGTGGCCTTCTGTGATGCAGTGACTACATCAGTGGACAAGGGAAGAGCAACGGATGTCATGTACCTGAACTTCTGTAAGGCTTTTGACACAGTCCCCCACAACATCCTTCTCTCTAAATTGGAGAGATATAGATTTGATGGATAGATTGTTCAGTGGATAAGGAATTGGCTGGATGGTCACATCCAGAGGGTAGTGGTCAATGGCTCAATATCTGGATGGGGATCAGCGATGAATGGTGTCCCACAGGGGTCTGTATTGGGACCAGTACTGTTTAATATTGTCGTGGTTTAACCCAGGRTGGCAACTAAGCACCACACAGCTGCTCACACACTCCCCTCTGGTGGGATGGGGGAGAGAATCCAAAGAGTAAACGTGAGAAAACTCGTGGGTTGAGATAAAAACAGTTTAACAGGTAAAGCAAAAGCCACACACACAAGCAAAGCAAAACAAGGAATTCCTTCACTCCTTTCCATCGGCAGGCAGGCGTTCAGCCATCTCCAGGAAAGCAGGGCTCCATCACGCCTAACAGTTTCTTGGGAAGACAAAATGCCATAACTCCRAATGTCTCACCCTTCCTTCTTCTTTCCCCAGCTTTATATGCTGAGCATGATGTCATATGGTATGGAATATCCCTTTGGTYAGTYGGRGTCAGCTGTCCCAGCTGTGTCCCCTCCCAACTTCTTGTGCACCCCCAGTCTCCTCGCTGGTGGAGTGGGGTGAGAAGCAGAAAAGGCCTTGACTCTGTGTAAGCAGTGTTAGCACCGCTCAGCAATAACAAAAACATCCCTGTATTATCAACACTGTTGTCAGCAGAAATCCAAAACATAGCYCCATACAATCTTCCATGAAGAAAATTAACTCTATCCCAGCCAAAACCAGCACAAATATCTTTGTCAATGACATWGTGGGATCGAATGCACCCTCAGCAAGTTTGCAGATGACACCAAGCTGAGTGCTGAGGTTGAGATGCCTGAGGGACGGGATGYCATCCAGAGGGACCTGGACAAGCTTGAGAAGTGGACCTGTGTGAACCTCATGAGGTTCAACAAGGCCAAGTGCAGGGTCCTGCACCTGGATTGGGGCAACCCGCAGTATCAATACAGGCTGGGGGATGAAGGGATTGAGAGCAGCCCTGCCAAGAAGGACTTGGGGGTACTGGTGGATGAAAAGCTGGACATGAGCYTACAATGTGTGCTCGCAGCCCAGAAAGCCAACTGTATCCCAGTCTGCATCAAAAGAAGCATGGCCAGCAGGACAAGAGATGTGATTCTGCCCCTCTACTCTGCTCTGGTGAAACTGCACCTGGAGTACTGTGTCCAGCTCTGGAGTCCTCGGCACAAGAAAGACATGGACCTGTTGGAGTGGGTCCAGAGGAGGGCCAYRAAAATGATCRGGGGGATGGAAYACCTCTCCTGTGAAGAAAGGCTGAGAGAGTTGGGGTGGTTTAGTCTGGAGAAAARAAGGCTCCGGGGAGACCTTATTGTGGTCTTTCAATACTTACAGGAGACTTATAAGAAAGATGGGGACAAAATTTTTAGCAGGGCCTGCTGCAACAGAAGAAGGAGTCATGGTTTAAACTAAAAGAGGGTGGATTTAAACTAGATATAAGGATGAAATTTTTTACAATGAGGGTGGTGAAACACTGGAAGTGGTTGCTCAGAGAGGCGGTAGATGCCCCATCCCTGGAAACATTCAAGGTCAGGTTTGTTGGGGCTTTGAGCAACCTGATCTAGTGGAAGATGTCCCTGCCCATGGCAGGGGTGTTGTACCAGATGACCTTTGAAGGTCCCTTCCAACACAAACTATTCTATGATTCTATGATATACCCAGGTCTTATTGGAAAAGTCTTTGGGTCTAATCTATGTATCCACCTAATCTATAGTCTATAGACCTACGTCCTGTAAATTCATTCAGATTAACCAAATGCAAACTTCTAACAATATAAAATTATATTCTCTATATTACTGACCAGCAGGTATTGGAATACAGACTCTCATGTGCTAATTGATGTAATTTGGATGCTATATTTTCTCCTTGAAGTTATTCTAATTTATCACATAGACTCTTCTATCCAGCCTACTCTTTGCATTAATTTTTTTTTAACATTCTCTGTACACTTTCAAATATTAATTACTGGTGAACTGAAGGTGTTCTATCTAGATCAACATTGTGGTATTATGAGTAATTATCTTTATGCATGCATTAAAATATTTTCAGTATATGTTTTTTCCTTATAAATTGAATATTAAATGACTAATACTTACCAAAAAAATAAAATCCGTTTCACCTTTGAGAAAAATCATGCACTGCTCTTGAATAAACTACATTTGTCCCTCAGAGCATCGGGCAGTGATTAATGGAATGAAATTTAACATGTCCAAGTGCCGGATTCTGCACCTGGGATGGAGTAATGCCAGGCACAAGTGTAAACTGGGAGAGGAGTGGCTGGAGAGCAGCCCTGCAGGAAGGGATCTGGGGGTGCTGGTCGACAGCAGGCTCAGTATGAGTCAGCAGTGTGCCCTGGCAGCCAAGAGGGCAAACCGCGTCCTGGGTTGCATCAATCACATCATAACCAGCCGGTCAAAAGAGGTGATTATCCCRCTGTATTCAGCATTGATGCRGCCTCACCTTGAATCATCATAGAATCATCATAAAATAGTTTGGGTTGGAAGGGACCTTTAAAGGTCATCTAGTCCAACCCTCCCTGCAATGAGCAGGGGTGTCTTCAACTAGATCAGGCTGCTCAGAGCCCCGTCCAACCCCACCTTGAATGTTTCCAGGGATGGGACACCTATCTCTCTGGGCAACCTGTTCCAGTGTTTCACCRCCCTCATCRTAAAAAATTTCTTCCTTATATCTAGTCTCAATCTATCTTCTTCTAGTTTAAAACCATTACTCCTTCTCCTGTTGCAACAGGCCCTACTAAAATGTCTGTCCCCAATATACACTGTGCAGTTCTGGGCCCCACAATTTAAGAATGATGTGAAGGTCCTTGAATGCATTCAGAGGAGGGCAACAAAGCTCGTGAAAGGGCTGGAAAGAATGTCCTATGAGGAGTGGCTAAGGACTTTGGGCTTGTCTAGTTTGRAGAAAAGGAGACTGAGGGGTGACCTCATTGCTCTCCACAGCTTCCTGAGGAGGGGACATGGAGAGGGAGGTGCTGGTCTTTTCTCCCTGGGATMCAGTGATAGGACACGTGGGAATGGTTCAAAGCTGCACCAAGGGAGGTTTAGACTGGACATTAGGAAGCATTTCTTTACCTAGAGGGTGGTCAAACACTGGAGCAGGCTTCCTGGAGAGGTTGTTGATGCGCCAAACCTGTCAACGTTTAAGAGGCATTTGGACAACACCCATAACAACATGCTTTAACTTTTAGTAAGCCCTGAATTATTCAGGCAGTTGGAATAGATGGTTGTTGTAGGTCCCTTCCAACTGAAATAGTCTATTTCTATTCTATTCTATTCTATTCTATTCTATTCTATTCTATTCTATTCTATTCTATTCTATTCTACCTGTTATATTCCAGAAAAGTGATAACTGTGTCTCTAAATTATCTCAGAACTTCACGGGCAGTATGTCATTAAGTAGAAAAAGCAGTATTTTACACATAAATGTGTATAACATTTTTTTTGCAGTGAAGGCTGTGCATATAGGACCGGAAACTAAGCAACTGTTCCTAACCATACAATATTGGGTTTGGCCCTCATAAATAAAACCAAGTATTCAAATACTGTCTTTTTAATTCATTTTCCAAAACACATCAGTGGTCTCTTTTAGATGTTTCTCAAATGATATAGTTTCTTCTTAAAATTTAATGTTTTTCACTTTATTGTATTATAGCAAACACTGACATACTGTCCTAATCGTTCTTATCCTCATCAAATGACAATAGATTCTCTAGTTTGTTCTGTTTAACTTTGGGAGAATAAACCGTGTGGCAGGGAATGCAGTTGGCTTGTAAAAAAAAAAAAAAGGTTTAAAACAAATATAGATCTAATTTGCATTAAATAGAGAGRTGAACAGAAGATAGCTGGGCACTTGAGAAAGGAAAGCTGTTGACAAAAAGGCTTTTGAAACTRTCTCCTCTAACATCCTCATAGACAAACTGATGGTATATGGACTACATAAATGGACAGTGAAATGGATCGACAGCTGGCTGAACTGACAGGCTCAAAGGGTTGTGAGCAGCAGCATGAAGTTCAGCTGGAGGCCAGTCACTAGTGGTATACTACTCGGGTTGATACTGGGACCAACGCTGTTTGACATTTTCATTATGGACCAAGATGACAGGACAGAGTGCATGCCCAGCAAGTCTGCAGAYGATGCAAAACTAGGAGGATGGTTTGATACAACAGGTGGTTGTTCTGCTATTCAGARGAACCTTAAGAGGCTGGGGAAATGGGCCAACAGGAACCTCATGAAGTTCAGCAAAGAGAAATGTCAAGTCCTGCCCATGGRGAGGAATAACACCATGCACCAGGACAGGCTGATGGCTTACTGTCTGGAAAGCAGCTTGGCAGAGAAGGATCAGGGAGTCCTGGTGGACAATAAGTTGACCATGAGCCTGCAATATCCCTTTGTCWCAAAATGACCAACAGCATCCTGGGCTGCATGAGAAAGAGCTTCACCAGCAAGTCAAGGAAGATGAGACTTCCCCTCTCCCCAGCACTAGTGAGGCCACATCTGCAGTACTGTGTCCAGATCTGTGCTCACCAGTGCAGGAGAAATACTGACTTACTAGACCAGATCCAGCACTGGGTCACAAAGATGATTGAGGGACTGGAGCATCTGCCATATGAGGAGATGGTGAGAAAGCTGGAATGATTTAGCTTGGAGAAGAGAAGGCTTAGGGAGGGGACATATTATCAATGTGGTTAAACAAATACTCGATGATGTGAGAAAAGAAGATAGACCTTGATTCTTGTCATGATGCCATGGCAGGACAACAGCAATGAGCACATACTGAAATACAGAAAATTCTACCTAAACATAAGAGAACACTTTACGTAGGGGTGATAAAACACTGGAACAGGTTKCCAAAAGAAGCTGTAGGTCTCCATCCTTGGAGATGCTTAAAATTTGACTGGAAATGGCCCTAAGAAATCTGCTTCGATTGGCCATGCTCTGAGCAGGGATGATAAACTAGGTGGATGTTCATAGGGCCTTTCCAACCTCAAAAACTGATTCTGTGAAAATATATTTTCAACAAATCTAGCTTTCCCCCAATTTTCTAATTATCCATGTTAGATTTTAAAACATTTTCAAAATTACTTGAGGAATGTTTTTTCAAGTATTTGTCAGCCTATGGACTGGTCATTGCACTACTTACTGTGGTTATTACTTAAAAAAAAAAAAAAACAAAACCAACTTATTTGGTATCTACAGGTTGCCATCAATTTCCTAAGATATGCTTTTTTTTCCTTTCTTCAAGCAACTAAGAGCATTCTCACAGTCAAAGAAACTGCATCCATGGCCATACAGCTGCTTTTGGAATGAATGTAAATTTTTGCAAACATTTGGAATTGTTTTCATTCTGTAACCATTTCAGGAAACAAATCATTCTTCATTCAGTCTTAGAAAAATTGCAGTTATAACCTTTGAATTACCAGTGAAATTTTGTCTTTATTCACATAAACAGTTAGACATTATTTTATTTTTCAATAATCAGCCAGCTCTACTGCTGAGTTACTACATGACTGATTTGTTTTCTTTTTGTAATCAAAACTGAATTTGAAAAATTTAGAGTTGAAATTTTGCAACTGTTATTGATTTGAAATTAGCTTGATAGAACAGGTTGTTTTTATTTGAGACAGGTGTCTGACCTAKCTTCAGTAAATAAATCTCACACAGAAAAACTTCACAAGCAAAATATCAAAAGAAAAGCACCACATGAAATGGGACCTCTTGCAGAGTTGTTCTTGTTAAGTGGCAGYCAAATTAGCAATTACTGACAATTTAGCAGTTATTGAGCCCAGAATTTAAAATCACTATCTTAAATATAGGTTTTCTTACAAATTAGAGACATAAAAAGAAACAGAAACTTATAGCTTACTAAAGGGCAGTCTATGACAATTCTTTTTATCAAATGTGTGGTCAATKATCATTGGAGAGTTGGTTCTTAGAACGGTTTGTATTTATATGCAGTGGGACTAACATYGGATTAGTTGCCATGGCTACTAATAGTGTTGTTCTTTCAGGACAGATGAGGGCATCACATTGTGACCCTGGTGTCAGTAGCTGACCATGTTGATTTTATTTATTTTTCTCTGTGTCGTTCATGTTCCCAAGTGAACTAGCATTACCASTGTGTATAATCCTACAGCCTTCTATTGTTCCCAGCAGACATGCTCCTAGAAGTTTCTCCCCACCTGCAGAAACACTCTGTTTCTCAGTAGGCACAGCCCAATAGGAGGTAGATGGTAGGGTAAGTGTGGATGAATAAATGCTGTTGATGTTCACCTGCAGTGATAAAATGGAACGCCCAAACAAAACCCTTTTTGGTAGATACAGCCTGACTGCACTGAAACTAGGTAAACAGAAAGTGTASACACCTGGATAGAAGAACAATACAATTTTCAGTGTATATAGATCCTAAAATATCTTTTTAGAAATCACATCCGCCTTTCAGCAACCACAGAATGAAGTGAAACACAGAAGTGGAGTAAAGCCTACCTTCTACCTAACACAGGTATTTTATTTTGAAAGACATAAACAGAAAACTTTAATAGCTGAAATTTCTGTCAATAATTGTTACAGATGCAGATTGTCCAACTTGCATTCTCCTCAGTGTGCAATATCAGTGTTTCTTCAAAGCCCAAACTTTGTGTGTGTGCTTTGCCAGCGATAATGTGGAACTTCCCTATGAACTGGGTGAATAAATTAATACATATCAGTTGCAAAACGGTTTATGGCTGTTTGCTGTCATCTGAGGTAATCTGCAGGTTCATTTTAGCGTTTCAGTATTTAGTTTCAGTATTTAGTTTCAGTATTTTTAAGTTAATATTTAAGTTAATAATTCTTAAGTGTATAATTTCAGATACTAGCTATTTTCTGTCTTCTGATTTCTTGCTTCGAGAATGTGTAAGAGAAAGATGCATGTATTTGCCACCTGACTGCTGTAGAAATAGATATCAAGTATTCATTCAGTTTATTCAAGGRTACACAATACAAATGAAGAATATTTTTAAAAAAGACCGTAAAAATAAATGAAATAACTTACATATTCTTTCATAAGTGCATGATTTRCATCATGATAGAATGCTAATTTGATAACTGATTCAATTCACATTATTCTTTAGCATCTGCTATTACTTGCTTTTGTTAATATTCTTTTCATGTTCTACTTTGTGATACCTACTATAGAGACTTCCAAAGATATGCTGCAAACAATTAAATTAATCTGATTACATTTAATAATGCTTTATGATATATGCCGGATTGTCAGAATTTCTTCTTTGCTCGTTTGGGATAAAACAGATGTTGGCCCAAAATTTTGAGAATGCTAACTGCTTGCTTAGTACCTCACAAGAAAAAAAGGAGTAGATACAAACAGCTTAATATAATTGAATCAATACAGAAACACAAATTACTATTCTGGAAGTAAAGGATAAGGGAGAGAAAAATGAACTGCTCTTCTAAGATTTCTGGGATAAGGCAGGCAGATACAGWTTTTTTTCAGGAATTGTCTCCTCACAGATATAACCAGGTCTTAAAGACTATTAAGCACCTTTTTTCTTAYAGGTGTGTTCCTTTTCTGTGCCACTTTTATAGTTTTTTCTTATTCAATTATTCAGAACCTACTTTAGACTACTAGTAACATATTTACTAAGCAGTTTTCCTTTTTCCTTTTTTTTTTTTTTTTTCCTGCTTTATTTCGCCTTCCTCCTCTTGTTTTTGCTTCCCGGCCCTGTCCTTTTCTGTTATTCTAGATGTTGCTATAGTACTTAAAAATTAAAAAAAAAAACATTATAGATCTCTATAATTCCAAAACTAGSTAACACATTCTTTTCCATTTTTCTTTTTTCTRTGTGTTGTGGTTTAACCCCAATAGGCAGCTAAGCCTCACACAGCCGCTCACTCACTCCCCGCAGTGGGATGGGGGAGAGAGTCAGAAGAGTAAAAGTGAGAAAACTCATTGGTTGAGATAAAGACAGTCTGATAGGTAAAGCAAAAGCTGCACACTCAAGCAAAGCAGAACAAGGAATTCATTCACTAGTTCATAGAATCATAGAATCAAAGAATCATAAATCTTTAAAGTTGGAAAATACCTTTAAGATCACGAAGTCCAACTGTCGACCCAACACCACCATGACCACTAAACCATGTCCCGAAGCACCACATCCACACGTTTTTTGAACGCCTCCAGGGATGGTGACTCCACCACTTCCCTGAGAAGCCTGTTCCAGTGCTTGACAACTCCTTTTGGTGAAGAATTTTTTCCTAATTTCCAATCTAAACCTCCCCTGGMGCAACTTGAGGCCATTTCCTCTCATCCTATCACTAGTTACTTGGGAGAAGAGACCAACACCCACCTCGCTACAACCTCCTTTCARGTAGTTGTAGAGAGCGAAAAGGTCTCCCCTCAGCCTCCTCTTCTCCAAGCTAAACAACCCCAGCTCCCTCAGATGCTCCTCATAAGACTTGTKCTCCAGACCCTTCACCAGCCTCGTTGCCCTTCTCTGGATACACTCCATCACCTCAATGTCCTTCTTGTAGTGAGGGGCACAAAACTGAACACAGGATTCCAGGTGCGGCCTCACCAGGGCCGAGTACAGGGGCACGATCACCTCCCTAYTCCTGCTGGCCACACTGTTTCTGATACAGGCCAGGATGCTGTTGACCTTCTTGGCCACCTGGGCACACTGCCGGCTCATGTTCAGCCAGCTGTCAACCAGGACACCCAGGTCCTTTTCCTCTGGGCAGCTTTCCAGCCACTCTTCCCCAAGCCTGTAGCGTTGCCTGGGGTTGTTGTGACCCAAGTGCAGGACCTGGCACTTGGCCTTGTTGAACCTCATGCAGTTGGCCTCAGACCATCGATCCAGTCTGTCCAGATTCCTCTGCAGAGCCTTCCTACCCTCAGGCAGATCAACACTCCCKCCTTCCCATCAGCAGGCAGGTGTTCAGCCATCTCCAGGAAAGCAGGGCTCCATTTCACCTAACAGTTCCTTGGGAAGACAAACGTCATCACACCGAATATCCCCCCTTCCTTCTTCTTCCCCCAGTTTTACATACTGAGCATGACATCATATTATATGGAATATCCSTTTGGTCAGTTGGGGTCAGCTGTCCCAGCTGTGTCCCCTCCCAACTTCTTGTGCACCCCCATCCTACTCTCTGGTGGGGTGGGGTGAGAAGCAGAAAAGGCCTTGACTCTGTGTAAGCACTGTTCGGCAATGATGAAAACTTCTCTGTATTATCAACASTGTTTTTAGCRCAAATCCAAAATATAACCTCATACTAGCTTCTATGAAGAAAACTAACTCTATCCCAGCCAAAACCAGTACATTATGCAAAGGAATAAAACAACAAGGTATACCGGAAAGTAAGATACAAGTTAGGTAGATGGCAACTCTTCACAAAATGTCAGAGATCCTATCATAGCTGACTGCATCTGCATTCTTTGCAAGTTCTTCTAGCAATTTGGGTTAAAAAAAAAAAGGATGAACGTCAAAGGAGAAACTACAGTCTTTCCATTGATTTCCTTTTTCCTTGCTCATAGATACTCTAATTCCTGGAAAAACTTTTCTTTTTTGTTTATTGATGCATATCTCCATAATTCTGCTGTGGTCTATGCTTCAGCTTGCCTGTCATGATTGCTTACCGACTACTCCAAAGGTGTTTTCAAAGGCATAAATTATTTCCCAGTGTATATGTCCAAATTAATTCAATTTCACCTAAGTACAGTTCTTAATTTCACTGAGTTAATTCATATTTGGAACAAAAATAAAGTGTATATCAGTGTGCCAGTTCTCTTTGTAACGTATGTATTAAATACTATGAATGATAAACATTTTATGAATTCATAATTTTCCAAATAGTTCAAAAAAAATTTTTTTGAAGTTTAACAGATTTTTGCCCTATAGGCTGGATTCCAAATACGAAAATTTATTTTCAGCCACTAACAGTGTATGGTAAAAACATCAGCAGATGTATGCTGGCTTTAGGAAGAATATACTTCCAGATCATAAATTCACACAAAGAAAAACAGATTTAAATATCTGTATAGCTAATACTTTAATTTAAAACATTTCCTTAATACTAGGGTCCTTTTCTACAGCTGCTTCCAAAATCACTTTAAATTACAACTGCAGTGACTCAAACTGCATTCTTAAAAAATCTTATACACAACTATGCATTCCAAGTCATATAACTGCAGGTGAGAACATTGTAGGCAATTTCTTTTTGATAGATTTTATGCCTTTCAACAATTTAATATCTGGAATTCATTTCTGATGCTATTAAGTGATAGTCACTAGAGGCCAGACTGTATCATAAGGTTTTCAGGAAGGCTCCCCATTGTGCTGGGAAATTAATGGTCCCACCTGTCCTTGATAGCTGAAAAGCACCAGTGTCTTCATGTTTTTTTACTGCTATTATTATTATTATTATTATTATTATTATTATTATTATTAAATGTGTTCATTTTGAAATATTCATATCACTGACTGGAAACACGGATCCCTCCCCTCCCCCCAAAAGAGAGTTTTTTTGAATTATGAGAAGTTTTAAGATCTGTGGAATATGCCGCATTTGATAAACAACTCAGTGAATAATATTTAACAAAAGATTACATTTTTGGTTTTAGAAAATTTTTAAACTATATTTTTCTCTCTTGACAGGCATGATTGTGATTTTCCAGAATAGAGATCATTAACCAAGCCTTGGCTGAGAAGGCAAAGCAGAAATATTGCAAATCTGACCTAGTTTTTCAATAAATAAACAATACCTTTATTTTGTCCTTTATTTCATTTCTACTTTTTCTTCTATGTAATGTTATGTTTTATTACTTTTACAGAAGTGTAATTAAGACAAATCATATGATTTTTGAAACATAATAAATTTTGCAGGGTACCAAATTACAAAATTTAAAGAGGATTTTTTTCAAACTTTTTAGTTCTTTTTGTGAATGGTATATACCAAAGAAGCCTGATATTGCCTCTGACTATACAGAAGCACTGAAACTGTATAGTAGATTGTATTGAGCGTAGCACTTTTAGCAGACTGCAAAATGTGCTTAAGGTTATTCTATTTAGTAAGTGCATAAGGAAACATATTTATCACAAAGAGGAGATATTAGCTGGAGGTAGAAGTGGCAAACTGTTCGGACATGCTTTTTAAATTATGTTTGGATTTGATATTATTTCCACATTTAAATGACTACATTAGACCGATTGTGTGATGTGTAGACGTTTTATGTAATAATCACTACACCTCACTTTCAGATGCTTCCTGAATACCTTCACCATTTTCGTATGCATTTATCCTATTATATTACAGCGGCAGAAATCAATCTACAGGCAGCACTGCAAAGGTTCCTATTAGAAGTCCTTGTCCTTTGAACTTTCTGGGAGGAAACAGACCTTGAAATGGTCCGTAACACTCTCATTGCAGATTTTGTTTGTTTGCTGATGATTTGGGTTTTCCTTTGAGTTTTGGTGTTACATATCAGATATCAGAAGGAGTTGTATGGTTTTAAAGACAGATTTTCTTTTATCCTAGCACAGCTTTCCATGATCTGAAAACAGAAGGAAACCATAAAATGTGTTTAAAATAAGACAAAGAGGTACAAAAGAGTGCAAAATTAAAATTCAAATCTGTAACATCAGGTAAAAAAGGAACTTCTAAAAATTTTCCTTTTAGTTCAGGAAGTATTGCTCTAGGTTCTAGCTGATACTGCTTATGTTAGGAATTTGAAAGTCAAGAGGGAATGGATTTAGTGTGCATGTTAAGGCAGAAAGAGGTTTTTTAAGTATATAAACAGCAATTTTTGAGCTATCATCTGCTTTAAGCATGTATAAATATTTATAAACTAAATTGTTACTGAGCACTGAGTTTATAATTGCAAAGCCTGTAGGGCTCACCAGAGACAAGAAGCATGACTTGARGACCTGCAGAGTGAAGAAAAATGTGGGTTTGGAAAAATGTCTAAGATAAGTTTGGAGAAGCATAGAGAGAAGATCAAGAACATAACTGTGAAAAGGACTGAGGATTACATAGAAGGAAGATGCTGTATCAGGCTTCTTGACTTTTGCTATTGAGATAGAAAAAGGGAAACAGGACCCTGGGGAAGTGTAGTGTCTTATATTGTACTGAGGGCTTGACAGAAGATAGAAGGGAATGTACCTGGAATTCAGGAGGGCAATAAAATCTTAGGTATAAATGAGTAAAAATTGGAAGTGAGAGTATAGTCCAAGATGGGATGGGATACTGAAGTGAAGGTATTTCAAGAACAACGGAAACGGTAGTAGAGATGGAAATCAAAATATGGTCCTTGAGCAGTCATGAGAAAATGCAGAATGTCTTAATAAAACATAGATCAGGGAGAAAAAGGCACAAACAAATTATTAAATGTGACTTCAGCAATCATTCCCAATCATTCTACTTCATGCTTAAAACAGACATGAACAATACTTTTGACAAATAAATGCACAGCTGTTACAAAGCTGTTGTTAACCATGACAAAAAAGTTTGGAGATGTGTAAAAGTGAATAAAATATATCTTCTTAGTGTATGAATGGAGGGTAAAAATAATTGAAGATTTAATGTAAATATATTTGATGGTGAAAGCTGAACATTTTTGAACTATTTTCTTTGCTAAAATTACATTCAACCTTAAGGTTGATTAGTACTTATCAAAAAGGAAGGAAAAAACCCCACAAAAAAAAMCAAACAACATAGGCTAAAATGATATCATCTTAAAAAATTCTGTGAGCTTTTTTTAATAGAGTAGCATTTATGAAATCTGTTAAAAGGTACACTACCAGGCAAGATTCCAAGGATTAACTTTAATAATGACAAGATGCTGCAGTGTGATAACATTCTACTTTCATCAGCCTCTGGTGTCTTGAATAATGCATTTTGATAGTGCCATATTAGTCAGCCACACAAACACTTTTAGTGACCAGTGTTTGAGACTATATCAGAAGATTTCCCTAGAAGTTACAGCCCTGTTCTCTCAAGGTTTTGTACATGTTTTCTGTATCCTGGATTCATTATTGTATTTTTAGCACAGTATTTTAAATCATTGTTTTCCAGCAAGCTTATACATGACAAAACTGTGTTTGCAAAGCAAAACATGCCTCGGTTTTCAAATAACACACTCAAATGTATTGAGAAGTTTGAACTGAAAAYAAAATATATAAAAGAAAAAATCCTCATAATAGACAACTTACTGCTAATTTTATGAAAAAAATATCACAAAAAAAGAAAGACTTGCTGTATTAAGTACTGAAAACCTATGCCAGTTCACTTACTGGAACAACCCTCCAAACCAAAACCCACATATTTTAACATACTTCGCATGTGTCTAAATGTGTCTGCCTTTGGTTACACTTCTTGGACTGGTCCACTGATTGCACATGTTGGGGATTTGTTGGGTAGTACCCTTATTTCTAAAGAACTTGCATGTTGTATTTTTCCTCTATAGAAAACAAGTAACGAGAGAATAGGAGGGAACTGGTACGTAACTGATCTAGTCCTGACATGAAGCTAGGATGCAACTTAGAGGTATACACAGATCGAAGATCTGGTTTCATATAGAAAGAGAATTTTTGCTTATCTAAACGAAGCGATTGCATATGTATTTTACAACCTTGTTCTGACACTACTTTTGGTACCTTCATGAACAGTAATGATTGGTATGGTCTCTCAGCTTGGTTCCAATGAAAAAGAACACGTGATCTGTAAGTATATCTCCTAAGTGTGTGTGTGTGTGTGTACGCACATGCATCTGTCTGTCTAGCTATCTGTTTGTGTGGGTGTGTGCATGTGTGAACATAAATAAATAAATTTGTATAAAAATGCATAGGAGGGTCAGTTMCAGGTAATACCCAGAAAATTCTCTCCTAAAAATCTAAATTCTTATATCAGTATCTTGCATCTACAGATATTCCAATTATAGTGAACAGAATCTAGAATAAATTTGGGTCTAACTGTCATAGTTTCTTCCCTTCTCACAAAAAAAGGGAGGTGTCTGTGAATGTAAAGAAATGGTTAACAATACATAATTTCTTCAAAGATAAAAACCTTGTCTCACAGCACAGAATAGGACACCATAAAAACGTGACCTCTGGGCAGAAAAAAACAAAGGTTGGTTTTCATAAATATCCAGTTTAGAGTCTTATCTGCGTTATAGAAGCTCTGACTTCTGACTTACTGTGTGCCCTAGTAAGTAAAAAACTAGTCTATGGTATCTTCCCTATGAGTAAGATATCCAGTTCACTCATGTTGAAGTTACTTTTCAGTGGAATACCTGATTACCAGTGTCCACATCACTTGACAACAAACCTGGCAAAATAGCTGCTATTAACTTTTTTTAGTGTATTAAATGGGCTTAGATAATTTTGCAGAAATAGAGGCTTTTGTGACTATTTCTTTATGTAAAAGTCTGTGAATTTGTTGGATGAAAATGACAAAATGTTTAATCTTTTTAGTTTTGTGACCAATATTTTGTATTCTCCTTTATGTTGTCTTCTCTCACAAATATATAGAGCACAAGTCTTATGGAGTGGCTGAGGGAACTGGGGTTGTTTAGCSTGGAGAAGAGGAGGCTGAGGGGAGACCTTCTCGCTCTCTACAACTACTTGAAAGGAGGTTGTAGCGAGGTGGGTGTTAGTCTCTTCTCCCAAGTAACAAGCGATACAAAAAGAGGAAATGGCCTCAAGTTGCACCAGGGGCGGTTTAGATTGGATAGTACGAAAAATTTCTTCACCAAAAAGGTTGTCAATCCTTGGAACAGGCTGCCCAGGGAAGTGGTGGAGTCACCATCCCTGGAGGTATTTAAAAGACGTGTAGATGTGGTGCTTAGGGATATGGTTTAGTGGTGGATTTGGCAGTGCTACGTTAACGGTTGGACTTGATGATCTTAAAGTTCTTTTCCAACTTAAACGAATCTACGATCCTATGATTCTATCCTAGGAACCAGTAAGGAATGCTGTCCTCATTTGCTATACTATCAGTGCAATGTTTTGTCATACACTGCCAAAGATGTTCTTTGATTGCTATCTGAACCAGATCTTATCAACATCTTCTGGGCATTTAGATGATGTCTACACTTATTTTTTAATATACATGACAGTGCTGCATAGGGCTCTGATCTGTGATCATACTGCTGAGCAGCTGCTTGGAACATGCCCTTACCTCAGCTGTTTCCTTGGATTTCATTTYGCCTCATTTTAGATGTATACAATACAAAGATCTCCCATTAGAACTAGTTTTCTAGATGTGAAATTCTTCTGCCAAGCCATGATTGGTACCTACAAAGGACAGGTTGAGTTTCTAGCRTCACTAATAAATATTGGCTCCAGACACCACTCGGAAACCTGGGAAAGTAAACTGTCTTGATACTCAATATTTTATAATTCTCAATTTACAGACAAAGAACCAAAAAAGTGTACTTTATTGAYGGAAAGAAGAAATTGACAGTAAGAAAGAAAATAAATAGAATAATGTGTGATAACCACATAAGTAATTTCGAATATAAAATAACRATCAGATGAAGATTAAATTCTTGGTAAGTGTCCTGGTTTTGGCTGAGATAGAGTTAAATTTCTTCCTGGTGCTATGTTTTGGATTTAGTATAAGAAGAATGTTGATAACACACTAATGTTTTTAGTTATTGCTAGGTAATCTACTTTTCAAGGACTTCTCATCTTCCCAWGCTCTGCCAAGCGCACAAGAGGCTAGGAGGGAGCAGAGCCGGGACAGCCAGCCCAGSTGGCCAACGGGGTATTCCATACCATGTGACGTCATGCCCAGTATATGAATGGGGGGGAGGGGGTCCCRGAAGGAGCGATCGCTTTGGCTATTGTCTCGGYGGGTGGTGAGCAATTGCATTGTGCATCACTCATTTCATATATTGTATCATTAATATATTATTACCATTGTTATTATTATTATTCCTTTCTTCTCTGTTCTATTAAACTGTCTTTATCTCAATCCGTGAATTTTTTTTTCAATTCTCTCCCCATCCCGCTGCGGGGGGGAGGCAGAGAGTGAGCGGGCGGCTGTGTGGCATTTGGCTGCCTGCCAGGTTAACCCACTACAATAAGCCATTTGCTAGGACAGTTCCTTAACWTTTACTTTTTTTCAGTAAAACTATTACAGTTGCCAAATCACAGAGCTCTGTCACCTGTCTGGCTGGGTAGCAAAGTCTTATGCAGTCTGCTGCTGATAAGTAGTGTTAAACTGCTTGCTATCCAACCCAAAGAGTTGCACTTGGGTTTTAGTATTCTGTTTATTAGGTTGAAGCAAGTAAACATAGTCTTCATAATTACATATAGTGTCTGCTGCACAACATCTTCTAAAACAGAAGTTTTCAGTCTTCACACTGTTGCACTCTGAAACTGCAAGTTTTCTCCTTGTAAACAAATTCAGACATACCTAGTCTGCCCTGAAATTTCATATAAAATGTTTTTGACATAACTACACTGATTCTTATGAAAAAGCCATTTGAACAACAATTATTTTTTCCCTACTGGTTTACAACACAGTGCTGTTCCCCTCCTGCCTCTCCAATATTCTTGAACTCTAAAACTCCTTTTTTATATCTCAACCACTAGGCTTACACAGGGGAAAAGCAAGAATTCCTAGCCCAGAGTTTTTCTGTTTCAGATATTTATCGTAGAACAACATGAATTGCACCACAGAAGTGCTTATTACTCTCCACAGGCTGTAAAATGAGTCTGTCTGACGAGATCAAATGCCGATGCCAACAAGTTGGTCATCTAAAATTAGGTAATATGAATTGAATCCAGATGACAATGAGATATCTTTCTTTTTTTTTTTCTCTTGAGTAAAACATGTAAAAGAAAAATATTCCAGGACTATCAGATACACATGTAGGAAACGTAGCAGGGAAGAATATGCACTGAGTTAGAAGCTGAAGTCCCATTATCCTGAGATCTGAGATGAGCACTATGATGTTTTTACAGTTTTTATTGTCTTCTACCCTGTGTTTCCTTCCCATTTAGACATAAGGTCTTCTGTGTCTTATTATGTGTTTTTCAGAATGGAAATTTGTGGATCTCTATCTACTACAGCAATAAGACATTACAAAAAAATCTAAATTATACTACCAATGAAAGTAGTGAGGGATTCCTTCATTTTTCTGCCAGCAACTATAAGATATTTGACTTACAATACCAATTTTTAAAAAGAGAATAAAAAGGCAAGTATCATGACATGACTATGAACTGCATATATACTTTTAAAGCAAAGGAGTATAGGGTTTGGGGGATATTGTAAGTGGAAACAGATCTCCCTCTTTGTTCTCTCACTTATACTTTGCTTCTTATTAAGTTCGATCTCCCTAATAATGCAAGAACTTGGTAGAAGTCTCTGCCGTAGCCTTGAACAAATGCTGAGCTGGAAGCGCTGGGATTTTCTTTTCCATCCTTGCACCCAGACAAGTTCCTCACTCCCATAAATCTTGTAGCTCTGCTCAGTCACATTTGGATGACTAGGGAGTAAAACTGCTAGCTAGAAAAGGGGAGACTAAAAGCAAAGGAGATTACCTCTCATCTTCAGTTCCTTGTCTTCCCCATCACAGAGTGGTGATACCTTGCAAATAGCACTAACTGGGATGTATCTAAGCAGGGCCAAGGCAGGAAAAATTTCAACAGAATTTGTCTCTGTTATTCAAACAATTCAAATATGTATGTCTAATCTAGTGGAGGAGTAATAATTCGTTTACAAATAATGAAGGCCTTGTTCAGAACAAAATGAGGTACTTTGCAAAAAAAACACTGGAATATGACATCGATTTTCCCCAGTCTCTTGCAGAAATTAATGACTTCTGAGATGTAAGTTGTTAACTTCCATAAGACTAGAGTTTTATCATGATTTATGCAAATACTACTGAATTTACTACAAATATTTGTATATTTGTGCATTAAAAAAATAATTAAAAAAAAAGACTATGGTGTGCAGTTGTCCATCTGACAGCATCTGAGGTGATGTGAAACAGTTTTCAACCTTCAATTTTTTAACTTGAAATGGCATTGGATTGCATATTTGAGATTTTTTTCCTGACTCATCTTCTATTTTTGGACTTCTTTTGAAATCAGTGGATTTTTTCAGTCAGTGAAAACAGACCTGGAACTGGGGAATATCATGATCTGAGGCATAGGAATCTTTCAGGAAACTATTTTTATGCAGTTACCTGTAAATCTATTTATTTTGTAAACACAGAGACATTACAGTTCCCTGCTCTAATGCCTAGAAATTTAGTCTGCTCTTTCCCCTCATATTCACTATTAGTCTTACATAATGTTAATTGTCAGGGTTAATCTCTTAACTTTCTCAAAATCAGTAGGACTTTTTTTCCTGTAYATTTTTCTTTTTTTCTTATAGTCAAAAACAGTAAAGCAGAAGTACAATAAATCTTTAAGCTATTACTATCAGAACAAAATGCACATCACTTAAAACAGCTGATTGTTTGCTGTTGCATATGTTATTTGATTTTCTGTTCACTAGAATGACTTTCCCTTCTTAACAAAAATTCTCTTATTTTGATCTTATTCAGAAAGGCAGTAAGAGTCTTTTTTAGGAACACTTGAAACCCTCAATAGATGCTGATTTTTCCACAACATCTGCCATGTTCCTATTTTTCCATGCTGAACAGACATTTTTTAAAAGTAAAYGCAGAGCAAAACAGATTTTGCTAAACCTTAATTAGCATTTTCATAAAATACTTCACCCATAGAATTTAATATGAGAACTCTTTATGGCATGACTGGTTTAGCCCAACAGTAGAAGTTGTATTATCATCTTATTTCTCTACTGGGTAGGGATTGTAGCCCTGATTTAACCATTCATGTGCTTTAAAGCTAGAGTTTAAACCAAAGCAAAACTATCATTATTGCTAATCTGCTCTTTGAATTGTATCAGTACTCATTTAACTTTTTATAATACCAAGACAGTGAAAACATTATACTGTCATACGCTTGTTATAAGAGATGCTCAGTAGTGAATACATCACACAGTACATTATGGAGGTTTTGTAACTCAAGGGGAAGGTTTACTGTGAGGTACACTGAAATAGATAATGTTCATATCAAAAAAACTTGTCATAAAAATGTTCCATATAAATTATTTAGACAGAAAATTATATTTACAGTAATATTTTCTTTTCCTTCAAAAAGTGACACCTTTCTAAGAATAATTTCTGTATTAATATCAAAAGCCCCCTAAATCTTCACAAATACAGCACTCATATAAACATTTTTTTCTCCCAATTGGAGCTGCCACAATAATTTGAAATATGTTTCTTGTTATTWATTTTTTTCTCACTGTCACATGTTCCCACATTCCTCTAAAAGTTATTACGATGACTAAGCTCCACCTATCACTATATGAGAAAGGCAAATATTAGGTCTTGCTTCTCATCACCACCAAAAAAAGCTCATGGGTGTATCTCTGGTCAGACAGTATAATGAAGAGGACTGTTTTCTAATGGGAAATACGAAGTAGAAAAGAGCTCAACAGTGCTCAAATGAGCTGCGCTGAAGCATCTCTTAAAATGCAGGGATATTTTGTTGGGGGGGAGAGGGGCGGAATTCTGAAGCACTCATGCTGAKGTAATACTGTCTTATTGGTACGTTGTGCAGACTATGTCATTTTTACTTGATTACTTTGAAGTTCAGAATATTTCAAATCTATACAAAATAATAATTTCCTTAATGAATCGTCCATTTAAATATATTTGTGATATATTTTAATTGTTCTAGAGAGTAGTGATGATATGCTGAATTAAATAAAGAAAACAAAGATTTTTTTCTCAATTTATCTGCTTTCATAAATAGGCACTTAATAGCAAAATCTATCATTTAATAGCATTATTCACTTAGCCTGGGACTAATCATCACTATAGCTCTTCAGATGTAAACATCTAAAATGTACAGGTCTACCATGGAGGGAGAGAAGTCCTATCCTGAAAGATTAAAACATGTTAATCCAATCACATTATTTAGATATAATGCAAGGATATCCAGATTAAAAGTAATCATAGAATCACACCTTTATAGAGCAGTTTAGCTTGAGTGGAGCCTTTGGAGGTCATGTGGTTCAACGTGCTGCTTAAAGTGGGACTAATAGCAGGGCAAATGGCTTAGAGCCATCTCCTGGGAAACTTCAAAGATCTCTAAGTTGGAGACTTCACACCATCTCAGAGTAGCCTGTGCAATTTTTTATTATTTTCCCTCTGAACAATTTTTCTTATATCTACTGGAACCTCTGTTGCTGTAAATTGTAACTGCTGCTATTTCCCTTTCACTGTGCACTTCTAAGAAGAGTCAGCTTTGTCCTCTTATTCTAAGAAGAATGGTCAGTCTAATAATATCCTCCCATTAACTGAAGTCAGCCATTAATACTTCCCTTTAGCCTTCTCTTCATTAGGTTGAGAAAACAAACTCTCCCAAACTCGCCTTATGTGATATGCTCCAGTCCCTGACCATCTTAGTGTCCTTCTGCTGCATTCACTCTAGTTTGTCCATGTGTTTTTTTTGTACTGAGGACCCCAAAACTAGACACAGCACTCCAGATGCCATCTCATAAATATCAAACAGAGAAGCATAATCACTTTCCTCAACCTGCTAGCTCTGGCCTTACAAATGCAGCTGAATATGTGACTGGTCTTTGTCATCACAAGGGCTCTCTGCTGACTCACATTCATYATGTTATTCATATTGACTCCCTGGTTCTTTTCTGCAAAGCTGCTTTCTAGACAGTTAGCAGGTTCCAGCTTAAATTTTTACATAGGATAATCCTACACCAGAAGCAAGACTTTCTATCTGACTTTGCTGAACTTCTCAGCAGCCCATTTCCGTAGCCTGTTGAGAACCCCCTAAATAACAGCCCTGCCCTCCAGCATGCTGACTACTTGCTGATTTGAGCAGAGCTAATGTTAGGTCATGTTGCCCAGGGCCTTCAGACAGAAACTAGAAAATGTCACACACAGTAAGGACGGTGTTTTGTTTCTTTGTTTCATCTTTTAATGAGCTTAATCTTGAAAATACAGCTTGCAGGTCAGATAAGCCTTTGGAGGGCTCATCTCAAATCTTGTCTTAGTTCACGCTTCTTCCAGATTCATTTTGTCTGAATAATTCTGTTGTTTTATTATGTATTTGCTAACAGGGACCAAAACATCTTTCAACAGATACCCTCTGGGGGAAGATGAGGGAAGCCTGAGAATGAAATGCCTCCCTTGCCTAGCTTCCAGAATTATAGATTCTTCATAAAAACACTTCTGTGTGTTATAATGTTATCCAACAAAAGTTCCTTATAAACAGGATGGTATGTAATTCACTTTATTGCAGGGGGAAGGACTGAAGAAGGTGAAAAGCTGGGCGTTCAAGTACCTCTCACCCATCTTTGTAACTGGGAATTCAATTTGTTCTGTTTGTGCCTAGAACTGTCTAGAACGTCCAAGCAGAAAAGCGTAAGCACTTAGAAGCTGCTGATTTGATTTCCCTTTGATTCAGGTCACACTGTTACGAGAGTCTGCAGGCATTTTTCCCTCTCCCTATTCATGTTTCATGTTGTTTGTCTTAGTTGCGTTTAGGTAAAAAACATGGATCAAAGAGGAAACAAAATATAAAGGTTTGTTAAGTATGAACCACATGTTAATATAGGTATAACTGATTTATTCACAGTATTAGATTTATTCCTTCCCCCCCTTTCAACAGTTTCTTTATTTCATCTTTTGTTCTATGTCAGCGTCTCTTTTACTCTCAGTTCTATATATCTTATTTTCTTTTCTTCTGTATTTTTCTTGTCCCCAAGTGTAATTGTTGTATTTGTTACATGAAATTTTCTCATACATAGAATTCATAATCATAGCTTGTTTTTTCTCACTCAGTCAGTTTGACATTTGAAAGCATATATACACCAGTTCTGGAACATTTTAGAAGTGTTGTGGTTTAATCCCAGCCAGCAACTAAGCCCCACACAGCCACTCACTCACTTCTCCCCAGTCACATGGGGTAGAGAATCGAAAGGGTAAAAGTGAGAAAACTCGTGGGTTGAGATAAAGACAGTTTAATAGGTAAAGCAAAAGCCGCGCACGCAAGCAAAGCAAAATAAGGAATTCACTCACAACTTCCCATCGGCAGGCAGGTGTTCAGCCATCTCCAGGAAAGCAGGGCTCCATCAYGCGTAACRGTTACTCGGGAAGACAAAACACCATCACTCCGAACATCTCCCCTTCCTTCTTCTTTCCCCAGCTTTATATGCTGAGTATGACGTCATATGGTATGGAATATCCCTTTGGTCAGTTGGGGTCAGCTGTCCCACAGTCCCAGCTGTGTCCCCTCCCAACTTCTTGTGCCCCCCAGCCTACTCTCTGGTGGGGTGGTGTGAGAAGCAGAAAAGGCCTTGACTCTGTGTAAGCACTGCTCAGCAATAACAAAAACATCCCTGTATTATCAACACTGTTGTCAGCAGAAATCCAAAACATAGCCCCATACAATCTTCCATGAAGAAAATTAACTCTACCCCAGCCAAAACCAGCACAAGAAGTTGCTAGTAATCATTCATTGTCAAGTTAAAGAAAAAAGTAGTTACTCTGAATTTCCATGAGCTCACTCTTCAAAGAGTGGTGATACAGGCAGAATTCTGATCTTGCATTCGAAATTCCAGTGACTCTGTTTCTTAACTGTCCTTTTAGTTCTGCTTGCCATTCTGCATGACGTGCAGTGCAAGTTTCTTAAGGTTGTTTGGTGCCAGCATAACAGCGGTAATACAGGGAGACAGCAGAAGAGATTTTGCATATTTTAGAAATATAGAAGTCTAATTGCAATTCTGATAGAGGTGGACAACAGGGCTGTGCTTGTGTGCACACCCACTGGTCTTAGTCAGTAATTCCTGGGGTGATCCAGGACCTTACCAGCCAGTTATCTGCACATATGAGTTAATGGACTGGCTTGAGACAATGGAAGGATTTGGAACTAGGTGACTGACTGGACCTTCCTATTGAGTATTTCTCTCATTGATACAGAAACCCTCCAGGGGATAATGTTGGGCAGCTCTAGAATGCCCCTCATGCAGCTTCTGCTGTGCCCAGCCCAATTTGTATGCCTAAATGTCTTGATTAACATCCTAAATGGAGTGTCCCAAATAGTCATCATTTTGTATTCTATTTCAGTCAATAAAGAAAGACTTCAGCTGTCAAAGGTCTAACTGATTCCCAGCTTGTCCAAAGGAGTGAAGAGTTGCTGTGAGTTCTGTTTCATCTTATATCCATGTCGATATCTTGGATATCCAGAAACATCTGAAATAGTGATAATGTTTCATTATTACTGTAAACCAAACTGTGTCGAGCTTAACTGAGCTTTAAATGTTCAAGGTTAAAGAGTTCTGATGTTCCTCCACTCCCGATTTCTATCTTTAACTCTATAAATAATTTATTCTATTATGTTGGAAAATACAGTGATACGACATTCCTGTGCATTCAGGTTTTTTTAACAACATGAAAAACATTTAGTTTTCATAATTAAAAATCCCCTAAACAAAAAAATATAAGTGCCTCAATTTGGAATTTATTGCCATCCCATTTTTTTTCCTTAAGATGTCTGGTCACAAAAGAGCACATACATCATGTGTAAATCACCTATTACAGAAAGTGTTTTGTGATGACAAAGTGTTTATATGAAAGTTAGAAAATTACAGGTGATTTTACTTTTATTATATTAACTATCTTTTAATAATTAATGTTGTATGTATATTTAATATTTAATCTAAATCACTATGATAGTAATGTTATACTTGTGATTTAGTCTTGCAAGTATTATGTGTATTTCAAAGAGACCAAAATGTGCCAGAGGCAGGTGCTGTCTGGCACTTATTGTGGTATGAAGAAAGCATCATGTGCTTAATTCACCTCTCTATAAATAGGCTTGAAGAGTCACCTGAGACACCCTGGAGTACCCAAGACATATGACAGTGTCTGACAGATACGAACCAGAAACTATGGGAAACCCAAGTCCTTCTGGAGTAACACCTAGTCATGAGGAGGAATGCTTAAGGGCATCTCAAATGACATCAGATATACCTCTCTCTGGTCAAATAAACTCTATTCAGTTGTACTTTTTCTATGCGTCCTCGTATCGTTTGATCAGACTTGAAAGGATGCTAAAGATTAGATCACACTTAACAAAATAAGGTTAGTAACATTAACCTGATTGACATACTGACTCTTTTTCCTAGGTCTAGAAGTAGGCAAATATGTTTTATTTTCATTTATAGCTCAGAAAGGTCCATATGAAGGTGACCTTTAAGATCAGTTTTAAATAGCTCAATGAAGAAAACAGACATTTGTCATTATTAAAATAAAAGGAAGAAAAGAAAAGAAAGGCAACAGCAGAACAAGGTGGAATAAAATGGAAAATTAATTAAATTAATTAATGATTAAATTAAATTAAATAATGATTAAAGTAAATAATGATTAATTTAACTTTATTTTTCTCATCTATTATACCTAATAAACACAAATAAATAAGAACTTTCCTCTTGTGTAATCAACCTGATCAGACTTCATCAAAAGAAAGTTTGGGTTCAGAATTTGCAGGGGTATAGGTGAAATTCAAAACAAAACTTAGATAAAATTCTTCAAAGACTATACGTAAGCAGCACACCTGCATGAAACAAGGAAAATTCCTTCATAAAAGCTGGAAACAATTTTTCTGTAAGTGTTCAGTCAAATTTTGCAGCTATTTGTTGTTGCTGCAGACCTCCCATCATCTCTCCCCAGTATTGTCACAGGTACTTTTAATTGTGTAATTTTTCTAGAAGGGGTGTTTAATAATGTGTATATGATTTTATTGCTGTGTGTGACTGTATTACTTCTACACTACCAAGGATGCACTCTTCCCACAAGGTATGAGGAGCCACAAAAATCAGTCCCTAAAATCAAGGTTCCAATATATCCTTCTGATGATGTTTTTCTTTTGTTCCTCAGTTTCAGGTTTTGGAAAAGATTTTGCTCTATTTCTTACATATTTCCAGTATTCCTTGTGCAGCTTGTCCTAGAAAAGCCCCCTGGGCCTAGTCAGTCTGCATAGAAAGAATGTGTAGTTATCTCTGAGGGAAAAAAAATGCTTTCTAAAACTGCAGAAAATCTTGGCAGATTCCACTGTATGTACTCAGAAATATTTTTTCACTTCCTAACTATGCCTTGAAAAGATTTTGCTTTCAAACTTTGGCACTTTCTCTCTCTTTAAAAAAAAAAAAAAAAAAAAAGGAAAAAAAAAAAGGGAGAGAGAAGAAAAAGAAAAGACGTGAAAGTAGACTTGAAAGTCCAAAACTCAAATGCTTCCCTGCCCCCAATATTATGTAAAGAAAGTAGAGAACAATACAGTAGGGAAAACTTTGCTCAAGCTCCAGTGAAATCGTCTCTGACTTCAGAACTAGTAAAGATATTTTTAGCACAAGTGGTGCCTGTTTAAGAAAGTAAAAACTTGTAGAAAAGCAAACCTTTAGTTAAGGTTGACTATGATATTTCAAAACTTCATATTTAAATATTATTCTGCAAATTAAAATATAACCATCTTCAAATGAAAGCAGATATCACACACAACTGATACAGTAGTCCCTAAGAAAATACACAAAAACTAAGATGAATCAGTAGACTATGTTCAGAAAACTTTGCTGAGAATCTCCTTTGCAATTAGTTTGCTGATACCTGAGCTAACAACACTTTATTTACCTCACACTGCCATACGAGTACTCTTCCTCACAGTGTGTTGCCATGATGATGCCCTTGGGATATAAAAAGAAGATGGTAAAAAGAGATTAATAGATAGATAGCTAAAAATTTTGATGCAGTGTACATTAGAAAATGAAAAAGAAAAAACACATTAAAATGTCAGCTTTTGTGTCACCTTTTGTCCTGGTTTTGGCTGGGGTGGAATTAATTTTCTTTCTAGTAGTTGGTATAGTGCTATGTTTTGGATTTAGTGTAAGAAGAATGTTGATAACACACTAATGTTTTTAGTTGTTGCTAGGTAGTCTACTTTCTCAAGGACTTTTCAGCTCACATGCTCTGTGAGGTGCACAAGAAGCTGGGAGGGAGCACAGCCGGGACAGCTAGGCCAGCTGGCCAATGGGGTATTCCATACCATATGATGTCATGCTCAGC
>JASVER010000002.1:13466576-13504416 GCA_030449065.1 Oceanodroma leucorhoa | reverse complement strand
AATGAATTCCTTGTTTTGCTTTGCTTGTGTGCGCAGCTTTTGCTTTCCCTATTAAACTGTCTTTATCTCAACCCACGAGTTTTCTCACTTTTACCCTTCCGATTCTCTCCCCCGTCCCACCCGGGGGAGAGTGAGCGAGCGGCTGTGTGGTGCTTAGTTGCCGGCTGGGCTTAAACCACGACACCTTTATATAACAAAAGTAGTTAATTGCTTTCTACTAAGAACCATGGGTCAGATTCATCTTCAATGAAAAAGGACAGCTGGAAGAAATGCTGAGTGTCCATGTGAGATCTTATCTGGTTTGAGGACTTCATTTTCTATCTTAATACATCCCAGTAAAGTGAAAATTACATGAATAATAGTTTTTTTTTCCCTCAGACAGGTGATTTTTTTTTTTTTTTAATATATTTTTTTTTTCCTATTAGGAATCTGCATTCAGCTTGGATGGTTCTGGAAAAAAAAAAAAGATTTAATCTGAAAGAAAGGTAGGTATGATATAGGAAAGGAAAAGAGAAAAAAACCCAGAACATATGAATAATAAATAATAAAACAGTCTGCAAATGATAGATGTTGAAAGTGCATTTAAACAATTACTGATGTGAAATGAATTCAACACAGGTTGTGTAATTTATTAAGTCTGACAGTGCTCAGTTACTTACTTAAGCCAATAAAGTTATTGAGATTTGGAAAGGAAAATGAGAGTATCTTCATTTACTCAAGATGTCCTTCATTTGTTATTAAAGTTTTAATCTATACACATTGCATTTTTTAAAAAAATAATTTTCTACACTAGTCTTAATTTTCTCTTTTGAGATTTAACAAGTCATATATGAAATGAGTTATAAAAGGTCACATATTAGTGCTGCATCTTGAGCCAAAGTTGTGATGGAGTTGAAAAACACTGTGTTCAAGGTTCAAGCCACTAGAGTTTCTATACTTGCTATATTACCTGTGACAGAACAAGGATATTTCCATACAAGCACTCCTGTGTGAAATCAGTGAGGTTGAATTGCCAGTGATCAGTCCATCGCTTCCTGGTAATTCTATTTTCTGTTTTCTTAAATTGCCATGTTTTAATTATTTTTGGAGAAAATATTATGTGAAAATCCATCACTGGGATATTAATAGGCAGACAAATGTATTTCATTGTTGCAAAAATTCAAGGATAGCCAACATAGATGTTACATAAGGATTAAACAATTTTGTTTTACTATTTCTTTGTAGTGCTATCCATCATGAAAATAATAGAACTTAATGTCTGATCACAGGAAAGATAAAGATTATTTTTTTTCCCTCCCTAAGAAAGAACATTGTTTTATTTGGGACTCAGCTGTGGAATTAACATTGTATKGTAAAATGTTTATAATGTGTGGAAAGTCAGAGATGAAGATCTAGTGTAAGGTATATAACTCAGCTAGAACATTTAGTAGAAGTTGTTCATTTCATTTTTTTATATTGGCAGTCAATGAACACTGCATGTATTTTCAGCTGAAGGAGTTGTGTAGCTATATTTTAAAATAAAACCAACAAAGAAATACAGCTCTACTATCCTTAAATTCTTTCTGTGATTCAGGAAGGGAAATGCAAAAATTACTTCATGAAAACTTTGTGCTTACCCACGCTTGGTCTTTATGCCTTAGTATGAGTTAAAACAATTTGAAACTTAATTTTTGTTATTTGGCCTCGGCCTCAGGAGCTGGCATGGAGGACTACAAAGCAGTAGTAGAGCTCTGTTTCCCTGTGCACACCTACATACAAGATACTTCCGCTGCTGCTTAGTGATATCACTGAGGAAAGAGTCTCTTTCTGGTTAACTAAACTAGTTTATTYCCATCTTGAAGCTACGACACCTACAGATGTTCTCCCCACAGCACTGTGACCCCTGAGGTGTCACAGCGCCGGCAGGGGCAGGGATGGTCTCTCTCACAGGGCAAGGCTGGTTGGAGGTAGCTTGGAGTTATCTGGAGCCCTTTGGAGCCCTTCCCTTCCTTCCCCTGCACTCACATGACTCTTGCCTGTGACTCTCTTATCTGCTTCTAGAAAATTATTTCTTGTTCTTGAGGCTTCTGGAAGTACTTGTGATGTGATGGCCTCTACATGTCAGTCCTCCTTGTTAAAGGGAAGCTGAGGGTGGCGAGCTTCAGGAGCTGGTGTCATTCTCCTTCCTTTTCTGCTAGAGCAAGACTGCTGTGATCCCCTGACACTAGGTCCAGCCAATGGCAAGGTTGAGCCGGTATCCCTAGGGCGCACACACACACACACACACACACAGAGGCGGCCAACCACCGATAGATCAACACAAACACAAGAACAATGCCTTTACAGGTATCGCACACAAAAGCAGCACTAACATAAACACAAACAATACTAATGGCCTGATCCTGCTCTTATTTGCCATTTTCAGTATAAAGGTAGGGCAAGAGAAAAGACAAGTAACAAGTAACAWGGGAACAAAGCAGGGAACCCGAGGAGATGAGATGGGGTGTGAAAAAAAGGAACCAAGGAAGGGGCATAGCTGAACAGAGCAGAGGCAGATGCAGAATTGAAGCACGAGCATCGCAACATGAGGTCTGAGAAGTTGTAGTAAAAACAGGAAATATCCTTAAACAAGCATCCTGTTGCGTCCTCAGCTAAACGAACTATTCAGTCATTGAGACTCTCTCTACAAATGGCCATCCAATCGGATCTTTTAAATACTGTGATTACATGGTCATACGGGTAGGAATGACTTTGAATTCTGTGATTTAGTTTTCAGAAATGCATCCCTTTGTGCATGTATTTATCTTTCCTTTCTAAAACCAATTTCCCTCTTTAAATAAGTTGTTATTCACAAGAGGCTTCATCCTTACCTGATAGTGATAGGACAGATGTGAGTTCAAGCCACAAGATCAGTCAGGTCAGGGTCAGAATCATGTCTCGTAAAGGTAACCAGGGTCAGACACACTCCACTGATTAGAGGGCAGGTCCATGGTGACAAGACAAGTATGAGGTCCAAAAACATTAAGGGATTGGAAGATTTTTCATATGAGGAGAGGCTGAGAGAGCTGAGATTATTTAGCCTGGAAAATAGAAGGCTCTGAGTAATCTCATCAATGTGTATAAAAGCTTAATGGGAAGGAATGAAGAGGGAGACAGACTCTTCTTGGTAGCGGCTAGATAAAGGACAACAGGCAATGGGCACAAATTAACATGAAATTCCATCTAAACACAAGAAAACACTTTTTTATGGTGAGGTTGGACAAACACTAGAGTAGATTGCCTGGAAGGGTTGTCAAGTTTCCATCTGTAGAGAATCAGAACCCAACTAGAAACAGTTGTGCACAATTTGCTCTAGCTGACCGTGCTTGAGCAGGGATTTTGGGCTGGATGACCTCAGGAGGTCCTTTCTAACCTCAGTGATTCTGTGATTCTGAGGTGAAGCCAAGAAGTCAACCTGCACGTCAGAGATCAGACCAGTGGGGCCCACGGCCAGGCAGGGGCACAACTGTTGCCTGAGGTGGAGACTGCCATGCCTACAGTGTAGTTGAGGCAGGGACAAATAGCAACATGTCATGTTACCAGGCACCCAACATGTGACTTGATTGTCACCAAGTACAGGAGACACTAATGTAACATCTACTGCAAACAAGCAAAGATGTGAGATTTGATCTAACTTGAAGTGTCACCAGTGGGGAATCCAGGGTCTTAAGTTAGAATAGAATAGTTCCATTTGGAATGGACCTACAACAATCATCTAGTCCAACTGCCTGACCACTTCAGCCCTGACCAAATGTTAAAGCATATTTTTAAGGGCATTGTCCAAATGCCTCTTAGACACTGAGAGGCATGGGGCATTGACTATCTCTCTAGGAAGCCTGTTCCAGTGTTTGACCACCCTCTCGGTTAAGAAATGTTGTGTCTCCGTAAAGAAGAGTGTTGTTTATCAAATTTGTGTTGTTTATCTTGGCTGGCTGGCCGAACCCAGAGAGTTATGGTGAATGGAGTTAAATCCGGTTGGCRGCTGGTCACGAGCGGTGTTCCCCAGGGCTCAGTTTTGGGGCYCGTCTTGTTTAACATCTTTATCAATGATCTGGATGAGGGGATCGAGTGCACCCTCAGTAAGTTCGCAGACGACACCAAGCTGGGTGGCAGTGTTGATCTGCCTGAGGGTAGGAAGGCTCTGCAGAGGGATCTGGACAGGCTGGATCGATGGACCGAGGCCAATTGCATGAGGTTCAACAAGGCCAARTGCCGGGTCCTGCACTTGGGTCACAACAACCCCAGGCAACGCTACAGGCTTGGGGAAGAGTGGCTGGAAAGCTGCCCAGAAGAAAAGGACCKGGGGGTGCTGGTCGATGGCCGGCTGAACATGAGTCGGCAGTGTGCCCAGGTGGCCAAGAAGACCAACGGCATCCTGACCTGTATCAGGAATAGTGTGGCCAGCAGGAGTAGGGAGGTGATCGTGCCCCTGTACTCAGCACTGGTGAGGCTGCACCTGGAATCCTGTGTTCCATTTTGGGCCCCTCACTACAAGAAGGACATTGAGATGCTGGATCATGTCCAGAGAAGGGCAACGAAGCTGGTGAAGGGTCTGGAGCACAAGTCTTATGAGGAGCGGCTGAGGGAGCTGGGGTTGTTTAGCCTGGAGAAGAGGAGGCTGAGGGGAGACCTTATTGCTCTCTACAACTACCTGGAAGGAGGCTGTAGAGAGGGGGGTGTCGGCCTCTTCTCCCAASTAACAAGTGATAGGACGAGAGGAAACGGCCTCAAGTTGCACCAGGGGAGGTTTAGATTGGACATTAGGAAAAATTTCTTCACTGAAAGGGTTGTCAGGCATTGGAACAGGCTGCCCAGGGAAGTGGTAGAGTCACCATCACTGGAGGCATCCAAAAAACGTGTGGATGTGGCACTTTGGGACATGGTTTAGTGGGCATTTGTACTGGGTTGATGGTTGGACTCAATGATCTTARASGTCTTTTCCAACCTTAATGATTCTGTGATTCTGTGAAATCCTGGTCTTGTTCCTTCATGTGGATGAAGGATCTTCTCATTCTTTTCTTGTCTTCTCTTGTCTTGTCTTTTTTTATCCTCTTCTCTCTTCTTCTCTTTTCTTCTCTTTCTTTTTTTTTCCCCTTTCTTTTGTTTTCTTCTGTGTTCCTCCACTGCTACCGGGCACTCCTTACAGGCTTCTAGGTGCTATGCAGAGCTAATTCCTTCTGTCATCTCCTTACCTAAAACCCAACTCTCACTTCACATCTTTTTTGATTCACTGTGGTCTTCAAAGTGCTTCACTACAGTTATCACTCAGTCAGGTTAAGAYGCAAATATACCATTCTTTGTTATAACATCAGCCTTTTCTCACTTCCTTGCCTGTCAGCTCTTCACTGGGTTGTTTTGGGGCCTGTAATACCTTTGAACAAAAATGCCTTCTACTGATTATGTAAAGCCCGTTTGAGACTTGTGATGTGCTGGAAACGATTTTTAAGAATTTCCATATCTTGAGGGTCTATTAGTCTTTATTTCCTGGATTTCATGCAATTGTCCCAATTAAATAAGGAAGCTGAAGAGGGAAAACAGTGAGTAGGGTGTCAAAAAACCTTGAAATAATCAAGATTCATGTAACTTAAAATACATCATGTTTATATAAACTTAGTCTGTCTTGTGTCTTTAATTATCTCAACATTTGTATCCAGAAAGCATTTAGAACATATTTCCATAAAATTAATTTTATAAATTTTTTTGCAAATCCAGAAAGAATCATGCTGTTTAAACAMAAAGTGTATTTGGAACCGATAGCATATTGTTGACTACAGTATAACCTGCATTTTAACTGCCTGAACAGTAACAAGAAACGTGAGTTACATTCAGTTCCACAGCATTTATTTTCTTATTGATTTTATTAACAGGTATCAACACAAACTTCTGAGTTCAGTGCACAAAAATTTCTCACAGATGATACATCATTGTCTCCTCATCTTGTCTGTACATACTTGTCCCTATGTTGAAGGCTGCTGTAGGCACTGTAACTCTGTAGATAAGATTAAAATTGGGAAAAAAAATAGATCTTTGCAATATCATCTTGGCCTCCCATCTTCTTCTTGATGTAAATCTCAATTTTTGAAATTCTTATCTTCTAAACCCAGAGGTACTGGACGTCCTTATTTATGTTACTAGCATGGCTCATTATCTCTGTCACKGTGTCAGTAACCTGTGCTTCACTGAAGTGTACGAAACTATGTTATAAGGAACACACTATAGATCTGCTAAGAAAATAGGTTGAAAAGCACCTGCAGTAGAATGAGACAGACTTCTAATGATGTGAGTGATAACTAGCAGTTTAAAACTTGTATTACTGTGATTCTAATTAACTTAGATTACTTTAAACAGTATTGTGTCTGCCTGTTATGTAGCTAGAACATAGGTCATTAAGAATTACTATTTTGAATACAAATAAATATAAATMCTTCTTATCATTATAAAAGATGTTATATTTGCCTGAGTGAAAGGATGTATATGAAAGGACAAAAAAAGGCTGAAAGGGTATAGAAAAATTAGATGCAACAAAATGCAGAAAGAAAAAGCTAATATTAACCTAATTTTGCAATAAAATGTGTCAATAAAAAGGAAAATTACATGGAACAGAGGAATAAATTAATCTGTTTATAACTAGAGATCATAGTGAGAATATCTTTTGTCATACTACATGTAATTAATGTCTTACATAGTTTTCCTTACAGATTAATTTTTCTGAACCCATGCTCTAAAGTTTTAAAAGGACAGTTTTTTATGAAAAATTTAACCAAAATTTCACTTTGTTATTCTCTCATTTTATTTAGTGAATTTGTTACATAAAAGGGATTAAGACTCCAGTTTACTTCACAGTGCAGGATAGTGAATCACATTCAGTGTTAGTGGCAATGTTACAGAATTTGCACTTCTGAGAAAGTGTAATATGTGAACTGCATGATCACTATTTTTATTATTCTGTGTGATCTTAGATTTAGTAATGAATATAAACACATTTTCGGACAGTTTGAAACAGATTTATAAGAAAACTTAAGGTTGCTGGCATCCAACAAAAAAAAAGATACTGTGGCCTATTCCTTCCTCTACCCGATCCATTAAGAAAATTAAAGACAAAACACAACAAAATAGCTGTCAGAAAAAAAGCAAACTTGCAGAAAACAGATCAACCTTCAAAAAAACCCCAAAACCACCCCAACAAAAAGCAAACAAAAAAACCCCAACACCAACAGAATAAACCTCAATTTACTTTATATTTATTTTTTAAATACTGTAAAGAATGTAAAAATCTACATTATAATTCTCACATGGAGACTTCTATAAGGATGCACACTGCTAAAGTGCTGCTACATGAATGAAGAGGCAAATTCTGTGACTAGTAGTATTAAAAGACATCGAAAGGTTTGTTTGCTTTATCTACCACTCAAACCAGCAACTCAACATCAGTCACAATAAATAATTTCTCTATGTTCAGTATCTATTTTATTTTTATCTCCTGATATGAACTCTTTTTTTTCTAATTACTAATAGAATATTCATTATAGCAGTATATTAGAATTTGGAAAGATTTTACAATTGCAAGAAACTATTATTTAGACAAAATGCTTTTAGTAGTCAGGAATTATGACTCTTTGGATAACAGATCAGAAGAGACATTAGAAGGACTCTAGCATCTAAATATCAAGAAATAATGGGATATAAACTCATATTTTTAATCCTTTTAAAAACAATTCTAATCCATTGTCTCCTGCATATCATTTGTAACACTGGATGCCAGATTATCTATGCATAATTAAAAAAAACAAACTTCCTCATCAAATGTTTTAATTGTTCATTAAGTGTTAGCTAACCATAGGACCAAGTAATGATTGAAATTATAACTTGAATGTAAATATGCAAATCTATGCAATTACTTCTTAAATTTCATATTTTGTTCAGTGAATTTAGTTCTGTAGTGTCTTTAATGAAAACCGGTGGTACTATAGGTTGTCTTATCTTAAGTTTCTAAAAGTGAGCTGTCTAAAGCTTAGGTAGTCATAAGCTTGCTTTTAATTAGGGGAGAGAAATAGATACCTCCAGCAGAAGATTATTCTTGCCATAATCCAACACACATGAATAACACTCTAGATGAACCCACTTCTTTTCTCACTGTAAAGGGAGACTATGTGGATAGCTTAGATTCAGACACAATTTTTCAGTTCCTGAAGCTAAGGAGACAGACAAAAAGTACTCTCTTTCAAATAAAATAAACAAAAAATAACACAGTTGTGTATGTGTGTATTTGTATGAGTGTGTCAAAGACTCAGAGAGATTTGTTGCTTATAACAGGAACTGTTTTTCAGAGGAAATGAAGGCACTTGCTGGAATAATATGTATGAGGACCACGTTTATCTTTGAGCAACAAGAATTTGTAAGAAATTAAAAGAAGGCTTTTACCCCTAAAAGTGTTGGAACAATCTTTCAATAAATTTAACAGAGAGCTTGTTAAGGACATGTATCTTTCTAGGAGAGATAAAGACATGTATCATTATTGTTCGTAATAATAAAGGGCTGAAACCATTGTTTGAGACATTTTTCCAGGCCTATTTCCTACGGTTCCAGTGAGCTGCCCCGGCATTTTAAGCTGTATTTCCAATGACGTCAAGAATAACATCAGTCTTTAACTGATGAGCAGATAGGCAGCTCAATCTTGCATAAAAAATTTCCTCATTCACATATTATTTATTCTCTCACTTCTCACCAATAGTCCTACAGTAGGCTACATTTTTAAAAAAGAATTATTAGATTGGTTTCCACAGTAAAACTTCTTTAGGGAAAGGTATTCTTTCATCTCTGTGATTAGTAACYTCATGTAAATTGCAAGTGACCTGATTAAAATTCTTGCATCTCTGTGAAGAGAGTTTCCAAGCTTCTAACTTGATATGAAATATGTTGATGGACGGAAATTCTCTAAGACAATAATGGCTAGCAGATGGAAAAAAGTGTACTTAAGCTACTGCAAGGAGAACTGTCTCCATAAGATATACTTGATCAACTTAGTTGATGTACTTCTAATTAAAGCACAGAASAGGAACAATGAAAGTAAGACATCAAAAATTTTTTTCTGATATTGTGGTGGTTGTGACTCTTTATAATAACACCTTCAATAAACTCTGAGCTTTTCTCAAAAACAGTATGATGTTGTTTTTAATGGAGTTGATTTAATTATGCCTTTTTAAATGTTGATGGAAACTTTAGACAAGGAATTTGGTACTAAATGTTACTAAGCATTGAGTAAAATGCCAAACCTACCTTTTCTTTCTTTTTTTTTTTTTTAATTCCTTGATTCAGAAAACAGAAATTGATTTATTTTGCCTGAAATAAAATTGAAGGTCAAAATTAAGCAGTTTTCAGGGTGAGTTTTAATTAGATAAGGTTAAAGCCCCACAGAGCTTCTCTGYCTTCTCTCTTTAATTCCCACTCTGTAGGAACCTTTTGAACTCACCCTGCTGCTTTATTCAGATGTAATCAGCACCCTTCAATGAAACTGTAATTTAAAGAGAATTCATTATAGTAGGTGACTTATTTAAATAGGTGAAAATGAATGTCTCTGAGCATAGAACTGCATGTTCTAAAATGAAGGTAAGGTCTTATAGGTGAGCTATAACAACACTTCTCACAGTTGAACACAACTTATATCTGTATGTAGATATATCTATATATAAAGAAGTATATATATGCCTATATAAATAAAATTTATGATGAAGTCCCTCAAAGTGTTTCACAAATATGTTAGAAGTGTCCCTTAAATATTGGAATGTAAGTGAATGGTATTTTATTTTATTACCCTTTATTTTCCAGATGAGTATTAAATATAAGAAGCCCAAGAAAGTCTAAATTGCTTATGTTCAAGTAGTAAGCAAAAAACAGATATGAAAGAAAAGAAATTGGGTTTCTTAATTCATACTTTCTGGCTGTAGTTAACAGGATACAACAAAGCTGATTTTCAATTACTTTACACTTGATATAGTCATGTATTCATGCACTGTAGCTGTAACCCTCTGACATAATTTTTGATTTGATGGCATTTTAAAATGTATTTTCACTCATCCAGATCACTATACCAGCAACTAAAGATATTGAACACCTTGGATAAAGAGACTAAAGCATATTATCAAAATTTAGTGGTGAAATACATTTGCATTTAAACCCACAGGATAGTGGAAATTCAGTCCTCCTGCCTCCAATGGGGATATCAATATTGCAACATATAAAATGAGGCAATGTTTGTAGGAAAATATATACTCCTTCATTAGACCAGATGTGTATTCAGAAAAACTGAGAAGCTTTCAGGCATACAAATCCATTTTTAGGTTTGAAACAGAAGCAAAAAACTTGAMATTACATGCAATCTGAGAACAATTTGTTCTGAGTTTAACTTCAAAGTATGGTAATCACTGATAGCTTCACAGAAGAGTTCATCCATAGCCATGCAAGGGAAAGAAAGTGTTTCTAATAGAAAAGATGAGTATATTATTATATCTCATGACAGAAGAAGACACAGATTATCTGAGTAATAGCAGATGTTGCACCAGTGGCACGTGCGGTATACTGTAAAATATAAGCCCAGTGTCACTGAGATTACATTTACCCATTTGGCTTATGAATATAGTTTCTGGTCTGTCTTTGTGCCTCTTGAAAATAGTAACTGAGGTCAGATACTGAGTGACTACTTTGCGAGAAATAGTCTTAAATTTATAACTGCATGCTGGACATCTTAGGTTTAATTATGCTGGTGTCATGGTTTAACTCCAGCCAGCAACTAAGCCCCACACAGCCGCTCACTCACTCCTCCCCAGTCACATGGGGTAGAGAATCGAAAGGGTAAAAGTGAGAAAACTCGTGGGTTGAGATAAAGACAGTTTAATAGGTAAACCAAAAGCAGCTCACACAAGCAAAGCAAAATAAGGAATTCATTCACTACTTCCCATCGGCAGGCAGGTGTTCAGCCATCTCCAGGAAAGCAGGGCTCCATCACGCGTAACAGTTACTCGGGAAGACAAAACACCATCACTCCAAACGTCTCCTCTTCCTTCTTCTTCCCCCAGCTTTAYRTGCTGAGCATGATGTCATATGGTATGGAATATCCCTTTGGTCAGTTGGGGTCAGCTGTCCCAGCTGTGTCCCCTCTCAACTTCTTGTGCACCCCCAGCCTACTCTCTGGTGGGGTGGTGTGAGAAGCAGAAGAGGCCTTGACTCTGTGTAAGCAGTGTTAGCACCACTCAGCAATAACAAAAACATCTCTGTGTTATCAACACTGTTTTCAGCACAAACCCAAAACATAGCCTCATACAATCTACTACGAAGAAAATTAACTCTACCCCAGCCAAAACCAGCACAGTTGGCTAAACCTTTACTATTCCACTGTGTACAGAGTACTTTGTGGAGTAGCATGATGATTCTGTACCCTATATCCCCCAATCATAAGATGAAATACGGATATCTGGTTTTCTGAACATAGTTCTTTCCAGAATTGAACTGGCTTCTCAGCTCCAAGACTACAGCAGTGACAGAAGCAGTAGGTGGTAAACTGAGATGACTGTAGGACTATGGGATAAAGACTTATACAGAGAGAATTTCGAAGTGTAAGGCTATGTGGAAGGAGCGTGGCTGCTTCTTTGATGGCATCTGATCAAAGGAGCCACAAACCAGAACATACAGAGACAAACCTGGACAACACATGTTAAGGGAGGTCATGCTAAGAACAAACCTGGTCATTGGCATGAATTGGTAAGTGTATGTGTGGTGTGAAAATGTTCATTTTTTTCAGCTGGGAGGATAAGGAAAGGGAGGGAGACAAACACACAAAGACATAAAACCTGGCCAATTAGCATTAACAAACAATAACCAGAAACAAACCTGGTCAGTCACACTAATTGATGGGCTATCARGAAACTGCAGGCAAACCAGGACTTTGCAACTGTGGTGGTTTATTTCCCCTCCTTCCCCTAGGCCACTCTACGATATCAGGAACTCTTGTTAGGCCTTAGCCATTGTGTAACGAGTTGGGTGGTTGAGCATCCCTTGACCGTACCAGGCACTCTTGCATGGCTAAGATGGGGAGCGGCACTGATTGTACTAGGAACACCAGATACCTGACCAAGGCAGGGAACGAGGGTGGGGGATAATTCCTCATCCCTGACAGCCCTGAAGCATTCTCTACCTGGACTGTAGCTCAAGTGGAACAATACCATGGTTACTGTGGAACAATAGCATAATTAATATCCCAGACCCCCCCGTATAGTGGCCAGGACAGAAATTTACTGATGACTAAAGCCAATCATCTTTCAAACCTATAAACAGCAGTCCCAAGAGAGACCCTTTGAGTTCTCCTGGACCGCAGTGGGCTGCACCCCGCGTCTCCCTCTGAGTGGGACACCTCTCAGAGTTCGCCGACTTTTGAGTTTGCAATATTTGGAGGACCGTCGGGACCTGGGCTGAGACACTCCTCGGCCGAGACACTCCTCGGGACTCAACCCTTTGCCCATTGAGAAATCCAAGACATTTGAGTATTTCACGAGACTTGAGAGGAATATTTAACAGGTACCTTTATCTAGCTATAGGCCTTTATCCTTCATGAATTTATTGAGCTTTGGGCCCTTGATCTACACCTTGTGTATGAATTGATCTAGATCTTTTGTGTGTGTGTGCATGTGTATTGACTTAAATAACCAGCAATAAACATAATCTGTAATCAAGTCACTTTAGTAATTGTAGTAAACTTGATTATCTCTCTTTGTAACTGTTAAATTAATCAATGATTAAGTGCTGTCAAAATCTTATGATCTACCTTAAAACTGTAAATGAATTTTAAATTGCTGTTAACCACATACAATCCCTTAGGCATAAACCGTTGACSAGGTCTGAGACTAGGGATAGATCCAGCCACACTTAGRCTCCTGAGAAGGAGTTTAGAAAGCAAGGGGGTCTACTCTGAACCTTGTGACTCAATGGGAGGGTGTCCTTATCCTTTTTGTCCTCTATCTCTGCACACACCATTCCAATACAATTCTGACATGATTTTCCCTGTGTATACTTAATCCATGTAATGAGTGATAGAGTGAAACTTGCCATTGAATTCTGTTAGGTCGCGCTTTTGTAAATTTCTATTAAAGTCACCTTTGCGGATACCTTTGCCAATGATCCTTTAAGCGGCCTCAAAACCACTCATTCATGACAAATTGACATAGTCGGCAGGATCCTAAATCAGTATTTCGCGRCAACAATGGATGAGGATGCAAACCTGAGGGTCCAGGATGTCGGAGGTGGTCAGTGGGACTGTGCCAACTGATGAGGCAATGTGCAAGGGAACGGGGAACAGGGGGGAACAGAAAAGGGGGTAGGCAGACAGGGGTATAAAAGAGGCCAGTTTTGTCTRGCTGAGACCTGCGCCTGACCACTGCAGTCTGTCCTGTCTTCTTATATGTTATTAAATCTTTTCTTAACTCTCTCTCTGTGTAATCTCACTCTATCCCGTATGTGTGTGTGTGTGTGTGCTGCAAAGACTCAGTGCCAGCTGCTGGTGAAACCAGTGTGTGTGTGGGTGAAATCTGATGTCAGCTACTGGAGTCAGACCGTGGTGCAGGTGCCCCTGGCCCATGATATCAGCAACTGGAGCCCATGGGGTCTCAGCGTCAGCTGCCGGAGTGAGTGGGGTCTTTAACCCCCAGCYGCTGGGGTGGGAATGATGTGAGTCCTGTAAACCAGCTACTGGGGGGACCAGGGTGAGTGAGGCGAGTGAGGGGCCTAGCACCGGCCACTGGATCAGGATGGCAGGTCACAGTCCGTGTGCCTGGTGCCAGCTGTTGGGGGGCCAGTGTCTGTATCTTCCCCAAACTGTGTCTGTGGGGAGTGTGTGTGGGGTGTGTGTATTCACTAGCAAACTTTAAGCTGTACTCACTGGTGAGTAGGGGGACCTTGGGTCTCAACAGGGGTATCAGGTGGGTGCGAGGTCTATGCTGGTATTCAGGGGAGACCCATGAGTGTGGGATGCCTGTGAGACAAGTGTGTGAGTGATGCAAGTTTGTAGCGAGCACTGAGCTGGACCAGCCAGAGAGTAGAGGACCCGTGGGGCGGGTAAGAGGGGCCGGGATCTGAGCAGGGGTGCCAAGCAGACAGAAGGTCTGTGCTGTTACTTGGAGATCCGCGAACATGTGCGTGCATGTGAATCTGGAGAGTTCATTACTGGTTGAACCTGCAAACAGGAAAATGGCAGCTGTGTCCCTCAGCCTGGGGAGACACTCCAGGTCCCTGGGCTGGGCTCCAGCAGCCAGGCTGGAGGGAGTCCTGGCACAAACAACTGTTAGGAGGCGGCCACTCCTAACATCCCTAGGAAGGAGGACTTGTCCCTTCATATGTGAAAACCTATAAAGAATTCAGCCAAATTAATTGCTTTAAGGATTTTAAAATTGAGGTTTATTAAAGAACATTTTGTTTCATGAGACACAGTTTATTTCAGAATACATTTTCATTCTGAATGAAAATAAAATTTTAGAACTCAATCTTTTTAAAGATACTTCAGTAGAGAAAAACCACATCTGGCTCTACCTACAACATGATCCTGAGTCATCTGTGTGGATCAGAGCATAGTTACTGGATGGCAGGCACGCTAGACAAATTCGGGTGATGCTACTTTGTTTTTAATAAAGTCGGGAAGATTCCCTAATCAGCCTTATAAAATGACAGCAAAGCTTGTGGCATGCATATATTTCTTTGATTCTTTTATCCATAAGTCCTATGAGCCTAGGAATATGTAGCCTACCTCCAGCTGAGGCTATGCATTGCTAGTTACATGTGTGCCATTGCTAACATCTAGTTCACTCTTCTGTTTACATATTATGGAATTCTTTTGCTGAATTTATTTACATTTTTGGGGCATTTTTAATTAGATTTTATAAAATATAATAGATCGCACACAGTACTCAGGGAAGAATGCAATTGATCTATTTATAGATATTTTAAATAGATAGGACTTTACTGAGGGCAGCAAGCCTGTTTAAAGAATCCAAAATATGTGGCTTACATTGAAAAAATAGTCCATTTTCTCCATTTGAAATATACAATTATAATTTCTCCACAACGGAAATAAATCATTTGTCTTGGAGCTCATTTGTTTAAAATGCAGGGTGGTTTTTCTTGCCTTTGAGTATATTCTATATACTTACTCACAGAGAAGATAATAAACATCAAGCCAGTGAACTGGAAAATCAGAATAACTACAGTACTTAGAGTATAATATTACTGCCCAGTGGGATTTTTATTGACCGCTAGCTGTAACAAAAACCACTGCAATATGACTTATATTATATGTAATTCTAAGCATTCAATATTATTCTATGACCATTAAGAAAAGGGTCATAATTTTTACATAGCTGCGCATTGGTACTCAAAATTTCTTTCTATAAAAACAAATCAACAGACTGGAAATTAGTTTCCATGGATTGAAAATGTCTCATCCAGTCTGAAGAAATTGGTTCATAAAAGTCAGGGACATAAACATTCAAATGAGTTTAATCAAATGTTTAATCAATAATAAACAAAGCTGAATTTAAATCCAACATCAGGTGACTCAAATAAATATTGCTACATGAGGTACAAAGGTATGAATGATCTGCCATTTGGGACACAAACTACAAATCATTCTGAGTCAAAGCCAGACAAGGAATTTTAGGCATTGCTTCTCCTGATGGCTGGGTAACTGTTACTTACTCCCTTCATTCACTGTATACTTACTGATATTAAAGCTTAATTCAAACTAAATTTTGATCTCCCTGAGTACTATTTTCCATAGTACTTATAGAAGAATACAGATTCACTAAGGGTGGCAAATAATCCATTTCATGAAAACAGAGCTCCACACTAAAGCACATTCAGCTATAGAAACAGTTTAGGTCTAAATTCCTACATCTCACTTGTACACTTGTAAAGCTCCCATTCTGCTGTTCTCTTTGCATTCTGTTGTTCAAATAAGCTTTAAACCATTGACAGGTTCTTGGAATTAAAGCTTTTAAATACCAATTAACTTCTGACCATGTAGGGTTACACACTACACCATCATGTTCCATAATCTCATAGATTCTGTAACACTGAAATAAACCTAGAGTAGAATATCAAGAAAATAGAATGGTAAAAGTAGGATTAGCCTTTTCAGACTAGTGTCATATATTTCATGAAATTGTAATCTGGGTTCTTAAGTGGAAAATGTATTGCAAACCATGCCTTTAAGCAATGAAAGACAACTGCAAAGAAATAAGACATAGAAAATTCTTATGCAAAAAACAGTCATTGGCAGAGCATCAATTGATCTTTGAGATATCTTTCAATATAGATACAACCCCTCTCATTACCAGAGCCCTGTAACTGTACTCCACATGAATGTCTGCAATTGGGAGGAAGAAAAATAAAAGAAAAAAAAGAAACTTTCAGTGTGTTTTTTTTCTCTGGATGAAAATTACAAGAGTCCACTCTTTCTCCAGATGAAAATCACAAGAGTCTACTCACCAAGGAGCTCGGAACCGAGAGACAGTGACTGCAAGACAGACAGTTGATTGCCAGGCAGGAACACTCTCAGAACAGACAGAGAAGATTTGTGCCCAGTTTCTTATTGGAAACTGATAGTGGGGAATTCCAGCAGACCAAAAGAACTATGAATAAGTCATGCAAAATAGAGCTAGGTAGTCCATACAACAATTGGTGTAAACGGGATAACACCAAAGGCACAGGTATTCTGCTTGAGACTACCAGTCAGCTCAGCACAGTGATACAAAAAGACAGTCCAATTCATGTGACATGTAGATTAACAAAAGCATTGACCCAAGAGGGATTTCCAAGGCAGATATATTCATTGAGTCTTGGGCTGCAGGGTGAACCTGATGCTCTTCTCTTAGGTGGGAACTGGGAGTCACGGTAGCTTCACCTGCGGGAGGTGTGCTCTGGTCAAGCTGCTAAGCCACAAAAGGAAGAAGATGAGGAAGAAGGTGAGCAGATTGCATAGCATCAGGGAAGATGTATGGAAAARTGAAAGGATCTTTGCAGAGAACTGGCAGAGTCCAGAACCTCAGTCCCATGTCACACAGAAGGAGGRACATTCAAAAGCTGTGCTTGAGCAGGGGTAGGACAAAGTTTCCCAGGACAATGGGAGCTGAAAATCTGGGACTTTTAAGGTTTGATGAAAGCCCAGGTGGTGATGTCTTCAATCATACTGTTAAAGGGAGAACAAACAGAAACACATGTCCTGCAGGTCAACTCCTGGCTGCACAGTTGTTGCCATGTTCAGGGCTTTGACTCCTATAACCATGAACCCACTTCAAGGAGTAAGAGCTGCTAAAGAGAAACAGGGTTCACCTGACGAAGTGGGGCAACACAGTTGCCTCCTGCTAACACAGTGAGGAGAGCTTTAAGCAAGGTTCATCAGAGAAAGGAGATCAAAGCCTGAAGATAAGTAAGAGAATGTGGGTGGGAAAGGGCAATGGGGGAGATGTTCACATTCCCATTGAAACAGTGAAGTGAGCAGACATCCATTTGCTCTAATGTGTACAGTATGGGAAAGAAACAAGGAATTGGATGCCAATAAGAAATTAGAGAGAATTGTAAGTATATAGCAAGGTAGCATGAACAACTGGAGTATTGTGATGTATGGATAGTAGGTCTTTAGAAAAGATAGGCAGAGAAGGTGATGAAGGCTGTAAGGAGCAGTTGAATGTAGGTCCTGGATGAGCTAATTTTAGGTGCTGCTATGCTTGTCCTGCAGCTGACAAAAAGAGAATAGCTGGCTCATTATCATGATAGTAAATGGCAGCTGTGGTTATAGTGACCATGAGATGATAGAGCTTGAAGATCAGAACAGCAGATTTATTCAGGGAACTAGTATGCAAAGTTTTGGTTTCCCAAATAATCTGATYGCATATAGTGAATTTTCGCTTGCACTTTACCATAGATTGATGAGAAGGAATATGTTGTCAAGTAACTGGAGTGGAGTGAGTTACTGAAGAATAGCAGAAAGTGCCATTCTCTTTAAGTATGCCATCTTTTTTTAAGGATGACCTTAAAAAATTTTAAAAAATGTGACAAAGGCTTTTAAGTTCTTAAAAGAAGAAGAGTTATGAAACCTAGTGATGGATAACATAGAGAAGAGAAAGAAACTGGAGATAATATCAAGACTGTAAGGACAGAAAGGATGGTAGGAAAAGTGACAATAGAAAGGTTTTAATAAGGAAGATTGGTAACTCCATGTTCAGCACATGAAACTAATGAAACTATGTCCAAGACAAATTGTAAATGTTTTCAAGATTAAAAATATCACAATCCTTCAGCTAGCAAGTTTTAGTAATGACATGATTTAGCAATACCGTTGTACTTTGAAAGCATATTAAAATTCATTTTATTATATTCAGAGATGTGTGCCATATTAAAACAGTTCTGATCGTCCAGACTTCCACTTTGAAAACCCATTCCCATTTTCAGCCCTCTACTGTTTTCTGAAACTCCCTATGCATTCATGAAGTGATGAAAAGTAGGTTAGATAATTTAGATAATACCTAGTACTTGCTTTTCTTTTTACATTCTTAAATAGTTTTAGTCAATTATTGGGGGGGTGGATATAGAAACTTATCATTTCCAACAGTCTTTTCAAAGCTTTTCAGATTACTTAAGGTTAAAGCAACACAAAAAGTCAGGTTGATGTATCTAAACTGAAAATAAATTCAAAATTCAGTTAAGAAACATTTTAAAGCTGTTATTTCAGTTAAAAAATTCTTGGTGATTGTTGGGTAGACTTTTTTTCCTATTTGGCTTCCTCAATKAAGATGCTGCCTGAATGTCTGAAACAGGTTGTTTTGGCTTATAGTCACAATTTTATCTTTTATGAAACTCCAGTTTAGTAATCTTCATTTACAAGCACGAATTCAAAGAATCAGGGGAGATTAGTAAAAGGCCTAATTTTGCAAGACAAATCAAGTGTTAAACTAGAGACTCCACCTCACCTTCAAAGGTATGTAGGCGTCTATGCCAGTTTATATATTATTGCTATCCTTTAAAATAAATCATTAGCTATTTCATTATCTAAAGTACTTTAAGTTCCAGCACTCCATAAGCATACATAGTTAATTAATCTTCCCCTATGCATTAGTTGGAGCATAAGTTCAAGTAGAAGCCTTATTAACAGAACATGGCTAAGACAATGTAGGCAGCAATGGTGTGTGAAAAATGACTAATATTTAGGAAACTGAGGTTTAGTTACATTTCAAATCTTTAGCCTAAAGTCTCAGGATGGGTGCTCAGGTTGCCTTCTAGTTTACCTGGGTTTAAATCTATGTTCTACAGGATAAGCAGAGTGATTGACAGTACTGGGACTCCCTGTATGGTCAATTGAAAAGTATAAGTGCCTTTGAAGAACAATTTAGAGCACAGAAAAGAAACATCTACCTCTTTATGCATTAAGTTATTGACTATAACAGGCATAAGCACCTCTGTAGGCAATTTAATGCTCTTTAACAATAGATCAGGAGCTGCATAGAATCAGCCATTAGAAATATAAGCCATAAAGATGTGTTAAAGATCACTCATGTCAGAGCTCAGTGATCTTCACATCTCTTCACCTGGGATTCAGAATGCAACATATTTTCCTTACAGAGTAGAATGAAGAAGTTACATTATAAGCCTTTTCCATAGCAGCAATTCAACAGAATCCTTTAAACACTTCATAGTCAGGTACTGACAGAAGAATGATTTCTGGGGAAGCTGCCTTTTTAGCCTGCTGAAGAGACTGGTTCTTTAGGAGACTACTACCTGTTCTCTGGAGATCTTCTAGCCCAACCTCCCTGCTCAAAGCARGGGCATCTARAGCTGATTGCACAGGACTGTGTCGTGTCAGATTCTGAATAACTCCACAGCTGGATACTCTGGGCAACCTGTTCCAGGGCTTGACCACACTCGTGCTCTCCTGGTATTCTTATGTTTATCTGTTTTCTTTACTCTTCCCCATCAGATACTTATACACATCAATAAGATCTCCGCTGAGCCTTCTCTTCTCCAGGTTAAACGATCTCAGTTCTCTCAGTGTCTCTGTCTTGAATGACAGATGCTCCAACCCCTTAATCATATTTGTGGCCCTTTGGTATGCCTGCTCAAGTATGTCCATGCCTTTTTTGTACTAGGCAGCCCAGACCTGGATCCAGCACTCCAGATGTGTCTCACCAATGCTAAGCAGTGGGGAAGGATCACCACTCTTGACCTATTGGCAATGCTTTTCCTAACTCAGAAAAGGATGTTATTGGCCTTCTTTGCTGAAAGCACACATTGCCCACCAGGACCTTCTGTAAAGAGTTGCTTTCCAGCTGGTCAACCCCTGGCCTGTAGTGGTGCATGAGGTTGTTCCCCTGTCAGGATTAGGACTTTGCAGTTCCCTTTGCTGAACTTTCATAGGAGTCGTGTCTGCCCATTTCCCCAGCCTGTCAAGGTCCTTCTGAGTAGCAACAAAAACATTTGGTGTGTCACCCCCTTCTCCCAGTTTTGTATCATCTGCAAACTTGCTGAGCATGCACTCTGTCTCATCATCTAGGTCCTTAATGAAAATATAAAAGGTATTGTTCCCACTGTGGACCTTGAGGTATACCACTAGTGACTGGACTCCAGATGGACTTCATGTTGTTGATCACAACCCTTTGAGCCCAGCAGTTCAGTCAGTTTTCAGTCCATCTCACAGCTCGCTTACCTAGCAGGCAGTTCTTCAGTTCGTCTATGAAGATGTTATGGTTGACAGTTTCAAAAGTCTTGCATGATTTGAGAGAATCAACACTCACTACTCTCCCCTCATGCACTAAGTAGTCATTTCATGATAAAAGGCTATCAGGTTGATGATATGATTTACCCTTTGTAAATACATGTTGACTAATCCCAATCACCTTCTTGGCCTTTATTTCCTTCAAAATGTTTTTTTTTTTTAGGATTATTTGCTTCATCCTCTCAAGGATTAAGTTCCCTAGATCATTCTTTTTGCCATTCTTGGAGATAGGAGAGACATTTGTTTCCTTCCAGTAGTCAGGAACCTCACCCAGTCGCCATGACCTTTCAGAAGTTATCAGTGTGGCCTTGCAGTGTGGAGGCCAGCTCCCTCAGCATCTGTGGATGTATCTGCGGATGGCCTTGTTTTTGTCCAGTTTGTTCAAAGATTTCCTAACTTTCTCTTCTGAAGATAAGTCTTATTTGCTCCAAACTCTCCCATTGGTCTGAGAGACCTGGAATTTCTGTAGTTAATAGATTTTCCTGTAGTAAAGAATGAGGTGAACAAAACAATGAGTATGTTAGCCTCCTTTATGTCTTTTACCAAGTCCCCTGCCCACTCAGCATCCAACCCATAAACACTGTCTGAAGTAAAATGTACAACCCATAATTATCTCTATGCACCATAATTTGGTTCTTTCTGTGGACCACAGAGATAGGAACCTTTCTCACAGTATTGACTTGCATTCTTTGCTTCAGTAGGAAGGATGGAAAAATAAATACCTCCAAATATGTTCTATAATTTGTCTAGGATACCTTTTAACAAGTGAAATCATTAATTTAAATGTCCATGTACAGAAGAGGAACTGTAACAGTTCTGTTTCATATGGGAGTACTTAAAGTCTTCAGTAACTACATATAAGTGTCTGACAGTTTCATGCACCAAATTTAATACTATCATTTATTTAAGGCGTGGTTTAAGCMTATCTAATGGATTAGTTTTTCCAGGAATTAAAGCAGAATTTTGTCTCTTCTGGCTTATCTTTGAATCAAAGTTGCTCTTAGTCATCCACTGACTTAAAAAGGAATGTTTATGAGCATGTCTAGGAAACTGTGATTAGGTGCCTAGAGAACTTTGCCTAACAAGRCTGAAAAATATTATATGCATCAAATATTAGGAAGCCATGGATAATAGAAAACCTAAGACAACACATTTTGCCTAAGTCGGAGTAAGAGAAAAAGTAAGAATGTCCAACTCTTTCTAGTTCAATTAATAATAAATTTTTTATACAAAATGGAAGAAATCTATCTTCTCCTAGGACACCTGGAGGAAAGCAACCTCTGGATGATCAGTAGGGTGTCGTCTATGATAGTCTCTTTCAATACAAATTGAGTTTCTATTCTGAATTAAGCAGAGAAGGGCTTTGAAATCATCCCACTGAAATCATTAGGTCTAAGTCATTAATTGCCCTTCTTTCTTTTCTCTTGTCTTGTCTTCCTATTTGTCCTCTTTCCTCTTCTGCTTCCTCTCGTCTCTGCTCTCCTCCATTTTACACAGAGATTTCTAAACAACTTTTGCAACACTTCTGTCATGTCCTGTGTTATCCGACTCCTCATTTGCACCTTATCACTGCTATGCAGAAACCACTTGCCACAATGTCTGAGGCATCAAATTCACATTAACTCTTTCAGTCTCTCACAACATCGCGTCACACATGGGCTTTACATAATCAATGGGAGGCGTTGTTGTTCAAAGCTATTACAAGCTCTAAAACAACCTAGTGAAGAGCTGTCAGGCAAGCAACTGAGAAAAGGCTGACCTTGTAACACAGAAATCAGCACTTGAGAAGCAACACAAGACCCTGGATTCCCCACTGGTGACACCTCTAATTGGATCAAATCTCACATCTTTGTTTATTTCCAGTAGATGTTATGTTAGCGTATCCTGTACTTGGTGACAATCAAGTCACACACTGGGTGTCTGATAACATAATTTGTTACTATTTGAAATTTTGAATGTTAAGGTAAGCTAGTCTGGCTGTTCACTCTCTTTATGGTGATTTCCTTGCCCACACCTCTGAGAGTCAATTTTTGAGCTGACCAGAAATATTCCCTCAAGCACCTGGCGGTGAATCTCCCTTGGTGTGTAACAAATGCTGTTTAAATACATTAGAAAGGAAAATAATCTATATTATTTTTGTGAAAAGTATCCTTTACTTATGTAAAGATTTAATATATGGTTTTCAACATAAATGATTTCTAAATGTGCAAGGAACAAAATGTCCTACATACATTTCTAATATATTCAGTGCTTCTGAAATTTATCATCGATTTTGTTGCCAGCTGTGAAAGTGATATGATGTTTTGTGTGTTATCTGATAACAATGGGAGACTAGTGTAGAAAATGAAACTATGTAGATTCAAAATCAGTCTAAATAAATTATGTTGTTCACAGAGAACAAATTATCTGATAAACTATCATGTATCTATAAAGAAAAAAAAAAACAAAACACAAATGCAAGAAACATGGACAACACTGATATTACCTTGAAAGAAAGATGATAAAAAAATGTCTTTTTCAGTCTCAAGTCAAATTAGTTAGTAATTGTGCTTCCTTGCAGAGCAGGATGGGCAGCTAATGCTTTAATGATTTAAGTCACTGCAGAGGTTAACAGCAGGATGTAAATGAACCAAAATCCACAGGAACATGTAGCATGTTTTCCTCTTTTTCTATAATATTGGAGATTCTTCTCTAAGTAACTGCTGCATCACACTGACTTTCTTGACCTGTTTGGGTGTAGAGAGACCTGGGAACTGCTGTTAAGCTTTATATTGGTACAGAATACTGAGCAGTAGAAACTATACCTAAAATTATAGACAAACATGGCTAAAAATATTATTCCTGAAATAAYGAAATCTAGCCTTCATTTAAATGTAATCATGTCTTGTGATTATAGGAACAGTTCAGTTGCAAAAATATAGACATCTAGTGTTACTTGCAATATCCTGAGATCTCAAAACATTCAGGGAACATTGAAAAGGGTGTCACAGGAATTTAAGGCTACCTCTATCCTTCTGGTTTGCAATCAGATTCAGTGGCAAGATCTAGAATAGGTCAATTTCCACCAGMCATCTGTTCTTGGTCAGCTAAAATGAACCCCAAGGATAAGAACTAACTGTAGATGTCTTCCATATAGTTACATCTGTCTAAGTTTGTCATGTAGGCTTTCTTATAGACAATGAACAGAAGTAATGATTTCTGCGATATAACTAATCTAATCTATTTCCTATGTCTAGAAATGTCTCTGAGTTGATAACATTCAAATGTAAAGGTAGGATTCAACTCCAGATTATCAAATTTAGGCACCAAATTATGAGGATTTACCTGTGAGCTAAACTCCCATTATATTCCAAGGATAATCTAATAGGGCTTTTTAACACTGTTTGCTCTTAAGCCTCATGGTACAGACATCTAATTTTACCTGTCTACATGTTTGCTAAGTGATGAAGCTTTCATGATAGACAATGAGAACATAGTACACTCAGTGGATCTTGCCTTAGTAGTCCATAAAGTTGTGCAGTGCTATTTGAGTAGCATCCTCCAGGCATCCAGTTACTAATTTTGAAGGGTGAAGGTACTCTATAGATCCTGTGTCACATCTTCCAGTCCCATGCAAATACTCTGGATATCGTACAAAGTCTCAAATGGTACTCAGGTCTATATTTAGTGAGCTGAACTGAGCCCTATTGACAGTATTGACTGTGYCTCCATTGAATACAATAAACTCTTCAGTAATTACATGCTTAAATGCCTAATTCTGTCTAGATGTCTCAAATATGGTGTCAATCACAGTCTGAGTGATAAAAGTTCATTTTTGCTTATCTAAGCACATTCATATATAATTTATCAACATATTATTAGGTGATGTATTACTACCACACTCACAAACCCTATACATTCCCTTTTTCTGTCAAAAAGTAAACCTCTGATATTGTCCTTTGTTTACTCCTACCATATAAATGACAAATTGGCTAAGCATCTCAGCTTTGTCATAGCTTTCTGCTTATATTTTGTAATTGCTAAATTCTTAGGTAACATCTGAAACCAGAAAAGACAGAGCTAAACTTGTATTTCTTGATCTGTAAAATGTGTCAGCTGCCAAGAATGTATCTTTTCTTCATTATATATCACCTTTCACACTAATTTTTATTTTATAATAAAGAAGACCAAAAATCCTCTCTTAAACTATTCATTACATCAGGCCTCATAATCTATACCTCCACCAAGTTTTGTGTAGGTAGACATTTTTAAAGATAAGTTGTCAATGAAAACTAAGAAAGGAAAGAATTCAGGCATAGCCCATCTTTAAAATGTTCTTAATGTGCTATAAATTTAGAGACATTTCAAAAGAAAAGCTATGTTTTAAAAACTATTTTAGATTCCATAAACACCTTCTTAAAATTTCGTGAAATTTCGCATCAGTAGGTCACTTAATTAATCCCACTGCAAACACAGTTTTGTAACATGGCTGAAATTTTTGAGTAACCAAGGAACATGTTCACAGGAATGAGGGTCTTGTCTTGTTATGTTTTGGGGTTTTTTTAATTATTCTGTAAGATGAAGCACAAAAATGTCAGTCCTTAGTTTTATTACCACGACATTTTCTTTCTCACCATCTCATGAGAGCRGACATGAAAATATTCCATTTCACAGTTCAGATAAAAACAGCCTTTCTATGTATGTGCCGAAATTCCATATTTTATTTGCAGAAGTTTTCTTCTCTTGCAGATTTGTTTTACAATCTCTCTTTCTGTGTTGTTTACTGACATAGTAAAGCACCTTTGCACACAGTCTTGCTAAGGTAGACAACAAGTTCTGTTTCATTCTACTTGTTTTGCAGTTGTTTGCATTAACTGTACTAAACATATTGAAACTTTACACTTTGATGACCGCTCAAGAGACCTTTTAMAAAACTGATTGTGGAAACTTTTTTAAGTGACAGACTTAAGTAAACAGAGGAGTCCTTTAAGATGCCTATAAGAAGAGAGAGGGCAATGCTGCCATTTCTGTTCTGTGTAGCTTCAATGCTTCATACTCTAAGGTCTAAATAAAATGTCTTTAGATAACCCCTGGGTGAGCTACTTGCTAACAGGTTATATAACAATTACTTGGGAGGCATAAAATGAAAGGTTTTATGATAAAAGAGTGTCTTCAGCCATAGCTCCAAAGTATTTCTAACTGCATCAAACATTTCACTATTGATTTGATAGCACTTATGAATGCAGTTCAGATGTCATTGCTTCACAATAAAAGATTAAGCAATCCATATCAATTTGAAATCAATAGTAGTATTAATTGTTTAAAACTGGATATACTTTCTCTCAATAAAATAAAAAGGGGAGAAGAAATTACACCAGAATAATATAGTATATACTATCAGGAAGATAAATAAAAACAGTTTCTAAATAACACTGATGAATAACACTGTGACAGTATATGGCAGAAGGCCCAAAGAAGGTTATATGCACCATCTTTGCATACAAATGTAAAAAAAGATGTACCTAAGCAACCTTTCAAAGTGATGCTCTCAGTACCATTTACATATTTGATTTGGTAACTAGTAAGTGAAAAATGATTAAGCAGTCATGTGAACAAAATAGAATCCAGAGATCTTCTCTATTTGGGGAGATGTCTTGGTAATAAACCAGATTCTTCAGAGAGACCCTGCAGAGACAAGACGCATGCTGCCTAGGGACAGTTAGAGTCTGTCAAATAAGGAGACCTGATATAGTTTACTATTATCATCTGTGTAGTTAATTTTACTGCCAAAAACAAAAAATGAAAAATCTAATTTGGACTGATTGCAAATACGATTGATGCTCAGGTTTTTTAAACTTTGTTTTTCATTTCTAAGTGAAATTTTATTTCAAAACAAATTTAATAATTTCCAAATATAATCAGAACCTGGGGGGGGGGGGGAAAGCAATAAGGAGGTAAAAAACTATGTAAAGAGATTGCAAACTGAAATCTGAAATTTAGCATCTTTTACTGTTTAAGTGCTGATCCTACAAAGTCCAGTTACAAAATGTACAATAATATTTACAATATTCAGCCATGTAACAGGCAGATACATCAATGATTACAGTCTATCTGGGGTTGATGAAACATGAGTTCAATTCTTGTTCAAATACAATTATCCTTTTTTACTTAGGTGAATTTCCACAAATGATTTGTGCTCATCCAGTGCAATTAGCCCCAGGATAAACGAGAGAGATCGCACAGTCACAACTTAGCAGCAATTTATTAGGCTAGTAGTCTTCTGTTAGATACTGCTTCTCAGCTGAGAAACAGTACATCTGTGATACAGTAGAAAGGTCTATCATACTCAAACATATATTATAAGCCCCCATAACTGATATGTTAACATTCTGTGACTGAGTTAGACCAACTCCATATAYATACATCTAGGCATGCCTTTAAGCTTTCTGGACCTTGGTTCCCAAGCTCTGATTTGAAGTCAATAGTAATTTCCTGCCTGACAGGATTTTTCTAATGTTAATTACATTAAAGATGCAGGGGTATTCAAACCACATGGTATCTGAGGTCATAAAGGTATTTTAACATCATTATAAGAATAATCAGGTCATTTATACCTAGCTTAGTAATAGCTTATACCTATTTTTAATTCAATTGTATTGATTCAAACCAGTCTATGTTTAAAAAATTACACTTTTTAAAATCTTCTGAAAGCATCTGAACCTAGCTATGAACCTTATGACACTGGTTAATTTTGGAAATCATTAATTATTTTTAAATGCAAATTTTTGAAAACTGCTTAAATTATTGGAATGGTTCTGAAATAAAAAATGCAATTTTTTTTTTCTCGCTAAAGCTTGTTATTGCAAGTTCTTCCCATAGCAATCTACTTTATGTGTTCTTACTCTGTTTTCCAGTTGATAATTCAAAATTATATTTAATTTCTAAAAAACTTGCCTGTGTGAAGAATATTTTCAAAGTCAAGGGAAGTATTTCTTTGTTCAGGCTCATAAATTTTAAAGAGTGAACCRTATGAAAATGGCAGCTTGGAAAAATACACTCTAAAAATAAGAATTAGTTTACATTTTATTACCTGGCTCTTAGTTTGTAAGTAATGAAGACTTATGAGTACAGGTTTGCTTTACTTGCATCACTAATGTTTCACGTACGTTTTGCAGCATCTGAAGAAATTTAACATTGATATTTGGCTCATTTGCTAAGGACCAGATGTATGAATCTTGTTTTTAACATGTGATACACAATGTAGTATTAAACATGTTCTCAGAAATCCAACAACTTAAGGAAGACTGCAGCAACTGTTCTCCTGCCATCTTATCAATGCATGGAACGGTCTGCAAGAAGAGAGAGAAAGTGTTAAGGTTAGCTATACTTTTAACTGAAGTTTACCTACTACATTTTATTCACTAACAGTTATTTGCACCTTATTCATCATATTTTTCAGTTCTTTTCTTCTAAAATAAGCATATCAGAAATGCATTAAAAATGTTTAATGAAGAATATAGTTGAAACTGGTATGCTTGCTTTATTTTGGATCTGGGTCCAAGGCAGAACTGAAAAAACAAATACAAATACTCCAGCTGAGATTTCTTATAATAGCTTTATCTGTGGGCTGTAACTTCCAGTGTATGAGCCAAGTTAAAGTAGAAGGAATTGAAAATAATATTCTGCTTGCTCATTGTTTCCTTTCCTCCAGCTTTATTTTCAGGCAAGCAACCTTCAATGGGTGGCAAGAAATTCTTCATAGTACTTCTGAGATTCTAGAAAAAGTATCTTCTTTTAATCACTTGTGAGTCCTTACTGCATGTTTGTTCTCTTTTTAGTGTTCTTCCATCTTTTCTTGCTACCTGTGTCATTTGCACTTTACGTATCCTACCCTACACTTGAAAATCTTCACCCGTAAGTAATCAGAGCAAGCAAAATCTCCTTGTTCCCCTAAATGGTTCCACACAATTGAGTGTACAACAACCAGAGCAAGTCACAAAGGCTAATTTCCTCTCTGTTATGCAATCATACAGTTTCAACAGGAAAAATAACTTTACAGTCCCTTACAATCACGTTACCTTCTTCTACTTCTCCTTGCTAACTTGGTTGGCTTGCTCTTTTTCCATCAGCTTTCCTTACACTCTTGTCTTTTGCGAATTTTTACTAGCTATTACAAGAAACATTTTTAAGGGATAACTCTTAAAAAGAGTTTTCAATTGAAAATATGATAATTTTCTCCTGATTTTCACTGTGGATATATAAAGAAAATCTGTGGAACATAGAACTTAATCACTGTGTTGTGATTAAGTAGACATATTCTCTAAATTCAGTATGGGACAGTTTGTCTATCAGGAAGGAGACAATACCAGTTATCATGGGTATATCACCATGAGTCATCATGGGTGTATCACCCAGTTATACACGGTGAATCTGTAGCTGCTATGGATTACCATGTAACTAGAATTATCTTTTTGACTCCTAGRTAAACATGTTTAAGTCTGCTGTGCACATCAGAACGAGAAAGTAGTTGAGGATGTCAAATTACAATCAAATTACTCACTAAAAAGTGTGTGATAACAACTTTCTGGAGGCGTTTTCTAAAGCAGGACCAAGATCCTCAAACTTCTGAACTAATATGATTATATAGATACCAGCACATGGTTCAAAACAAACAAACAAACAGAAGTCATTAATTTTATCTTAATATTACAATAAATAACTTTCCCACATGGTTCACGCATAGCTTTATCCGTGTCTCTGGAAAGTAAGAAAAAGAAAAAGAAAAAAAGAAAGGTGGTGGTGGGGGGGAAATCCCTAAGATAACTTGTTATAATTCATGAAAATGTGTATGTATAGTTTTAAAAAAATGACTTAAAAAGCATTTGAGAAGGGGAACTAAGTTAATATAAAACTTTATTTCAGTAGGGTTAAAAAATAAGATACACTGAACACACAATAAAAATTATTGTAACATAATTTAAATATTTCAATTTCTATCAGCACATCAAGGAGCAATAATGCACAGAAATCAGCAGGAAAATCTTAAACTACTAGTTTGTCACTAGCAAGTGATGATCTTGGTGTTTATCTGATGAAGCTGCAGGTTTGATAGTTTTTTTTTGTGGGAGAAAATGTAAAATTCAGACAGGAAAAAACAGCAAGATAATAAAAGAAAGGCTTGAACACAAATTGTGTGAGTCTCATGGCTTAGCATAATCTTTTTTCAATTTAACATATAACACACAAGCTGTTGTTACTCAATCTAAGTTAAGCTATCACCTATCAAAGAAAATGGGGAGAGGATATTTTTCTTTATTTACTCCAGAATAATAAATCTATTCTGTGTGAACTGATATTTCTTCAGCTTCTAACTAAAAACAGATTGAAACATTTAGGCAAACTGTCTCTTACACAATACAGACAACCCTGCAAAGCACAACACAACCTAAGTTTGAATGGAGAGCAAATGTAGATGTCTTCCAGTCCATGCAAAATGTCAACATCTTCATAGCATATCAGCTCAACCAGCAGCAAAGCATAGCAGTTCTTCCCAATGTTTGCCCAAGTTTCTCAGCCTCAAACTCCTTGCACTTTCTGCATATTTCTGATTTCAAAGTACATCACTTTGTTAAAATAACACAAAGTTTTTTTCATAAAAAATGAATATTTTTCATTCTTTGAATATCAGCTATTAATACATAAAAGTATGTTTTATTAATACATAAAAGTATGTTTTATTACCAAGTGACAATAATAACAGTAATTATTTTAAGCTTTTGTATTCGCTCTAAATTTTGCTGCATAACGTTTGGCATTTGACAACCATTTATCCTGAAAAATACAATTTCCTTCTCCCTTCTAGAATATTGTATGCTATGCCATTTAGCCTTATGATAAAGAATGGCTTTCTGTTAAAGTCACTGCATCAAATACTTGCCATATATATATCAGCACACTCATCTATTTCAGCTTCTTCTGAGGGTCTATCTGACTTTTGCTTCCAGGGAAGAAGTCCTTTCCATGGAATAATTTTCAAAACTAATGTTTAAATTCTGTAAAAAACATTTGTGAAATACATGAGAAATATTTTGTCTTTGCTCCATTTCAAATATAGTCAACTGAAAAATTAGTACCACTCTCTCAAAATTATATACTCTTCCATACTACAGTATTTTTCACCATGGCTGCATGATTTTGCAGTGTAAGCAGAAAACCTTATTGTTTGTACAATATGCTTATACAAAGCCAACATTTGCTCTTTTCCGTTACAAGAAAATAGCAGCACTGATTAAATGGAACATTTTGAAAGCAGAAGGTTAATCCAGCAGAAATCTACTTTAATGAAAAAAGGTTCAATCTTCACATAACAGATGCAGATGTAACCCTTGAAGTATGAAATTTAGATAGAAACTCAAAATGTAAAAATGTGCTGGAATATGCACAAATCACTATTAAATAAGTAACATTTATGAATCATATATAATTAAGTTCAGCTATTAAAATATTTCTGCTCATTTCTGTGAGAAGCAATCTAATATTAAACTATATCAGGCACAGGAAAAAGAACCCCACAAACGTGTTTTATAGGACATTTTTTGTCAACTGAACTATATTAGATCTGAAGGTCTAAATTCTAGGATCTTTATCTTTTGTTCATTAAGCTTCTTAGACAAAATATATTGATTTAAACGAATGTTTTGTCTGAGGAAGAGGTCTGAGTAATGTAAGGATAGCTAATATAAAACTAAAAATTATTTTGACCTTTACATTGGTGTTAACATCTGTAGGTGTTCATTTGAAATAAAGTCAGAATATAATTGAATGCTTTAAAGTGCGACTAGATTTCCATTTTCCCATGTTTAAGAAAAAGTTCACATTCAATAAGATGCTTTCCTTGTAGAATATATATAATTCCAGAGCTTACCAGTGGGATGCTGATTCACTGTTTTGCTCAATTTTAGTTATTTCTTTTGTTGTACATATTTCGTGAGTGTAACTCTTGACACATTCTGGAACCAGTTTATTGATCTAACTGAACTTTTATTACATTCTGTAAGCAAAAGAATTTTTTAAGAATCTGCAGGTATTTCTGCTATTAATTCTTACTTCCATTGGTCTTGAACAGTCAGAATAAAGATGCCTCTGTTGGAAACATGGCATAGAACACTCCAACCACAGAAGTAATTACTTAGTTCCTGCCTCTGAAAAGATGTTAGTTTGGCAGTTCAACTAATCGGAAAATTGAATCCTTCTACCTTTTTACCTGAAAGGAAGTTATTATAGCCAAATCTTTGGCCAGCATAGGTCACCGTAGCTCTGTTATCCTTACATTCATTTCTGTCACTGAAGAATTTATCTCTTTTTGTTCAAACTGAAGTAGACATACATTTTAGGAACAAATTCTTGTTTTGATAACTACCTTTTCTTACAGTTTCTGCACATAGAAATACTGACTTTTTGGTATTGCTACATATTTTACATTTCAAAATATCTTTTTTTTTCCTCTAATATATACTCTGCTTGATATAAGAATAATGTAATATATAGAATGGTGGCCTGATCTCTTTATAACCCCTTTGTGACCATGGAACAGTTTACTCATCTGCTTGATCACTTATAAAATGAGATTGACTGTATAAATTCAAGATTGATGTAATTTATGAGCAGATTCAGGGCTTACAGTAAYAGATAATAACAAAGATAACAATAGATAATAACAAAGATGCAGCAAGACATTAACTTTGGACCTAATACTGGTAAAATATGAATAGGAGTGCCAAATACTTTCATAACTGCACTGGCTTTTAATTGTACAGGTRAGAACACACACAAAGACTCTTATTGCAGCTTTAAAATTCTATATGAGCTTCTGTAAGGGAAAAGATAGCAGCAGAAAATGGCAAAGCATAAGGAGTGTCAGACGTAACAGAGAACAGTCACCTACTATTTTCAGCAGTTTTGCTGGGCCCAGTATTGACCTGGCCTATAGAAATGTATAGAAATGAGCTACAATTAAAAAAAAAATCTATGAATCTTTTTAAAGTACATTATTGAATATCAAAATAAGTTGGAAGTGGTGACACTGACTTAAAAGGCAACCATTTTCCATCTATTGGGCTGGGTGCAAAACCTCTACTGGAAGTCACATCAGTACAGTACAGGAGCATGATTTTGTGCTGTAGCATAGTGGGGGAAAAAAAAAAAGCTATTAATACTGAACTAGAAGTCCTACTTCCAAAGTTTTCATTATTTTAATGGGCACTGTAGTAATTATGACTCATGCTACAGCCCTCATATGGACAACGCTTTCTTGATTTTTAATTACGTTTTTATCTGGGAAAAGACTACAAGCTAAAGGTAAAATTTTTCAAAATTTATTCATCACTATATTAACTATAAATTATTCTGCATTTCTTTATCATCMTATGGAAGAAAAGAACATATGTAAGCTTCATGCTTAGCCTGATGTCCATTCCTGATTTATTCAGTCAAWTCACAAATAACTATTCTGATTCCATGACTCATCACTATGAAATGCAATTCTAATATCACAAACAAGAAATGATGTTACTGCTGTATGAATCATTGGCACAGTGTTCGCAAGTCATCACACATTTATTTATTTTTATTTCTACAGTGTACATTAGCAGTGTTACWCATACTGTGAAATAGTAGAATAAGGACACAAAAAAAATGGGAAATAGGATAGGACTAGTTGAAGTAAAGTGTGTCTGCATCAAGCACTGCTGGCTGAACTAATTTCAGAAGATGTAGTACTATACCTATAGCATCTATGTCAGCATGATACTGCACCACTGTGTCAAGAGCAAGGCTTAGTAGCTGCGCTATCGTTATGATAACACAGTCATTCTATTTTAAGGACCCAGGCTATCATTTCTGTGTTATGCTATGTTCTGTGGACAAATCAGCCTGTCTGGAGCGCTCGCACAGGACTCTTAGTACACTGTTCTGTTCCATGCTATAGTCTAAGATGAAAAGAGAAGATACAGATTTTTACATCAGTTTGCATCCTAAAAACGCACAGGATTTAAAGTGATTTTTGAATGGTCTGAGTACATAATTCCCTTTAGAGATTATGAACATCTGCACATATCTATATAGATATTTATATATGTTACCTATCTACACATCTATGTATCTATCTATCCTAAATGTGGTTCCAAGTAACAAAAATGCTTGACTAGATCTAAGCAGTATTACTGAGATTAACAGCATCAGCCTTTAATCTTAATAAATTTTAAAAATAATTCGTTAATCTGGTAAATGAGCATTTATTTTTCAGTTTAGATTTAGGATTAAGATATGTGTGGATTTATTTGTTGGCATTTGTTGTTAAATATTTTTATTTAAGAAGCATTGAGTGCAATGATTACAGATATGCTTTTCAAAGTATCATTTAAAATAAATCATTATTAATTATTGTTGTATTCAGGTACTGCCCAGTGACTCAGATCACGAATCCATGCTAATTCTGCTTAAACATATAATGTGAAAAGGAAGGAGCAATGTTCAAATACTAGCTGTTTCTTAACTATATGCAATGTTAAAGCATAAAGAAATCCATGGTTAAATTCAGTTCTAAATTCACCTTTGGCTCTGATCATTCCACGTAATATAATAGGATTCCAAGTTATGGTACAACTAATTAGCACAGCTTCGATGGTATTTTAGTGAAATATTAACTGCAGAAGAAAGTTACATGTAGCAGCTGATATTTGAAGAATAAATTATYATCCGTATGCTAGTAGCTCTTCTCAATGACACCGGTAGCTGTTACATTGTAGTGCGTGGTAAATTTGATAAACATTAAATACATTTGTGGTGGGTTGACCTTGGCTGGATACCAGGTGCACCAAGCCTCTCTATCACTCCCCCTCCTCAACTGGACAGGGGACAGAAAATATGATGAAATGCTCGTGGGTCGAAATAAGGACAGGGAGATCACTCACCAATTACCATCATGGGCAAAACAGACTCCACTCAAGGAAGTTAGTTTAATTTATTACCAATCAAATCAGAGTAAGGTAATGAGAAATAAAACTAAATCTTAAAACACCTTCCCCCCATCCCTCCCTTCTTCCCRTGCTCAGCTTCACTCCCAATTTTCTCTACCTYCTCYCACCCCAGCAGCGCAGGGGGATGGAGAATGGGGGTTGTGGTCAGTTCATCACACATTGTTTCTGCCGCTCCTTCCTCCTCAGGGGAGGACTCCTCACACTCTTCTTCTGCTCCAGCATGATGTCCCTCCCATGGGAGACAGTCCTCCACAAACTTCTCTAACGTGAGTCCTTCCCATGGGCTGCAGTTCTTCACGAACTGCTCCAGCGTGGGTCCTTTCCATGGGGTGCAGTCCTTTGGGAACAGACTGCTCCAGCATGGGTCCCCCATGAGGTCACAAGTCCTGCCAGAAAACTTGCTCCACCGTGGGCTCCTCTCTCCATGGGGTCACAGGTCCTGCCAGGAGCCTGCTCCAGCATGGGCTTCCCACAGGGTCACAGRCTCTTTTGGGCATCCACCTGCCTCGGTGTGGGGTTCTCCACGGGCTGCAGGTGGATATCTGCTCCACCATTGACCTCCATGGGCTGCAGGGGGACAGCCTGCCTCRCCATGGTCTTCACCARGGGCTGTAGRGGAATCTCTGCTCAGGTGCCTGGGGCACCTCCTCCCCCTCCTTCTTCACYGACCTTGGATCTGCAAAGTTGTTTCTCTCACATATTCTCACTCCTCCYTTCTGGCTGCTGTTGCTGTTGTGCAGKTTTTTTTCCCCTTCTTAARTRCGTTATCATAGAGGCGCTACCATGATTGCTGACCGGCTTGGCCTTGGCCAGCTGGCATTGGCTCTCTCAGACMTGGGGGGAAGCTTCTAGCAGCTTCTCATAAAAGCCACTCCTATAGCCCCCCTGCTACCAAAACCTTGCCACACAAACCCAATACAACATTATAAAGCTTCTGTAAATGTGGAGCATCCTTTGACTTTTATGACCACAGTACAACTTATTTTTTACTTCCTTTACTTGCTTCYTTTCCTCTGCCTTTACTGGCACAAGCATCCCTTCATGTTGCAACCCCTTCCATTTTCACACAATATTAAAGCAAACTTTAGACAAAATGATAARTCTTGCAATTAAGTCTGTTACATGCAGTAGACAGTAGACATATTTCCATGTATTGTGATGTGCATAATAAGTTGATAACTGACAATGACAAGGAAGAAGTTTAGCAAGTTTTGGAACTTGCCTGAAGTTACGTTTCAGTGATAATATATAGCCTTATATTTAACACTGTTTTATGTGTATAGTGCCTATACTAGCATTTACAATATGCTCATACTGTTAAAATCTTTCATATATAGTACATATCTCTACTTATTCTATTTCTTTACATGTTACTATGTCTTATCGACACTGTTCCTTCACAATTTCTTGCCCAAAACATCCTTCTTCTTGTCTCAGTTCCACAAAATTCTTTCACCTTGTCTCAGAAAAAAATATAATTCCTTGAAACAATCTGTGTCATTTCTATGACACATATATATTGCACAGAGAGCAATGCACTACACAAATGCTTTTGTAATACTGAAAGTGATCATCAATGTCATTATTATAATATAGATATAATATTGAACTCATGTTACTGTCTTCAAACATGAGGAAGTATACTCCCTAGAGCTGGAAGGGAAGGCAGGATCAATTTCTCCAGTCGGTGTGAAAGCTCATGAAATGTCRTATTTGAGGTTAATGTTGGTGTGTGATTAGACAGTGAAAAACATGAGGAGCTGTTCTCACAAAATTTCAGCCTCAGATGACAAAAATCTTAAAGCATAACATTATTCTRCCAAATCACTGTTGTCTTAAAACATAAGGATCATGAAATCAAGCTTTTATATAAGTTTGGGATTTTTTTCCATCTGCCTTAAAATCTCACAAGAATGGACRTTCTACGGGATTGACTGTAAAGAAAAATATATATGATATTTTTTTCAGGGAAGAACTATTCCGCTTTTGTGATTTCAATCAAATCAGGATCAAAGCTGTTTATTGTTTTTTTAATGACATGTAATTAACCAGGAAACAGTGAATTCTGTATTCAGAATCAATRTAACCAGTTCAACAGATAAACCACAATGACAGATATTTAAAAAATGTTAGTAAACACCTAAAAACTGCTAAATATCCTTCTAGAACTATTCCCAGGAAGCTCTCATCCTCTGCCTCCTCATGCACGTGCACACATGCAGGCGCGCACACACGCACCACACTCACACAGTGACAAATGCCACCCCCCTGGCCACGGGGGCTTCCATCAACCCCTCCCCATTATGGAGGTTCCTCTCCTTTGAGAGGTGCAGCTGCCCCAGCTTTGAGTGCCCCCCTGCTGCTCCTGACACCGTGCCAATGCACCCCCCCGGGGAGGAGGTGCCCTGTGGGTGACCCTGCACCCTGAGGTGGGGTCCCTGCGTGYTGCCCCCATGCTGCCAGCCCACCGCTGGGTGCAGGGGGCTCCTGATGCCCCAAGGGGACGTTGGGCTGCCCAACTTGGGCAGAAAATAAAAGTTTCACCGTTGCTGAGAAAGAAAAGAGAAAGTGAAGAAGTTATTCTTGTGATCCTACCYATGCATAAAACCAATAGCTTCATGCGGTCATCAACTTTCTTTAAAGCCAAATGTGTATCGTTACAAAACATTTCAAAATTTACCTGGAAGTAAATAAATTCCATATGAAAGACATTTCTAAGTTTACAAGCATATTCACTTTTCATTTCTCTTTGCTAAACATATAGAAAGTCGTTGTTACAAGTCTCTATTTTCATYGGACTATAATTTTGGTCTTGATTGTATTTTCCTTTTTCCTTTTATCCTTCTTCAAATACTTATTTTTATACCTCCATTTTTACAAAAATTCTTTTTTATTTAAATTGAGTAAGGACAATTGCATCCTGCACAATTTTAATTGATTTGACATGCTGTCAACAGTCATCCATTAAATTTGCTCTTTTTTTTGTCTTTTTTCTTTTTTCTTT
>JASVER010000002.1:13375778-13466531 GCA_030449065.1 Oceanodroma leucorhoa | reverse complement strand
TTAGAAGAAACAAAGAGCGAGTTGCTTTGGGTTTTTTTTTTACTTTTTTTTATTCTTTTTTTTCTTGGAATAACATTCTTTTCCTGTATTGAACACTGCACTATAAGGTTACAGTCCTGTCATCAATACTCCTGTGAATACTTCTTACTTAGAAAATCTGCTTAGTTTGACAGTCTATGTCTACACTGCCAAATAAGAGAAGATTAGAGTTCATTAGCTGACCCTCAGACTAGCTTTCACAGGCTGGCTTCTCTTGACCCTGCTTAAGGTCTGGTGAAGACTAGCCATGTCTTTTCTTCTTTATTCTCAGTCCTTGCTCTCCTCTAGCTCCCAGTTGTGCACCTCTTTCCTTGAGGTGCTTTTATTTCTGTGTGTCCAAACCAYATCCAGGGAAAAAGCTAACAGTTAAAGTGTGTGGATGAACAGACATCTCATCCTCTGAGTGGTTCCTGGCCTTTTATTATTTGGCAGCGTAGATACACCTGGTGGGACACTTTGACTGACAACTCTGAAGGGTCAGTGCTTATATCYGCCCTCACTGAAGTGGAAAATAAATGGAATACATATTCTGAAGCCATTTGCRCCCCAGTGTTTAAGATACTGTCATCCTTCCTCTCTGTGCCTCTCCAAYCCAGCCTCCATTCAACTAATCCCACCAAGAAGATGAGAGCTCTGTTTATTTGTTTATTAAAACCAAATAAAAGCAGGTTACTCTAAGCTGTGTTAGATCAAGTTATTCACATTTGCTAAATTGATTTTGTCAGCTATTGAGACTTAAAATATTTATGATTGGAAAGCAGTATTTGAAGTCTTATTAATTTAGCATATTTAAAGGAAAAATAAGCTATCATCTGTGTGAAGGCAAAAGCACTTCAAATATAGTGATTTACTAAAGAGCACTCACAGTTTTATAACTTTTTTCAACAAAGGGCTTTCTAGTGTATCTGTGTCGAATGAATAGCTACCAAAATAAAATGCATTATTCAGCAAATTCCATACACTCTTGTGCTAAATAGAGACTGTATGGTTTTAGGGTATTTTCCGTCAACACATTTTGTATTGCAAATGGCAGCTTTTAGTTTTCATTAAGATGTCATGTTTCATTTTTACACTATTTGACAACCTTGATATTAACATGAACTGGAAAGAATATGAAGGATGTGATGCCTGTTCACTATTAACATGAACTGGAAAGAATGTGAAGTATGTGATATCTGTCCACTTACGGGACACTTGACTCAGGCCACAGACAGTGTCAGATGCATCAGAAAAAAAGGAAAGCTTTTTTTTTTTTTTTCCTAAAAAGGGTTTTCTTCTAAGTATATTAGCCGGAATGAGTGAGTGCTTGGACAGATGCTGTACCATTTCATTAAGCAGTTATTGGTACTAGTACTCCTTAATCCATTGTGTCAGCTATATAGAGCAGAAAACATTTGGAAAAGTTGTAATGAAAGCATAAACTGAAACTGAAATCATTTAAACTTTTCAAGCAGAGCTAATAAAAGTATAATCCTGCAAATTTGGAAAATTATTTGCATTTCAAAGGAAAGACAAACTATAACAATTCATGAGAAAATAAATTTCAGAAAAATAAATATTTCAGGAAGATTATTTTGTTTCAGTTTTTCTATATCAAAATCTGTCTTTTCAGCACTTTTTCTTCATGTTCCCAGTTTCTGCTAGTCTCCTTTATAATTGGCGTAACTTTTCTCCCCTCAGTTTACCCTTTCAAAGGTTACTTTCTGAAATTCCTCGAACAGCACTTTTACTCAACTTCCTGAAAGTGCTCTTATGCACCCAGCTTGTTTTCACTTTGCTGCCTTCCTGCTCCCATAACAGTACATCTTAGTCATCAGTTCACCACTTTCGTCCTATGACTCCCAATGATGCATTCTAGATCATTTGGTTTCAAGCCCAACTGTGGGGTCGAAGGGACTGGCAGCAGGGAGGCAGTTCATTTGCAGAGTACATGCCAGGTGTAGTGAGCTTCCAGCAGCCAGGAGGCAAAGAAAGTTGGATTCACTCCAGGCAAAAATTCTGTCCTACTTTTTCTGCCAGTTGCTGGACACCAGTTGGTCTATCTGACTCTACAACTAAGAGACTTTAAAAAATGGTGAATGTCACCTATTGACTCTGGGGAAGGTGATCTTTCCCCAGAGAAGTCAGAAGTGAGCTGAAACTCAGAAGGTTCTGTTTTCTTACATACTGTATTTGCTACTTGTGTTGGAAGGTGGAGTGGTAAATTTAAATAAATTGGAAAAATAATCGTTCTAGTCTTCTTTTTATATTCAGTGGGGTGAGATAGGCTCTCCATAGAACAATTTATCTGTAGAGCTAGGTAGGTAACTAAGATAGATCAGACTAAATTTCCCCCAAGGATGCCTATTTTTCTCCATTGAATATACAAGAAGGCAAGGGCAGTCGTTTAACATATTGATGTTTATCTCTCAGATATCAAGACATATGTTGGAACTGAATATGGATATATATCAGTTAGGGAATTAGAGTTCACTGTGATGGGAATGTTTAGATGACTGATAATTCAGCCCAGTTTCCAACTTCAAAACAACACTGCTGAACTAATGGTGACAATAGACATCACCCATTACCAATTGTTATCACTATCTATTTGAAACAGTCATTCTTTGATGATCATATCCTACCTCTGCTGAGAGTACACAGTACCATGGAGCTGACGATGTGTAGTTACTGCTGATGGCTATGCACCTTGCCATGTTCTTAGTCACCAAATGCAAACTGGTCAGCTGTGAGAGCTCTTTGATGAGAAAAAACAGAACTGAAGTAACCAAATTCTCTTCCCCATCGTTCTTCTCATCACTGCTTTTTTTTTTTTTTTTTTTGTGCTGCTGGCCTCTTCCCCAAAAGAAAGGGAGGGATCTTACCTTCTCCTAACGTAGTTCAGCTTATTTTGGGGACTAACAGCGGTTCAGAATTTGTCAGGCACCTTTTCTACTTCTTCTGCACCCTTTGTTTTTATCTTGCAGATTTTACTGCTTGCACATGTTTTCCAGTTCTCCTTTTGAGCAATTATACCACAAGCTTAGTTTTTCTTCTTTACCATTATGTGTTACTTAAATACTTCGGTTTAACTATGCTACAAAATGTCAATGCAGTGCTGCTGGATGTGCTATTTTGGTGTGCTTATTTCTGGGTTCAAGGCAAACAAACACTTTATGTTTTGTTTAGTTTGCAGTCTGTTGTGCTTTCTGAGTGCGCAGGCCTCTACTTTGGCTACTATGGTGACGCAGATCTACTTCCTTCTCCAAATATGGCAGTGAACCATAAAATCYGAGAACAAAGTCTTTCACTGCTATTATTTTAGAGATAAGCATACCTAGATGTGCAAACATATTTACCCCTGTAAAAACAAGCAAACAATCAAACAGAAGTAAACTCCCCTATGAGTATATATTCTGTTTCTGCTCTTTCTAGGTAGCTTAATTTGGAACCCATGATACGCAGACAAGTGAATAAAGACTTCATACAACATCTACCTTCAAAAAGGTAAAACCATGACCATTTGTTTCCTTTCTATAGATCAGCTTCTTCAGCAATCAATAACAGTTTTCCCAGCAAAAGTATTCTTTACACACTTTAGATACTTTAAACGCTGTGTCAGCTTGTCATTAATTTGTCTGTTGTCACTGAGATGTGGCAGGTCACATTATTCATAGTTTAAGCATTACAATAGGATCTGTTAGATGGCACTATACCATATAACATACCCTGTCGCCTGCAGAGCATACCTGGCAGAACTTATATGGACCAAGCAAGCTATAGCAAAATCCTATTGTTTTGATATTGCTCTAGCCCCTGTGGTTCAAGAATTTTAGCTGATAGCAGGAAACCAGTGCCTTTCACAACTCCTGTGGAGTTCTGCTCAATGGTCTGGCAAGAGAGAGTAGCATTTTCAATAGATCTCCCTGGAAGTATTTGTTGCTGACAACTTGCCTTTAGCTGTCAAACTGTAAAACTGCCTCCACCTAAGTGATTGACCAGCCAAATACATTTAGGATTCTATTTATAAAAGGGCAGACTTTAAAATAACAAATGTAGTTTTTTCTCTGTCTAGACATAACYACGGGAAGCATGAGATATGACAAAAAATTATGCCACCTGCGTCACCACTCCAACAGATGTACAGGTGCACTTGGCAAGAACCTTTTAGTGAAAGCCGTAGTGAAACCACACACAATTTCATTTTCACCTGTTATTTTGGTAAATACCTGTGAACTACTGGCACATATTTGGCAAAAGTGGTGAGGAACTTGAATAATCATCCTTAGCACTGTGAAGAGTGCTGCATTTGAGACTTTTAGCAACTTTGCACCAAATGGAATTTATATCCTCTGTGCTTTTAAAATAAGATGCATTTTGCATTTCCAACAGACTTTATTTGCACTTACACGTGTTAAATTGAATAATAAGAATAAAAGCATGTGATGAGTAAGGCAAGCCACAGTTTAGGAAGAAGATTAATAAAACATTTCTGCAGATCTTGATCCACGTGCATTTTTTAAATATTGGAAGTCTGCAGAGAGATGGGCTTGTGTGATTCAGGTGAGGATGCAAGCCTTGGCCTCATGCTAATTTCACTTTAAAAGCTCTTTGGCATTAGTCAAATATTTCTCTAATACACCATTCTCTTCTTTAGGGGAAAGAGGCAAATAACTTTTCAAAACAAAAGTGTTTCAAAGTATTTTGAAAAGAAAACAAAATATCTGAATTCCTCCCTCAACAAGGATTAGGCAAAAACACAGTGGAAATTTGTAACAGAATTTCACATAACCTAACTGATGGCCTTCAGAAGTTAAGTATCTGATTTATGCTACTTGCAAAGAGTGTCTCAGGATGGGATTAACTGTCTTTAGGAAGAATTTCCCTTAAGAAGGAAGAAAACCAACATTTTTACCTTGGAGATATCACTTTTAAATCCTTAAAGTTCGATATTATTAATTACACCCTAGAGGTTTATTCTAAGTATTTTTAATGTTATCTACACTTTTTCAGAGCAGTTCAAGATAGAAGAATTGTGCTAAACAGGCTAGTCTACATAATTTTATTGGATGTCAGCATCTGCAGAACAGCCATCCATAAAGAAATCCAGCTACAACCACTTGAACAAGATAGGTCTAATTGATACATTGTGCCACACTCTTCTCCTTCCACGAAATCCTAGGAAAAAAGTTACTTTGAGAAAGAAGGATGATACCCGGTAGAGGTGTTTGGTAAACTACTTTTATACAATCTCAGATGTCAGGATTTGGATATTTTTTACACTAGTTTGGGAGCAGAAATAAATACAGAAGTTTTGTCATTTTGTACATGCTTATCTGAAATTAAGTTAATAATGATTCAAAGCAATGCAATAAAAAAAAMCTGACAAAATGCTAAGAACAGAATTTAAATGTTTGCTATTAGTTGAAGCAAATGTAGTAAAAAAAAAAAATCAAAAGCATTTTTACCAGAGTTCAGGAAAAAACAAACAAACAAACAAAAAACCTTGTTTTAAACATCTTATTTTGATATAAAGTGTATAAAATTGCTTTGTGATTAAAGTTTTTCCTAACTAGCTCTAAAAATGATTCCTCAGTTTAGTTAAAATAGTTTGTTTTTATGGTTTTCTGCTAAGCTGTATTTTAAAATACTATACATTGGGGTGGATGTTTAAAACAATGGTAGTTTTTTTCAAGAAAATCTAGGTGTATAACAGCCAATTTTAACAAACTTCTGAATATTTAAAATTATAAAAAAAAATTAAGTAATTAAAATTTACTTTCTCTTGTTTCCTATTTTTACTTTTCATTCATTTCCTCAATTTCTGTAAATCTATCACTTGTGCTTATTCCTAGTTGCTTATATTGTTAAACATTATATATATATGTATGTATATATATATTGAATATAACTTTTGCATTCCAAGGCTATTTCAGTTTCTCATTATATTCCTTCTTGAATTTCCCCCCTTTTTTTGTTAGATATCTTTCTACTTTGTGAAGATCTTCCTTATGTCTCTATCCAGATTTCTAACCAGGGCACTTTTCTGACAATTCAGTTTGTCACTGGAGCAATTAATATACTGACATTAAGAAATGGATACTTTGCTCTTTCATAATTTCCTTATTCTCTATATCTTAATCTTGTTCTACTCTGCCTGTTCTTTTCTGCATATTTTTCTTCTCTCTCCTTCGTTTCGCTCTCTATTACCTCTCTTGCTTTTCCCCAATTTTGTCTATTTTCTCTTTGTTATCTTACATTTCTTGTATCTTACAATATTCCTATTTTATCTTTAATCTTTTAATTCCATTCCTCTACTGAGCTCATTTTTCAAAGAAGCAGTAAAGCTTTTGTTATTTTCGACTGAGCTCCCAAACAAGCAAATTTGGTGAATGAAGTCAGAACTCCCCCTTCTCCTTCTTTGTGATAAATATTCCTCTTTTCACTATCATCTACAGGGGCTGGAGTGAACGTGGAGGATTTTTTCTGTTCTATTGTTAATAATAAGAAATGCAAATTTTCAGAAAGAAAGCAAACAATATAGATAAGTTCTCAAAGCATTCCTATTCAATAAATGTGATGGTATAGGATTGAATATAGGAGGTAGAAATAGAGGTGAAGTACCCATGTTCTAAACAGTGATTTTCACCTATTCTCTAATGTAACATGTTAATGGCATAAATATGAAACTTCAAAGTAATTGCTTTTTTAAGCTTTTTTTTTGTTGTACTTTGTTGTTTGTGTTTTGTTTTTATTTTACTAAATAAAAGTCAATCATATAATATGAAGCTATGCTCTTTTTTTATGGTATGCAAGCAGATGACTAGAGCTTGATGTAAATTTCAGCTAACAGAACAGACCATGAGAAACTGTCAGATGTGACATTAGAAATGGACAGACATTACAAGTAACAGAGCAAGAAGCTAACAAATAGTGCTGTGAGGGATGGCCAGATAACACAGGTAGTTCAGGGGGCAATATGCAAGAGATGGCCGAGCTTTGATGGGAGCACTGGGGGCCTGTTGGGGAAAAGAATCTCACAGGTTCTTTACAGATGGGTGATGTTAACAATTGCACTAAATGTTTCTGCTCACATGCACATTCTGACTAATATTTTCATTAGCAAGCAGACATAAGAGTTAGGATAAGGAGTCTGTACTGATCTTAGTACTAATGCAGAAGAGGCTAAACTGATTTGCATAAGAGCTGGAACACTGGGGGGGGGAGGGGGGGGGGGGACCAAAAAACCAGATCCCTTTCTGTGAGCCAGGGGCTGCAACAGTGTTTCATTAGGCTGGACATAGATACAAAAGTGACCTTAGGATTCCCACTGATGAATGTATCTAATAAGAGGAATAACAAGCTTTCTCTCCTGGAGGCAAAATGATTCCTCGTTGCTTTGTTAGCTGGCACCATCTCAGTTGATGAAAAGACACTTTTGGCAGCCTATATGGAGATTATGTTTTCATCCTGCTGGCTGAAATGAGAGTAATGATGAGAAAAGAAATCAGAATCAACAGTGACAGAGCTCAGGAAATGTTGAGACAAAAGAAGCAAACAGCACTTACTTAGCCACCAGGACAAGATTCAGGCTTACATCAGGAGAAGACTAAATCTGAAATGACTGAAAAAAGGCATTAAACAAACAGGAATTAGTAAATGCAAAAAGCCAACATGCTCCTTCAGGGCCTCCTTGATGGTTCGTCAAACTTTTAAAAACTTTAAAATACCTATTCTCACACCATTAATAGCATGCTTGAATTTACAGAGATTTCTTCACACTGAAATCAGCAGAAGCCCAATCATAGAATCATAGAACCATAGAATTGTTTGGGTTGAAAGGGACCTTCAAAGATCATCTAGTCCAATCCCCCTGCTATGGGCAGAGACATCTTCCACTAGGTGAAGTTGTTCAAAGCCCTGTCCAACCTGATCTTGAAAACTTCCAATGATGGGGCACCCACAGCTTCTCTGGGCAACCTGTTCCAGTGTCTCACCACACTCATCATAAAAAAATTTCTTCCTCATGCCCATTCTAAATCTACACTCCTTCAGTTTAAAACCATTGCCCCTGTCACTCTTGTCACTCACTAAAGGCCTTGGTAAAAAGTCTCTCTGTCTTTCTTACAAGCCCATTTAAGTATTGAAAGGCTGCAATAAGGTCTCCTTAGAGCCTTCTCTTCTCTAGCCTGAACAACCCCAACTCTCTCAGCCTTTCTTCATAGGAGAGGTGTTCCAGCCCTCTGATCATTTTTGTGGTCCTCCTCTGGACCTGCTCTAACAGGTTCATGTCTTTCTTGTGATGGAGGGCTGCAGATGTGGATGTAGTACTCCAGATGGGGTGTCACCAGAGTGGAAGTCTCACCTCCCTCAACCTGCTGGCCACACTTCTTTTTATGGAGCCCAGATATGATTGGCTTTCTAGGTTGCAAGTGCACTTTGCTGGCTCATATCCAGCTTTTCATCCACCAGCACCCCCAAGCCTTTCTTGGCAGGGCTGCTCTCAATCCTTTCATCCCCTAGTCTGCTTTGATGTTGGGGATTACCCTGACTCAGGTGCAGAATCTTGTTGAACACTTGGCCTTGTTGAACCTCATGAGGTTCACATGGGCCTACTCCTCAATCCTGCCAAGGTCCCTCTGCATGGCAACCCTTCCCTCAAGTGTATCAACCACACCACTCAGCTTGATGCCATCTGTAAACTTGCTGAGGGTGCACTCAATCCCTCTGTTTATGTCATTGATGAAGATATTAAGTTGTATTGGTCCCAGTATGGACCCTTGAGGGACAGCACTCATTCCTGGTTTCCACTTGGACATTAAGCTATTGACTGTAACTCTTTGGATGTGGCAATCTAGACAATTCCATATAGAATCATAGAATCATAGAATCATTAAGGTTGGAAAAGACCTCTAAGATCATCGAGTCCAACCATCAACCCAGTACCCATGCCCACTAAACCAAGTCCTGAAGCACCTCATCCACACGTTTTTTGAACACCTCCAGGGATGGTGACTCCACCACTTCCCTGGGCAGCCTGTTCCAATGCCTGACTACCCTTTCAGTGAAAAAATTTTTCCTAATATCCAATCTAAACCTCCCCTGGCGCAACTTGAGGCCATTTCCTCTCGTCCTATCACTTGTTACTTGGGAGAAGAGACCAGCACCCATCTCTCTACAGCCTCCTTTCAGATAGTTGTAGAGAGCGATAAGGTCTCCCCTCAGTCTCCTCTTCTCTAGGCTAAACAACCCCAGCTCCCTCAGCCGCTCCTCATAAGACCTGTTCTCTAGACCCTTCACCAGCCTCGTCGCCCTTCTCTGGACACGCTCCAGCACCTCAATGTCCTTCTTGTAGTGAGGGGCCCAAAACTGAACACAGGATTCGAGGTGCGGCCTCACCAGTGCCGAGTACAGGGGCACGATCACCTCCCTATTCCTGCTGGTCACACTATTCCTGATACAGGCCAGGATGCCGTTGGCCGCCTTGGCCACCTGGGCACACTGCCGGCTCATGTTCAGCCGGCCGTCGACCAGCACCCCCAGGTCCTTTTCCKCYGGGCAGCTTTCCAGCCACTCTTCCCCAAGCCTGTAGCGTTGTCCGGGGTTGTCGTGACCAAAGTGCAGGACCCGGCACTTGGTGCTATCTAACAGTCCATCCATCAAATCCATATCTCTCCAATTTAGATAGAAGGATGTTGTGAGGGACAGTATCAAATGCCTTACAGAAGTCCAGGTAGATGATATCTGTAGCTCTTCCCTTGTCAACTGATACAGTCAGTCCACCCTAGGAGGCCACTGGATTAGCCAGGTATGATTTGCCCTTGCTGAAGCCATGTTGGCTGTCTCTAATCACCTCCCTGTCTTCCATATGCTTTGACATTTCTTCCAGGAGGACCTGTTCCATGACCTTACTGGGCAGGGATGTGAGGCTGACTGGTTGGTAACTGGCAGTTCCTCCTTATTACCCTTTTTAAAAGTGGGTACAATATTCCCTTTTTTCCAGTCACTGAGGACTTCACCTGACTGCCATGACTTTTCAAATATGATGGAGAGTGGCTTAGTGACTACATCAGCCAATTTCCTCAGGACTCCGGGATGCATCTCATTGGGTCCCATGGACCTGTGTGTATTCAAGTTCCTCAGGTGATCTCAAACCTGATCTTCTCTTATGATGGCAGGGATTTTGTTCCCCTCATCCCTGCCTTGGGGTTCAGGGACTTGAGAGATGTGATAGAACTTGTGCTATAAATTGGAGTTTAATGACAATGGAAATTGATGATTTTATTTTTTTTCCATTTCTAGTTACGAAGTTATCCAGAGTTTGTTCATATTATTAAATAGCTATGATTATTCAGCCCATAAGTAGAAGAAAAATAGTTGAGGGGAACATAAAATAATTTTTAAAAGAAACATGTAATTTCCAAAGCACTTTGTTATTCTCTATGCTAAAGTCTTTGTTGAGTTTATAAAGATGTATGTTTTTTTCTTTTACATGAACTGTACTTGTTGTTCAGTTGCTGCAGTGGTAATTGGACTCTAACTGGCCAGATGAGAATTTTTCCACATTTAATTTTCTGTATTTCCAAATGTATCTGCTCTTATGCCAGCTATTTCTTTTCTTGGCTTGCCTTGCTTTGCTTTGCCTCACCTCACCTCGCAGTGCCTTGTCTTACCTTGCCCAAAAAAACTCAAAACCTTCAGTTAGTGAACAGCATTTCATGCTTCATCTTCTGTCATCAAACTCATTCAAATGTTAGTTCATGTAACCTGACACACATATACATCAGCGTTTCATCTTCCTCTTTCCTTATTTACCTAAAACAAAAAGTTTCACATGCTACGTTCAGTCTGTTTGTGTGCCTTTCTTCAGGACAGAGAAGACATACAAAGATGCTTAATCAGAAGACTGCTGGGTTTTTTTTTGTTTGGTTTTGTTTTTTTTCTTAAATGGATCATACTGTCTGTCATGTTTGCAGTGAATCATAAATACCTTCTATTTGTTCACTCTCACACTCACAGACTGAACTGTGGCTTTCATATTCAGTAATATTAAACAAACTTCATAGTCTGTCATTAGTCTTCATGGGTGCTCCAGTGACTTGGGAATACACTTCAAAATATGACAGGCTTTTTGTTTGGTTGGTTGGCTGTGGGGTTTTTTTTGTGGTTTTKTTTGTTTGTTTGTTTGTTTGTTTTTTCCTTTGCAGGATATGACGTTGACATCAATCAGCTCTGTTTTAAAGATTTTTTCTTAGTTTTTTATTCTTTCAAGTTTGTAATGTAGCATCTTATCAACTGTGTGTCATTTCAATGCATATAATGAGATTTGTGGTCTCTTTAATTCCTTGCCCACTGTCAAGATGGCCTGCATGTGTTTCTTGGGAACATCAGCTGCTTTTCACAAAGGTCACTGTTGTTATTCCAGCTTTGCAGCAGCAGGAAGTCTCAGTAAGAAATATTGCATTCAAGGGAAAGGGCCTTTTTTGTATCCCAAAAGTTAAACAGAAACATTTCTCACATTTAACTAAAAGCAGACCCTTGCCACACACCTGTAATTGGATTCCCAGTGTGAGAACTGGCACCAATGCATAGAATTGTGCCTTCCCCTGAACCAAAGTTAACCTGCCCTATCACACTGTATTCACAGTTGTTAGCATTCAGTAGAATTAACAACACTGAACAAGGGTAAGCTTTATTTACACACTTGAAAAATAATTCTGCTTTCAAAAAAGGAAAGTAAAATCTATGACTTGTGATGTTTGGTTGTTGTGGTTTAAACCCCGCTGGCAACTAAGCACCACACAGCCGCTCGCTCACTCTCCCCCGGGTGGGACGGGGGAGAGAATCAGAAGGGTAAAAGTGAGAAAACTCGTGGGTTGAGATAAAGACAGTTTAACAGGGAAAGCAAAAGCCGCGCACGCAAGCAAAGCAAAACAAGGAATTCATTCACTGCTTCCCATGGGCAGGCAGGTGTTGAGCCATCTCMAGGAAAGCASGGCTCCATCACGCVTAACGGTKACTTGGGAAGACAAGCRCCATCACYCCGAACGTCCCCCACTTCCTTCTTCTTCCCCCAGCCTTATATGCTGAGCATGACATCATATGGTATGGAATACCCCATTGGCCAGCTGGCCTAGCTATCCTGGCTATGCTCCCTCCCAGCTTCTTGTGCACCTCACAGAGCATGTGAGCTGAAAABYCCTTRAGAAGTAGACTACCTAGCAACAACTAAAAACATTAGTGTGTTATCAACATTCTTCTTATATTAAATCCAAAACATAGCACTATACCAACTACTAGAAAGAAAATTAATTCTATCCCAGCCAAAACCAGGACATTGGTAAAATAAACTTACCTAATTTGAGAAATAGAGCTTGGATAGTCTCTTTTATCAAAGTGACAATGTGCTTTTCTCAGACATTTCTTCTTAAAAGTCTTTTCTGTTCTCATGAGAGCTTTGTGGGGCTTTTTGTTTATTTTGTTTGGGGTTTTTTGTTTGTTTGTTTGGGTTTTAGTCAGAAGACCATAAGATGGGAGTTATCGAATACCTGCTATTGAACATCTTCAGCTCCAGATGTCCACATTTCTTCTTCCAAAATATATTCAAGGCTGAGTGGAACATTTTCATGAAAAGAAGATGTTAAATACCTCAAGATTAACAATACTGCTGTAAAAGTGAAGAGTCCATTTAGTTTAAAATTTTGTGTATGACATTGATAACGTGATTTGGGGCAGGGGCAAAATTACTGGGTATTTTGTAATACTCATCACATTAATACCTAGGTCTGCATGTTTAATATTAACAATACAAGGAATTAAYTAGTCATAGTATGGAAAGATTCCCAATTAAAAAAATAATAATCTTACATCTTTGAAGGAAATATTTTATTTCCTTTTTTTGGTAATATTACACTCTAGGGTGAAGTTGATTGTTTTCSTTAGATTACTCACAAAGTAAAGTCTTAATTGGTGTGAATAAGGCTTACAGAAAAATGTCACCAAAAGCAAATATCTCTTTCTCTGAAGTAACTATAGCATTCCAGTTAAAAAAAAATTACTTTGCACATTTTTGGAATTACAGTTGAAGAACTGCATGAAGCAAAAACAATAACAACAACAAAAAAGCAGTATTTCAAAGTATACACATCTCTGGGACCCAATTAAAATAATTGGAAAGAGAGAGAGTTCATATAATGATGTAATAGAATTTTCGACGCAAGAGAACTACTTGAAATTTGTCTTCAGTCTGTCTTCTAACTGAAATGTGTTCTCTGACCTTAACATCAGGTGATTTTCTGGATATGAAGTTGTTTATTCTGTACAAAGCTGTCTCTGGCCATAAGACAAAGAAGGACTGTAATAACAAGGCAAGTTAGGAAATTGTTCCAAGACACTTTAATAGCTATACAGAAGAATAGGGAGATTGGTGTTGTTTATTGTTTGGTTTTTGTTTGTTTGTTTGTTGTTTTTTTCTTTTCTTTTCCATTACTCATGAAATCCACAAAGTTCTTTCCAAAGTAAATTAAAAATAAAAAAACAATATTAAACCAAGATTAATGGGAAGTGTTAGGTCCTATAATATTAAAGACAGTTCTAATTATTGCCCAGGTGTAGAATAAAACCTTTTCAAAACTAAAAAATCTAGAAATATTTAGCCATTACAATAAACAGTAAACCACTTGTTTGTTCATTTGGTGAACAGAACAAATTCACAAAAACATAGGGGATAGTGACAGAAAAATGGCAAGGAGGTTACCTATTTCCCCTAATGTTCATCTCACCTGTGCTGACATATAATCACAGTTTCACAACCTTTCTAGAAAATCTGTTCCCGTTCTCGACTATTCCTAAATTTAGAACAGTTTTGAGGTTTTTTTTTCTCCTTAAATCTATCATGAGGCGTATTTTTTTTGCTAAACCTCAAGCTTATTACCTGCTACCTAGAACCCAACTGTCTTTTACAGCCAGTGGATAGAAATAGCCATTTTCAGGTGGCAGTTTGTCTCCTTCTAGGACAACATATGAATCAGGGCAGATAAAACACTGTCTTTAGTGTCCAGATCTCTCCAATGGTGATAAACAGAATTTAGAATAACTTGATCACACTTAACTATTTAACTTCTAGATATCGAGATACATCATCCTTCATGAACTCTGTCAGACTAACAAAGTGACCATAAAAGAGAAAGCAGAAAAGCATATCAACATATCAGGGAAGGGAAGCATTTCAACAGGCATAATTAATATTCCAGATTCTGTAATTTTTACTTAGAAGAGACAACTGAGTCACAACAACATAGTTCAGTAAGTCAAACAGGTTTTGTTTTAGCAAAAAACACTGCTAAAGAAACTTTGAGAAGCAAACAAAATACAGTGGTCTCTCTGTGAATGAAACAATCATTACAGGATGTTGTCTCAATAGCAGCCAATACAAGTTTTGATATCAAAATGTACATGCYCATTGACATTTATGACCCCAGGAATGGGTCACAGCTGGCAGCTGTGAATAGATTAAGAAACAAGAAGACTAGGGAAAAAACAAAATCTATTAGAAAGGACAAACCAAAGACAGCAAGAAGATAATGCAAGAATAAAATTATTTTGTATTTGGAAAAAACCTACTTTTTTATTCAGATAACATAACATTAAGAATTTAAATCTCAAGTATGAACACAAAACAAGACCTTATGCATTAATATCTGTGACACTTTCATGAAATTTGATAAGCTGGATACAGAAGGAAAACAGACTGGTAAATGGACAGTGTTGGCTAAGACTTTGAAGGCATCATAGAACTGAAAAAACAAGTAATAGACTTTTTCTTGTTTTTAGAGGAAACTCCCATTTCCTCCAGCATCACTCCACCTGCAAAATATTCACAGGATTCTGTACAATGATGTTAAGTTATTTTTGCTCATAGGCTTTGAGAGCATCTTACACATGCTCTGCCTTAGCAGATGGTGTTTAATTCTAATCTTCTATTCTGTGGAAATAATACCACACAAGTGAAGATTTGCCTTGAGGTTGTCTCTGCAATATTTCATTGGCTGACCTCTCAGCCATTCACTGTATTTTAACAGGTGACAGAAAATAGCTTCAGGCAATCTCTCTCCTGATATACATTCCAGATGCCTGGACAAGAATAGACAAGCCTGCAGGATCATTGCTTTGATGCTCAGTATTTGACAATACTCTAAAATGTTAGTGTTTGGAAGCTTATCCTACCATTTTATACCAACAAGGGCATGAAGAAAACATAAATTGACTAAGATGATTGATGTGGTGGCTAAAGACTGTTCAAATTCTATAGCTGTACAGAAGAATGATGATTATAACTGGGCCATGACAGATTTCAGATGAAATAAGGATTTTAATAGAACTTTAAGTATATGCATAAGTGATAGCACTCACTTATTTTTCCCCCCTGAAATGTGACAAAAGGGTTGTTAAGATAGCTACCCAACAGGAGCATTTCAGTATACATCCCGTATGAGAATGGACATTTTGGATGGAAGAAAGAAGTGAGAATGGCATCTTCTTGGCTCTTGCAATCTTTCCTTGTCTCCAGAACGTGAGTGGAGAGTTTTAGGTATAGCACAGTTTTTTTCTGTGCTATACCTTTTCCACTACCAACTGCACACAAACAATTTATTTCCCCAAAAAATGCATTTTCAGAGTAAAAAAATCTATTTTATATTAAAATATGTTTTTCTTGGTTTTGTTTGTTCTTTTTAAGCATGAACAAATAGGCCAGATATCAATTCTGCCCTTCTGTTTAAAAAGTAATATTATGTCTTTCTGAACAGCCTATTGACACAAATGTCTTTGTGCTGAAATTTGAAGCCTGAAGGCAAAATGCTGTTTGCCTTGGGGAGAGTGATGAGGCACTTTGGAAGTTAATCCCGAACACACAGAACAGGTCTTCTCCTTTGAGTGTATGAAATAATTTTTTAAGGCTTTTTTGGGCTGAGTACATTCACCCTTTGTACACTTTCTGTTCCCCTTGTCTGTGCATACACTTAACCTTAATGCTTAGAATTGTTTTTTATGTCCATGATTTCTGAAAAATGTAATAGCAAGGGTATGGTGGTGCATTTCCCTCCTTCCCCTGGGCCACTCTGTGATCTCAGGAACTCCTGTTAGGCCTTAACCATTGTGTAACGAGTTGGGCAGTTGAGTGTCCCTTGACCGTACCAGGCACTCTTGCATGACTAAGGTGGGGAACGGCAGTGATCTTACCAGGAACACCGGCTACCTGTTCAAGGTAGGGAATGAGGGTGGGGGATAATTCCTCATCCCTGACAGCCCTGAAGCATTTCCTACCTGGATCGTAGCTCAAGTAGAATGGTACCATTGTTACTGTGGAACAATACCATAATTACTATCTCGGATCACCCCGGATAGTGGCCAGGATGGAAATTTACTGATGACTAAAGCCAATCATCTTTCAAACCTATAAGCAGTGGTCCCAAGTGAGACCCTTTGAGCTGCACCCAGAGTCTCCCTCTGAGTGGGACGCCTCTCAGAGTTCGCAAACTCTCGAGTTTGTGATATTCAGAGGACTGTCGGAACCCAGGCTGAAACAGTCTTCAGCGGAGACACTCCTCGGGGCTCAACCCTTTGCCCGTTGAGAAATGCCGAGATATTTAACATGAGTATTTCATAAGACTCGAGGGGAATTTTTATCAGGTACCTTTATATAGCTTTAGGAGCTCTGTGTGTGTGTGTGTGTGAATTGATTCAGATAACCAATAGTAAGCATAATCTGTAATTAAGTCACTGCAATGATTAGGTGCTGCTAAAATCTTGTGATTCCGCTTAAAATTATGAATGTATTTTAGATTGCTGCTAGACACATCTAATCCCTTAGACATAAACCATTGACCAAATCTGAGTCTAGGGGTAGATCCAGCCACACCTAGACTCCTCTCTGAGAAGGAGTTTAGAAAGCAAGGAGGTCTACTCTGAACCTCGTGACTCAACAGGACAGTCTCCCTTACCCTTTTGTCCTCAATCTCTGCACACATCATTCCAACACAATTCTGACATGATCTTCCCTGTGTATACTTAATCCATGTACTGAGTAATAGAGTGAACCTTGCCATCAAATTCTGTTAAGTCACACTTTTGTAAATTTCTATTAAAATCACTTTTTGCTGATACCTTTGCTGGTGATTCTTTAAGCGGTCTCAAAACCACTCATTCATGACAAATTGGCATAGTTGGCAGGATCCTAAATCAGTATTTTGTGACAAAGGTCTTACATACTGTTGATTTTTTCTACAATTTGAGATACATGATCTAAAGGGAAAGAGCTTCAAAAACCTCTGACCGTGAAACACCCATATTTAGGTATAATCCAAAGGGCAGGTTTTATAATATATAACCATAACTTTCAGTGCTTTATTTTAAGGTTATGTTTTCATAAAAACATAGGCTTTGTGCTTTTTTAGATGTGCGTTTTGTCCTAAGTATTTGATGGGAGATTTAAATTGGAAGTTATAAAGATGTTAAACATGAAAGAAAATAAGACTAGAACATTTATGGTCACTGAAGTGAAGAAAAATCTCTTTTAAGACCAAGACATTTCTTCCAGTTTCCTCCAATCAAGAAAGAGGAGTACAGGATCCAATAATAACCTAAATGGTCCACTGACAGTTTTACCAGTTAGGAGGTCCTAAGCACAATGTCTAGGTAAGTGTAATGAATTCAACATCGCATAGAAAACTGGACTGGCAATAAATCTGGTAATTAGTCACCTGCACCTACACAATAAATCTTACTTGTAGAGTTTGCTTTGAATGTGCAGATCAGCATACACTGGTTGTTGGTTTTCAGAATCACGGAGTCTGAGCCATAAGGGTCCATGCTTTAAGATGAAAATGAGTAGGTTTGTTTCACCTTCAGTTCTGCAGGAAAAAAAATCCCAAATATCTATTATTGTATTCAAAAGGTCTTTAATGAAAGTAAACTATTAGTGGGGAAAAGATTGATAGGTTCTAGTTATGACAAGTTATTATGTTGTGATTTACACAAACTTCACTTATTTCTTGAATGCTTACGATATTGAGTCTCTCGAGATTTAGATTGGTAAATATTGTATTACTTCATACATATCTTCACATAATAACTTCTGGGTACCTTTAAAGTTGGATTAAATAAATCCCAGAAGAGAATAATAATTAGGAAAGACAATATATGAAGTAAGACTGTAGAGTCCTAATGTAAGTGTTTATATATTCTTGTTCACTTATGAGCTCATTGTGCAAGATCCTTTTTTAGTCAATGGACTCAATTCAGCTGTCTAAATTTTGATGGCTATTTTTGATGCTTTAGGGTTTCTACAGCATCAGCACAAGACTGGCAGACATTACAAAGGACCTGTGGAAGAGTTGTGTTCTTCTGGAGTGGTAGATGGAGGTCAGGAGAATACTTAGGCTCATAAAATAGCACGAGACAACTTTGCCCAGGCAATTATTTTTCCAGTAGTCGAGTCAAGAGACCTCAAACAATTAGTCAGCTGAACAAATGTAGTTGTCTATAGCCACAGTGTTTCTGAAAGGATATATACTTTCTGGTACTTCATCAGTGGTTGAAGGAAAATGACATCTTCTCAGCTGTATGAGTAATAAATTCTAATTATTCAATCTGACTTTCTGAAAAGACAGGAGTTTCCTGCTGTATATGTAGTAGCTCTTTATACAGAAGCACATCACTGAGAAAAATAATCAGCTTTATTTTAAAATTTCCATGATAGAAAATAATTTAAAACCACTGCATGTTTCCTTGATGTCTAGTTAATCTCACTCTTAGAATGTTTGGTCTTCCAGTCGTTACAGCTTCCATTACCATTCCTTGCTTTTCTGCTATATTGCATAGCTATCTGATTTCAAATTCTTGTTCCTCATGTAGATATTTATAGTCTGTGATTTATTCAGCCATTTAATCTTGCTCAGAATAAACTAGATTTATGCAGACCTTGAATTGCTCACAATAAGGCACACTTTCTGATCCTGTAATGATTTTCTTGTCTCTTGTCAGCTTTTTTTGGTATCTCAGTATTCTTGAAAGGGTTCTCCTTAAATACCCAAAAAGGTTCTTTTGAAGTGTTTAAATCAGAACTGGACAGACTATTCAAATGTAGTGACTCCAACACTGGTTGTTGAAGTAATACAACCTTTTTATTTAATATCTTTGTGATATTGTACTATATCCTAGCTGGTTCTAGATGGTCCCTGTAACACTACTTGGGTTGGTGACTTTTTTTCTTCTTTTTTCTCTAACTATTTCAAATCTGCTTTTGTTTTCTGTGGAAATTCCAGAGATATAATCAAAACCTGTACTTATAGAAAAATTAATGTATCATTCACAACTGGTAACAGCAGATGTAAATTAGGAGCTCTGACAGCTTCTTGCTTAGAGGAATGGTTTACATTGAGATCTGTGAATGAGATGTAGTTTTAGAAAATGTGCTTTCTTATATAGATTCACTCAATATAGTAGCAATTAAATATGTGGCTTAAATCTGTTGAACAAATGTCATCACCCCCTCAGCTAAAATAAGCTTGAACAATGACATGGAATGATTTCCTTATTAAAGCAGACAAATACTTTGTATATTTTCCACAATATATTGATCACTTTTCAGTGGGATGCTATTATCATTTCATACTGATGAGCTCTGACCTACTTGTCATGAAGAAATCATCTTCATAGACAGTTACCATAGTAAAATAACAGAATTTAACACGGAAGATCAATTTTGAACTTCAATCTGACATCTTAGGAGAACACAGCAAGGAATATTGAAGCCAAGAGGATGCCCCAGGAAATAAATTATCCAGAGGCAGAGCGAATTCACTGCTAATAGAAAGGCTATTTCTAACGGTGATTTTTTTTATGCCCACTGCAGAAGCCACCAGTTGGAATTTTCCTTACTACATACTTAGGTGCGTGCTTAATTTTTTTTTAATTCATTTCCCTCTCCCCACCCCTCGAAGGTCCTAATGTTACCCTCTCTGACTTTCACATCGTAAAAGCTGAGTCAAATACTCAAAACATTTATTCCAGTAGTTAACCTGGGAGAGCTCTTGCAGATGGATTCTCATCTTTGGTACTTTCTGTTGTGTCTGGATTCCACAATGACAGATATTACATGCATAAAATCTAAGCAAGACAGTGTCTCTGATACTTTCAGACATCTGAGTGATAGCACTTTTTCTAAGTACAGGTATTCAGTTGAGCATATCCTTTACTGAAAAAGGAAAAGCAGAAATAACACCTAAAAAGTTAGGTTTGGGTTTTGTTTTGTTTTCCACATATATGTCCTGACCAAGGCTACACAGCTATCTGTGTATCACATCCCTAATCATAATGTGTATGTGCAGCAGAGACTGCAAAGAAGAATCAGTAGGCAGTGCACAGAGCTTCACAAAGCAGGGCTTCAAAAAAATTGAGCCAAATCTATAAATAGTAGCTGAAGGTTTGATCATATATGCCTGAAAAACATTAATTAAGAGGAGAGTATTTACTTTGATAATCAATGCCATTTATTTTGGACAACAAAGAAAGGATAGGATTTGTAAATGTCTTTTACTTATATTTAGGCATATTTGTGTGGTGTTCCCTCATTGCATGACACTACTGTTTCATTTAATATGGAACCTATTTTCTTATTTCATTAAACTTCTTTGCACTGATATTAGAAAGGTCATCATCTCACTGAAGATACATTGCACTTAAATGTAGGGAATGTTTGATAAAGACCTCTTTAAAATTGTTTCCCAAATAGCAGATTCACTTCATAATACAATTTTGTGCAAGTGGCTTTGAAAACAACATTGAAATGAGTCAGACCAAGAAATTCCAACACTGTTTATTAGCAAAAATAATTACACAGTGTTTTTAGCAACATTGGGGCGATTCTGAAAATATCATTATGGATATGTCCTAGATCTTGTGTCTGAAGGATTCTTCTCCTTGAAGTACAACCCTTCTTATTCTGATCTTGAATTAACACTTTCAAAGACGCCTACATTAATTCTGTATTTCAAACACAGTCCTGGCCCGCACTATCCATAGATTATGAACAAAAGTCTGTCATTAGGTATAGGCTTTCAGCAAGCTTTGGGCTTGAATTTTTATAGTGCTTAAAAAAAGATTACTGCAAGGCACTTTGTATTATTCTGGGAATGAATCAATGGAGAAAATTGATACTCCTATACCACAGAATAAAGTGTAAATAAGTTAGAAGGCTACATTGCTAATTGCCCTATGTGATACTGCTCACTGATTTGTCTTTTACATGTACACACACAAATCTTTCAAACTAAAAATGGCAAAAAGTTTGAGGCTTGTTTTACACTATATGTCTAAGTAGAAGTCTCTAAAGAAAAGGACATCAAGACAGAATTTGCTTAAAAAACAGCTTTAAATATTACAGGATTTTACAATAGAATGGGTCATAATGAAGAGAGTGAATAATACATACTCATACTTTGAAATTACATGTTGGAATTTTGTTATAATAAAACGTTACATTCTATGGAACTTATTTCATTATATAGCAATAAATTATGTTCTGTTCTATGAATTAAACTGTTTCTCTCTTATGTTTCTCTCATGTTTAGTGGGCCATGAAATAACCTAATGGCTAATCACCAAGAAATAACTTGGGTTTATCCTTAGCTAGAAGGGGTTCATATCTGTATTTCTGGCATCCAGGAGTTCAGATCTGTATTTCTAGCAATGAGGACAGTTTCTAACTGCCATGCTATAGACAAGGTAAAATTAGACAGGGTTAGATTAGCAACCTATAGACAAATTTAGATCATGGCTGTTGAAGTCATGATACTGTACAGAAGATAATGAAAAATTTATGTGACTAAAAGAACAAAACTCAATACAGCACAGATCTGTAGCTTATTACTTAAGACATTCAGAAAAAGAATTTCAGATTCTTTTTTCTTTAATTCCAAAATAAGGGTAGAGGTAGTGAATTATCTTTGCAAATATAATTGATAATAATTTTAGGCAAAGAAACAGAAAATTCCCCAATAGTAGTGCAAATGAGGTATATCTCATTTTGTCTTGTACTCTGGTTATGAACAGATTGTGGGGCAGAGTCTTTTCCCTGTGAGCTTCTAGCCCAGAGATACAAATCAGAAATAAAATCAAAATTATTAATGTACAGATACTGACATTTCCACAATTGATCCTTTCTGCCTTGCAAAGTTGGTTTAAATTTGTTTAATTGCCACTGAAATTTCTGTGAGGTCACATTAAATGGCAAGCAAAATCACTTGAAGAAATATTGTTTTCCTTCTAGAAGAAAGTTAATCAGCCCTTTTTATAGGCCTTTTGATTTCAGCAGCTTTCACTACAAATGTAAAATACTATTCATGTATTCATTTGCTTGTGTTTTACTAGTACAAAGCACATCAACTCCTAACTGTATTGATGAAAATAGAAAGGAAACAAGAAATCTACAAAAATAAGAATATTTTGTATGGTCACAATGTTTTCATAAAAATACCAACATCTTAAGACTGAGAAAAAACAGTACTCTAACTGGTTTTAAAGTTTTAAAAGATAGTTAAACAATTTTCCTTAAAAACAAGTAAGCAATGCTAATGTTTTAAGAATAGCTGATCRTTATCTTGTCTAGGGCCAATAGGCAAGACTTCAGTTTCCAACACTGTTTTAAGTCAGAAAAAGTAGAATTATGAGCATAAAATGGCTAAGGAAAATCACTGTTAATAACATAATAAGTGATATGGGTTTTGTCAACAAATTAACATTCCTAAGAGAGAGTAAGGTGATTATCTAATTGTTTGATGTTAAAAGACTGTGGGTGGCAGACCACATCCAGTATATTTGTTTGCCACCAAATATTTACTACTAGTTTACTCAATATTAATTATCATCAGACACACTATTGATGTATCTGATTTTTTAAATTCCCTTGAAATTTGTACAAATAAATTCCTGTAGATTGTTCTTTTGTGTGAAGTCACAAAAACCTAGTTGTATGAAGAGTTCCTCCTTTCCAGTCCAAGGAAGACACCCTGAGAACCTTTAAGAGAGCTAAAAGAAAACACTATCTCTTTTTAGGTGGTCTTAGTACATAAAGCTACAGAAAATGCCATTAGCTTTAACAGTGCGGTCGTCTTGTGCAGCCAAAGTTTCATACTTACTAACAGAGCCTTACTTGTGCTTTATCACTAATTAACATTTGTCTTCATGCAGATGCATCAGTCAAGATTTACAGTCCTGTTGCTGACCATAAGAAAGTGAAATTTGGGTATGGGTGCTGGAGTGAGAACTCAGTCAACAAAAAGCTGCAAATCAGAACAAATTAATAACTAAAGAAATAGGGACTGATAAAGGCAAGAAAATATAACATCATAGATAAAATAATTTGAAGGTTAAGAAAGAAAACTGTAATCTTAAAAGGGTTTTATTAGAGGAAAGAGAGGTTCAGGTGGGGTGAGGGTCAAAAAAAGAAGTGATAGCATGAGAGACTAATTCAAAAGAACATACTTTATATCACTGTGGTGACAGGGCAACCTTACCACATTCAAAGCATTTTGKTTTTTTTTTTTGACAAAACAGAAAACAGAGACAACAGATGTACTGAGAATTTGTATTCCAGATAGCCAGAATTTGGACAAAGAAGCAGAGACCCTCGCAGAGAAATAGTTTGTTTCATATCACCCAAAAGATGAATGGCAGTACTGAGACTGAAATGTACATCTTCTAAGTTGAATCGAGCCCATTACTTTGCACTTCTTCTCATGTCAGAAAAAAAAGAGTTTTAGAAAAAGAACCACATTAAGGAAGATTGCTGGGGAAGAGTAAGAAGAAAGTAATGTGTTAATACTAATGTACACCAAACTGGATTAAGAGGAAGAGGAGAAATAAATAGTACCATAATTAAAACAAGCAAGTAAAAAAAAAAAAAMAAMCAAACAAAAAAACCAACAGAAACACATGGAAGATTCCCAGTACTAAAGAAAGAAGCTAAGGTAACTCTAATGCTGTATTACAGATGTTTGAGTAGTACCATGTGTCATGCAAAGAAATCTATTTTTAAAATGTTTGTAGGAGCAAACCTGGAAATTTTGAGAAATTGGAACTATGCATCTTAAGAGCCAATATTGTCCTTCTGAGAGTTAGAAATGCTGGCTAAATCTCTCCAAAATAAACTTATATTGTGTCATATGATTTAGAGGCCTTAAAGSTCTTCAAATGGATTGCTATGAGTGTGTTTTCTATAAAAGTTCAATCTTAATTTTTGTTTTTAATAGACTTAGATACACAAAAATACTTCACTGACATCTTTAGAATATCTTTTAAAATGATACACAGCACCCCATATAAGTTGACACTGAAGTGTATTAGAAAGTGATCAGTCTAGAGCACTTGGCTCATAAAGAAGAATGAAAACAGCTATTACAAAAGTTATAACTGCTGTAGGAGATCAGACTGTCATTTTGAATAGAATTATTTTTACTTTTCATAGAAATATATTCATTTTGCAGGGTTATGTGAGACACTAAAATGTTCAGAGTACAGTTCTGATGAATATTTTTTCTTTCACATCCCAATGTAGAAATATGAGCTATTTAAATTCTTATAGACATACGTGCATTGTTTTAGGCATTMATTTTGATTTTTTTTTTCCCTTTTACTTCTGTTTCTGTGACTATAATGTATCACTAGGTGAGCACCATAACAATAAAGGAAGTAAAATTAAATTAATCACCAATTATTATTCAGAGAATCTTGCCATTTATTTTAAAATTTAGAACTTTTTCCTGAAGGTTTTCTCTAATTCTGTGCTGAGTGAGAAGAGCAATATAGCATAGAAAAAAAATATTCAGAAGACTTCAGTTAATGGGAAAAAGTATTCTGCTTTCCAAATATAAAAATTTGGGGGTTTTGTTTCAGTGTAGACATAGTTCTTTTTAATGTAAAATTCTTAAGGGTGGTTGTTTTTTTTTTTCATTCCAAACTTGTGTGTACCCTTTGTGACACATAAAATTTAATTATGAGCAAAAAGACAACACACCTGATGCGTGGACTCAAGATTTTATTGCTAGTCCAACTTCACTAAGGCAAACTGGCTCTGGTAAAGTGACTCCCATATACCAGTATCCGAAATTAACATAAAAGACTGAGAAATTAATAAGACAGTTCTAACATTAGTAATCGAGGTATAGCATCTTAAAACTGCTACTCTTACCTGAGGTACTTTTTTTCCTTTCTGGCTGGCCATGGGTTCCTGAGGGTTTTGACTCCTCTGCCATAGGTGACTGGGAGGTGGTTGTCCTAACAATGTGCTGGCTGCTGAGCTCCTGCTGAGAAAAAGTCAGTGTCATTGGTTTTGTCATTTTTCTTTTCTGCTGTTGCTCAGGTTTTTGCCTCTTTCCCATTGGTCAGCAATTCTACATTATGCTAATTATTTTCTTACTCTAGACTGTTTGCTGGACTTTTGCCGTAAATTGTATGGCTTGTGCATGAATAAGCATTAGATCACAAATTTCAGTAGAACAAATCCAGACAAGTTCCAAGAAGTCCAAGGATTAAGCATTGAGAATAGGACTGATGCTTAATCAATAGCCCCTGTACCACCTGACTGACTTTAAAAATCTGTTTTGGAGGTAAAGCAAGCAGAAGTCAAGACAAGTTTTTGGGCTAAGATGAGGTCTAGTGACCAGTGGTCTTTACAAGCAGTGACAGCACCATATTTGATGGGTCACAGAGCTACAATACATTCAGAAATAGCAGACATTTCAAACTTTTTGTACATTTATTTTATAATAATAAAAAAGAAGTTCTTGATCCGCTAGCACCCTAGAATCCAATACAGAACTCAATACAATTAATCAATTAGAAGGCATTCAAGAAAATAAAACAGGAAAGGTTTGGCATAAAACAGTGTTATGGAAAGAAACATCTTTGGATGAACACCTGGAGGACCGCAGTGTGGTTATGTTTGAAGGTGGAGTTTTTCTATACTGTACTAAGCCGTGCTGAGAAGCAACATACAGTCACCTGCACACAGTTATATTCCCAGCACCAGCCCTTCTTTTCAGAGTTCTACTTATTGTATCTCATATCTAAAAACCCAAAACCTGCTTTTTGCCCAGTCCTCTAGCATGTATCAAAATCAGCTTAAGCCCATGGTCCATGGTTCAAGACCCTCATTTTACTTTTCTCCAGTTATCTTCACCAGAAAATGTCATTGCTGCATACAGCTATTACTAGTTAATGGGGGTAAAGAATAACCATTCCAAGAAATTCTGAGACTTTAATAGTTAGTGAAATAATACGTGATTAATATTTGTCCTCTTTGAATTATCCTTTTGCAGATAGATGTAATTTCCATACAAAACTAAAGAAAGATTATTTTTTCTGCTTAAATTATAGTGAGTAGATGAGTACCTAATGGTACTGATCCTTCTTTTACACAACAGCCTAGTGACTGAAAAATTCATATAGGATGTACAAAATACATACATATGATAAAGTATATAAATATAAATAAATATTATAATACACATTTGTTTGTATACATATATACAAACATTTGTTTGTATACATATATACAACATTTTAACAGTTATATAACAAAAATCTAAACTTTTCTGTCATGAGCAGTGAATGCAAAGGACAGGCTGTGGTGTTATATCAGAAAAACTAAAGTTGAATTGTAATAGATTCATAGAGTCATAGAAACATAGAATAGTTTGGGTTGGGACCTTCAAAGGTCATCTAGTCCAATCCCCCTGCTTTCGGCAGAGTCATCTTCCACTAGGTCAGATTGCTCAGGGTCCCGTCCAACCTCACCTTGAATGTTCCCAGGGATGGGGCATCTACCACCTCTCTGGGCAACCTCTTCCAGTGTTTCACCACCCTCATTGTAAAAAATTTCTTCCTTATACCTAGTCTAAATCTACCCTGTTTCAAACAATTCCCCCTTGTCCTGTCATAACAGGCCCTACTCAAAAGTCTGTCCCCATCTTTCTTATAAGCCCCCTTTAAGTACTGAAAGGCTGCAATAAGGTTTCCCCAAAGCCTTCTCTTCTCCAGGATGAACAACCCCAACTCTTTCAGCCTTTCTTCATAGGAGACGCATTCCATCCTCCTGATCATTTTTGTGGCCTTCCTCTGGACCTGCTCCAACAGGTCCATGTCTTTCTTGTGCWGAGGGCTCCAGAGCTGGACGCAGTACTCCAGGTGGGGTCTCACCAGAGCGGAGTAGAGGGGCAGAATCACCTCCCTCGACCTGCTGGCCACGCTGCTTTTGATGCAGCCCAGAATTTGGCTGGCCTTCTGGGTGCGAGCGCATGTTGTCGGCTCATGTCAGCTTATGTGAAAGCATATTCATTCAAAATGAAGTGCTAAACGTGGATTCAGAATGCATCAGCAACTCACATAATGCTCTTAAGTGTATAACTAACAAAACATGACTGAACTGGAAAGCATTAGAAATGAAATTTGTTATTGTGTTAAAGGCGAGCAGAATGAAAAAAAGGGTCTGCAAAATTTTTGAAAGGAAGAGTGAAGGTTGATGTCGAGAAAGGGATGGAGGTTATGTAATGTTTTGAGATTACACAGACATCATAGAATGACACTGGCCAAATTTTCGGTGCATGGTAGTTTGTATCCCTCAAAGATGTATTACTGTTTTATACAGACTTTCAGGGTCACTACCTAAAACCCTGTTTTTTTAACTTGCAGGCTTAATATGCCATATCTTTTACTCTGGTTTTTAAGTAACTCTAGTTTGAAAAAGGATGATCAGAAGCTGTGGATTGGTCTTGGCAATGTAATCTTGGTTTTTYACAGAGAAGAGAATTGCAGACCCTTCAGAAGTATTCTTTCAAATATATCCACCATTCAAACCGAGGTTTAATACAGTTTCCTGAGCTGCCCACTTTTTTCCTCAGTCCACTCCTGAATCATTTTTGGGGGATAAAACCTGATTCTAACCTAACCCTCACCACAGGTGAAATGCCTGTTTCAGTCATTTTCTTCTGAAAGACTCTGGTGAAGACAGGCAAAAAAAAATCTATTAATAACAAGTAATAACACGTTATAACAAGTGATAATCTCCTAATGACATCACACTCACAAAAAATTTTCTACATCTTGTTTTTCTTGGCCACTCTGCAGAATCAAAACTAATGGAATAAGACTTCTTGTTCAAATGTGTCATGATTTAATCCCAGTTGGTAACTAAGCACCACACAGCTGCTCACTCACCCTTCCCACTCCCGGTGGGATGGGGGAGAGAATTGGAAGGGTAGAAGTAAGAAAACTTGTAGGTTGAGATAAGAACGGTTTAATAATTGAAAGAAAATAATAATAATAATAATAATAGGAATAATAGTAACGATAACAACAACAACAATAATAATAAATTGTAATGAAGAGGAAAATAACAAAAGAGAGAGAGAGAGAGGAACAAAATACAGGAAAAACAAGGGATGCAACTGCTCACCACCCAGTGATCGATGCCCAGCCAGTCGCCAAGCAGCAGTTGCCGCCCCCTGGCCAACTCCCCCAGTTTATATACTGAGCATGAAGTCATATGGTATGGAATACCCTTTGGCCAGTTTGGGTCAGTTGTCCCGGCTATGCCCCCTCCCAGCTTCTCGTGCACCTGGCAGAGCATGGGAAACTGAAAAATCCTTGACTAGTGTAAGTACTACTTAACAACAACTAAAACATCAGTGTGTTATCAACATTATTCTCATACTAAATCCAAAACACAGCACTGTACCAGCTACTAGAAAGAAAATTAACTCTATCCCAGCAGAAACCAGGACAGATGCCATCTACATTTCTAATAGTTTTCATTTTCAATTGAACAATGAAATGGTTTTGTCTTCAAGTGATAGTTTTAGGTCAGTACCATGATATTGATGACAATAAGATTCTTCAGGTACAAGTTAGGACACAGTCTAATGTCAGGGTAGAGCACAGGTAATGGGAAATTTTGGTCGTTCCTAAGAAAAAAACATAAATAATGAAAAACAATGTGGTTACTCAAGATTTCACTATTTTTTTCATAATATAAAATTGCCTTTCAGATTCCAAGTATGTTTTCATGAAGATTTATGAATCTCTCACTAGATATGAAACTACTGAAATATGCAAACATTAATTTTGCAAGAACTGCTTTGTTGCAACAATGTAGTATAGTTTTGATATTTTTTTAAAATAGCATTTAGAATAGGCAATGCTAATGGAAATTTGCTGTATTGGCTGGCAAATGTTAATTATTTTGTTCAACTTATTTCAGAATATGATGTTTTTCCTTAGGTTATTGACCTAGACAACAGTTCTAGCTGTCGTGGTTTATTACAATTACAGTAAAAGAAGCATCTGCATTTAGAAAGAACAAAGCTGTAATATAACAATTATTTTTGTTCAAAATATGTGGAAATTATTATAGTAGTTCGGATGGCTTTATGGGACTTTTTAKTATGCACTGAATTTAATGAAAACATGACTATTAACTAGAAGAAATAAACTTGTATATGAGTTTGGGCACAGGTCCTTGTCATTAAGCAATTTTTCAATTACAATTGATAGATGAAGCATAAAAAATACCTAATGACAATGAAGATGATGATACTACTAATAATAAATACAAACACATCATAATAAACAAAGATATCTCTTAGYTTTTTTCCTAGAGAACTGCTGTTCAAATAAATGTAGAGGGAGTAACTAACATGCACATTTTCAGGAAGAAAAATTGAAGACTTTCCTTCTGCATTTATAGAAGATAAGTTAGAGCTGTGTTACCTTATCTATATTTGAATATTAGAACAAATTAAAACAGAAGAGTGTAAGTATATACATACATACATACATACATATATATAACAAGAGAATTTTAGGATAAAATTGTGTTTTTCAGTAATTTTAAGAGTATTCAATTTAGTTGGGAAGGCATGCCTTATTCTTGATTAGTATCTGTGAAAAGAAGCTTAGTTCATTTGCCCACATGTAGTATGATTTAAGGAGCCTCAGGGTGTCTAAACATGGATTTGGCAGCTATTATACAGGACCTATAGAAGACTGTCACCACTCTGAAACTGCAAAAATCCAGACCTGACACCCTAGGGAGTCCCAATATATGTTACATGCCTATGTGTGAGAAACTTACACAAGCTCAAGAGTTGGAATTCACCTTTTGATTGAAGAAACATAAATGTAGAACTTGTTTGAATGTTGGTGGCTGTATATGAACTATGTGTGATGTCCTTTATAGTCAAAGGAGATCTGGGGATGGGTTCAGTTGCTTGTCCGGTTTCTGTAAAAATGTGGATCTTCCAGAGGTTCCACAGTATGCCTGCCAGTCCTGTGTGCATGTTTCAAATGCCACACGGTATCTCAGATACCACTAGTTGTACATATTTGGGTAAACAAAATATGAGCTCTTGGTYAACACTGCCAGTGGAATTTGGAGAACTATTCAGCTCCCTGAGAGTACGAAACAGTCACTTCAACATAGGGTCTAATGCTCTTTTACTTATAGCACCAAGCTACAGTTAGCCCTTTCAGACATTTACCAGAGCTGCTATGCATGATGTAGGACCTGGCAGACACCTGTTTCCTTCTGGCGACACAGCTGGAATGTAAGCCAGATACTTTAAATATCAAAGACTTGTGTTTAGTATGACTGATCTGACCTCCAAATATGAAATATATTTAATCAAGAACAATGTCATGTGTTGATCATTTATTGACATTAACAGTGGGTTTCAGATGCCTAAATGCAGATGTCTCACAGCATTTTAGAAACATTAGGATATCCTGCCTGATCATTATCTGCCTCTTCATAAGCACAGATCTACCAATCCCATGTGAATATCACAAATGTGTCAAGGCATTTGAAATGAGCAGTGTTGCCTGCTGATTCACAAATGATTAAAACTTGAATAGAAATTTATAAAGCAGGGTTGTGACAATGACAAATTTGCAACTCTCCACGCTCATGCATCTTCCATCTTATGAGAGGCAGCAGAAGGTGGGACCTCAAGGCAGGGACTGGGGGAGCAAAGTCCCTCTCACTATAAGAGAAGATCAGGTTTGAGACCACYTGAGGAACCTGAACATAGGTAAATCTATGAGACCTGACCAGATGCATCCCAGAGTCCTGAGGGAGTTGGCTGATGTAGTGGCCAAGCCACTCTCCATGATATTTGAAAAGTCATGGCAGTCAGGTGAAGTCCCCAGTGACTGGAAAAAGAGAAACGTTGCACCCATTTTTAAAAAGGGTAGAAAGAAGGACCCTGGGAACTACCGACCTGTCATCCTCACCTGTGTGCCTGGGAAGGTCATGGAACAGATCCTTCTAGAAGCTATGCTAAGGCACAGGGAGGACAGAGAAGTGATTCGAGAAAGCCAGCATGGCTTCACCAAGGACAAGTCCTGCCTGACCAACCTAGGGGACTTCTGTGATGCAGTGACTACATCAGTGGACAATGGAAGAGTTATGGATGTCATCTACCTGGACTTCTGTAAGGCCTTTGACATGGTCCCCCACAAAATCCTTCTCTCTAAATGGGACAGGCATGGATTTGATGGATGAACTGTTTGGTGAATGAGGAACTGCTTGGATGGTCGCATCCAGAGGGTAGTGGTCAATGGCTCAATGTCCAGATGGAGATCAGTGACAAGTGGTGTCCCTCAGGGGTCCATATTGGGACCAGTACTGTTTAATATCTTCATCAGTGACATAGACAGTGGAATTGAGTGCACCCTCAGCAAGTTTGCAGATGACACCAAGCTGAGTGGTGAGGTTTCACGCCTGAGGGATGGGATGCCATCCAGAGGAACCTTGGCAGGCTTGAGGAGTAAGCCCATGTGAACCTCATGAGGTTCAACAAGGCCGAGTGTGAGATTCTGTACCTGAGTCAGGGCAAYCCCCAACATCAAAACAGACTAGGGCATGAATGGATTGAGAGCAGCCTTGCCAGGAAGGACTTGGGGGTACTGTGGATGAAAAGTTGGACATGAGCCAGCAATGTGCGCTCGCACCCAGAAGGCCAGCCATATCCTGAGCTACATCAAAAGAAGCATGGCCAGCAGGTTGAGGGAGGTGATTCTGCCCCTCTACTCTGCTCTGGTGAGACCCCACCYGGAGTACTGCATTCAGCTCTGGAGTCCTCGGTACAAGAAAGACATGGACCTGTTGGAGCAGGTCCAGAGGAGGGCCACAAAAATGATCAGGGGGWTGCAACACCTCTCCCATGAAGAAAGGCTGAGAGAGTTGAGGTTATTCAGCCTGGAGACGAGAAGGCTTCAGGGAGACCTTATTGCAGAGTTTCAGTACTTAAAGGGGGCTTATAAGAAAGATGGGGACAAACTTTAGTAGGKCCTGTTGCAGTAGGACAAGGGGCAATGGTTTTAAACTAAAAGAGGGTGGATTCACACTAGATGTTAGGAAGAAATTTTTTACAATGAGGGTGGTGAAACACTGGAAGAGGTTGCCCAGAGAGGTGGTAGATGCCCCATCCCTGGGAACATTCAAGGTGAGGTTGGACGGGACTCTGAGCAATCTGACCTAGTGGAAGATGACTCTGACGAAAGCAGGGTGATTGGATTAGATGACCTTTGAAGGTCCTTTCCAACCCAAACCATTCTATGATTCTATGATTTTATAAGGATATACAAGAGTATTTCAAATTACACTAAATACCTACATTTAGACTACTGAATCCTGCTGGTTTTGTCTGGTTTGCCTCTTTTTTGATATGCTTTCTACTACATACATGGTGTTGTGGTTTAACCCTATCCAGCAACTAAGCACCACCCAGCCACTCGCTTACCCTCCCCACCTCCAGTGAGATGAGGGAGAGAAACGGAAGCGTAAAAGTGAGAAAACTTGTGGGTTGAGATAAGAACAGTTTAATAATTGAAATAAAATAAAGTACTAGTAGTAGTGGTAGTGGTAGTGGTAGTGGTAGTGGTAGTGGTAGTAGTAATAATAATAATAATAATAATAATAATAATAGAATATACAAAGCAAGTGATGTACAATGCAATTGCTCACAACCCACCCACCGATGCCCAGCCAGTCCCCGAGCAGCTGTCCCTGCCCCCAGGCCAACTCCCCCCAGCTTATATACTGAGCATGACAACACATGGTATGGAATACCCCATTGGCCAGTTTGGGTCAGCTGTCCTGGCTATGCTCCCTCCCAGCTTCTTGTGCACCTCCTCGCTGGCAGAGCATGGGAAGCTGAAAAGTCCTTGACTTAGTGTAAACATTACTTAGCGACAACTAAAACGTCAGTGTGTTATCAACATTATTCTCGTACTAAATCCAAAGCACAGCACTATACCAACTATTAGGAAGAGAATTAACTCTATTCCTCTGAAACCAGGACAATGATAAACAAGATGACCTAAAGGGGTGAGCTAGACCAGCATCAATCTCATAGAATTATTGAGACAAAGTTTTGATGCAACCTCATAGGAGAACTAATCAAAACATGCATAAGTATAGAATTATCAAGTATATTCTTGCCAGAAAATAGTTACTGTATTTGGGTTTTCACTGTTACAGCTAAAGTCTATGGGATGATAGATTTCATAGTCAGGGAAAATGCAATGCTTCTCTCCCTTAGAGAAATAAAAATGTGGCATTGTGAATTATGCCTGACAATCTCCAGTTGGTGGAATGTCAGTGTCTTGTGCAATGCTTCATGAACAGAAATTTGCAGTACTCCTTCCTCTCCCTTTTACAATAAATAGTTTAACTACCTAATCTTTTTGTTTTCAGAATTGTCATAASCTTTGATTGTATTACCATAAAAATATTACTGTATTTTGTAAGATAGGCAGGGAGACTGCAATCTAAACTTTTGCCAAAGTGATTTGCCATAATTTGTAAGTGTCAAATTTAAGCATATGATCCCAATCTTAAAGTGGTCTCCAAAACAAATTTAAAATTTTATCAAAATTAATGAAACTAAATGAGGCTTTCCAAAAGATGTAGCTCTTCAGAACTTGCTTATTACTATGGAATAATATAATTTTCTTGAAATATAGAAATTATTGTCTTTTAATTATACAAAAAAAAAGATATTAGATTTCTTTTTTGTGTACTTTGATAAGGTCCATGATTTTACAGAGTAAACAGCAATGACATAAAAGAAATTAGCAAAACAAAACATCACTAACTCTACACCGCTTTCTTAGAATACAGTTGTAGAACCAGGATTAAAGACACTAGTCTTGTGGTTCTTTTTCCTTTAGTTATTTTTAATACATTTTAAGCCATATTTATCAGTACATGATCTGTGCAATTTAAAATGTGGTGGTAAATATGAATACTTTTTCTAGCTGTGTAAGCATAGACATGAAAAACTACTAAATATCTTTTTTTTTTTACACAACTTTTTACACAACTTTTTTACACAACTTCCGAATATACTGAAGAACATTCATGCAATAAAATAACTATTGAGGTTACTTCACTGTGTATGTCTTACATATCCTTCAACAATTTCATTAGATACTTGTTTGGATAGTTTACTCTTTGTAAAGAACATAATCAGTGTTTTTTTCCTATTTGATTTTGTCTTTTGTTAAAAACAATAGGCTTGTTTATAGCATTTAAGTTAGTACAGAAAAGTACTATGGTAAAAAAAGACCCATCTAAAGCACAGTAATGCCTGGCCAATATATCCCCTGAAGTCGTCTGTGACAATTAAACATTGAATGAGGACATTTCCATTGGATTTCTGAAGTGCACAATAACAGGTCTGGCAATATTTTTATCAGTGCCACAGAAGCAAATATAAAAACATTGCTGACAAAATATGCAGATAGTACAAGACTGACAGAGTGGAAAACAATGAACCATAGCGCAATCATACAGAATGATCTGGGTCACTGCTTAAGCTGGGTTCACTAAAACAAAACATGATTTCAAGCTGCTAAACACAAGTCTGTCTAGAAGCCAGGAATACAGGTCATGTTTACTGTACAGGGAACTGTATCCCAGCTGGCTAGGGCTAAGAAAAAAATGTTGGGGTCATGGTATACAAATAATTGAATGCGTTACTAGTACAAGGGTGTAGTGTATGAATGTAAGATGTTGATTTTGTTGCTTTGGTCCGTGTGTCTTAGATAAACACTTCAATACCTTATACTGCTGGTTTCTGGAAGTTTTGTCTATAAGATTCAAGAAAATTCACAGAAGATCCCATAAGATGACGTGACTTCCGTAAAGCAATACGTCTTCTGAGGAGGAAATGAATGTATAGAACTGTTTAGTTTATATCAGTGGGAAAATTACAAGATGCCTTCTTTATTTATTAATCTTTTGGGAGAAAATGCTAAATTCTGACAGCCTCTTTATTATTCTAAAGCATGACAAGAACTGATTTCTGAATTCTGAAGCTGAACAAAGTAAAAAATTGGACAGATGATTACTGTCAGAGATGTTGGCACAGACTATTTAATCATAATTTGTTATTGGGGTTCAGTAAAGGGTAACAGTATGAGTGCAACTGTTTGACACAGATAAGGTCAGAACAAATGTTGCCATGATCACATCTGATCTAAAATAATGTATGCGAGTCCATTATTTAAATTATTGTGAATCTGACAGAGTATACATCTTAATATTTTCAAACTTCTTTAGAAACCCTGTTGAATTCAATGAGAATAAATAAAACAAACTGGCATTTGAAAAGAGAAAAAGCTAAAAAGTAGAGATGGCGGGAGAATAAATTTAATGCTATAAAGCATTTTGAGTTTACAGAATTTGTTAGGGATTTTTTTTTCAATTTAAATGAAAGCGTTCTAAGTAAATTTCTCAGGGGAAAAAAGTTTCAAATCAAGATACATATTTCATATCTTAGCAGCTTGTTTTTTATTGTACAAATTACAGATTAGTTTAAACAAGAACAAGAATTCAGAAAAGTAATTTAAGAGAAAGTGTCGAAATGGTACATTCTGATACCTTTGGAAAAATTCTTGTAAAATTAACAGATTTTCAAAGTATTTGAATTTCTAATAAAAATATTTTTATATTCCTTTATCACAGTTTCACTGCTTATAAGAAGTAATTGATGTATGATTAAAAAATCCAAGTCCATCATTTTGCAGCTATAGATCATTACTGACCTGTGGTAGTTACAATCCACTATGAATAATTATTGCAGCCTGAATTTTTCATTCTTATTCACACATGAACATATGGTGACACCTAACTTTTGGAAGAGCAGTGAATAATAATTTAAATCTGAATAGTAATACAACACATGATAGGTTGACCATTGACTATTGTATTGCAGGAGTGTTCCAGCTGAGCTCTGTGGAACTGTAAATATATCTTCATGTCATCTCCAAGGAGGCAAATATGAATTCATCACACATTTTCTTTTTATAGAAAAACTGACTTCTGAACTAGTTAAAATTGGTACATGCAAAGCTGTTCAGGCCTGCATTGCTGCATTGCTATACAAGAAAGAATGCRGAAAGACTGAATGTTTATTTTAAAAAGGTGTACAAACTTGATAGCAATTTTAAGCCTGTTAGGACTTGCAGATATGGAACAAAAGATGATCCTATTTAAGGGATATTCTTATTCACCATCAGTATAAGGTCCAGGTTTACTTTAAAACATGAGGTAATTGAGATTTAATGGCAAGAAAATTGATTTATTCAGTATTAGCTCTGTCTGCACTATAATGAAACACTTGTGATAAAATAGAAATTATATGTAAATGAGAACAGAATATGGCCGGAAAGTAAGAAAAGTTAAGATTTGTATATTCATTCTAGTCAATAGCATCATTTATTTTGAACTGTCTTGTTAGAAACACACTTAGTTATGCTAGTAGCTGGACCAGTATTTAAATTTTCAGGTTCAATTTAAAATAGACATCAAAATATGTCTGCTTACCAGAGGCTATGTGAAATAAACTGAGGCTYGTTATTTGTTTTTGAAATTAAACATTCTTTGAGATAACTGCACAGTAAAGTATATCACAAGGGCTTGTTAAGTGCACGTGGCTTACCAATCAGTTCAAGCATTAGCTTTGATATCAAGATTCTTTTGAACTACCACTTACAACTTCTTCACAGAGGAAAGAAAGTAGTTTTAAGAAAATTAATGTAAATAAATGTGAATTAGTTCTTTCATAAAAGCCTCATTTGGGGAAACGTCATCACATTTCGTCTGCTTAAGTATCTTCAACATGAGTATAATTTTTGCAAATATGGTCTTTGGAAGTGTACAAGTTTTTACAAGATATCACATCAGCCTCATGAGTAAATGAGATTCCATAACTCTAATGGGATAACAGGCAGTGATGAGAAAAGGGTGAAAGGAAAGTTGCTCAAATCTTCAGGGTATTTTGACTATTATGAAAACGAAAATGCAATGCATGCTTTAATTGAAATCACATTGAAATTCTACCACTCTACTGTTTCAGCTTATGTCACACTTTCTATCTCTTTTGCTGTTGACACCCTAAGCCTGTGTTTTATACATGCTTTTGCAGGCATTATGCAAGATGCAATGGCAAAATAAAGTGCAGATTAGTCTTGAGCCTGGAAATTTCAAGGGATAAACTGCTGACTCCATCAGTGCCCAGTCAGTTCTGTTGTATCGTTAGGTTCAACTCTGTGTTCTTGATGTTAGAAGTTATATTCTTCACTTTACGACCACGTACTGCTGAGGAATGAAGAATAGATAGCCAGAAGTAAGTAAAATGTTCCTTTCTGTTCATCAGGATCCCAGTCTCGTCATTTTTGCTCATTTAATTGTGCATGGGCTTAGAATGATAAATGTTGTCATGACTGACACCTTCACCATAATGAGTTCTTTTTTTAATGTATGATCATCTCATACTTAATGACAAGACATTCATTAACCACGAAGCTTGTCCTGAGGCTAGATCTTACACCAAATAGGAAATCTTACAGTAGCAGTTGGGTGGTTGTATTCACTCCTTCTTATGCTTGTCCATTGCTGCCTAGCAATGTCTAGACTATAATTGTGAAAATTGTCCATTTTGTTGTAATGCTTGTCCTGTGAATGTCTCAGTGCTCCCTGGCAATTTTCTGTGGATACCAAGAAGTCTGTTTCTTCTGTCTCCACAGTTCAACAGCATTTAACATACCATGATTACCTGGCAGAAATGAGCAGAGAGGGAGCCACAGGGTACCTGGAAAAGTGTTCATTTCATGCTAAACACAGGACAAGAATTCTGAAACACAGAAGAACTAGAAAAATAGAGATGAATGTGTTTCTCCAACTTTATTTTTCAATTTCCATATTTAACATACAAAATGTTTTTACTAATGGCTGTTTTAATAAACATCTGGCCATGGTTTAGAGTTGCTTGCATTTTAACCTTAGAGCTCCTCTGCAGATAATTATCTGTGCTGCCTTTATTAAAGAATCTCTGAAAGTGTGTTTATAAATCTAGAATGAGTAAGCAGAGAATTGCATTCACTCATTGAAGACATGAGTTCAATGTCCAGCTGTGCCAGTGGTCGTCTTCTGAGCTTTTGAAAGAACATTTTTCCTTTCTGAGAAACAATTATTTTCATGTATTAAGTATTTGGAGATCTACAGGTAAAAAGAATGATGGATGAACTAGATACTTATTGCATGCATAGCCAGAAGGACAACTGGACAAGAGGAAATGGCCTCAAGTTGCACCAGGAAATGGCCACCAGTTGCACCAATAGATTGGATATTAGGAAAAATTTCTTTACTGGAAGAGTGGTCAGGCATTAGAACAGGCTGCCCAGGGAAGTGGTGGAGTCACCATCACTGGAGGTGTTCAAAAAACGTGTAGATGTGGTGCTTCAGGACATGGTTTAGTGGGCATGGTGGTGTTGGATTGATGGTTGGACTTGATGATCTTAGAGGTCTTTTCCAACCTTAATGATTCTACAAGTTTATGATTCTATTCTGTGATTCTATGAACTAACTGAAGAGAAATTTCAGTCCTATTATACAGTTGAACAAGCCTTGACCTCAGCAGTCAAGTCAACCCTAATGTTAAGGATCTTTCTCTATTTTTTTTCCTGTGATTTCATAATTTTGGTACCTCTTTTGTAACATTTTAACCTCTGCTGCTGTAGAAACTATTTGTATTAACAAATAGCCTAAATTGCAGTGAAATTAGGCCAAGTACATTTTTGAAACAGTGTCGCTAAGGATGAGATTGTCTCTAAAGCCAAAGGTAATCCCAGCATCACAAAACTACAGCTAATCCCATTTTAAAATAAACTGTTAATGTTTCTCATGATTTTTGAAGTCCCATGATGTTTTACCAAAGTATTAAAATAGCTCAGCTGTGTCAAAGAAGTTTCTTCCTTCAAGAAACTATCCTGCTTTTGTAACTATCCTCTTAGGTTGAGCTATCTGCCTTCCTCATTAATGCCTCTATGCTAACACAGCAACATATGGTGCAAATCCTATGTCTAGGAAGTTCATCATATGAATACTAACAGAAATCTTAAATCTGCACCTCCTCTGTCCTTCTCTTTATGTGGTTTATTGTACCTGAATAAAGGTGTGCAAGGTTGATGTACATCACTATGAGTATGTAATTATTTTGAAGGCATAACGTACAGTTGTAAATGCTTCTGTGAGCTGTAAACTGTAAGATGCAGATTCTAGAATCAGCCTTATAGTATTAATTTATATTAAACTTTCTATAGTTGATGAAACTTTTGAAAGGCTTTGTTCTACTGTACTTTAGACTCAGTTCTGACTGAATAGCAGCAACAACTTTCATTTATAGGACATAGTACCTTATCTCAGCAAGACATCTCAAGGTGCTTTACAAGAGATGTGCAATAATTAATAACACAGCTTGCAGTGCCAAGCTAATGATGGAAAGCAAAGGGAAAAACAAGTCAGTTTTCAGTTTTGATTTAAAGCACTCTGACGTTCATGGCATATCTTGGCAGAGAGTGTTAAAGCAAAGCTTTTAAATATCTGAAACAGCAGCATCCTAATACAGCATATAGTGAGATACTAGCAGAACAAGTACAGCACCTTGATACGACCTATTAGTGAAATGTGTGAGGTCTGGAAGAAAATGATGTTTTTTTCTTTTTTTTCTCCTTTGAGTCTGTGTGATTCTAAGAAGGGTCATTGAGTTAAAATTGCTTGGAAATGAATAAGACACACTTTTATCACATTTTTTAAGACAGGAGTGGAGTTATATGCTACAGGTCTCCAGTCGGAGTCCTATAAACATTTTAGTTTTGTACAAGCATAAAGGATGTGTTTATCTGTGCATGGCACAACTAAGTGAGGAAAAGAGATTCTAATATAACTCTAAAGAATCACATCTACCTTGAACATTGTATATTCCGGCCTTCTCAATATATGGAATATTTGGGAATACTTCACTTACCTCTTCTTTTGCACAAACAGAAAGTATTTCTGATGCAAATCATTGAGAATTATTCATACAATCCAACCGTAGACATTTACATAGGGTTTCTCTACCAAACAGAGAAAACTAGATGAGTAACTGTCCAGAGGTGTCCGGGTCTTCCTATTCATACATTTACTGTATGCAAATACATCAGGTTTATGAGGTACATAAACTTATGACAATTGATATGATGGCACAGGTGAAAGATCTGCCTACTACATCTAACCTCATGCCCTGTCCCCAATAGTGGTTAATAACAAATATTCAGATAAATAGTATAATAAACAGTCTATATCTGATGCACCATCTCAGCTTCTGAAGATGTTGGTTCTTAAATTAAGTGAAAATCTAGATCATAGTATTTAATAGCCATATATAGATTTATATATAATCATTAAAACCCCCCACCATTTCATACATTTTAAATCAATTCATACTTTTGGCATTCATAACATATTTTGGTGATGTGTTAACTAATTTAACTATAATTGGGGTGGGAAAAGCCACTATTTTGATTTGCTTTCAGTCTGTCAAATTAAGCATAATGCAATCTTTCTAAGCCATAAGAAGCTGTGAATTACTATTCCATATTTATCCATAAATACACTGTTCATAACTTTATCATCTTTCTAATGTATGTCCCCATATCCCCTACTTCTTCTAGCTGCTTATTCAGTACCTTCTCAGGTGGCAGGCATCTGATATATTAATTTATTCTTCTTTCTCTCTTCTATAACTTTTTTTAGTTCTAGAGTATCTCCTGTGAATTGACTGAGAAGACCAGAACATATTTGATTTTCAAGAYGCAAGTCCAACATGGAAATACAGAGTGGCAAACCTATGTCTTTTTTGCTCTTTATAATAATTTATAATACTGTGGTGGATTGATCCCAGCTGGCAGCTAAGCCCCCACCCAGTCACTCGCTCACTCCCCCTCAGCGGTTGCTTAGGAAGACAAATAATATAACCACAAACTACCCCCTTCCTCCTCTTTTCCTTGAGCTTTTATTGCTAAGCACAATGTCATATGGTATGGAATATGCTTTTGGTCATTTGGGGTCAGCTGTCCTGGCTTTGTCCCTTCCCAACTTCTTGAGCACCCCCGGCCTATTCACTAGGGTGGCAGGGTAGGAAAAAGTTCAAACAGAACCAAAACTAGCAAAAACTCAGTGCTGTGCAAGCACTGTTCAGCCACAGCCAAAACACTGGTGTTCTATCAACACTGTTTTAATCACAAATGCAAAACACGGCACCATATGGGCTGCTATGAAGAAAATTAACTCCATTCCAGACAGACTATGAAGGATGACACTAAGACCCTTCTCCTGAACTGTGATAATTAACAACATAACGCTGTGCATATATGATTATGGTTCCTTCTCCTCTTCATTTCTGCTTTGCATATAGAATACTGAATTGAACTTATCACCCAGTCTTTAAAACTTTTGAGGTTCTTCTGAAGATCTTTAGTAACATTTTAGTTTTCACTAATTGTATCAGAAAATCTTTTTGCCTCGGGTTTTACTCCCTTTTCCATATACTTTATAAACCTGTTAACAACTCCACACTAGTTTTGGAAAACTTCACTGTACTTTATCTCCACTATAAGAACTGTCAATTTGTTCCTCCTTTATTTCTACCTTTCAAATATTTTTTACGTATTGAAAGACTTTCTCTCTTATTCTGTGACTGTTAATTAACATGGTAGCAAGACAACTAGTTAATTTTTTTTCTTAACAGATCTACATATGCTATGGCTGTATCTGTACTTACATATTGGCTGCAACATACCTTGTGATCCTCTTCCAGTGGTGTTCTAGGTCATTTTGAACTCCACCACAGCTTTTAGACAGCGTGATCACCTAGAGTTCATCTCTGTAGGCAGCAGCAGGGGAGGAGAGCACACAGAGATTCTTGGTGCTGTGATCTTTCTCCAGTACTAAGTGCAATTGTGACCATACTGTCTGGACATGGTCCTGGAAATCCTTCTGTAGCTGACCCTGTTTGAGCAGGGGAGTTGGACAAGTTGACCTCCAGAAGTCCTTTCCAACGTTAGCCATTATGTGATTCTGTGATACTGTGCATAAGGTCCTAGGAAACTGGAAGTGTTTCTATTCTACATTTTGAATGATTTTATTTTCCTTCTGCAAGACTACATTCTGCTGTTCAGAAGAGCTAGTGTTTGTTTGTTTGCTTCTTTGTTTGTTTGTTTTTCCATTTGCCTCTGCCTATCTGGTTGTTTAGCGATATACCCTTATTCAAAGCCTCTAACATGCTGAACTTAAAATTGGGTATTATTACAGTGTAATTTGATGGGTGAGACTATCCTTTCCACAAAAAAGCTGAATTTGAATACTTTATGGCTATTAGCACACTGAACTTTGAATTCATCTCTCTGCTGTTAAGAATTGGATCAAGACCTGTTTTTCCTCTTGCAAATCCTCTAATTTGTTGCTCTAAGAAGCATCGTCCCCAAACGTCCAGGTTCTTCAGCAGTTGTGCCTTCCTCTCTATACAGGTCAACAGGTGAGGACAGTGTCTTCTGTATTATGCTTTCTATGGCACAAGAGTAAGAAAAAAAATAATCTACCCCACATACTTAATAGCCATAATTCAAGCACTGTAGAGTTGCAACACAATTTTGCAAGGTGATATTCATCTCTCATTGCCTCTGTTATATATTCTGAGCCAGTTGTCTTCATGACTTCTAATGGCAACAATGAGAAAAAGATAGAGCTCCTAATAATCACCTTCCTTGCAATGGGAAGATGGATTTTGTGAAGCTCTTAGTCTCTCTCTATTGTATCACAGAGAGCATAGATTAGTAGTTTAGACTTTCTAGTCCTAAATTTTAACCTAAGTTTTAGATATCTAAATTTAGGAGACAGACATCCCTTCACTGTGGAATAAGGTGTCCTGTTTTCTCACTACATCTGCATTGATTACAAGGAGTCATTAATAGCTTGCAGCAGATGAGACATCAGTCACTCTGGCCACAGTCCAATAATGCAATTAAGACCATGCTTAACATTAATCAACGGGACTGACTTCAGAGAAACTACTCACAAACTTAAAGTTAAGTAGTCATTTATATATACACGGAATCAAGTGTTAGAAAAAAGAAAAATCTGGACTTCAGAAATTTGGTAGGCAATACCCAGCAAATGTGAGAATGTAGTGCAGCTACGTATTAAAAGCCATATGGACTAGAGATTAAAGAWCAAACAAACAAACACAAAAAACGAGATCATGTAATGTCAGAATCAATGTCTGAAACCCTTATCTAAAATGTTCAAGATTAAATAATTACTATTGGAAAATTAGGGAGAATTAACAGGAGATCTAACAGGATCAGAGACTCTGCAGAGGCGAAAGCCTGTGTCCCATGTTGCATAGAAAAAGAGACACTGAGAGGCTATCCTTGAATGAGTGGTAGATGGAGACTCCCAAGGTGCAGCGATATATAAAAAAGAGAGACCTGGAATCCTGGTGTAAACCAAACTGAATGGGAGCCAGCAATGTGTCCTTGCAGCAGATAAGGCCAATAGCACCCTAGGATGCATTAGGGAAAGCTTTGCCATCAGGTGGAGGAAGGTGATTCTTCCTCTCTAGTCAGCACTGGTGAGACCACACCTGGAGTGCTGTGTCCAGATCTGGGCTCTCCAGTACAGGAAAGACATTGACAAACTGGAGAGAGTCCAGTGGAGGCCTACCAAGACAGTCAGGTGTTGGAGCAACTGAAATATGAGGGGAGGCTGAGGGAAAGGCATCTGTTTAGCCTGAAGAAGAGAGGGCTTGGGGAGACTGTTATTGCTCTCTACAACTTATTAAAGAGAAGGTATAGAGAAGATAGATCTAGATTTTCAGAATTATACAGTGGAAGAATGCAAGACAACAGAAACAATTTTGAACATGGAAAACCTGTATCAGGTTATTTTTTTCACCATGTGAGTTATCAAACACTAGAACAAGTTTCCTGGAGAGGTTGCAGAATCTCTATCTTTGGAGATATTCAAGACTCAGATGGACAAGACCGTAAGCAACCTGCTTTAACTGTGATGTTTTGAGCAAAGAATTCGTCTAGATGACCTCCAAAAGGTCCCTTCAAACCTCAATTATTTTCTGATTCTATCCTACTTGGCTAACTGAAGTTATGATTTTGAACTAGTAATTAATTACAAATCTTTGGATCAGTAAGTAGTCTGTGGTTGGACATGGTAAATTTCCTGACCATGTATGTGACACTGTATATGCAAGAACAGCAAATATTGCCGTATTGGCTTCCTTTATAGCACTGGCTTCTCTGAAAGGCTCTGAATAGCTAGGAAGAATTCACACTAAGTTATATAAGAACTTAAACCTCTCCATGGCACAAATATTAGTAGCCAGTAAATAGAATGACCAATATTGGAACACTTTAAAATGTTGTTAATTATTGGGGGGTGGTGGGGGGTGGTGGAGAAAGTTCCAGGACTTTCCCTTTGCCCATGTAGAGATTATAATCTAACAACTGAATAAACTGCAGTAGTAGGTGTACATCGACTACATAAGACAGGGGATCAAATAAGGATGGACAGCTTAGAAAATGTTGGCTCAAAAAAGGGAATACTTCAGTAATCCTGTGCATCAGGATGAGATTGGCAACAACAGAAATGGGCGCTAGACAAAAGAGATTCAACTGACACGTCTATACATTTCTCCTTACAATTTAAGCACAAAGCCAAAATACCATGCAACAGACTTGTTTCACTCTGGGCATGCAGCCACATTAGTTCTAATTCCAAATCTACCATCAGCAGCTCTTGGCTACTTCAGGCTAAGCATTTGTACTGCTGTAGATATTTTAAATTATGAATGCATTTGCTAAGAGACGTCAGAGGGAAATTAAATAAAGCTGTCCTTGGCAGTGACTAATAGGCTATTGTTTCTGTTTTGGCATGACTTATTTTGGTTAATCTTTTTTCATATTATGCTGTTGTTTCAATAATTAAAAATAAAGTAGGAATTGGTAGACTTAGAGTTGACTATAAGACAAAGTTATTTAAAAAAGAGAACCCCTCCATAAACTTGGGTCAACATGAAAGCAAATTCAAATGAAGCATTTGTGAGCAACAAATTTTATCAGCAAGTTAGAGATGCAGAACTTTCTATTTTCTCCCTTTTGCTTAACTGTGAAGGATTAGCAGAAAGAAAGACCACGTAGAAAGGCACTTAAGAGTTGCTTTTTTTCCCCAGAAACATGACCATGTGGCCTTGTCCTATTCTTTATTCAACTGTGTATGGAGATTTAATATTTGAAAACTACAAAACATGTTTTCCTTCCCACATACAGGAAGTTTGGGAAGGTCACCGATACATGAGTAAACCCCAAGCAGTATTACTGCTCACTGTGCCTTGTGGTAGTCAGTGGTGATTACAGTTTTCAGGCAAAACTTCTTAAACTTGATCATTGTTGAGACAGAGTACACATAATTAATACTGATATTAACTCTGAGTCATATCAAAGTAATTATGTTGTCTCTTATAAGTGCAGAGTCAAGCCTCTTTTTTGTGTTCTTGCAGGATTTTGGCTGATATTTGCATAGACATACAAAAAGGGGGCAGACATTCTGGAGACAACTAGAATATGTCCTGTAGCCTTTAATCTTTAAAAGCTTAATTGGTTTTCTATTAATTTTAAAAATCCTTCTGTTTTGTTCCCTTTTTTTTCAGGGATTTAAGAGTCCAACTACAGCAAATACATTTTTAACGGAACTGAATCATATTTTTAACAGTAAGAGATTATCACCCTCTTGGTTTATGACTTAATCCCTCTGCATCAAAATTCTGTAGAACTTTTTAGCTGCATAGCAAACTCTAATATACTGATACCTGTAGTCTTATTTAATTTTTAACTTTACTTAAAAACTTTCCTGAATTTTTAATTTTTCACTTGTTTCTACCCACTTGATTTCAAATTTAACAGGTGAAATAAAGCATTCAATTTTAAGATTTTTATCAGTGAAACCTAACAAAACCTTCTATGTGTAATTTTCATAAAGCAATAGTAACAAAATTAATCTGATTGTACTAGAATTTATAGACTTCCAGGATGAGCTAGGATTAAATGTCAAGACAATAGCTTTCCTTTTCTAAAGTTTTTAAGTGTTTGGTTTCACTAAATCAAAGTGTTCAGACTCTTCTTTCTGTACAAAACAAATTTAAGAATAAAACATAATTCCACCATGAAAAATTAGAACCTTTTCTTCTGAAAACTGAAGAAAGTAAACATACATAATTACTTCAATTTTCCATTTTTCTCTAGATAAAATTTCAACTCAATACATATAATTTTGCCCCCTGAAATTTACAGAAAAGTATCTAGTCTGAAAATACTTATGTAGTTACTAAGCATACACAGAAAAGAAACTTCCACGTGTTGATTAATATTGTCTAGCTTAAATGTTTTTTCAAAATTTTACCAAATATACGAGTTGTATTTGTGAAGATTTTATAAGCAAGATTTAAATTGATGTTACTGTACACATCAGAGCTTTCTGACACCTTTGTAATTCTGTTACTTATTATTATATTCTAACAAATGATTAATGCAACTAAAAAGTGTTGGTTAAATTAAATATAGCCTATTGATTATTTCCCCCCCAAAAAATTAGGATTCTTTCATTAATGTCACRTCTTTTTTTTGAAATTGACAATTTAATTATTAATTATAGTGGTAAAAAAATGATTTGAACGTTTAACACTAATCTACTCTTGTATAATAATTTCTAATGTCCAAGAAGTATCCAGTTGAGATAGCATTTATTTAAAAGTAACATAAAATTGATTTAGAGACAGTAGCTCACTTCCTTGATTCAACATTGCAGATCTATGATTTATTGTACGATAACTTTGTACCAAAGGTTTAGTTATCTGGTCAACTTGGTCTAAAACTCCTTAGCGCTGTTAACATTTGACCCTAGATATTAAGCTATGGTGTGGAAAGATTTATACGGAGAGGTATGTTAGAAAATAAGTCCCTTCCTGATATTACAGCATTTCTTGTATAAAGCTTCCCTCATCACCTTGAAGCAGTATTTTAAAACTATCTTAAAACTGTTTTGCTTTTAAGTTACATGGTTTTGTTTATGGTTTTTGTGAGGAGTCAAGTTAAGATGTTCATTTAAAAATCACGAGGGTATGTGTACCACAAAGCATAACACGTGATAAAATTACAGAATCACAGAAACACTACATAGGTTGGAAGGTATTCTCAAAGGAAAACAACCCCCCTGCTTAGAGCAGGGCCAGGTGGAGCGGGATGCTCAGGACCATGTCTAGTCAGGTACTGTGTATTTCCATGGATGGTGAAAGGTGTTCTTAGTGACTCCCTTAGAAAGTGGCCATTGGTCAAAATTAGTTCAAAATTAATTCAAACAAATATAAAGGCTTGAATTTGGTTGCATCAGTTTCTAACCACTAATTTCTTTACATATCTCTCTTTCACTAGCAAAAATGTTACTTAACTCTCAACTCTCAATACTTTCTCTCCTTCAAGGGAAGAAAAGATACCTTCCATCAGAGATTATTTTTTTTTTCTTATAACCTACTAAAAAGCTAAGAGATGGAAATTCTCACTTTAAGGTGTTTCATCTATTGCACAAATCATTTTACAGTTCTCAGTTCCCCTCAGTTTTTCAATATACATTTTTAAACATAAAAATAACAAAATTACATTCAGAATTTGAAATCTAACAGTGCCTACATCATAGTACAAAGGTAAAATCTCTGCACTGATTCTGCTTACTTGTTTCTTATCTTACATTCAAGGATAGCATTAGCCAGAGCTGTCTTAAGAATTCTCAACTGTATAGTCGAAATTGATTTTTTCTTTTCATCCCAACAATTTTGTTCTGAGGTTTCTGTAAGTCTGCGGAAAGCTTTAGAAATCATGGATGGGACTGAGGGTCTGCCTCCCTTTGTCTAGTCCATTTACTTTTATTCTTTACTGTTAGACATAGATCTCCATAGTGCCCTACAGACCAGTCCTCCTTCCCACAGGACCTACTAATATCCCTTTCCCTATTTGCAAACCCTTCCCTCATTTTCCTTTACGATGCTTTACTTTTTACCTTGCAGCAGTGGATAACCTCACTCTTCTGTTTCTCAAGCAACTGGAAGGAGAGAAGTGAAAGGAAGATAATGTAAGAAGAGAAATATGAATGGGAAAAGGCAGGAAAACCTGTCAAAGTGCCATGAAGTGCAGAGCTCATTTTTCCAGTTGTAATGAGAAGGAGGGAACACCTATTTTGCCTAAATTTGACTCACACTGAGTACAGCAGAGGGTTACTGGAAGTGTGAGATAATTATGAGTTCTTTTGGWTTGCAGCTAACCCTAGAACAACCCAACTGTGTTCTCTGGCATAAGTATTTGTTCATCAGCAAAGACCCTTCCATCCCACCACTGATTTTCAGAACAGTCTCTATTATGTAGGCATGAACTTGTTCTTGGAGGTATGTCTTTGATTTTAGCTGTATTAAATTGCATTTTCTTTGAATGGACTTAGCTCACCAAATGATCCAGTTATCTCTCTTTGATTGATTTGATCTTGCTATTACTCCTCACTGTATCAGCCCCTTTTACATGTGCAAGTGTTATCAGTAGTGATTTATATTTCCGTCCAATTTTTTCACTAACAGCATTGCAGGTAGCCAGAACACAACTAAAAAATCTCCACCAGGGGATGATCCTTTTTAATTAAATAGTTATTGAGCTATCCCTGTTAACAGTTCTAAATTATTTGAACAAACACTTTTTTTACACTGGACAGTGCTATTAATCAATCAAATCGATGTTTAACAAAAATACTGTGCATCTACAATGTACCTGTGTAATTTCTATATTAACCAAACCTGTAATCTCATCAATGAGAAAAATTAGATTTTTTTCTATTTTTTTGGCTCTAAAGCTAAATTGACTGGTAGCAGTTACATTCACATTAACTCTGTCAGATGAATCAATGAGTCTCAGCTGACAAATTGAAATTGCTGTCACAGCCCTTCCTCATTAAGCAAAACACAGTCATCGGGGTGCATTGATTACCCTGACTCRTCACTGTACTCATGTGATCCTTTGAAACACTACCTGGAAAATTCCATTTCCCATTCTTTTTCTTTTTCTTACTTCAGCTGCACTGTGCTTTTCAGAAAAGTACCTTCTGGTTGCAGAGATTTATTATGTAGTACAGGACAGACTCTGTGTTGGTGGATAAGGAACAAAGCAGTCAGTGTGCCGGGGCGGCCAGGGGCCCCACGGGTTCTGTCAGGGCAGGGCCTGGCAGCCAGGAGCAGGGCAGCCAGGGGGCATTGGGGCAGCCCCAGTCACTTGGCACCTCTCTGGGGACAGGTATAGGCCGAGGCCCAGGCCGAGTCGTGGGCCTGCGGGTGGGGGTCAGGATCAGGCCTGGTGAAGGGAACCAGGGTCCCGTCACCCAGGATGGCCTGGTGGGGCCGTGGAGATTGGGACAAGGATGGGCCAAGGCCAGGGTGGGATGCCAGCCCATGGGTGAGGCTTTGGGTCCAGATCAGCGGGGCCACAGCAAGCAAAGGCAGGGTGATAGTCCCAGCTGAGATGGAGATCCCAAGTAAAGAGGGGACACTCCTGGAAAGGCTTTTTCCAACCATTTTCCAACAACTCCTCACACCAGTTTCAGGCCAGATGGTTGYGTATCAGGCTGCTTACCCAAACCCAAGGGAAGGGGCTCAGGGCCACAACGCAAGCTCTTCTCTTAGCCATGTTTACACAGCAGCACCATCTGTCAAAGAGATGCCTCTGCCTTCAGTTCTGAGAAGTCAAAAGCAGGAACGAGATTGTGTTTTTAAAGGAAAGGGAGGTAGAAGGAAAGCGCCAGTGGGAATGACTGGCTGCAAGCACAGGCAATCGGTCCTGCTAACAGGACAAAGCCTGCTCAGAACTATTTTAAAATTTCCCCATGTGCATTTCCTGGGCACCAGGACCTGCTGTATCATAGCTGAGATATGTGGCAAAACTCCATGAAGCTGAGACTAAGGGATCACATAGTGTTATAATTAATTGTAGGAATTTTATCAAGACTACCAAGTACTTTTGTTAACATGATAGAAATGGGAGATACCAATCAATATACTTCTATACTCTAGTCACAAAAATCACTTTGGATTAAATGGTTATGGCATTAGAATGTATAAAAAAAATAATCAGAAATTGTGTCTGTTTGTTGGAATATTTTCCAACAGATAAACAACTTTGGAGAACCTTCAGTGTCTATTTTTCACATAACTCCTTGCAGAAAACCGATGTTTTGATGATGTGCAGTTACTTAAAAGGTATCTAATCTCATGAGACTTTTGGTGAATTTGGTCATCCCGAAATATCTTCACTCTCATAGAAAGTTCCTCTCCTCACGTGTCTGAGATTCACAAATCCATCATTAAAATAATTAAATTCTGTGCATTGGCAGGTTTTCTGGCAAACGATCCCACATGATAATTTGCAGAGAATTTAAGATGACAATCAAGTCACATGCTTTTGCCAATATAATCATACAGACAATCATAGAATCATAGAATCATTAAGGTTGGAAAAGACCTCTAAGATCATCAAGTCCAACCATCAACCCACCATCCATGCCCACTAAACCATGTCCCRAAGCACCACATCCACACGTTTTTTGAACACCTCCAGGGATGGTGACTCCACCACTTCCCTGGGCAGCCTGTTCCAATGCCTGACTACCCTTTCAGTGAAAAAATTTTTCCTAATGTCCAAYCTAAACCTCCCTCGGCACAACTTGAGGCCATTTCCTCTCGTCCTATCGCTTGTTATTTGGGAGAAGAGACCAACACCCGCCTCTCTACAGCCTCCTTTCAGGTAGTTGTAGAGAGCAATAAGGTCTCCTCTCAGCCTCCTCTTCTCCAGGCTGAACAACCCCAGCTCCCTCAGCAGCTCCTCATAAGACCTGTTCTCCAGACCCTTCACCAGCCTCGTTGCCCATCTCTGGACACGCTCCAGCACCTCAATGTCCTTCTTGTAGTGAGGGGCCCAAAACTGAACACAGGACTCGAGGTGCAGCCTCACCAGTGCCGAGTACAGGGGCACGATCACCTCCCTCTACCTACTGGCCACACTATTCCTGATACAGGCCAGGATGCTGTTGGCCTTCTTGGCCACCTGGGCACACTGCCGGCTCATGTTCAGCCGGCCGTTGACCAGCACCCCCAGGTCCTTTTCCTCTGGGCAGCTTTCCAGCCACTCTTCCCCAAGCCTGTAGCGTTGCCTGGGGCTGTTGTGACCCAAGTGCAGGACCCGGCACTTGGTCTTGTTGAACCTCATGCAATTGGCCTCGGCCCATCGATCCAGCCTGTCCAGATCCCTCTGCAGAGCCTTCCTACCCTCAGGCAGATCAACACTGCCACCCAACTTGGTGTCATCTGCGAACTTACTGAGGGTGCACTCGATCCCCTCGTCCAGATCATTAAGTTGTTAAACAAGACGGGCCCCAAAACTGAGCCCCGGGGAACACCGCTCGTGACCGGCCGCCAACCGGATTTAACTCCATTCACCACAACTCCCTGGGCTCAGCCGTCCAGCCAGTTTTTTTACCCAGCGAAGAGTACACCCATCCAAGCCATGAGCCGCCAGCTTCTCCAGGAGAATGCTGTGGGAGACAGTGTCAAAGGCTTTGCTGAAGTCCAGGTAAACCACATCCACAGTCTTCCCCTCATCCACTAGGCAGGTCACCCGGTCGTAGAAGGAGATCAGGTTGGTCACGCAGGACCTGCCCTTCATGAACCCATGCTGGCTGGGTCCGATCCCCAGGTTGTCCCGCACCTGCCTCGTGAGTGCCCTCAAGATGAACCGCTCCATGATCTTCCCCGGCACCGAGGTCAGGCTGACAGGCCTGTAGTTCCCCGGATCCTCCTTCCGGCCCTTCTTGTAGATGGGCATCACATTGGTAAGCCTCCAGTCATCCAGGACCTCCCCTGTTAGCCAGGACCATTGATAAATGATGGAGAGTGGCTTGGCAAGCTCCTCCKCCAGCTCCCTCAGYACTCTCGGGTGGATCCCATCYRGCCCCATAGACTTGTGAGTGTCCAGGTGGCGTAGCAGGTTGTTAACTGCTTCCTCTTGTATTATGGAGGGTTTATTCTGCTCCCCGTCCCCGACTTCAAGCTCGGGGGGTGAATACCCAGAGGATCACCGGTTTGACTATTAAAGACTGAGGCAAAGAAGGCATTAAGTACCTCAGYCTTYTCCTCATCCTYAGTGGCAATGTTCCCCTCCGCATCCAATAAAGGAGGGAGATTCTMCTTGRCCCTCTTYTTGTCGTTAACATATTTGTAAAAACATTTTTTGTTGTCCCTGACAACAGTGGCCAGATTGAGTTCCAGCTGGGCTTTTGCCTTCCTAATTCCCTCTCTGCACGACCTGACGAGATCCCTGTACTCTTCCTGAGTCGCCCGCTCTTCCTTCCAACAGCGATAGACTCTCCTTTTTTCCCTGAGTCCCAGCAAAACCTCCTTGTTCAGCCAGGCCAGTCATCTTCCCCGACAGCTCCTCTTACAGCACATGGGGACAGCCCGCTCCTGCGCCTTTAAGACTTCCTCCTTGAAGAACGTCCAGCCTTCCTGGGCCCCTTTGCCCTTTAGGACCACCTCCCAAGGGACTCTCTGAACCAGCATCCTGAACAGGCCAAAGTCTGCCCTCCGGAGATCCATGGTAGCAGTCTTGCTGACCCCTCTCCTTACTTCACCAAGAATCGAGAATTCTATCATGTCATGGTCGCTGAGCCCCAGACGGCCTCCGACCACGACATCTCCCACCAGTCCTCCTCTGTTGGTAAACAGCAGGTCGAGCGAGGCACCTCCCCTGGTAGGCTCACTTACCAGCTGCGTCAGGAAGTTATCTTCCATGCACTCCAGGAACCTCCTCGACTGTTTCCTCTCTGCCATGTTGTATTTCCAGCAGACGTCGGGCAAGTTGAAGTCCCCCACGAGGACAAGGGCTAGCGATCGCGAGACTTCTGCCAGCYGCTTGTAGAATGCTTCGTCTGCCTCTTTATTCTGGTTGGGTGGTCTATAATAGAATCCCAGCAGGATATCCRCCTCACCAGCCTTCCTCCTCATCCTAACCCATAAGCACTCAACCCGATCATCACAAACGTCAAGCTCCGTACAGTCGAAACACTCCCTAACATACAAAGCCACCCCACTGCCTCTCCTTCCTCGCCTGTCCCTTCTGAAGAGCTTGTAGCCATCCATCGCAGCACTCCAGTCATGAGACTCGTCCCACCACATTTCCGTAATGGCGACCAACTCATAGCTGTCCTGCTGCACAATGGCTTCCAGCTCCTCCTGTTTGCCRCCCATGCTTCATGCATTGGTGTAGATGCACTTGAGCTGGGCTATCGATCTCACCCCCGAGATTGGCACGCCACCCCTAGACTCATCTCTCTCGAGCGTGGCTCTATCGTCTCCCCCTTTAGTACCTAGTTTAAAGCCCTCTCAATGAGCCCCGCCAACTCATGGGCGAGAATCCTTTTCCCCCTTTGAGACAGATGTACTCCGTCTGTCGCCAACAGGCCCGGTGCCTTGTAAACCTCCCTGTGGTCAAAAAAGCCAAAGTTCCTCTGGTGGCACCAGCCTTTGAGCCACGTGTTAATCAGCTGCGTTTTCCTGTTCCTTCCAGTGTTCTTCCCTGCCACTGAAGGGATTGAAGAAAACACCACCTGTGCTCTCGATCCCGCAATCCATCTCCCCAGTGCCCTGAAGTCCATCTTGATCATTTTGGGACTTCCCTCCGCAACTTCGTTGCTGCCTACCTGCTTGACCAACAGCGGKTAGTAGTCAGAGGGGCGTACCAGATAGGGGAGTTTCCTAGTTATACCCCTAACCCGGGCCCCCACGAGGCAGCAGACCTCCCTGTGGGATGGTCCGGTTGGCATATGGGGCCCTCCATTCCCCTCGGAAGGGAATTGCCCACGACAATTACCCTCCTTCTTTTCTTAAGAGTGGCAGTCGTAATGCGTGGGGTTGCCTGACTCACCCCAGGCAGGCCCCTAGATAGACCTTCCTCTGCTTCCGCATTTGCCTGGCCCTCAAGCTCCAGAGATCCATATCTGTTGTGTAAGGGCAACCGGGAAGGCAAGGGAGGCCGGGAGGGGATTCACCTGCCACGTTGCACAGGGATCTGTTTTAATTCCCCGAGGTCTTTTAGGTCCCCTCCTTCTGGMCGGTGGCAAGAGGGAAGGGGGTCCTCGGCTTCTTGGGGAGCCTCCACCTGCTGCCTTTGCTTCAGGGATGGCAGCATGTGGCTCCACCAGTCAGTTTCCCTCTCACACTCCCTAATGCTCCTTAACCTCTCCACTTTCTCCTTCAGCTCTGCCACCAGGCTGAGCAGATCATTCACCTGGTCACACTGCACACAGGAGTTATGTCCGCTGCCCTCCAGTACCAGTGACAGGCCCAAGCATTCCCTGCAGCCGGAGGTCTGGACAGCTGCATGCTCKTGTGGGAGCTCCGTCTAGGTCGCCAAACTCCTCCTGGCGGTGGCTTTCGGTCGCGTGGAAACCATGGCTACGTCCCCTTCTGGGAAGGCGATGACCGCTAGTTAAGTTAGCCTCTAGASCCGGGAGGGGGACGGCGCCCTGCCCGCACGCCTGCCCTGCCCGAACTGCCCGTACAAACTGCTGCGCCACGCCCTGACCGTTCGCGCTCCCTGGGGGCTGCTCTTGTACGCGCGGGGGTGTGGCCGCCGTCACCCTCAGCCCCGCCCACGCTGAGTCAGAGCTGTCCGTTCGTCAGAAGCTCGCTCCTGGGGGGGGGGGGGGAGCGGGGCTGGGGCTCCCTCTCGCTCCCTGCGCGTCTGCCTTCGCGCTGGTGCCCCTTTAGGAAGGGTCCCCCGGCGCAATCCTCCGCTCCGGAGCCCTTCGCCTTAGTGGCTTCGCCGAAATGGCGTTTGAAATGGCGGCACAGTGCCTTTTAAACTGCCGCCGTCACCCTCCGCCCCGCCCACGCTCATATACGCAAATACAAAATTACATCCATGCTTTTTCAACAGGGATGAAAATTTATTTACTATATTTTTTTCAATAAACTTCTCCCTTTAAAGAATGTGAATTCATAACTCTACTGGAACTTGCTGTAAGACTGTACAAAACTTTTAGATAGGTTGTCGTAAACATGATTCATTTCTACATTTAGGTAGTTTSCTTGGTCTTCCTTGTCAATAGTGTTATTTGATCAAGAGTCCATTTGCTTTAAGGATAGTTATCATGAAAGTAGGTTTCAACCAGCTCCTCATGCTTTAGGCAACACTAAGACTGCTTTATTTATAATTGTTACTAATTTTATTGCTCTTGAAATACTGCTGAAATAAAGAGCACCCTCTAGCATTATTTTCTTAGCTTTGTGTCAAAATGCTGAACAGTACTTGCAAACCAATTTGTATTCTAATTATGCAACTTGAGAATGACCTTGTAAGGCTGGGATCTTGCCAGTATTTTAAAGGATTTTTGTAAACGCTTTCCATTATGAAGCTAGAGAAAACTAGACAGTTGGTAACAAAAGCATCTTGTATATACAGAAAGGCAAATTAACCTCTGAAGTGTCTCAATCAAACAGAATAGCTCTTTTGGAGAAGTGTTTAATTTATTATGTGTAAATAAAAAAAAAAACCATAACATGAAACAGAGAACGTCTCTTTTGTTGCTGCTTTTTAAATCTGGAGAAAAAGATTTTGTTCTATTTCATGCAAGCTTTATTTGAACCTGTTTGACAGACAGTGTATGATTTACATGTGTGTTCTCTGTGTTATGTTATTCTCCTTTGAGAGTGAGTGGGTAATGTGGATTTTCTGGAAGAGAGGAGACAACTACTTCCCTGGTGAGTAACTGAGCCTGCTGAGTAAAAGAAGGTTCCAAAGACTGCAGGATATGGATCCTGCAAGGAGCTGCAAGACTGCAGCTCAAAAGAATGCTGATAAGAGCAGGAAACAGAAAGTAAAGTGTCAGAAGCAATGGCAGAAATCCTCCTATGAACAAGAATTGCACAGTTAGCTCCAAGTTAGTCACTGAGTTGACTGAAACCAACCCTGAAGTTAGAGACCTGTTTGCAAAAACAAAACAGTCAGGGCAAAAACTCTTTCCGGACCCTTTTTCTACTTTTTTATGTTTTGGTTCTGTGCTGTCTTACTTGGTCATTTCAAGTGTTATCATTTAAAATACAACTTTCCTGCAACATATTTTGTAATTTATTTTAAGTCTATGAGGTTTGAAGAGCTCACTAAGAAGAAATGATCTAGGATGATCCACCTTAAAGCTCTGGCTGACACGTAATCTGTGCTTCAAGTGCCTCTCCTCATTGTTCATCTAATTCCTTATCCCCTTCAAAATACTACTCTGAAGATGTTGCATCACATCTCTTTTTCTCCCGACAGGGAAGCGGTTGTCGTTGATATTGTCAAAATTGTCCTAAGTACCTGGATTCACTCTCCATCTTTGTGACCCATATCCCTGTAGCTTCTCAGAAATTGTTCTATTGATCTTCATCTCATCATGCTCTGGCCTGAAACCAAACACACAATTTAGGACTGGGGCTAGATCTGCTGCAGAAAAATCTGAAAATTTACAAGGAGGTTTCCTTAGACTAAGTACATACATTAAAACATGAAAGAGCCTTACAAAATTCAGGTTTTGCATTCTCAGAAGGTATTTGTGGCTACAAATTTATTAAATCCCAGAGATTAACTATGGATGTGATTTCAGCTAAGAAAGTTCAGATGGGAGGAAAAGGAATAAAAGCAGATAAATTTAGCACTGATGCATTATTGTTTCTTAGAAATGCAGAAGCTGACAGATGGGCCCCAGAAATGAAAATGAAGAGTGGGATACAGTTCACCTTCCTATAATAATCTGAAAATTGTCTAAGTTAACTGTATTTGCTCCCCCTGTTGTCAAATGAGAAACAGGCACTCCCTGTGCCATATGCACAGGTGATTAATCTTGTGTGGTTTATAAAAATTAATTTATATTAGCTAAAAATTCAATGAATAAATATATTTGTACTATTTTTAAAAGAAAGGAGAGAGGTTGCTTCATTTTTTAAATATCATTAACAGTCCAGATTTTCATATTTTACATGCTGAACCTTCCAGTGAATTAAAATGTTATGCAAATACTGTGGTATCAGATGTCAAAGTAGAAACCTTTTTTAAAGAGGAGATTAATCCCTTTTTTTAGTTAATTGTGTTGAAGCATCTAAATGTATATTTGTTTATACAGTTGTATAACATGGGTACATCTCAAATATAGAATATTTTATTACTCTACAGGATGCTCAAATAACAGTCTAAACAGCAGTTTGCAGGAGGTGGATATGCACACCAGGTTCTTGAAATAGAAGGATGAAACACTTTGCTTCCAAGTTATCATACTGATAAACGCTAGTGGTGAACAGCAGTCTCTCAAATGTTAAAATGAAAACGATTTAAATGTTAAAATGATGTTAAAATGAAAAGGAGATGTTAAAATGAAAAGGAGCGAGGATGTTAAAGATGTTAAAATGAAAAGGAGCGAGGAAATGTCTTTGTGTCACTTTAAGGGAGATAGTCAAGGAAACAAGGTATCCACTCTGGTCCCCTTTTGAGCAGCTACCAGACATGAGAAAATACAGATGTGTTACAAGTATGTGAGAGATGGACTTGCTTCAGGTCCTGCTGAAGTCCAGGTCAGAAGGCTTGTATTTGCAGAGATTAGGAAGGGCATCATATTGACATCTTACCCTGGGAGCCAAAACATCTCAGTGGACCTCCTACTTCTGGGAACTCACACTGTTCACAAAATACAAAATCATTAACATAAAAGATCAAACAGCACGGGCTGTTTTGGCCTTTGATAGATTTTTACCTACCTCTAAAATGCTGTGGAGTCTGTATCTGTCATTATCATCTTGGCAATGTGTATCAGATGTCACATCAAGGAAGACTGTGATCTACATCAGCTGATCTTTCTTAGGTATGAGGTTCTCTCTCAGTTATGTAATGAATTTCAGCTGATCTTCGGAAGTGTGCTATTGGCCAGACTAGATAAAATATATGTTAAACTTAAGCCAAGCCCTTAGGCTGAATAACAATGAGGAATTCAACCTCTGTGACTTTTGTATGCTTTACGACAAATTATCAAGGTACCTTCAATGTTAAATTTTATCTTATAGCATGTGTCTTCACCTAGTTCTTGTAGAATACAAAATATGTACAAGAGTAGCTATATTTTTAAAAAAATCAAAACTTTATAAAGATTATAAACTACACATCATGGAAAACCATCAGAGATTCAGGAAGAAACTATTTCTTGTTCCGGTGTTCTTAAACTAACATTTATGGTAAATTTCATGCCTGTATCTTTATGAGAACATATGTGATAAAACCTAGCACCTATCTGCCATGCCAAGTTTATAACCACCCTTATTTAAACTGATAATTTCCTTAAAAGTGCTTTTTGTGTCATTATATTTAACACGTGACTTTGCAACCCGCATGCTCCTTTCAGTATCTAATAAAGCTATCTTTTTTCTGCTTTCTTTTGTAAGTTCTCAGGGCAGTTTGGAGGAAAGTGTTTCTTTCCCTGGTTCAGAATAAAACATTGTTGCCTCTTCACTACTCTCAAAATATTAGTTCATTCAACTTAGTAATTTCCAGTATATTTTTATTGTATTTTTACTCCTAAATTACAACTTTGGTAACTTCCAGTTGACTATATTTAGACCTCCCTTTATGGATGAATCCAAGTGAAACTGATTTCTGTCTACTTTTTATACTTTTGAGATCATCATCAGCACCTTGTCCATTGTGTGTTATTAGATCACTCATGATTTTATTGCACAAAGTCTCACACCTATTTATTTACAGCATCACAGCCACAGTAGTCAAGGATCTGACTGAACATACAACTTTTTTTACTGGTTTGGAAGAATTAAGAAGGAAAGTGAGAAAATGAAGTATTTAAGCAGAAAATACCTCATCTAAGGAAAATGTATGCTGCATACATAAAATTCATCATTTCATATGAATTCAGAGCTAGAAGAAATATGATTATTTATGCTTTGAATCAATTATTCAATTATTTCAATCTCTGTACTTTCTCTGGCTTTTAATGATACTGTTCTCCCTTCTCTCAATGGTTATTATTCCATTTATGTATACATTATGTGTTTCTAGCTTTCTGTTTCCCCCATGCTTGTGCTATGGCTATTTAGTTAGTCCAACTTTAAAAGTTAGTTTCAGGTTCAGGATTATTGGAAAACTGAATTAGGAATTTTGTACCCTATTTGTAAGGTTCTAACAAATTAGGCTGTATGGTCAACCCATCTCAGTTAATATTTGAGATGTGGATAGGGCTTTCCTATGTCAGATTAGTATGAACATAGATATGCTGTATGTTGCAAAAATCTTCTCTCCTGTTTAGATGTTAGGTTTTGTATGATCTAGTTTCAACTCCTATGTACCTTTCATATTATTTTCAGCTACACAGACTATGTTTTAAATGGCTGTGGAACAGAATGACAACTTTTCCAAGGCTTTTGCAGATCTGAAAAAGACTGCATACTTTGAAAGCATTGGGCAGTTTGCTCAAAACTGTATGCATGTATTGTTTTGGGAAGGGAAGGGTGTTTTAAAACGAGTAAAATAACAGTGCCAGTAAATATAAAGAAAAACTTGAAAAGATGTAAAGTTAATGAGTCAGAAGACAAAGTTTATGAATTACCATTTTTATATCTAGGGTTGTTTTTAGTATAAGATTATTTTTGATATTCTTATGAAGGGTAAAAATTGCTTTGTAGAAACTCTAGAATTTGAAAAACTGTTAGTGATAGTGACTTCCATATCACTAATAAAGATCAGGTCATATATATAACATGGGATATGGAGAAAATGTATCAATTCCTCTACCCCCAAAATAAAGAAAAGAAAGAAAGCCTTCACACTCAGAGGTATATCAGTGCTTATTACACAGGAAGAAGTTGCAGATACTTAAATTTTACTTTTTAATACTTGTAATCAATTCAGTCAAACTTAAATTTTGAGTAACTTTAAATGGAAAGAAGTTACTTTTTTGTCTTTCATGAAACTGAATTTTATATGATGTCTGTTTAATGTGACAGGTGGGAGAAACAAGATGGCAGGCCAGATAGCAAGGCTAACAATGTTCTCACCTTGTCTTGTCTCCCCCCTCTAAGAATCTCAGACTTGTACAAACCTGATCTGTGAAGTGTGCAAGATTATGCCATTTAGATTACAGGGATTTAAGGAATTCAGGATGTTAAATAACAGTTATTTGAATCTATATTTCTGAGAAATGTGTTGTAACAACTACAGGCTGCTTTGTCATGTCATGCTTGCATCTCAGTGTAAGGGAATATCTTGTTACTCTGAACATGAGGTTTATACCTGCTGTAAGCCCCAGGTTCAGAAGTAAACAAAATTGGCCCATTTATTCTGTTATTTCTCCTCAGCGTGTCTCTTGTTCTCTTTTTGCCTCCATGTACACCATAGAAAAGATGCTAAATAGAGTTGTTTGTTGTGTGTGTGGGTACTGGAAATGCAGGAATAATTTACTAATAGGAAAAACGTCACTTAAATTTCCTCCTCCGTATTGCTCTCAGGCAGCATCCTGTATGCTCGTTGCCTTATATCCTTCGCTACTTAGAAGCTGTTGCAGTTTTCTGATGTTCTCTGTACATAATTTGTGAAGTGCTTTGGGATGAAAAGTGCCATATAAATGTAGGGTATTATTATAGTGTATTCTGCTTCACTGGGAAACTGCATCAGGAAGATTGTTTTATTGGGTTATCTCCTAGGTAACTGTGATTCACTGTAATGATAGTGACTAGCACTCTTTAAATGGGACAGTAGTGGCACAACGACAATCTAATGGGAATAAAATTAGATAGTGCCAAGTTGGGTAATGGTGATTAACCACGTACTAAATGGATATAAAATTATTAGCTCTGGCTTCTTAATACACATACATTTCCAAATCAATATTAAAGGCTATATTTTCCAAGATTCTCAGTAGGTTTTGGTAACAATAAGAAGTTACTGCACTATCATGTTTAAGCCTCTTAATTTCAATTGCATCTTAAAATATCTAAGTCATTGTGCTACTTCTAAGTTAAATGTCACAGGAAAATGCTTTGTTGTATATATTCTATATATATAGTTGTAGCAATTGCATGGTAATTAAGGCTTCAATTCAGCAAAGCAAATAAGGAAAACCTCACTTTTCTTGTTATTTCTGGAAGACAATTCACACATTTGAAGTTCATATTTGCATATTATGATGAGAAGCCTTGGGATAATCAGATGCCATATTCCTCCTCCCACTGAACCACTACACCAACACAAACTTCTACTTTCTCTCACTTGTGCATAACACCCCTTCTTCATCATTACTGTAACAACTCATTTGAAAAGGCCTTAGCTGTACAGCAGCTCTTTCTTTGATGACTTCCACATATGATACTTAAGAACCAGGTCACTGAAAACAGACAACAGATTGTACCATGTATTCTTTGGGCTACCAGATCAAAGCCAAACAACTTGTCCCTGATTACTATCGCCTGTCCTTATCAGCACCAGAGAACACAAGTCTCTTATTACCTTCCCTACTACAGCAACAGGGCTGTGTTCTGGTAACTGCTTGATTTTTTGCTATTGCTGGAAAAAACATAAACATATCTAGGCAACAGAAGTAATTCTCCACTTGGCACAATGGAAAAAGGATTCCTGTGTGATAGTGAGGAATCTGAGAACTGTGTCAGTAATATGTAGTCTGTTGCCACAAATGCAGCCATACTACAGTATATACTTGCAGATGAAAGAAATATTATATCCAGGGAGATTTCTAACAATCATGTGACAGCATCCTGGAAAGCTTCTCATCTAGTGCAAGACTTTCATGATCCTCTTCTGTGTCCTGAGTGCTATACAGAACTTGAAAAATGCATTCCAGGTGCTTTCCTGGAGTACCTATTATTTCTCATAGTTACTCACCTGGGGGGAGGGAAAGGCCCTAGATTTGGAACAAAGATTAAATCTTAAATTGGTACTGGAGGAGTTTAAATAAAATTAAGGCATCTAGAAACAGTTATTTATCTACCAGTATGAAATCTGGATTACCAGAATTTGATATTTATGACATATTAAGACATATGAAGAGGAAAGCAAGGTGGCTTGCAAAGAGAAACTTACAGTAGAATTCAACTGCCCAGATTTAAAGTTTTAAAGGTTTAAAGGTTAAATAAGCCTGAGCTAGTCAAATTATGTGTTCTTACAGTAAATGGAGAGAAAAGAGAAGTAGGCACTTCTAGGGACAATAAATTTCATCATAAGATATTAAATGGGCATTTAGATTTCTAAAATTAGATGAGACAAATACCAGCTTTAATTTCCTCCTATCATTGTAATCAGTTCGAGGAGCCAAATCCAACATCAAATAAATAGATAAGAATACAAGCAGCAATGGAAAATGTGATTGTAACACTCAAACATGAATGTTTTGTATATATATCCTTACTGAGAATGTTTAAAAAAATATTAGTTGTGCTGGGAAAATAAAGTGATTATATGAATGATTACATAAATGMAGATATTTATCTGTGATTAGTAATGATACAGAATGCATATATACTTACATGCATTGTCTCATTTATTTTTACAGTTTTTACAAAGAGAATGTCTCAGATCTGGGGACTCATTTATATGATACGATATAATAGGCAGACTGTGAAGTCTTCCAGCACCTGATGGAACTGATGTAACATATTTGACCTTTGTTTGCTTATGTACTGGGTCTGGCTGGGGTGGAGTTAATTGTTGTCATAGCAGCCCGTATGGTGCTATGTTTTGGATTTGTGACTAAAACAGCGTTGATAACACACCAGTGTGCTGGCTGTGGATGAACAGTGTTTGCACAGCATCAAAGCTTCTCCTTTTTCCCACTCCATCTGTCTGCCCCCCTCCATTCCCCTCCACCAGCGAGTAGGTTGGAGGCTGGCAAGAGGCTGGGAGGAGCTACAGCCGAGAGAGCTGACCCCAACTGGCCAAAGGGATAACCCATACCATACATCATGCTCAGGAGTAAAAGATGAGGAGAAGGAGGAGGAAGGGGAAACATTCATGGTTATGGCTTTTGTCTCCCCAAGCAACTGTTATGTGTGCTGAGGCTTTGCTTTGCAGGAAGTGACTAAACATCTGCCTGATGATGGGAAGTAGGGAATAAAATCCTTCTTTGCTCTATTGGAGTGCACAGCTCTTGCTTTCCCTGTTAAACTGTCTTTATCTCAATCCATGAGTCCTCTTGCCTTCCTTCTATTTTCTCCTCTTCCCACAGGAGAGGGGATTGAGTGAATGGCTGTGTGGGTATTTCGATGTTGGTTGGGGTCAACCCACCACAACTTAATATGACACTTTCTATGAAACCTAATAAAGGAAAGGTGACTGCTTCACAATAAACTTTTTTTTTCCCTTGACAAACTTTATGTGAAAATAAAGTATAACCCATTGAAGCAGAATATTAAGTATAGSTACTAACAAAAATCTCTGTCAGTACAGTTTGACAGGTCTTGACAGCAAGTAGTAGAACTTTGCGAACATGTAATAGCTGAGAATCTGGCCCATCATATTCCTCTTTTAAGGAAGCTGCATTGTGATTACTTGGTCCTGATTTCGGCTGGGATAGAGTTAATTTTCTTCCTACTAGCTAGTATAGTGTTATGTTTTGGATTTAGTATGAGAATAATGTTGATAACACACATGTTTTAGTTGTTGCTAAGTAGTGCTTACACTAGTCAAGGACTTTTCAGCTTCTCATGCCCTGCCAGCGAGAAGCTGGGAGGGGGCACAGCCAGGACAGCTGACCCAAACTGACCAAAGAGATATTCCATACCATATGAGGTCATTCACAGTATATAAACTGGGGGAGTTGGCTGGGGGGCAGACCGCTGCTTGGGAACTGTCTGGGCATCAGTTGGTGGGTAGTGAGCAATTGCATTGTGAGTTACATATTTTGTATATTTTGTTATTATTATTATTATTATTATTATTATTATTATTATTATTATTTTCCCTTCCTTTTCTGTCCTATTAAAGTGTCTTTATCTCAACCCATGAAATGTATTTTTTTTTTTTCTGATTCTTTCCCCCATCCCACTGAGGGAGAGGGGGGGAGAGTGAGCAAATGGCTGTGTGGTGTTGGCTGCCTGCTGGGTTAAACCACAGCAAAAACAGAGGAAGTGTTTTGTGACTTGCAAGAAGAATCGATGAAGTGAAGACTCAGCCACTGACAGATGTAGCTTGACATCAGAATGTTTTACCAAATTACTATTGCTCTGCTATCACTAACTCTATAAAGAAGCAAGTGCTGACCTACTGTAAACCTTATGTATTTTCAGGGGAAAATTGAAGCTAAGCTCAGGGCTCTATTTTTGTCTGAGTATAATGCAACAAAAATATTTCTGAAGCTGCATCGTGTTTTCCCAAAAAGTAAGATAAAAAAAAAAAAAAAGCTATTTTGAACCTGAGGCAGTTTTTAAATGTGCTTGATCTGATTTCATTTGTTTTATAGGAATGAACAAGGACAAATTTATCTGTAGTGGGACCATTCTCACTGAAATTATAATTCACTAGCAGAAATATTATTGTTGTTGCACTAATATTTGAACTAATATTTTGTTCAGATATTGATCAAATTTCAGGGGGAGTTAGCTTTAATTTTTTCTATTATTTTATTAAAGATATCACAAAATAAATATTGAAATACATAATTCTGTACCTTTATGCATAAGGTTCATAACTGTGTATTTTTAGAACTGACCTAGGAGTTATAGTTGAAGACAAAATCATACAAAAATAAACAGAGTCCCTCTTGGTATAGTACTTTTTTTTAGTTTTATTTCATCACACTTTTTTCTGTAACTCCAAAGGTTCAAAGTATTTGCTAAGTATCCTTGTGTCACTTTACTTGAATAAGGATACAATACATCCTGTAGCAACAACATGTAACAGCTGTAGTAAAACTATTTCACAGTAATAGTAAACTAACATTAGAGTTGTGTAGGTAAAAGCAAGAGGTGAACAAATAGCATGATTATGCTATTGGTTTTGTTAGTAGTCTATGCAGAAGAATAGTGTTGAACAAGAGATACACTCTTTTTCCTTAAGCAGTAACTCAAAAAGCTCGTAAGTCAGAAGGCAATGTCACAGTAACAGTTACTGTTTTATGGCATCACAAACACAGAAGACGAAGGTGAGGATACTATGGATCTTTGCTACTGAACACATATTGTATAGAGATATAGCAAAACACAATCAACTGTAAGTGGTTTGATACCTGATGATTACCCATTGGTAATTAATACACTCACTGTGTCACCTGAAATGAACAATTCACCAGCTAGATGGTCTTCTCTTTGGTGGGAGATGGAATCTTGGTGGGTGCTTCTTCTTTCTCTCTTTTTAAGGGAAGCTACTCTTTCAGAGTGTGAGTACAACAGGCCTAGGAATTGAACTCCACCACCTTCTACATACACATGGGAAATGCATTATAGACTTTATCAGAATATGTATATTTGGCAAGATAGTGAAGTCATCCTAGTTTCAGGTCACCTTGTCCTGTTTTTGAATCAAAGCTTTTCATATCAACAGCACTTTCGCTTAAGTAAGCACATACCCTAAGTACCCCCTAAAAATCCTATGTATATCAGCAGGAAAAGATTATCTATATTTGAAACTATCAGCAAAACAAGAATTTAACAGTTTATGCTGAATTTGCCTGAGTGATAAGGAAATATGTATGTCATCTCATACTGAAGCATAGGCCTGGGTTAGCCTAAGCAGTCTTGTGGCAAGATTTTGGTACAGCTTCAGCTCATTTTGACAGGTTTTGTAGCTGGGTTATGAGGAGTGAGAAGTCAGGGATGAAAAGATGTAGATCTTTTTAATAATACATCTGCACAACTAAGATAGGTTGGATAAATAAATCGTGTGGAAAAGACTCTAGTTGATTCCACAAATAAAGGAAAAGAGAAAAAGGGACCAGATTCTAAATGACTCATAATATTGTCCTTAAGTTTTCCTGAAAGCTATTTGGTGCAAGCCTATAAACTAAAATGAGGTGCAAGCCTATAAACTAAAATGAAAGCTGACTGCTATTTGCAAGAATGGACACAAGTTAAATTCGCTTCAAGTGCTTAAATATTTTTCTTAAGGTGAATTGTTTTCAACAGTATATTTTGTTTTGATCTGGGTTCATAATACAACTTTGACTTGAACCAAAATACTATCAGTTGTTCACTACTACTGAAAGTCTTCTGAGGAAGCAAAATAAGCCAATTTTTTACACAGAAAATAAAATTGGACTGTCTGCATAGGCTCAAGATGAACAGTGAGGACCAAAGTGATATGTTTGTTTCTTATGTGAATAAAGTAATGAAAGGTTCTCTAGTATTATGTTTTTCACTTAAAAGTGCAGGAGGGTTTGAAGGAGTTATTTAAACTGGTCTACATTCTTAAGTATGGAGAAGAGAACATAGAGAAGTAAAATCAGAATTTGTTAAAACTGAGTGGAGTAAGAGAGGTTGCAAAGAGCTGGGGTATAATATCTCCTGTCACTCAAGAGTTCTTTTTTTTTGGTTTTTGTTTGTTTGKTTGGTTGGTTGGTTGGTTGGTTTTGTTCTCGCACACATGTCAGTTGAGGGTGCAGGGCCTTTTCCTGGAACTAGTGGTGCTCCTTTTCTGTCCTTTTGCTTCTGGTCCTGGGCAGCATTCTGTAGCTGACTCTACTTGAGCAGGAATGGAGTAGATATCAACTTCAGCAATATTGTAATTCTGTGAACTCTCTTCCCACTTGGTCTCTGGTGGGCAGTACTACCAGCAAAGGGGAATTGCATCAGTTACACATAAAATATATGTTTTAATTTAGGAAAAATTTAAGGAAAATATAGAACTGGAGAGAGTGACCTGATAATGAAAGTGTTGGCAGTGGATGCAAATAGGCAGAGTTGGTTTGTTATATAGAGTTTACGCTTTTACAGCTACATGATTTCACCACCTGTGAGAATCTGTCCATCAGTACTGCTTTGGGGATTTTTACTACATATACATCAGTAATAAAAAAAAAAAAAAAAAGAAAAACCTTTCTATATTATATAGATAATTCTGATATCATTATTATTTATACAATAATTTCTACTATTTTTATAGTAGTTTTACAGTATGGATGATCTCTGGAGCCACTGGTTTTCTCTCTGATTCTATTGAATAACAGGGAATGTGTGTCAGAATTTTGTATCATCTGTGGTTCTAGAGTACTTCAGTCCAACTGTGACTGATATTCTCTATAAACCATTTCCACATTTTGCTGCTATCTTCTCATGTTTCTTAACTCTGATTGAAGTGCTATGCTACATACTGAGACTGATGTCTAAGAATCTTGATTATTCTAAGACATACAGCATTACGCAATTTACAGTGTCCACACACTTGTTGCTTTGCTTCAACTAATATCTAAACATGGAGCACTTCATTTACCAGTGTAATATAGATTCTGTGCAATTCAGGGGAAGGAGGTAGAACAGAAGTTTCTTTTATTGATGAAAACATAACTGTGTTACAGATTTAGCAATCCCTTTAGATCTGAATTATTCAGCAAAAATGATTAATGATAAACAACATCAGTGGAGTTAGACATTTGAAAAGAAAGGTTAACTTCATAACTCATGTGAATCAGTTATCATTGCAACTTATTTTGTAATAATGTGGTATTGAAAATGGAAAATATTCTGAATAACTTGTAGTAAGTTTGCAGTTTCTCTTCTTGATACGGGAAATATTATACTGGTGCAACTGACAATAGTTTAAAAAGCAAAACATTCAGTACCTGACATATTTTGTCTTATTTTACATAACAATTCTGAAAGATGTTGCTATAATATAATAAGAGAAGGTGCGGGAGGAAAAAATGCTGGGCTTTTTTTACATTTATCAGTAACTGTTTCAGAAGACCAAGTCCATCTAAGATTCTATATAAAATATATATATTGACCAGCTGTCCAGATTTAGCAGGAACATCTTTAGTTTAATATAGTGTCCCAAGGTGACAGCACAATTTAAAAACAAAGCAAAATCAGGATTTTGGTACAGCTAGGTCAGGCTTTGCCTCTGTTCTTATGAATTTAAAACATTGTTCTTGCTTCTATTTTATGTGATTTTCAAAACATCAAATGGTATGAATTGTCAAAACTGTCTATGGATGAGTAAAAAGAAGAATCCACAGTGCTAACAACTCTTCAAATGTTTAAAGTATCTCTGTCAGGAAAGAAAGATCCATGCTTTGCACCTTTAGGATTCAAATCTTGTTTTACAGTCAGTTTTGATGTGAACTTGGTCTAGTCCAGCTCATTATGCTACCAGCTGGAAGACCCTATTTTGTCAGTGGAGCATAGAAAATTGAGTCTGATGCAGTGAAAAATTGAGCTTAATATCCAGAAAACATTCCACTTCTGCTTTGTGCTCTACTGCCTGGTGTAGAATTCACATTGACTATGCAAGTAGTTGTTAACCTGTCGTCCTAGTAGTACATGAGAAGCTATTAACCTGCCCTTCTTGTAGCAGGATGGATAATATTTTAATTCAAATACTGTAGTGCAAACATGGAAGAAATAATGATAGATTTAGTTAAGCCTGGGATTCACATTAAAAAAATGTAAAAAAAAAGAAGTGAAACTACTTCGTACTGAATATACCTTTTATAATATTCTTTACCTACCTTCGTATTTTTATTTGGAGTAATAGGATGGCCATCTCGGATGTCATGTGAAGAGTGCCATGTATGTAGCTCTGGGAAGTAGCCAAAGGCAAAATTCTCCAACCATGCCTCACTTGCTCCATAGAGCTATCAATTATTGCAGGTCCATAACAAATACAGGTTATAACTGACCTATTCTGGAAAATATATGTGAAGGGAGAAACAAAAACATAGTGGGGCACTTGTAATATTCTTGTTCAGCTGGTGTCATAAACCTGATGTCCGTTTTACACAGTGGTGAAAACAYGTAAAGTGAAAAGGTTTGGTTACCCATGCTTTTCCTGTGCTTATTATTCAAACACGTCTACTTAATGCAATGCAGTTAGCTAGGATATCAAATATATTTTGTTTGTCATGGAGCTACATCAGGGGTTTTGGCTGGCATAGGGTTACTTTTCTTCATAGTAGCATGTATGGAGCTGTGTTCTGGATGTTCTGTGTTTCTGTGATGAAAACATTGCTGATGATACACCAGTGTTTTAGTTATTGCTGAAGAGTGCTTACACAGCATCAAGGCATTTTCTGTTTCTCATGCTCCCTCCATAGTGAGGCAGCAAGAAGTTGGGACTGACCAAGAAGTTGGGAGGGGACACAGCTGGGACAGCTGAACCCACCTGACCAAAGTCAGTTGACCCAAATTCCATAACATATGATACTGTGCTCAGCAGTAAAAGCTAGGGGGAAGAAGGAGGAAGCAGGGCACATTTGGAGCTATGGCATCTGTCTTCCCAAGTAACTGTTACATATGATGAAGCMTTGCTTTGCCTGGAAATAAACACTTGCCTGCCGATGGGAAGTATTGAATGAATTCCTTATTTTGCTTTGCTGGAGTGTGCAGCTTTTGCTTTAACCTCTTAAAATGACTTTACCTCAACCCATGTGTTGTCTCACTTTTACCCTTCCTCTTCTCTTCCCCATCCCAGAGAGGGACATGGGCAAGCAGCTGTGTGGTGATTAGCTGCCTACCAGTGTTAAACCACGACACCCCCCAAAGCAGAGGTAATTAAGTGCTCAATGTTTCAGTCTCTTCAATGTGTAAGAAGAAACTAGTATGTGGAAGTCATCACTTCACTATTACAAAATGTAAGACAAACTCTTCTACAGCACACTAGCAAGGACAGAGCTTTCGATTGCTATAGTTACTCTTCTATTCATGCAGTTACCTTGTTTGAGATTGAAAATACCATCAGTGTGCTTTTGGGACAGATTAAACATTATTCTCATCCTAAATCCAAACACAGCACCATATCAGCTACTAGAAAGAAAATTAACTCTATCCCAGCTGAAACCAGGGCAATATATTCCCATGGGAGTAGGTGGAGGCAAGGCAAGGAGCCATGGCAAGGTGTCCTGGGCTTTAGTAGCCTTCAGTTAGCACCTCCACTGGCAGGGTAAGAGTTTCCTACCCCAGCCCTAGGGGTGAAGAACGTGCTGGTTTTGGCTGGGGTAGAGTTAATTTTCTTCAGAGTAGCTAGTATGGTAGCATAGCCATGTTTTGGATTTGTATTGGAAACAGGGTTGATAACACACATGGATATTTTAGTAACTGCTGAGCAGTGCTTACACAGAGTCAAGGCCTTTTCTGCTTCTCACACCACCTCACCAGCAAGGAGGCTGGGGGTGCACAAGGAGTTGGGAGGGGACACAGCTGGGACAGCTGACCCCAACCGACAAAAGGGATATCCCATACCATATGATGTCATGCTCAGCTTATAAAGCTGGGGGAAAAAGAAGTAAAGGGGGGATGTTCAGAGTTTGTCTTCCTAAGTAACCGTTACACATGATGGAGCCCTGCTTTCCTGGAAATGGCTGAGCACCTGCCTGCCCATGGGAAGGAGTGAATGAATTCCTTGTTTTGCTTTGCTTGCATGCACGGCTTTTGCTTTACCTATTAAACTGTCTTTATCTCAACCCGTGAGTTTTCTCACTTTTACCCTTCCCATTCTCTTTCCCACCCCACCAGGGAGGAGTGAGCAAGCGGCTGTGTGGTGCTTAGTTGTTGGCTGAGATTAAACCACAACAGTGGGAAAAGTATGTCCTCAATACTTGGAATTCATTTAAATAATCACTATGAACAGTACAGTGGTGTTGAAAAGGTAATAAAATGGTGATAAATTGGAATTATTGCTGAGTGCTAAAACTGGAGTCACAATATTAATGACCTTAACACTTCATTGTGGAAGTGTTATGGAGAAAAGTAGCAAACTTTCAACTACTTAGTCATTCAAATATATGAAAAAASTTACAATAATATTACTGTATTAATGTTTCAGACAGGCCACTGAGTGGACTACATGGGAAATCCATTTCAGATGTCAGAACCACGTTTGTAGGACTCTGTTTATCATTTCCAGTTGCAAGCACCTATTCAAATCATCATAATGTAATGAAATAACATTTCTGGTACTCTCGTTGAAATGGCAATCCCAAATTATATGAAGTACATGTTAGCAGAACCATTAATTCAGGATGCTACAATTCATTAGCTGTGAGAGACCAGAAGAGGTTATCAGCACTTTTCTACTGATCTTAGAAGATTTGATGGCTGAACCATGAAACTATGCTGTAATAATGCCTTGGGGCATACCAAAACCACTGTCCCTTTTTTTCTTGTCATTGGAATTACACTGTGGAGGCAGACGTATTCAGAAGCAGGGGTTGTGGTTTCACAAGGTCTTCACACGATCCTACTGCTTCTAAGAGATCCATCACTCACAACAGTTAAATATATACTTAATTTTAAGCATAAGAATAGCCTAATTGATTTCAGTACTTGCTGAAACAGGCCTGACTGGGAGGTTGGGATGGTATTGTCAGTGTTTTAATAATTTCTTAAACTACAGAGTGGAAGAGTCTATGTACTCACCCACAATATCAAGCTTTAGTCATTAATATTTTTAAACCCTTTGAAGATAAAAAGTTTTAAGGATGAATGAGGAATATTCTTCAGACCTGAAACTTTTGTTAACACTTACAATTTATTTCCTTATTTAAATATATACACTACACCTATCCTTTACTGTACTTTTACATCTGAGTTGATGAGATAAACTAGTTCCACTGAACCTAGTTATTTTTAAATTATGTATATTCCCTTTGAGTTAAGAGAGAGCTTCTGTACCTTATTTATTCTACTTTTATCTAAAATAAATACTGGAATAACAACTTCTAAGTTAAATACTGGAATAACATATTCTTCACATATTCTATAATATAAAATTCATCACAGCATCCTTCTTTCAAGCATGAAATTAATTTAAATCAATGTCAAGAATGTAATCTTTGATGTCAGGTGTAATACTAGTAATGTGTATAAAATTGTTATTTCACATTTTGTTTAATGTTTGGAAGTATCCAGTGTAATAAAAAGTTATGTTAGGGAAGGAAGTAAATCTATAGCTTGTGATCACATTGAATGCTAAAGCAGGTTAAAGTCTGTGCTAACAAATTAGAGAAAAATGATTACAGGAAAGTTAGATTAAATCTCACTTTACATTGTGTATAGTCTGTTGCTACATTTTAGAAAAATGATCGTTGCGTCTTTCAGACTACCTGTTACTCATATTTGGAACATAATATTTTTCTTTTTAAGTGAGCTTTTTTCAAAATACTCTTTATACCAGGAATTTCATAAAAATTTGCCCATAAAAGACACTTAGAGAGTTTTGGAAGTTTCATCTACAGTCAAATTTATAATATTAAGTTTTATATTAGAAATGTGGATTTAAATAGTGTATAATTTCTGAAAAATAAGGAGACAAAACTGATGGTAGAGTTTAAACAGAAGATAGACCAGTTTATATACCAGTGAGATTTCCTCTATTAAACCATGAAAGGCATATCTTTAATCCTGTTAGATCAACATTACTCTGTCAGTAATTCATATTTAATACATAATGGAATAAAGCTGAAGGGCTTACAAAGGTGAAGGCAGGTAGCAAACACTGGGTTGACACAGCTGTGCAGATAGTCAGCATTCAACATCTGTGACAGCCCTGAAAGATCACTGGGATTTGATCTTACCTAATTTAGTTAGTCTGCTTTAAACATGATGCAATCTTCTTTTTCCCTCTCCTTCTACAGTTGCCTGTCTTAAGCTACATGCAGTTCTTTCTTTAGAATCCATGACAACTGAGGTGGAGGTGGTATAGAAAAAAGCCTCACTCGCTGTATAATTATAATTAATTTTTATAGTGTTATCCATGCCATGCACTGAATTAAATCAGAATTTATTGCAGGGTTCATATTTTAAAATTCTGTGAAGCATACACAAGGACTAATAAAGATTGAAACAGTAGAAGCTTAGACATACTAGAATAACCAGAACAGTCAAATGATCGCCACAGTTGTTAAGCTATGAATACTCATTAACTGTACTGCTGTCTGTCTCAATATGTATCTATTTATACATATTTAATTATTTCCAAGGTGAGATTTTCCTCAGTTGAAGCATGTTTCTTACCTCACCCAGCACCTGGATCTGAAGGTCTCTCATCCTAACAGAGTGGTCTGAACTTTAGGCTATTATTGTCTTTTATAGTGAAAGTGTGGCTCCTCCACTTTTTCTATACAGCAAGAACCAATAAAGGACTTCTTTGCCCTCCTTACATACAGCTTCATGAATCACGAGTCCAAATAATCAAAGGTCATGGTTTTGAAATATTCAAGATATTTGTTGAAATCTCAATTTATTTTGCACATTCCTAGCTCACACTACTCTTTAYCCTTTGAGCTAGTATACAAGTAGTCTGTGCATAGGTGCACTCATGGCTGGTACACATTAGATTACAGGGGCAGTCATAGCTGGTACACACTGAAATACAAAGTGCACGCATTGCATTACTTTCCATGGTGCTGACCCACTGAGAAATGCCAGTAACAGAGATTACTAACCATTAACAAAAAATCACTGAAACTAAAACCCTACCTATGATTTTCCTCCAGAAACCAAGAGGTTTCTCTTCTCCTCTCTATGATTTTCAGAAATAATTGATAGTGGCTCAATAGCCTTTGAGATGAAGGAAATCAGATAATCCAGGCCAAGTAGTAGGTACCGTGCTTCATTTAAGAGTATTGTACTCCCTCAACAGCTTATCAAACTGTATATTGACAAAGACTTCATTGCTTTGGAATTATGTGTACCTTTCTAATTTATCTTTTCTTGTTAAATACTGATTTAATAAAGCACTTCATTAGCTCAGTCATTTCATTGATTTTATATCCCTCATCATTTCTTATAGGTTTCTTACCTCTTTAGCATTTTCCTCTTGTAAATTAAAAATTCTTTGACTTCTACTAACCTTGTAACCCTCCCACCCTGGGCCTTTTTGGGAAAATTCTACTAAAAGACTATATGAATAGGTTATACACAAATTAAAAATAAAAAGCAAATTATTTATTGGCTACATATAAGTAGCCAAATATATAAGCCAAATTACTTATTGGCTGCATATGTAGTTGGGACTAATGAGCTAGAAGGTTCAGCACTGTTATGCTCACCAACCCAGTGAGATCTATGGTGACTACTGGCTAGGCAGCTGTCATGTAGGGAAAGAAGCTCCTTGAAACAGTTTGATCCTGGATGTTGCTGAGCTGCCACCCTTTGAATCTTTTTGTTTTTCCCTTTCAATGTTACTGGGTTTTGTCTTGAGTCCTTGACCTTCTAGTTATCCTCATCTCAACAATCTTACCTTTCTCTTCAATTTTACTTTTCCTATCTTGCAAGTATGTAGTCTACATACTTTGTCACACATCCTTTTCACAACTCAGCAATTTTTCCCAGGAATTTGAGTCAAGATTATGCAGCTATGCAGTAACATTTCTAGGCATTGGATTACAGTCAACCAAAGCACAGGGAGGAGGTATATAATTGCTCTGACTAGTGTCAAATTAATTTGGGGGGATGGGTTGTTTGGGAAGGATAGGTAGTTTCCTGCAATCCAGACTCAGTGTTGTACATGTTTTCTTTTCTTTTACCTTCTGTACTTCTAATGTGGTTTGAAGGAACAGAACTGTTTCTTAAAACTGCAGGGCAGATAAAGCTTTCAGGACTTTTCACTTTCATCAATAAAGACATGAGAAGAAGTAGAGGAAAGGTGATATAGAGAGGGGAGAAAGAAGGGGAAAATATCTTGAAACCGTCAAAACATTTCACATAGATCTGTAAGAATAGCCTTCACTTCTATATGTTTCTTTATGTGACACTTTCAAGAGGACTTGAAAGATAAGTTTGATAATATTTACGTTAATATTTTCAATGTAAATTAATTCCTGGATTGAATTATAATCTCTAGCATTTAGATTATGAAGAATAATCACAACATGCATTGAAYGACAAATATTCTAGATTTGAACTACATATCTGCTACATTTGAGCTGAATGAGGAAATTATTCAATTAGACACCACCTTGCCTCAAGCCCGGGGAGACATGTCTGCCAGAAGAGAGAAAGTAGAGCTATTCTGCATCACTGAACTGGCTAATTCAACTTTCAGTCCATGATTCAGACATCAGAAAGCAGCTCCACCTTTTTGGAAAGTCTGTCCCAATTCTCTCAAGAAAACATTGGCTGACTCTTGGAAGAACTCTTTCAGGAAGTGAGCTAGAATTTGGAGTGGATAAAAGTAGTCCAGGAGAGTTTTTCCTTTTTATACTATGAAACATTGTACATTATCTGGAATATTTGAACTAATCCTATTACTGTTGCAATTAATCAACATGTTCTTCTACCAAAATATATTCCAACTTCCTTGAAAATGCCAAAGTTAAAGAATGAGTGATGCCAGTAACATCTTCCTGTGAAAGTTTTTGAATCTTCCATGATGAGAAAGCCACACTTTTCAGATTATAATGATTTCCTGAGTGCTTCATAAATAAGGTTTTCCTTTGCGGTGAATTCTTAGTGTCATTGAAAGGTTTAATTAGTATTACTAAAGAGTAGGTTACTTCTAAGCAACACTCCTCATCATGTCAAAGGCCCTTTTCGTGCTATCAAGTATAAATAAGTGTAGTTTTCATATACAGATGTACATAGCCTTTCCCTCCTCCCCAAAGGAACAATACTAGAATGGCAAAGATGTTATCTTTTTAGTGAAGACCGGTAGATGAATTCTGATAACTTATTAAGTCTTTCTGAAAATACTTAAAACATTAATTTAGAAGAAAAGAAGGGGGTGATAGATAGCTCTTTATTGGAGACATTTGCCTCCTTTGTTGAAGAGATGTGAATAATCAGCATTTGCTTTTTGTAACCATAATAATCTGATAAGGTCCTGTAGCAAAACATCATTATGAGAAATGCCTTTCCCCATTTCTATCTGTTATGGAAATGTCACTGTGTTTATCCTAAGGGAAGATGTAGAGAAAATGTTCCTCCAACTCCTAACAGATTTATTCTTTCTTGCTATGCCTGGAAAAGAATGCTTTTGACTGCTGTGCTCTGTCTATGAATGGACCCACCAGGAGTACATCATCGTTGTGCCCAATTCATTCATCCTCTTCCAGTTCATTTCACTGGATCCCAATGGGGAACATGGGCATGCCAGAGGCAGTAATCTCTCTGCAATACAGCTCCACTGTTCGCGGAATTTCTGGAGGGAGTCAGCATTCTGTGAAAATGCAAAAAATATTGTTGTGATGTTTCTCACAATATCATCTTATGGTGGAAAGAATATGGGCTACTTCTATATATAAAATTATATTCTCTAGCCAGGTCTTATACTCTAGGGATGAAAGAACTATTTAGCATTCTGCTCATGACTTGCTCTTGTATATTTAATTTAGAAATCTTGGCGATGCACACAATAAAAATCCTGGAATCAGACATACAGTTTATCATATTCCCTATTTTCCACTGCAGTCAAAAGTGAGGTAGTGAGGGGGAGAAGGCTGTATAAAAATAAGGTTTTTGACAGCATGAACAGTATAAGTGTTAGAGGTTGCTGAATCTGGTAGCCTGATGAGTATGAGGCTGTTGTGGCTATATGTCCCCAGGTCCAGCCAGTGGCAAGGGTGAGCACGAATTCCTGACAGRCACACATGCATGAATACACACACACGCAATACACATACACATGACTAGCCACATGGATCAACACAGACAGAAAACACAGCATTCAAACAAGCATGGATGGGCTGATAGCTTTCTCCTCTCCACTGATCAAGGTTGAAACCCACTGTCAGAATGCCTGTCCATATACATATACATGTATACATATTTATATACAATATAAATTGAAGACACTCAGTCTACCCAGTAGTTGGCCCCAGATCCCCATATCTCTTCAAGTCATTGAAATGTATGAGGCCCCAAGATTCACAGCCCCACTCCATTATCAAGTTCCCAGACCTACGGTCTCCCCAGTGTCTGGCTCCTAGACCTTCTTGTCAGCTACTTGCTAACTAATCTTGAAGTTCACTAGTGAATTACATACATGCACAAGCACAAGRCTGATGTTCCCTAGAGAAACATACAGCCCGCCTCTCTGGTTGCTCACACCCAGACCTATTGGTTCCTATAACCCATGGCCTCTCCACCAGTTGCTGAGGCACTGAGACTTCCACTCATGCTCATTGTACCGACTTTGGCTAGGGTAGAGTTAATTTTCTTCATATTAGCTTGTATGGTGCTGTGKTTTGGATTTGTGACCATAACGGTGCTGATAACACACCTAAGTTTTCGTTATTGCTGAGCAGTGCTTGCACAACATCAAGGTTTTTTCTGCTTCTTACACTGCCTGCCAGTGAGTAGGCTTGAGGTACACAAGAAGTTGGGAGGGGACACAGCTGGGACAGCTGACCCCAGATGACCAAAGGGATATTCCGTAGCATATGACATCATAGAATCATAGAATCATAGAATCATTAAGRTTGGAAAAGACCTCTAAGATCATTGTGTCCAACCATCAACCCAGTACCCATGCCCACTAAACCATGTCCTGAAGCACCACATCCGCACGTTTTTTGAACACCTCCAGGGATGGTGACTCCACCACTTCCCTGGCCAGCCTGTTCCAATGCCTGACTACCCTTTCAGTGAAAAAATTTTTCCTAATGTCCAATCTAAACCTCCCCTGGCGCAACTTGAGGCCATTTCCTCTCGTCCTTTCGCTTGTTACTTGGGAGAAGAGACCAACACCCACCTCTCTACAGCCTCCTTTCAGGTAGTTGTAGAGAGCAATAAGGTCTCCTCTCAGCCTCCTCTTCTCCAGGCTAAACAACCCCAGCTCCCTCAGCTGCTCCTCATAAGACCTGTTCTCCAGACCCCTCACCAGCCTCGTMGCCCTTCTCTGGACACTCTCCAGCACCTCAATGTCCTTCTTGTAGTGAGGGGCCCAAAACTGAACACAGGATTCGAGGTGCGGCCTCACCAGTGCCGAGTACATGCTCAGCATATAAAGCTGGGGGAAGAAGGAGGAAGAGGGGGGCATTTGGATTTATGGCATCTGTCTTCCCAAGTAATCATCACGTGTGATAAAGCCCTGTTCTCCTGGAGATGGCTAAACACCTGCCTGCCAATGGGAAGTAGTGAATTAATTCCTTATTTTGCTTTGCTTGCACATGCAGCTTTTGCTTTACCTATTAAACTCCGTTTATCTCAATGCACAAGATGTCTCASTTTTATGCTTCCCATTCTCTTCCTCCCACTGAGGGGGGAGTGAGGGAGTGGCTGTGTGGTGCTTAGCTGCGTACTGGCTTAAACCACAACACACATGCACAAAAAATAGAAAGCCCTATCACCCAGAGAAAAAAAAAAGGAAGGAATACAGTTTAATAAGAAGACCAGACATATTGTTGTGATCAGGTACAGGGCATGGTCACACAACAGTACTGACCAGCAACCCATTTACATATGATTCACTGTGTTTACCTGTTGTTCTCTGTATACCCGTGCTTTTTCATCCGTGATCCACCTTGATCCTTCCCCTTCCCTGCCTTCCTGTAAACACCCCATAATGTTTCTCACATTCCCACACCTGCTTGAAAACATCCCATAATAAGTTTTACACAATCCCTAAATGCCCTTTTCCCTGAATCCTATTCTCCTGTAGGCAATAACCCTTCCAGTCTGCAAGGTGATCCTTTAAGGGGATATTTTATTCTCTGTCTGACTCCTCTTGGGATTCATGTGTGGGCTGCCTGATAGCATTAGGAATGGTTCATTGTTCTCCCTGGTGGCCCTGGGAGCAGCCAGGTCAGGGTCCTTCCTGTTCTCTGAGAAACCCAGGTTACAGGGACTCCTCTGGCTGTCCTTATTTCTTTAATCCTCACCGGGCCTTTGTGTTTATGGTGATTGGCCTATAATCACATAATCTAATGGTAAGGACAAAAGACAGGAAGAGGACAGTCTTGCAGATGGGGATCTGCTGAGTCAATAAGGTTTAGGAAGGAAAAGACTCAGACAAAAATACCTTGTGCCTTGGGACCTTCTTTTCTGGAAGTGCATGATGTCTCTGGTTATAGCTTTATTAGCCAGCTGGAGCAGGATTAAAAAGCATATATTTACCAGGTAAAGCATTTTCACCATTAGCAATGCTTGTGGACAAGATACTTGAGGAAATAATTTAGTGGCAGTGTTGCTGTTGTTTTCCAATCTGAAAGACCTGCTAGATACCTATGGGTTATATGTCATAAACTGAAATACACGTGTTCATCCTTTCTATTTAACTATACAGAACTACTGAGGGTTTCTTAGCCAGTGGATTTTCTTCTAATGAAAACAATAATTTAAGTTCCATCATAAGTTATATTCAAATGTCTCACAGAGGCCGATTTGTTTTCCACATCTTGTATAACAATTAAATGGAGAAACATTTTTCTTTCACTGTGAGTTAGCAGCATGGTTCAGAGGAAAGACATGTACCTGCTTTCAAAAAATTGTGGTCTAAACTGTTTTATTATCCATGGAACTTTACTTTCTGTATGTCCAAATCTGGTTCTGATTTTGAAAATGCAACCTTACTGTTGAATTACACAGAAGAGTACCTTCCTTAAGTGCTAGGGTTTTGTTAAAAGAAAAAAAAATATTGCAATTGCAAAAAACAAAAAATGTATACAAAGTCATTAGAGTTTCACGTGGGTTTACTGGCCTTTTTAATTCAAAACAAGATCAATATTATATGTTTTATATATGTACTTTATATTTCATAATATGCCTAAATTGTGATATGGCTCCTCAATATGAAACAAATGCTTCATGAATTCATTACGATTTACTTTACCTCATGATGTATTCAGTTCAGCATAGACAACTGCATGTAACACAGGTTTTGATCATTGATGTTTGCTTATTTGTTCTTAGATTATTTTTGTGGCACTGGCAGCATCTATGTGAAAATGCAGGCCTGGATTCTTAGGTACAGATTCATACAGRCTGACTCAGTAATCTAACTGAATAGGGTAGGCATGTTGCCACCCTTGGCACATTAATGTAGACATGGAAAGCAATATCGATTCAACTCATCAATCCTCCCAGTCAAAGGGAAGRGGTTTGAAAGGGACAGTCAAATCTGGCGAGTCAACAAATAGTTACAGGACTGGTGCCACAGCCRGGGGTTTAGCTACTTAGACCATGGGACTCGCTTTGAGGAACCTGGTCTACTGGGGGCTGATGGGGTCCATCTGTCAGAGAGAGGGAAGAGCATCTTCGGTTATAAGCTTGCCAAGCTGGTGAAGAGGACTTTAAACTAAAGTTGCCAGAAGGGGAACCTCAGTCCATCCCAATCCTACTAGTCTGATGCCAGGGCCAGCAATAGATGCCCAGAGCCTGGAGAAGGATCACAGGTCAGCAGGAGAGCAACCTGAAGAGCAGCACAAAGGAACCCCAGTAAGACAGCTTCATCATGGGCCCCAGCTTAAATGCCTCTAGGCAAACACACGTAGCATGGGGAATAAACAAGAGGAGTTAGAAACGTGCGCACACCTGCAGGGCTATGATCTTATTGGTATCACAGAGGTGTGGTGGGATGACTCCTATGATTGGAGTGTTGGAATGAAAGGATACAGGCTCTTTAGGAAGGACAGGCAGGGGGGGACAACAAGGGGGTGTTGCCCTCTATCTCAATGACCAGCTGGAGTGCATGGAGCTCTGCCTGGGGATAGATGAGGAGCTGACCAAGAGCTTATGGGTCAAGATTAAAGGGAGGGCAGGGGCAGGTGACATTACGGTGGGGGTCTGCTACAGGCCACCCGACCAGGAGGACCGAGCGGATGAGGCCCTCTATAGACAGATAGGAGCAGCCTCATGTTCACAAGCCCTGGTCCTCATGGGGGACTTCAACCACCCCAATATCTGTTGGAGGGACAACACGGCAGGATATAAGCAATCTGAGAGGTTCCTGGAATGCATCGATGATAACTTCCTTCTCCAAGTGGTAGAGGAGCCAACGAGGAGAGGTGCTATGCTGGACCTTGTTCTCAACAACAAGATGGGGCTGGTGGGGAATGTGAAGCTCAAGGGCAGCCTTGGCTGCAATGACCATGAAATGGTGGAGTTCCAACATCCTTAGGGCACCGAGGAGGGCGCACAGCAGGCTTACTACACGCTCTCTACCCTGGACTTCAGGAGAGCAGACTTTGGCTTCTTCAGGGATCTGCTTGGTAGGGTACCATGGGATAAGCCTTGGAGGGAAGAGGGCCCCAAGAAAGCTGGTTAATATTCAAGGATCACCTCCTCCAAGCTGAGGAGCGATGCATCCCAAAAAAGAGAAAATCGGGCACAAACGCCAGGAGGCCTGCATGGATGAACAAAGAGCTCCCGGACACACTCAAACACAAAAAGGAAGCCTACAGAGGGTGGAAGCAAGGACAGGTATCCCGGGAGGAATACCAAGAAATTGTCCCAGCAGCCAGGAATAAGATTAGGAAAGGCAAAACCCTGATAGAATTAAATCTGGCCAGGGATATCAAGGGCAACAAGTAAAGCTTCTGTAGGTACGTTGGTGATAAAAGGCAGACTAGTGAAAATGTGGGCYCTCTCCAGAATGAAATGGGAGACCTGGTTACCCCAGGATATGGAGAAGGCTGAGGTATTCAATGACTTTTGCCTCGGTCTTCACTGGCAAGTGCTCAAGCCTCACTGCCCAAACCGCAGAAGGCAAAGGCAGGGACTGGGAGAATGAAGAGCCACCCACTGTAGGAGAAGATCAGGTTTGAGACCATCTAAGGAACCTGAATGTGCACAAGTCCATGGGACCTGATGAGATGCATCCGTGGGTCCTGAGGGAGCTGGCAGATTAAGTTGCTAAGCCATTATCCATCATATTTGAGAAGTTGTGGCAGTCCGGTGAAGTTCCCGCTGACTGGAAAAGGGGAAACATAACCTCCATTTTTAAAAAGGGAAAAAAGGAAGACCCAGGGAACTACAGGCCAGTCAGCCTCCCCTCTCTGCCTGGGAAGATCATGGAATAGATCCTCCTGGAAGCTATGCTAAGGCACATGTAGGACAGAGAAGTGATTCAAGACAGCCAGCATGGCTTCAMCAAGGGCAAATCCTGCCTGACCAACCTAGGGGCCTTCTAGGATGGAGTGACTACATCAGTGGACATGGGAAGGGCTACAGGTGTCATCTACCTGGACTTCTGTAAGGCCTTTGACATGGTCCCCCACAACATCCTTTTCTCTAAATTGGACAGGTATGGATTTGATGGATGGACTATCCAGTGGGTGAGGAAATGGCTGGATGGTTGCATCCAGAGGATAGTGGTCAATGGCTCAGTGTCCAGATGGAGATCAGTGACAAGTGGTGTCCCACAGGGGTCCGTATTGGGACCAGTACTGTTTAATATCTTCATCAATGACATAGACAGTGGAATCAAGTGCACCCTCAGCAAGCTTGCAGATGACACCAAGCTGAGTGGTGTGATTAACATGCCTGAAGGATGGGATGCCATCCAGAAGGACCTGGACAAKCTCGAGAAGTGGGCCCATGTGAACCTCATGAYGTTCAACAAGGCCAAGTGCAAGGTCCTGCACCTGGGTCAGGGCAACTCCCGGTATCAATACAGGCTGGGGGATGAAGGGATTGAGAGCAGCCCTATGGAGAAAGACTTGCCGGTACTGGTGGATGAAAGGCTGGACATGAGCCGACAATGTGCACTCACAGCTGTCGTGGTTTAGCCCCAGCCAGCAACTAAACACCACGCAGCCGCTCGCTCACCCCCCACTCCGGTAGGATGGGGGAGAGGATCGGGAGGGCACATGGAGGAAAACCCGCAGGTTGAGATAAAAACAGTTTAATAATGGAAATAAAACAAAGTAGAACAGTGATAATAACAATGATAACAACAATAACAGAATATACAAAAACAGGCGATAYACAACGCAACTGCTCACCCCCACATGTTCCGGACGAACCTCCCGAACCGCCCAAACCGCGCACCCCCTCTGAAGGAACCGCCCMCGGTTTTTAAGCTGGGCATGATGTCACATGGTATAGAATACCCCATTGGCCAGCTGGGTCAACTGCCCCAGCTATGCTCCCCCCCAGGTCCCCCTGCACCTAGAAGGGCAGGGGAGGCTGTTGGTGCAAGCATCACCCAGCAAAAACCAAAGCATCAATGGGCCATCAACATTCCTTTCATTACCAAACCCAAAACACAGCACCCCCTCCAGCTACAGGGAAGAGAGTTAACTCTGTCCAGCCGGAACCAGGACAGCAGCCCAGAAAGACAACTGTATCCTGGGCTGCGTCAAAAGAAGCGTGGCCAGCAGGTCGAGGGAGGTAATTCTGCCCCTCTGCTCTGGTGAGAGCCCACCTGGAGTACCGTGCCCAGCTCTGGAGTCCTCAGCACAGCAAAGACCTGGACCTGTTGGAGCTGGTCCAGAGGAGGCCCATGAAAATGATCAGGGGGATGGAATGTGTCTCCTGTGAAGAAAGGCTGACAGAGTTGGGGTTATTGAGCCTGGAGAAGAGAAGGCTTCAGGGAGACCTTACTGAAGCCTTTCAGTCCTTAAAGGGAGCTTATAAGAAAGATGAGGACAGAGTTTTTAACAGGGCCTGTTGTGACAGGACAAGGGGTAATGGTTTTAAACTAAAAGAGGGAAGATTCAGACTAGATAAAAGGAAGAAATTTTTTACAATGAGGGTGGTAAAACGCTGGAACACGTTGCCCAGAGAGGTGGTAGAAGCCCCTCCGTGGAAACATTCAAGGTCAGGTTGGACAGGGCTCTGAGCAACCTGATCTAGTTGAATATTTCTTTGCTCACTGCAAGAGAGTTGGACTAGATGACCTTTAAAGGTCCCTTCCAATCCAAACTATTCTATGATTCTATGATATGCAAAAGATAATATATCTATTGTATGAATCAACCTCTGGTAATGTCTCCTGCTGCTACACAGGGAACCTAAGATGGCTATTCTTGCTTATTGAGGGATAACATGTAATAACTTGAAAGAATACTTCGTTCTGCTTAAAGAACAAACTAGAAGAGCTTGAATTTCTTTCTTCAGTAAGCCTAGAGGTATTTCTCATTTATCTAAGTGTTTTCTTTAAGAAAAACTGAAGATAAAATTTACTAATGAAAATTTCCACATTCACTTAGTTTGTCATACGTATTTGAAAACAAAACATGTGAACTGCTGCTAGACCAAAACACATAAAATCTTAATTTCGAAAAATAGTACTCTTACATATAGAATATAGAATCATAGAATCATTTAGGTTGGAAAAGACCTTTAAGATCATCAAGTCCAACCGTAAACTTAATGCTGCCAAGTCCACCACTAAACCATGTCCCTAAGCACCACATCTACACATCTTTTAAATACCTCCAGGGATGGTGACTCCACCACTTCCCTGGGCAACCTGTTGCAATGCCTGACAACCCTTTCAGTGAAGAAATTTTTCCTAATATCCCATCTAAACCTCCTCTGGTGCAACTTGAGGCCATTTCATCTCATCCTATCCCTTGTTACTTGGGAATAGACACCAACATCCACCTTGCTACAACCTCCTTTGTAGTTGTAGAGAGGGATAAGGTCTCCCCTCAGCCTCCTCTTCTCCAGGCTAAACAACCCCAGCTCCCTCAGCCACTCCTCATAAGACTTGTGCTCCAGACCCTTCACCAGCTTCRTTGCCCTTCTCTGGACACGCTCCAGCACCTCAATGTCCTTCTTGTAGTGAGGGGCCCAAAACTGAACACAGGATTCAAGGTGCGGCCTCACCAGTGCTGAGTACAGGGGCACAATCACCTCCCTACTCCTGCTGGCCACACTATTTCTGATACAAGCCAGGATGCTGTTGGCCTTCTTGGCCACCTGGGCACACTGCCGGCTCATGTTCAGCTGGCTGTCAACAAGCACCCCCAGGTCCTTTTCTGCTGGGCAGCTTTCCAGCCACTCTTCCCCAAGCCAGTAGCGTTGCCTGGGATTGTTGTGACCAAAGTGCAGGACCTGGCCCTTGGTTTTGTTGAACCTCATGCAATTGGCCTCGGCCCATCGATCCAACCTGTTCAAATCCCTCTGTAGATCTTTTCTACCCTCAAGCAGATCAACACTGCCACCCAACTTGGTGTCATCTGCAAACTTACTGAGGGTGCACTCGATCCCCTCATCCAGATCATTGATAAAGATGTCAAACAGAACTGGCCCCAGAACTGAGCCCTGGGGAACACCACTTCTAATTTACTTGTCACCATTGCCCCCTATCTCTTAAGTCACCACGTTCAGCSAGGCGGAGAGAGGATAGGGAATCMTCCGCATCATGCATCCTGTCTGCCTGTGGGGCCTGTCTCAGGGAAGGCAGGGTGCCATTCCAGCCATCTCTCTCTCTCTCTCGCACTCCGTGATACTCCTCGACCTACTCACTTTCTCCCGGAGCTCTGTCACTAAGCGGAGGAGTTCCTCTGCCTGGGCGCACCTCCCACAGGTGTGCTCGCTGCTGCAGGCCCGTACTGGCGTGAGAGCAGGGCCCAGCCTGCAGCCTGGCACCTGGGCRGCAGCGTGTTCCCACCGGAGCTCTGTCTGGGAAGCTGCGTCAGTCCTGGYGGGTGCAGAGTTTTGGGAGGACATAGCCTTCTTCTGGGTGGATACCATTGCTCCCTGGTCGAGCTGGCACAGCTTCAGCACAATTCCTGTGTGCCCTTCCAACGCAAACTGCCATGCAAACTGCCGTGCCATGCCCTTCCTGCCGCACCACGCCCTGTTTGTCTGTCCTATTCATGGTGCTCCTGGTCACCAGTGCTCYGTAAGGGCTTCTTTTATACGGGTGGGGTGGGGCTTGGCTGCCGTTGCTCCTGGCCCCGCCCAGGTATCCTCAGCCACTGTGGCATGAGCTGCGGGCTCCTGGCATCTCTCTCGGCTCTGCTGAGGTTTCCCCAGTTCAGGAAATCCCTCTGTGCACCACGCTAGAGTACTCCGCTGTGGATCGTGCTGGCACTGGAGCTGCTTATCGAGTTACATATAATGTAACTTAGTTCATATCAGGTTCACTGAGAACAAATTTTTATCATAGATCTTCAGAATCACATCGAAACAAATTAAATATGTTTCTATAGATTGCTGGACTGCTGGAAGCCAACTTTGGTTATAGCCCCAAAATTAATACTGTTTAATACCGTTATGACATTGAGAGGCAGAATTTCATTCACACATCAAAATATTTCCCTTCAGTTTTATAAAAAAACCCTTTTCACTTATTGCCATGTTGAACTTAAAATTCTCAAGAAGGTAAATAATAACATCATTTGGTTTCCATTTCCTTTGAGTTACTAAAAGGAAAAGATTGACTCAGATTCTTAGTGAAGGATTAAGTTCATCAAACAAACATAAATTGACAGAGTGGATTAACCTCATGTAATAGATGTCCACAGCACAGAATCTGTATCTGAACTAGTCATGCTAAACTCTCATATAATCAATGGACAGAACAGGCAGTTACAGGGTCTGATTCAGCTGACCTATTTTAGATATTTATATTTGAACAAATATCTATTTCTCTCCAGTGACTAAGAAAGGAACTTAGAGTGACTAACTCCAACGTCAAGCAAACATACTTCTAATGAACTGTAGAATCTAATGGACTAGGACCAAATTAGGACTTGACCTACTTCCACTGAAGAATAAAATTTTCAGACTCCTTTAGAACCAGAGAACATTAGTTACAAAACACTAAATTTCCCCCAGATGTCATTTTCACACTTCTTCCTAACAACTTTGAGCTACATCTAGATTGATCCTGACCTGCCATCATTTAAGCTGGTTTTACATATGATTGATGGAAATTTTGTAGATAAACTCAGAGCTTAGGCGTTTTAGTTTTACAGGAAAATTTTATCCAGGATTCAACTCTGGAGTCATACATCCAAATTTAGGGGTCTACAGTTTAGAGGTTCAGCTCTAGACTATATACAGGTACATTTGCATGTATGCATGAGCACGGGATTCAAATCAGTTGCCGAATCAGTTCAGAACAGATACAACTATTGCCATTTGAGATACCTGAGCATATCTGAGACATTCAACTAGGTCTAGCAGTTGTGTCACCAGGCATAAATGACCCTGCCCTTGTGGAGCAGACCTGAAGCCAGATGTGACATCTCACTTAGATTATATTCCTGTGCTCAGGCAACTAAATAGACCTCCTACACAATGCAGTCACTGGTGTCTGAAGAGCTATTTTGCTGAGCCAGATGTTGACAAACTGAATAGAGAAGTGAATAGGTGTGCTTTGGTGGGTTTTGTTTTATTTTTTTTCTGAAARAAAGAGGACTGAAAAATTTCTTGGTGCTTTATAATTGCTTTAATAAAATCACCTAATTAATTCTTTCTAGCAAAAGAATTCACTAAACCCAACAAAAAATAATTAAAAAACACAAGAAATGTTGTGTACTTTGACGTACTACCTTGGAAACTGGGACAACAGGTTAGCACAAAACAGTTCTGCAGAGGGAAGACAATTTGGGAAATGAGGAAAGCAAGCTGTCCAACAGAAACTGTCCTCGTAAACACAACATACAATGCTGAACTTCTGTTCTTCTTTTAAGGGACATATGTACCTTAAATTGATATAAAAATATTACATACTGATTCTTTAATTTATTGCATATTGATCCTTAAGGGTTTCATCTTGTACACAAATCCAGAAAATGTATGCTACATTTGCACGTATTTTTTGCTTGAAAAAGAAAGGAGCATTAGTTTGAGTTATTAAATAAATGTTATCAAGAGGAAAAATATAACATTTTGCAATTATATAGACCTTTTCTGGACACAGATAAATGTTCAGTTATGCTTTATATGCATGGTTTACAGAAAAAGGCAAGAAGTTTTTTCTAGTCTTTRGGTGACATTTAAATTGAAGGTCATTACTTTGGGTGCTACCACTTTCTAGATATCAAAACTTTGAGATATTTGTACTTTGTTCTAGTAATTTAGCTCTAGATCTCCAAGTTGGAAAACTTTGGCTTTAGAATTTCATGCTGCAATAAGTCAGTGATGAAGAGAAGAATAACTCTTCTCTCCCAGTCATGACTTTAAGTCTGTTAAATAGCACATATGTGCAATAGACAGATATACAGACCTCTGAAGTCAGATGGCATATCATGCATACAAGCTTATCCTTCCTCATGGGACTGATTTTCCTTTTCATGAAGGCTGAATGATTTCCTAAACACTCAGCTGCAGATAGAAATGAGCAGTCTGCATTACCCCCAGGGCTGTTGCCAGGAATGGAAAGTAACCCCAACCCTTTTCTTTCATTTTAATGACCTTTGGGGGGGGAGGGGTGGTGGTGAAATGTATGTCTGTGAGTAGTATTAGCATTGCTTTTTACATTTAGCACCAACTGTCCCTGAACTTTATTTGGGTGAAGGGTGGTTCTTCACAGAAARTCCACACAGAAAGGAAGGGTAATCACAGCAAAACAAAAATACAGGAGAAAACCTGTATTTTAATAAATAATTAAAAAAAAAAAAAAGTAAAAGAAAAGAAAAAGAAAAGCTTTCTGCTAGTTTGGTTTCCCAGATATTCTTTGGAAGAGTAACTGTCTGGTTATTCTGTGGTGTTAAGGTATGATTTTTTAATAGTATTTTGTTCCAAAGGATGAGATATGATACCTAACACTTCTGGGAAATGTGAGGATTTTTCTTACTAAAAAAATACCATTTGACTATCAGAAATATTTGCCACATTACATAAATATAGATTATGGTACCTATTGAGATCAATAAGTGATGGATTATTATTGTTATCTTTTTAATGAATACGGGAAAATATAGTCTCCATTAGAAGCCCATCCAGAACTTCAGGAGTGATGATGTCTGTGAGAATTTTACTTTTTCAGAAGAGGAATATGTCCCTGATTCTCTCAGGCTGATGCATCTGTAATGGATGTCTCTGGATCTATGTTCAGCCCCATTAAATCACTTTGCTGGATACAGAAGTACATCCATATGAATCAGCCTGTTGAGCAGGCCCTATGTTCTTACAAAGATCATCAGGGTGATGCATAGACAGTCTTGAAGTCCCATTTAAACACTTCAAATAGACTGTAAGTGGGAGTTAAATTCTTTATAGGTTTCTGATGGCTTTTCAGAGAGGGAATTACACCCTAAGTGAATGTACAGGCTGCCTACATCTTTTATACAGTGTCAGGAATTCATAAGCTGCCTTTGTTCAGAGAATTTCTGTATACTTTTTACAATTGTTTTGTGTCTCTAATACTGATAGCCTATAAACATTATAACAGATCAATATCTTTTTAAAACAACATTTACCAAGTTATCATTGTCAGAGAGTCAGAGGGATAAGATTTTTTTTTCATTGTATCAAACCCTTATTAGTCCAATATAAAGAATAAGACAAAGTTATTTGTGTTTTGTTTTTTTTTCCTCTAGAAACTATGTAGAGGTGTATGATTTTAATACCACTTGTCTCTGATCTCTCTCTGCCTTCACTTACGCTAGTTATTTCATCAAAACCTTCGTTGTTATTTAATTCCAATAGAGAGATCACAGAATCACACAGAATCACAGAATCATTCAGGGTGAAAGGGACCTCTTGAGATCATCTACTCCAATCCCCTGCTCAAGTAGGGTCAGATATAGAATGTTGCCCAGGACCATGTCCAGTTGAGTTTTTAATATCTCCAAGGATGGAGACTCCACAACCTCTCTGGGCAACTTGTTCCAGTGTTTTAGCAGCCCCACAGTAAAGAAGTGTTTTCTTGTGTTCAGATGGAATTTCACGTGTATCAGTTTTTGTACATTGCCTCTTGTCCTGTCAGTGGGCACCACGGAAAAGAGTCTGGCTCCCTTGTCTTCATTACATCCCATAAGGTGTTTATACACATTGATAACATCTCCGCTGAGCCTTGCCTTCTCTTCTCTTCTCTTCTCTTCTCTTCTCTTCTCTTCTCTTCTCTTCTCTTCTCTTCTCTTCTCTTCTCTTCTCTTCTCTTCTCTTCTCTTCT